>CAOKZL010000036.1:675225-1350450 GCA_948472985.1 Iguana delicatissima | reverse complement strand
AAAGACTGAGAGCCCCGATTCAGATGTCAGCATACATTTATACATTTTCAAAAGCCAGGTATAGGAAATGATTACCATATGACCATATATGAAAAGTTTACAGGTTACAGAGGCCCCCCTTTACAATCTCAAAATGATGTATTTTGGTACCAAGGGAGTACTCTCGCTGGGTTACACCGACCTCAAAACTCCCCAGGTTCCCTGCATAGCTAAGCACACACCTGAGCCTTCTGATAAGATAAAGGACACATCTGCTCACTTTATTTTTCTCTATTTTTCTACTTAAGCAACAACTTCTACAATTTAACCCTTTCACTATAACACTGCAAAGAAATTCTATATTAAATTAATTTGATACTGTAGATCAGGGTGAGCAACTGTAGCAGAAGGCCACTTTCCAAGCCTCAAATGCTTGAGTCTCACATCTTTCTTTCTTTTTTTTAATTACTTTTTAAAATACAGTTTAAACATGGATGTGACTTCAGGAACATATTTGCATTTAATATACAGTTTTTGAACAAATGCACGTACATGAACTTATGATAAAAAAATATTCTATTACATTTATTTTATTTCATTTAATCTTGTGTACTACTGAGGATTAAATTAATTGAATATATTCTAAAATAAATTAAGATTACCTGAATACATCAGTTAACAAATTAATTCCCTCATTAACTCTAATTAACTTGAGGATTTTAAAGAGATTTCTTGATTTCTTTTAATTTCTTGATTTATTTTCATTTTTTTTAATTACTCAAGACAGCACAGTGGCAGCCAGGCAAGAAACAGACACAACTCTCTGTTTTTTTATGGACTACAGCCAGCGTGGGGTAGTGGTTTGAGCTTTGGATTATGACCTGGAGACCAGGGTTTGACTCTCTGCTCAGCCATGGGAAGCCACTGGGTGACCTTGAGCATGTCATGCACTCTCAGCCCCATGATAGGTTCACATTAGTCAAAAACTACCTGAAGACACACAACAACAAGGGGAAATGGAATTGGCTGCCCAGAAAATTGCTCCCATGTTTCAGGAAGCAAAAGCCTTCAGACTTGTGGCAATTAACAGCTTCACACATCAATTAATTGCCTCTCCGCTTTGTTCTCCCACTATTTAAACAAATCTAGTTCAACTACTTTCTGAATAAGGGAAGAGAACTGTTTGGCTAACTCAATCAATTCCCCACTTTAGTTTTAGAATTGTTGCTTTAAAGTGATCTTCCTACTGCCTCATTTGACTCATTGCCCCTTTTAAACACATGACTGCCATTGATTTCTAGCTCCTTACAGTAGTGGGGTTTCTTCACTTATGGAGCTTGGAGAGATTGCTGACACTTTACAAGTCTGTTGCTATAGCAGTCTGGTTGCTCCACTGCTGCTAACTCCCCAGATCCCCCAGGTAGCATGGACAATGGACTGTGCTGCCTGGGGGATTCTGAGCCTTGCAATCTAAAAAAGTAACTCAAGGTCTCATATTTGGGGGTGTGTGCATGTCTATGGTGCATATTGTGCAGAGATGAACAGAGCAGGAGTGGGGACTGAGTTGTTCTTTTACATTTCTCACTGGTCCGTGAAGATTCTTAATCTTTGCACTATCAAGTGAATGTTCTGATTCCGATGCTTGTTTAACAATGCAGATCATCTCAGAACTATATGAACAATGCCACACAGTTTCAATAATTTCCCAAACATCTGCCCTATACAGACATGCCCATTATGAAATCTAAAATTAGTTCACAACTTTAAAATTAACATGCAGCCAGTTAATACCATTTTTCATTTGCTTTCCCATTCAGAAAGGCCATCTTCATGATGCTTCTGAAGCTATCGAGAGTTCTGACTGTGGACAAATCTACGTCTCTTTGGGGGCTGGTGTGGAGAGGAGCTCAGTCTTTTACTTGGGAATTGTGTTATTGTTCAGTGAAGCTATTTCTGTTGCTGGCAGAAGGGAAAAAGCTTGGCTTTGCTCTTGCTCTGCTGTGTTGGATTTGTCATGCCTTAAATCTTTCTGCCTCATTGACTTTGAGAAATGCCTGGGTTCTGTTGATTATTGACTTAAGATCAGCTGTGCTGTATCTAATTTGCTGTAGTCTAGTCCTTGATTTTGAGTCTGGTTGATCAGAATAGCTCCATTTTCTTTGGCCTCAGATAAGCTCATTTGTGCTTCTGTCTTGATCTTTGTTTGAATTTGTTAGTCCTGTACTCATTTAAGTGTCACAAAGTCTGTTCAAGCGTCAGCTATAACACTTGGTTAAAAACAATCCTTGGAAAAATGTCTAACCAGTCTCCAGTCAATAGAAAACCTGGATTCAAGCAAGACATTTTCCCTGACAGATTATATTGCTTGGCATTAGCTCTTATAAGCTCATGCTGGGAATTTGTTTTATATTGCCAAAGTGTATAGGTAAAATCAATATTCTGGTTACTTTCTTTAAACTCACACTGCCTGCCTTTAAATGTTGCACAGAAATGAAATCACTGCTATAATAATGATACTTTAAAAATCCATCCTTATAATCAACATAATCAGTTTACTACAATCCTGCTTTTCTGTGGTAAAAACCATGCTCAAAGTGGCTTACATCAGCCTCTAAAGAAATGCATAACTGAATGCAACAGCATACCCTCCAACATTGCAGAGATGAAAACTGGGACATGTATGATCAAGCAACATCAGAGTGTGGATGGCAAAAGTTATTAATGAGGAACAACACACAAGCTAAGAGAGGCTGCAGCAGTTTGCTCTTGCCTGAGCCTACTGGGAAAGGCAGAATTCCACCTCTCCTCTCCTCTCCTCACTGGTGAATTAATTGAGTACACACTACTTTCGCACCTTGATTTCACTTTGCAGCAACTGAATAAGCCAAGGGCAAAGGGGGAAAGAGGGGGAGAAGAGTGAAATGGTGGCATTTCAAAAGCAGCTGAAAGGATGGATGATGGAGTATTAATCTGGATTCTCCCTGCCAAACTGGGACAGTTGGGACTATGCAACAGTTTCTCCTGATACTTCAATGACAACTGCAAATTGAGATTTAAAGAGTCATACAAATAGGCTAAATATATCACTGTAATAATACACACTAAGGCCCCTTCCGTGCGAGGCGAGGGAATCACTCCGTGCCGTTACCTACCGCTTTTTCTGTGGTCCGAAGCAATGCGGACTGTCCCTGAAGCCCTTCTGCACGGCTCCTCCTTGGTCCAGGGCAAATCGGAGCAGTGCAAGGTCTGTAGATCCGCACTGCTCTGGCTTCCAAAATGGCAGCTTCCAGCTTCCAAAATGGTGGCTCCGGCTTCCAAAATGGCAGCTTCCAGCATCCAAAATGGTGGCTTCCAGTTGGTCGTGGGTCCCAACCAACCACTGAAGCTCGCTACGCCTAAAGCCCACCCTCCGCAGATTGCAGGCTTGCATTGGTGCGAGCCTGCGAATCTGCATAAGGGAGCAGGAACACAATGGTGCATTCCAGGAAAATAAAGAACTGTTTTTTGCAGTCTTTAGAAAACACGCTGGAGGACCACTTGGGGTCGTTTTGGAGCAGACTGAGGTGCAGATCTCCAGCAAGAAGTCCGCTCCTAGTCCGCTCCAAGGTGTAGACGACCTCCGTGAGAGGACATACTGCCCCGTTCTAATTGCCCGGCATGGAAAGGGCCCTAGATCAAACAACTCACTAACTATTCATCTGAAGACCTAACAAAAAAAGAAATACCAAAGAGAGATGGTCTAATCCAATTGTTAGGTCCAAGTAAGGAAAACAAAACACACTATTGAATCCGTATGTAAATCAACATTTAATTTAAATTCAGTTGATTCGGTGGGTCTATTCTAGATGAACCAACAATTGGCTTTAGGTCTTTATCAAAAATGTAAATGCTATCCTACCCACAGGTCCCAACAAAGACTCTCAGCTTCATGGCTTCTAGGCCCCTTTCTGCACTAGTCTTTATAGGTGGAGTCAATATAGGTCCTACTCTCTTAGGCCAGGCAGAAGTGGACCAGTGGAATATAACTGCCTAAACCTTGTCAATATCATAGCAACATGGTGTTTTCAGTCCACATAGTTTTATTTTGACTATATGTGACTGTTTATGCAAGCTAGGTAACGTCATCAGGCAATAGCATCAGCATGTCGCTTTTGAACCACTAGTACTCAGTCTAAAATGCTTCTTTAGTCTACAATGAGAATGTTTATCCCAAAAATTAGGAAATGACTGTGTAAGAGCTATTCAGAATGAGACTGTGTAAGAGTAATTCAGAATGTGTAAGAGCTATCATAAAAAGAATATTGTCCATTATTATTTCATTGTCAGAAATGGGTTTCCTAACACTTGGGAGAACTGGTTGTGAAGAATAATACAGTGGCAAGGATTTTGCATTTTTCACCTGGAATTTGCACATAATGAAGTGTTTGGGGAATTTTTTTCTGCACAGTTTGGGGTATTTTTTTCTGCTTCTAGACAGTTTTGTGTGTGTGTTTGTGCAAGACTGCTACTTTCTGCACATTGAACAGCAATTGTGCACAACAAAAATCTTACACAAAAATCTTGTGTACAAAATAGTAGTCTTGTGTAAAAATAGCCATATGATTTTGTTGTGCATGATTGATGATTTCTGTGCAAGATTTTTGTTGTCCAAGATTGTAGGCAAAGATTGAAAGAATGGGATGGTGGAGTTCTATAGCCACAGTTGCTCTCCTCTGAAAAGCAACAGTCTGAAGAGCCCTTTCTATGCATGAGAACTCTTTGTTTGATCCAGAATGCTAATTTTCCAGGGTTCCAGCTGTGAAGAGCCTTCATGTGCTGAGGAAACTCTGCTCTTTAGATAGTCACTCTTCAAGTGAGAAGAGTGCTGAGTGAAAGGATGAGGCTTGCATGCTCCTATCCTTCTGCACTGATTGTCACTACATTTTGAGTAGCTGAAAAGGACATTTTTTTATTCTTGCAATTTTTAAGCTCTCTTGATTCAGGGATGTAGGGGGTTACACACATTTAGGGATATAAGACTTTCAGATATTTCCTTACTGTTACCAGGAAACCTCTCATTTTCAGATACTGTTCACTCACACACAAAAGGGTACTGGCTAGGTTCTCACAGAGCATGAGACAGGAATAATCAATTGAAAGAAAGAGGGAGGGAGAGAACAATTCTATATAAAACCAAAAAACTACTGCTATTGATAAGTCAATCACTGCAATAAATGTTGTGTGCTGTGTCAGTTCTTAGAGAAGGAAAGGTCACTACTTGGCTCTGTCACTAGCCAGAACATGATGGCAACCTCATGCAGAAGCTCTGGGGCATCATGGATGGACAGAAAACTGTAAGTTAGTGAAGCTGTTATCATTATTATTATTGCTATTATTACTATTTTATTGCTAGCAGTTGGGAGACTGCTTGAGGAATTCTCTGCCCCATCTTTCAAACTACAGTTGCCCCTCCATATCTGCAGATTCTGTATCCATGGATTCAACCAACCACAGCTTGAAAATATTCCAGAAAAAAAAAAGTCCAAAAAAGCAAACTTTGATTTTGTCACTATGTGTATATATGTTTTATATTTTATTTTACAATAGTGTAGTATATTCCATTTACTACACCATTGTCCATGCTAGGACATCCTAGTATCCATGAATTTTGTTATCTGTGAGGGTTCCTGGAACCAAACTCTAGGAGATGTAAGGGTCCACTGTAACATGTCTGACTCTGAATGCTATCCACTTTGACTTGGGGTGGTGGACGTTTGTTACTCCATGTCAGGTGGCAGAATGTCTTACACAACTTAAACTTTTCTGTTCCATAACTCAAGAAGCCTATATCATTTTTAGTTTCTTCCTTTATAACAAATCTTCACCTGTATGTACCTTTTCTTTGTTTTCAAGGAGCTATCACATTTGACCATCTTTCCATTGATTTATCTTGCCAAAATATGCTTTGTTTTCTGTCTGTCTGCCTTTCTCTCTCTCTTCAGACACTCAAATGTTTTTCATGCATCTCAGCAGGTGTCTCTTAATCTGTGACCTCATCGATCTCATAACTCTCTAGGACTAGATTAACAACCCTGTCAATATCTCCTTGTCCCAGGAGATTAGATCAAACAACCCAAAAGCTTAACAATGTAAGTTATTATGCTTTTCAAAAAAAAAATGTTTATTTCAAATGTTGGGGTTCAAGCTAGAATGTTTTCAAGAGGAATATGAAAAACTATGATATCAGAAGTAAAAGAATTTTGAAGAGCAGAATTACTACTTTTCAATTTTCAACAAATAAAATGATGTATTAAAGCTGTCCCTAACTGAGCAGTTGATGCTCTAGGATCCAACTTGTTCTCAGACCAATCACCAAGACCAACTATAGTTTATCTCTGTGCAGTCATTGTATCTGAACTGAGCTTACTCTCCATTAACAGCACAATCCTACTTGGAGATTGTATCTACTCAGAGATTAAACTGAGTGGCTTAATGGTGCCTTTTCCTAGGTAAACTGGAACCTAATTTAATCCTTTCTAAAACAGTTAGCAGGCAGATTCTGGTTATATATAAATATATATGTATGTTCATGCGTGTGTGTGTGTGTGTGTGTGGTAGGTGGATGTGTGAGGTGTGTGTATGTGTCTTAAACTTAATAAATTTCATTGACCCAGAAAAACACCTTTTGCAATTACTATGAGAAACCTTAATCTTATGAATATCTAGAAAATTAATTCTTCATCTCTGGAACTAGATATATAAAATGTGTGTATGTGTGTGTTGTTGTTGTTTGAACTAAAACTGAAATGCTGAGGGAACAAAAAAACCTCTTTGGATCAGCTATTTTTTTTTTATTCTTACAGTAATCAGGGGAGGCATCAAGATGAGGGTGCTGGTGCTGGTGGTTTTCCAGAAGAAGCTGTTAGTTTCCATTTTGTGGACTCACTGAGGTGTTTTTTTTTGGTTTTGGTTTTGGTTTTTGAAGCCAGATCAGCTTCAAGTCCTTTGGTTTCTTTCTTGAAAGGGGACAATTTGTTTCTCAGTTTTAAACTTTCCACTCAATAAATTTACACCCTCTGACATTTGGCAAAGTAAAATGGGTGCTTGTCCTTTCATTGATGTGAACAAATGGAAGAAACTAAAATGAGTGCCTGTGGTTCATGGGGGCTAGCCCGCCAATGAACTACTGAAATATTATCATCAAAGTATTTATTTCTCTACTGCTGGGATGGCATTTTCAATGGAAAAAAAATCCATGTGTTTTTGTCACACAAATGGGTATTAATGTTTTGAGGATTCCAAAATGCAGAACTGTCATGGATCCTAGAGCACTTGCATGCTTGTCACTTTCAGAGTGGCTCTAGGGTGAGTTTTAACTCTGACGAAAAGGAGTAAGCGAACTATTGCAGTGGATTTTTGTAAACTGTCATTAGAACAGGAATTGGAGCATCTATGAGAATGTGGTCTACATGGGGCCCCTGGTACCTACAAATACAGTACACACAAGTCTGAAGAGGCCACAAGCCAAGTCTCATGGCTGTTATTCATGTATCCAGAGGTGGATGTGTGTGTAGAACTCATGTATGAACAGGGCTCAAGAAACTAGAACTAGACTTTTAAAATGACAGCCTCACATCTCTTCTCTTGCAAATCTAGAGGACATGACACAAAAAGAAAAAGGTAGGGGAGAGAAAGGGAGAAGAAAAGATGATGCTCAACAAGCATGTCTTACAGTTACAATTTTTATTTCAACCAGAATGCCCTAGATGAGATAGAACTGGTTCAAGTTCCCCAACTGGATGGCTGCTGGCTAGGTGACAGGTGTGGAGAGACAAAGAACCTTTTTACACTATGCATTTATAGCTCTATGATTCCACTTTAATTGTCACAGCAACATTTTATATAATCCTGTGATTTTCATTTAGGGAGGAGCATTTAGAATTCTCAGCCAGAACACCTTTGTGCCTCCTCAAAATAGTTATCCCAGGGTTCCACAGGATGTAGCCATGACAGTTACAACAATCTCCAAGTATCTTTATTTAGCAACGACAGCCCCAATCAATCCTATATTATCCCATTTTTAAAAGCGGCCTTCAAAATGCCCCTGTTTCCCACTTACTGCAATTTCCTCCTCTCACTTTCCTCCTTTGTCATCAGTTTATTCCGAATGCACTTAAAAGTAACTCAGGAATAGGGAGAAAAGAGGAGAGGGCTGAATCATGGCTTTCCCAGTAGGCTCAGACAAAAGCAAACTTCTGCAGACTCTCCTAGCTTATGTATTCCTCCTCACTGATAACTTTTGTCATCCTGACCACATTCCAGTATTGCTTGGCTACCTGTATCCCAATTTTCATCTGTGAAATGTTGAAGGATATGTTCAAGTTGAATCAAAGTTCTATAACTCTCTTGTGTGAAAGGGCCCACGGCAAAGTAAACCCTCAGCAAAAATGATGAAATCGACCCATTTCATGTGACATCATTTCACTATAAGTTCCCCCATCTTTGTATCACTTCATAGGCTGTTGCTCATGCTGATGCAGAAATCTGGAGGGTTACAAAGATATACAAAGGTATAAGTCCACCTTATGCTTATATGTTGTTTATTGGTTGTTGGGGACGTTGTACTCTTTTCCATCCTCAACAATCACAAAAGTACCCCCTCAGCTCATCATTTAGCCAGTGCAGTCCTCTCTGGCCATTCAGTGGCTGGTAGAGAGTGAGAGGAATCAAAGAAGCGTGTAACTATGAACCTATAGGTAGATGCAGACCAAGGATATCATCTGTTGAGATCTCTGAGGCAGAGTTTGGGGTGAGGATGGAAAGAGAAGTGTTATAGTTCTCCCTGTGGAACTGTTGCACTACACTATACATATCAGACATTATGTGTTCATTGGCCAGTCTTGCTTAACTTCACATCCTGCAAGAGTTTTAGACTATAATCCTCATCATCCCTGACATTGGTACCAGTGGCAGATGGAGGGTTAATGGCACCCAGGACAAGGGGGCAAGGCGACCAGCGGAGATGTGGCAACCAGCGGACAGAAGTGGGCAGGGTGAGTGGGAGCAGGCAAGGGAGGGGTGAGTGGAGGTATGTGGGGTGAGTGGTGGGCAGAAGTGAGTGGGGCAAACGGAAGTGGGCATGGTAAGCAGAGGAAGTGGATGGGGCAAGTGGGAGCAGGCAGGGGAGGGGCACATGGAAGTGAGTAGGGCAAGTGGAAGGTGCTGTGGCAAGCAGGGGAAGTGGGCAGGGTGAGTGTGGGTGGGTGGGGAGGGGTGGGTGGAGGTAGTTGGGGTCAACGATAATGGGGGGCAGGTAGAGGGATTCCTCTTTTTTGCTTCTCCCCCAACATTGGCACCCCAGGCAGGTGCCCCAGTTGCCCCACCCTAGATCTGCCTCTGATTGGCACACTATGTTGATGGTAGCTGTAGTCTAAAATAGCTGGAAAACACCAAGCCATTTAGCTTCCAGAGACCTGAATTTTATGGATTAGTGCCAATTATAGCAGATCTTTTCAATCAATCACTACAGTTTTATCAGTCTGCTTTGAATAGGTTTGAGACCATAAGATGCTTTCTACCTTTAACTTTTCTTTGGTTTAGATAGAATCCATAGTAAGAACACAGTCATCCTGTTGCATACATACAGCTGGAGTTCCTACAAATATCTTAGGTCTCAGAGCCTGCCTTAATGTGTGGTCCTAAGGAACGTATAACATGTAAATGTATAACATGTAAAAAATGAGTTATCTGTAGACTACTTTGACAGCATTACTTGAGATGAGGTTGTGAAATACAGCATGGTGTTGATTTATTTATTCTTTGTGGTACATGCCCTGTATTGAAAGCTTGTGTTTTTTGGTGGGAGAAAAGTTGTTTGGAACCCATGATAACTATTAAGTCAAGCCATGGCAATTAGTATTTTTAGGCCTTGGTGTTGATGCTCTTCTCTAGAGATAGCTCATTTAAAATGCTAACCCTGTAATTTATTAGCAATATTTAATACCTCAGTGACCATAAAACCTTTGCGTTTTATTGCCACTGATTAACATACCTTTGATGTTCTGCCCAGCATTACACAATCCAAAACAAATTACTTTCAGGAAGCTGAATATTATATAAATATAGGAAAGCAATAAATAATGCATAGGCGGAACATTTTTGTGTGAATGGTGTGTTGGGGGGTGCGTTCTAACATGCCACAGTCTCTTCGTATGGCTTTGGCTTCTAAGGCTGCAGCCCTTCCTGTCCTCCAGGGAGGCTTTTCACCTAGGAGTGCACTTCTCATGACAGTTGCTGTGGCGGCAGCTTGCTTTTCCAAACTCAGGTTTTGCCAACTGCCAAGAATCTCCCCTCCACACACACACACACGCACACACACACTCCATCTCTAGTGGCGGAAGGCTGACGTTGCCTAGTCAAAGTGCCTTCAGTTACAGTCTTCTCTCACTAATAGGCCTCAGATGTGTGAGATACAGAAACTTTCATTCATTTTTCAGGATGGGGTTTCTCCACTTCTTCCCCGTCAAGCCCCTCTGCTTTTGGCAACAGCTTAAAGAGGAACTGGGGAGAGGAACTTCATAAAGTAACAAATGAAACAAAATGCATTAGTTACCTATTGCTTGTCCATACTGGAAAATAACCGATCTGAGACAAAATCAAAGAGCTTTGAATGTGACCAGGCCTAAAGCAATAATGCTCAAAATTTGGAATTAAGGACAAATCTTGGAAAATGTTACTTTCTGGAGTCCAGCTCCCCAAATCCCTCAGTTAAACGGTAGCTTTTCCACACTCTGGATTTTGGCACTTGGTTCCTAATGAAATTCACTCATTTTAAAAACAGATTCTTTCAAAGCTCTTTTCTCCTGCTCTAAATCTATGAACAAAGCCAAGCCAGTACATATTCCCGGTCTGTAGTCGAGTCTTACATATATATATATATACTCCAAAGAAAGTGTGCCTATGAGAACGACTGCTTAATTATACTGTTACCAGTTGCACCTTTATTTTTTCTGTGAGTAGCCCCTGTTAGATTTCATGTTCGAAATGGCTTCTTTTTTCTCATTGCTTCACAGTTTCCCAACTGTCCTTAGTCCCACTGCTCTGCAGCAGAGTCTTCTGGAAAAGGTTAAATAAATCTTATTTAAGAGCAAGTCTCATGTGAGTGCCTGTCAATGCCTCTTGTTTGAGTCTACATCTGGCTTAAGCCACGTGGGATGAATTATTTGATCACCCCCTTCAGTTTTTCTTTGTACTCATCCATGTTGTTTAAGGTTCATGTTTGAAGTCTACCCACAGCACCCAGTACTGATTTTGACCTCCGTATGGAATACTAATGAGATACTATGATGTGGTTACACAGGAGGGGGAATTATTTCCACAAATGGTAACAACCCCTATTGATTGCCTCAAAGCCTGGACTTGTACACACAGTCTCAGGGATCTATTCATGCTACTGTTATTCCATCATCTATCCATCCATGCAACATCTTATTTTATCCTCTTTCTGAAAACACAGTTGAATGTTAGTTCTTGGTGAAGAGTAACCCTTTCACATGTCTGTCACATTTAAAATATCATTGCTAATTCCTTGAAAGCATACCCAACAACAAACATCTGAATGGCACATTTAGAAAGGAGATGCTTCACAGAGATTTCTTGAGTACTAATACAGTTGGATGACTGTGATTCCATCAGAACTGGGGATGACCTTGTACCAAAGACCAAAAGAATGAGTTCTCCTGGTATCTATGAAACTAACACTGTAAGTGAATTTTGTGCATTTCATATCAAAGTTTAGCAATTCTGAGGGTGCAAAGTTGGACAACTAACTGGCAAATTTAGACAATGATGACACTAGGCCAGCTAAAGCTATGTTGAATCCAAACCTTTCTCAGCCTAACATTGTTGGCATTTGTTGTGAGTTACCCTTGCCTGAATCAACATGAGACAGAGGTTTGAGCACTGGACTACAACTCAGGAAACCTGGGTTTGAATGGCTACTTAGCCATGGAAAGCCATGGGTGACCTTGAGTAAGTTACACTCTCTCAGCCTTAGAGAATGGTAATATCAAGCATCTTCTGAATAAATCTTGACAAGAAAACCCTAGGACAGGGTGACCCTTAAGTCTGAATGAACTTGAAGACATATAATAATAACCCCCAATCTGGCCTAACTTCATACAGGTATTATGGCTGTATCTCTAAGATGGAGAAGGTTTGAATCTTGCACAACTTGATTCTTCCCTCATATTTATCCAGTATATTTTTGGCTCTTCCACTGGGCAAGTATAGTCCACAGACAAGTAGATTGTGCATCTCAGAGATCTGCTGACAAAGCAAACAGATGAGCATTCTGCCAGCAGAAGTGGATTTCTGCTGGCTGTATCCAATCCTGACATTTTACAGTGGGTGCATCTTTGGATTGCATTGTCTAAGAGGACATAAGATTCTAGATTTGAAGCCTAAGCATTCAATTTTGTGTTGCCATCACTGCTTTATGAAAAGCTATAAATACTGGGTAATGCTTCTTCTAGGTCAGCGTAAGAGGTTTTGTCCTGGAGTGGTTTCTAAACCTTTCTCTTTTGTGTAAGACTGTTGATCTAGCTGTGATCAAAGAACAATGCAGCTGAAGTGATCTTGTTAGCCTCAGAAAGATCTTCCAAGTGCTTCTTCCCTGGAATAACAGAAATCCTTCCTTGTCACTCCTATTTAATTAGCTTGCCATCTTTGGACCCAATCGGCCCAAATACCCAGCTGGAGAAGTTAAAGTGCATGAGAATTGCTAGCACTTGTTAAAGCACCTACTGCTGCTCCGTACTTGGAGGGGACAGGTGAACAGGAGATTACTTGGAGTACCTACATCAAAGCCTTCTAGAGATTGATAACAAGACCCTCATTGAGCTGTGCAGATAGCAACACCAAGCCCTGATGCCTAAGAAAAGAATGTGATAAGCCAAGTCTTCCAAAATAAAGCCATTCCAGCAGTGCAATTCCACTCTCAGTGGCTCCAGCATTTGGGAAGAATAGGAAGCAGGACTGTTCTACCGTCTCTGCTGAAAATCCACTTTCAGCTGATTCCTCCTTCAGCTGTCATTAATACCAGGAGCCAGCAGGCTGTAACCTAGAACTTTTCCAGATGAAACAAACAAGCAAACAAAAAGTCTCTGAAAGTTTTGTTCATGTACAAAATGATTTTATTTTGGAGATCTACACGATGCTTTCTCCACCTGGAGGTATTTGCAGGGAACTCCCAGCATTACCATGGACTTTTCATTTCCAGTTTCCAGGTCAGTTTAAATTAACTCAGTAGTTCCTGAGACGAAATGTAGCTCTCCATTGTTGTCTGTGTTATACCAGAAGTAGCTGCACTGGTTGCTGCCAAGAAACAGTGAGAAAAACCTGCGATATTTCAAGTAAGAGTTCAGATGCAAAACCATGGAAATGTGGGTAAAATCCAACTAGAAAGAACTGAAAAGTTTCAATACTTCCAAGGACCTTTTTCCTTTCTGGAGAAGCCCTCTGAGAAATGTGATAAGCAGGGCCATTTCTCTAACTTTGCTGAAGGAAGAATATTACCAGAAGCAGCCATTCTAGCAACCTTTAACAAATGGAAATAACACGGAAAACCAGTCTTGATGATAAGGTTAGTTGCTTTTGCCCACTTTCCTCATCTTCCCTTTTTGGCTTTCATTACATGACTTTTTGGATGGCAAACTTGTGGTCAAGTGTTTTAAAATTAACTGCCTGAAAACTCATCCAAGAACAATTTTGGCTGAGAAGTTAGATAGAGATGCTATAAATAAACAAACAAGCCTTATCTTCCCTTACCACTAGTCTGGAATAGGTCAAATTTTATACCAGTTTTGTTGGCATGCTTCATGGCTGAAGAAAAAAGGAAGCCCTATTTTTTTCCAACTGTTGCCAGAGCAGCAGCATACAGATATATCCCAGTTAATGAAGGAGATGTGTTCCTGGGCATTACTTCTTTCACAGAAATGAATGATACAGGAGGCAGAAATAACAGAGAAGGAATAGGTTCAGTTTCCTACACCACAAAAAGGAAGAGCAGTTAAGCATGTTTCAGCAAAACTATTCAGAACTAACAATATGCACATGTGAAATGAAACAACCAGGGCCATTTCTACACTACCCTCTTCTAGCGCGATTATTCCAGTTTCAACATCCTGTGGGATTCTGGCCCCTCCTTAAACTGCAAACCCGAGGATTCCATAGGATGTTGAAAGTGGAATAATCGCGCTAGAAGTGTGTAGTGCAGAAATGGCCCAGGTTATTAGTAAACAAAAACATTTTGAACCTTCTAGGAACCACTTGAAGTCTTCCAAAATGCACCCAGGGTTTATTTTTTCTTTCCCCAGTAAGCACTTTTTATATGATTTCCATTTTGGTGTCCAAACATATGAATCCATGTTTTTCTAACATGCTGATGGTGAGGCAGCCTTATCCTTTTTTCTCTGTTTTGCTGTTCCTGCTCAGTAAGAGCTTCTGGAGGCAGCTGCTGTTTACCTTGGCTAGGGCAGGCAGGCATACATGCCTACAGTAGGATCAGCTAGGGTAGAACCCTGCTCTTTCCCAGCTCAAGATTTGTTCCATCGCTTATTTCAGACAGGCTGCTGCAGCCTGACTCTGAAACGTCTGTGTTTTTCCACTTCTCCTTCACTATGCTCCCAGTACTAATACTACTAAAAACAAAAAAAAGGTTCCATCTCGACCAAGGACAAGGAGGGGAGGGGAGATCTGTGCTTTATAAAGATCACCTCCACTGCCAGTGGTTTTATAAACTGAGGTATGACTGGATATTTGTACAGCACAAATCTATTTCATAGGAACTGAGCAGGGCAACCAACTGTTTGTGCAGCTGAGGATAGCAGCTACTGGTATCATCGCCTTGTGGTCTGTGGGAATGAGTGATGTCCCCCCCCCCCAAATGGCCTCTGAGTCTGTAGATTGTGAACTGGTATATCCAGAGCTTGGGGTGACTAGTTGAAATTTGGTTCCTTTTTCCAATAATGAAGGTATAACTAGAACTATGTTAAGTTTATAAATTATTGAAGGATAACTCTGCTCCCTTTGCAGTGTGACTGTGAGCCTTTCCACACTACATAACTATTGCACTATGATTCCACTTTAACCCCCATCATTCTATTCTATGAAATCATGGGATGTTTAGAATTCTCAGGCAAAGAGCTCCAGTACCTCCCAAAACAACAAATCCCAGGATTCCATAGGAGGCAGCCCTGGTAGTTAAAGTGGAATTATAGTGCAATGATTGTATAGCGTGGAAGGGCTTTGTAATTTTTAGTTACTTTTACTGTGACAAAGCATGGCCTTACTAAATGGTGGAAGAGAAATGTCTCATGGTACAAGTGCTGTCTCATACTGTGCTGTGGATGCTGAGGTGACCACAGAATGGATTGAGGGAAAGTATCTTTTCTACCACATCCAGCATCTTGTAGCATTCAAATAATTTTTTTAAAAAAAACTAGAAACAGGAAAATGATGTTACTTCTTAAAAATCGCAATTATAATGGTAGCTACCTGCTTTTGGGGCAGTGGTTTAGAACAACAGCTGCAACTAATTACTTTTAAAAAGTTAACATCTCCAGTGATGCTCATGTGTAAAAAATCTTCTGACCATTCTCACCTATGTTTACTGGAATCATGTTGACATACAGTGCTGTCCTCCACCCAATTAATCAGATGGGAAGCTGCAGAAGTGAGTCAGATATAAACCAGGTGCTGCTCCTTTATGTGTACCAGTTACTTTTGTGTAGACATACAAAGCCAGGGCAGTCATGTGCCTGAGTACAATATTGCCAAAAGAACAAACATAGCTACTGACCCAAGTTAATATGCCATTTTATTAAGAATAAAGGTTGTATCACAGCAATGCTTAGAGCATTCATTTAAAAGCCTAAATGATATATATGAATTCAATTTATTTACTGTAGTGTAGTGTCATGCCCATCAGACTCTGTTGATGACACACCTATTTATTTGGATTTTAAATCAAAATGCTTTAAATCTCTTGGAGTATTATATTATTGACAGGACACTTTTTCTGCAGGAATAATCTGCACTGGTAATAATGAGTCTTCTTAATAATCAATTCTTGGTTTGTTTGTTTGTTTGTTTGGGCAAGATGCTTTGATAGAAACAATAATTGTGATATAAAAAATATCAATCAATAAAAAAGTATCCTTATAATATGCGTACAAAAACCACTCTCAAATCTGAAATACCAATCCATGGAGAGAAATAGTGTAGTGCAGTGGTTAGAGTGCTGGTCAGAACTCAGAAAAATTAGATTCATAGAGCTGGAAGAGACCACAACGGCCATCAACTCCAACCCCCTGCCGTAGAGGAATACACCATCAAAACATTCACAACTGATGGCCGTCCAGCCTCTGTTTAAAAACCTCCAAAAAAGGAGACTCCACCACACTCCAAGGCAGCATATTCCACTGTCAAACTGCTCCTGACAGGAAGATCTTCCTAATGTTTAGACGGAATCTCTTTTCCTGAAGTTTGAAGCCATTACTCTGTGTCCTGGTCTCTGGAGCATCAGAAGACGGGCTTGCTCCATCTGTTCAAATATTTAAACATAGCTATCATGTTGCCTCTTAACCTCTTCTCTAGGCTAAACAAACCCAGCTCCCTAAGCTGCCCCTCAAAGGCCATGGTTTCCTGACCACTTTGGTTGGACGTATTTTAGTCCCCACCAAAGGAGATTAGTGGATCCAATGTCAACAGAGTGCTGAATTCACTCCATGTTTCATTCTGAACTTTAAAGGAGAAATCTAGATAGGTTCGGCACCTTGGATAATGCTTTTAAAGTTCTGACTGAACCTGGAGAAGATTTACTGCCCCAGTGACATTGGAGCCATGAGCTGCCACTGAAATCCCACTAAGTAATAAAACTCACTGAGTGATTTTGGGCCAGTCACTTTCTCTCACTCTCACAAAATCACTCTGACCATAAAGTAGGGAAGAGGAGAGCTGTGAAAGATACCTAGAGCTAATTGGTAAGCAGGAGGACAATGCTTGTAACTGATAGATGCAAGTTATTTACTACAAAATTGGTTCCAAAAGTTCGGGGAGTTTCTGAATTATCAGTTGTCAGTTGGGGCATGTTTTTTACCAATTACACAATAATAATTCATTAAAGAATCACATTTTTATATCAAGGTTTTTGTTGCTTCGGTATAATCAGTGTACAGTTTCCCTGCAAAATATGGCAATTATCTGAAATGGATGAGGACTTGGAAGGCTAGTACCAATGTTTATCCTACCTAGATTAGACTCATTGAAATTGATAGGACTCAGTGGCCATTTCCACACTACACTGTTCTAGTGCTATTATTCTACTTTCTACATCCTGTGGAATTCTGGGGGTTGTAGTTTACTGAGGCCAAAGAGTTCCTCCATAATCTGCAAACCCCAGGATTCTACAGGATGTTGAAAGTAGAATAATAGCAGTAGAACAGTGTAGTGTGGAAATGGCCATTATTTGCAAGTGAAGCCTCACTGAATGGTGGGACTACAATAGGAGGTAGCTCTCAGATATTTCAAACTTGTTTCAAAGATTAGGTATGAGCATAGTGGAACCCTCTAAATGTTGTTGGACTACACCTCCCAGCATTCTTCATCTTTGGCTATGCTGGCTAGGGCTCCTGGGAGATGCAATCCAATAACAATTGGAAGGCTGTGCTTGCTTCACTCCTGTTTTAAATAAATACTTTTCTTTCACAAATTGCCTTTGATATTGCCCCTTTACTCTTGTTCTGTTGTGTGGTGTAAAAATAACCTAAACTTCCTTCCTTATGAGTGTCTCTCCGTGTGTGCAGATGGGTGTGTGTGTGTAACACACACACAAGCTCAGGAACGCTTGGCTCCCTTCCCTCCCTTGCCCTCATCACTTCCATATTTCTGAGAATTGGTGCACAGCTCAAAAGGCCACTTGTGTGACAAGCATGTTGTCATGCAGGACTTAAGCAAAAATAGCATATGTTAAAAGGATATCAGCCTCTCTTCTGAATTAACATCCTAAGTGCAAGTTTTAATGCAGACACGGATAAGAAGATTTTCCTGACTTAAATATCTTATAAATGGTACTTACAATTTCTCTTCCTTCTCTCCTCATTTTGAAGCTGTTTCTTAGCAATATGCTTACATCAGAAATCATGGTCTGTAGTACCAAAAATGAAAAGGCAAGAGGTAAAAACCGATGCTGATAAACAGAAACATTATTATTATGAAGTTTAGTTTTGCTTAATCTTCAGTTCAGGTCTCATGTTTTTAAAGCAAAGCCTGGAAAGGTTTTTTTTCCTCCTCCTAATATCTCTAAAATGGTGGCTGAAGAGTATGGCAGTCTAAGAAAGTAACTTCCTGAGTTTAATGGCAATTCCCAGAACACCCATTCTGTGTTCACACTGGCCATGCTAGTAGGAGATTCTAGGAGTTCTATTGCAGAAAGTAACGTTTCTAAGTTCTCCATTTAGTGTGGCCACTGGCCATGCTAGCTGGTGATTCCAGAAGTTGCAGTCTGAGACAGTAACTTTCCCATGCTCTGGGAAAAGGTGCAGAAGCCAACAAAATTTGGCTGCTACTAAAGGTAGCAGGAATCTTATATCTTTATTGTGCAGGCTTCTGTTCTTCCAGCTAGTCAGCATAACGATGGCGTCCTCTAATCCAAGTATCTTTTAGCAGCTATCCTGAACATTGAGAGTGGGTTCTAAATAGCTGTATTGACCTCACTTTCAAGTTCAGTTCAGTTAAGCTAGACTGCTGAAAAACAGGCCAAGCTTCTTCAAGTTCACATCTGGACGCTGAGTGTAAGGGCTGCCAGCTTTGAAACCAGTCCTTTATAGCCTGAACTTGCTTAGCAAACATCTTTCTGGAGACATGCCAGAGCCATAGTTGCCTTGTTTGCTTTTGCCTGTCATGACTGCCAAATGAAAATCAGAGCATCTTCAACAGAAATGCCTTTGCCTTTTAATGTGTGCAATACTTCCCGGCTGAATGGATATTCAAAAGCTCAGAAGACTGAATATTCTGGACTGAATATTTTACATCAAAGACTTTTAATGGTTTTTGTTAGAAGTGGCGCATGAACAATGTTTAACTCAAGCTATGGTTTAGACCTGGGGCCCTTTCACACCACACAGTTATAGCATGATATTCCACTTTAACCTTTGTGGCTACATCCTATGGAAACCTGTGGTTTATAGTCTGGTGAGACACTAAAGGTCTCTGGTTAAGAATTCTAAATTCTCTTCCCTAAGCTATTATTTCCAGGACTCCACAGGATGTCGCCATGGAAGGTACAATGAAATACTGAGTTACAATTGTGTAATGCAGAAAGGTCCCTCTTCAAGGCTCAAAAAAGGGTTTCCTTTTATTTGGACTACAGCTCCCTCAGCCAGCAGCTAAAGATTCAGAGAGTTGTAGTCCAAAAAGGAACTTTTCTAAGCTCTACACAGAACCTTGTTCTAAGGAAATCAGCCCTATAACATGTGAAGTAATATAGAAAAAAAATCACTGAGAGTGTTTTGGGGAAAGGGCCAACAGGTCTTTTTTGTATGTAGAAGGTCCCAGCATCCAGCATAATTTTGTAAGGCTGGAAAAAATGTGTGCCCCAATATCTGGAGAGACACTGCCATTAAGTATCTTCAACCTTTTTTGAAGAAGCACCCAGCCACTAGTCCACACATGCATTCAACGATTCATTATTTTTTAAAACAAGACCCATCTGTATGATCGTAATGCTATTATTGTGATCCACCTTCTCTTGTGATTTGAGGAACAGCAACTCAAAGGAAGAAAGCCCCCACCTTTCTTCCTGAGCCCTCTGCCATTCCCTTCATTTGAGGATAAAGCCGGTGTATTCTGGCCTGCACCCCTAAGTTAGCCTATCACTCTCAGTTGGACAACCCATCTCATATTCCGTGCCAAAGTCTGACACAACTTGCCTGCCCAGTTGGCTTCTGTTAGGTGGTATAGAGAGAAGTATCTTTCCCTTTCCACCATATAGCAAATATTTTGGGTCTATGCTGCATGTAGACTGGTGGGGGGACTACTTCAGTAGTTTCCAAGGCTGATGTTCTGGTCCTAGCACTCTTTAGGGACCACACAAATTGTCAAAAAAAAAAAAAATCAAAATGAAAAACAACAACAGAAATAGAACTGATAGTCCACTGAGAGTTTTGGAAAAATAGGTATTTTCTTACATTAAACCATGCAGGGACAGCCCTACAGTCTATTTCAAAGATGTACACTGTTGTTGCTGGAGGCTCCCAGGAGGGACAAAGGTACCCTTTTCTGCCAGAAAATGGGTCCTCTGTGGAGCCACAAAATAGCCTCAGGACTGTATACAACTTTACTTATATCCCACCTTTTCTCCCAGAAGTGAGACTCAAGTCATATGATAAAATGCTGAGATAGTTGGACCAATTATCTGCCACAGCGCAGAGCATCTCCAGATATTCTAAGTGCCTTTTCTAGTTATCACAGAATACCCAGAGGTCTGAGACTAGGGAAGTAATTTCAGAAAGAGAAGTTTTCCCATCCAGATCCAATGATATTCAGCTCTGACACTACTTTTTTTATATAAAGAAAACACTGGCATTAGAGATGTAATTCTTCATTAATTTTCTTCTTGAAGGAATGAACAAGTAAATTTAGCCATTTTCTTCTCTCTGCAAGAGAGAATGTTCACAATTTGGGGCTTCTTTTGTGCAAAATTTGCACATGGTGGTTTTTCTGCCCAGAAAATGCTGCTTCCTGAGCTGGGGGGAACCTACCACAGCATTTCCATGGAAGAATGTTGTTTCCTAAATAGAAAATGCTGTTTTCAGCAGAAAACAACCACATGTGAATTTTAGGTAGAATTTGTGAAGATTCTCATCAACTGCAAAGATTCTCGTCAACTCAGGATTCTTCTTGTCAGTTTTCTCAATGATCAAGAAACACTTTTTAAAAGTATTTTTTGAACATTCTTCCCGTCCCTGTATATAGCTCTGAAGCACTGTGTGTGCTTTTCAAGTATGACTGTGGTGTTTTATTAACTTGTAAAGAGTGGTCATCTGACTCAGCTATGGAAACAAGCTGCAGTTTTTGCATGATAGTTGGAAAGCCACACTCAGGCAGTTTATGATGGCCTCTGTTTGTGCCAAGTGAGTGAGACAACATTTTCTCCCGAAGCAGGAATCACCACAGGAAAAGGAAGCAAAGACTGCCACTAAGCAAGGTATTGTGTCTCTACTGTGTTTTTTGGCTTAATTCCACCATATTAAGTGAATGTTCTGATCCAGTTAATATCTACCTAACTGAGTGCAGCACAATTGCTCCATGCTCCAGTGAATCAGGGTTGCAAGTACATCTCTTATATTCACTTCTGTTACTGTGACTGCTCCCAAAATCAGTAACCTCCAACAGAAGGGCTGATTCACAAGAGATTCTGGTGGTGTTTAAGGCAGCTTAAGGCTGGGGTGACTGGGAATTTTGTTTCAGATTATTTTTTTTTAAATAATTTGCTGATGTTCTCAATTTTCTTCAATTTCCCAACGATTTGCTCGTATTCGCAAGTTGATTCAAACTTTACCTAAAAAGAACTTGGGATTTGATTTAAAAAAAAAAATGAACAGGGGAGCCAAAACTGACAGGTTTGTCCATCCAGGACCAGGGCCTGGAGTGCTTGTGTGTGTGTGTGTGTGTGTGTGTGTGTGTGCGCGCACGCATATGTACCTTCAAGTTGCCTGGTGACTTATGGCAACACCATGAATTTCATAGAGTTTTCCCAGGCAAGGAATACTCAGAGTGCTTAATTCCTATTAAATGTCTGTAAATTCGTCTAGAAAATCATAGAAACATAGAGTTGGAAGAGATCACAATGGTCATTGAGTCCAACCCCCTGCCATGCAGGAAAATGTTAATGTTGGATTAGGACCTTTTTTTTCAAACAGGCCTTTCATCTTTTAACATCTGTATGCAGGCAGAGGCAGCATAGTCCTTTCTACACAGGGAACAGTTGTACCTGTTAAATCAAGGTGATAGAATTCTTTCTGGAGAAAGAATATTGTTTCAGTTTGGTTTGGAAGAATTTTCCAGGGTTTCCACATTTAGTCATTTTTAGGAGCCAATAAAGTAAAGTTTAAAACATTCAAATACAAGAGACAGCAAATGTTGGAACATTTTCCCCATTCCTGGTCACACTATGATGGCTATGTGAATAAACAGAAAAGTAAAGCAGGGGGGTGAAAGACAATTCAGAAAGAAAAGGAAAAATTAAACCAGATTTAGTATTTATTTATTTATGTATGTATGTGTTATATTTGTATGCTGCTTTTCTCCCGGTATGGGACTCAAGGCGGCTTCCAACAGCAACTTAAAACATTAAAAACATATAAAATCATTTTTAACAACCTAAAACAATATCTAATTAAAACAAGTTAATAAATAAAGCTCTCTCAGCTTACAAAAAAGCCTGTTTAAAAAGAAAAGTTTTCACCTGCCAGTGAAAGGAGGGCAGGGAGGAGGCCCAATTAGCCTCCTGTGGAAGAGCATTCCACAGAGTGGGAGCAGCCACCAAGAAGGCTCTCTCCTGTGTCCTCACCACACAAGCCTGGGATGGTGGGTGGGACCAAGAGAAAGCCTTCCCTAGCAGACCTTAAAGTTCTAGCCCGTATAGTAGTAACTAGGGGTTGCATGTTACCACTGTGGAATCAAAAGAGAGTTCTGGCATTCAAGCTGGATCCTGGACTTTCTCAGATTGAAATACTAATAACTAAACCTATATCATTATTTCACAGGCTGTGCTGAGATCAGCAAGGTATTGAAGAGGTTACAGGAAACAGTTCTACTTACTGATATATATTTGCACCTACATTTCTGTGGTTTGAGGGGCGGGATAGGGGAGGAACACTTCAGGAAAGATTGCCAAAAAAGTAGCTTCTGAATTCTGAGGTGGAATTTAGCTCAAACTAATTTCAACCTCTATCAAATTAAAGTTCACAGCGATTATAAAATAAAGATTTGTGTGTCTGTGTGACATACACTATTCTCTTTATGAGTAGCCCGGAGGTCAAAAGATTTCTTTAGGAATCCCTTTCTAGCTTTCTCAAGTTACTGAAATGTCATAATATGTAATAACAAAATTATCTTGGATTAAATATAAAAGGGAATTTCATTAGTTGGATTTGAGACAATTATAACGTAACTTTAAATTTTTTTATTGTCTGCTTAGAAGTTTAAGGAAAGGTCACCACTCTCCTGAGGAAAGAGATTTTTGATATGTTACTGGGTGCTTTATGGAATCAGTATGAAGTGTCCCTATTCTATACCAGAGTAATTGGCACTCTGAAAGATTCTGCTGCGCTCTAGTCACCATTCTAGATCAGCCACTATACGAAGAATGGCATGCTATGGGAAGGAAAACACACATCCTGTACCATGTGTATGTTCAGCATCTCTACCTTGACAACAACGGCTTTCGTATCAAAACAGATTCAGGACCTTGGTTAGCTTCTTTGAAGTTTGGTGTAAGGCCTGGAGTGGACTTACTGCTGCACTGAAATGGGAGCCACCAGTCTTACTGTCTTAGTCATTTGCTTGCTGGGCAAATAGTGTCTCACCTCATTCCTTGTCCGGTTTCCCAAGTCAAGAACCATTTCCGCACTAGACTGTTATAGCGCTATGATTCCACTTTCAACATCCTATGGATGGCCCCCCCTGAAACTGCAAACCCCAGGATTCCATATGATGTTGAAAGTGGAATCATAGCACTATAACAGTCTAGTGCGGAATGGCCAAGGTGCCTGCTACCAAAAGCCCTTCAAGTTATATAGCCATATATGGCAGACAATCCAGAAATGCTTCTTTTCATTGCTGACAGGAAAAAAACAATGATATGATGATAAAATAATAAAGAAAATGACTGACAATTTGCTTTCCTTTCATGAGACCTTCAATCAATTAGATGAGGCAGCTACCTCACTTTTCCCAATGGTAGGGTTGGCCCTGCCTCATAATGCAGCTGGTTGTCATAGAGGCATGTTGGACCCAAGGACTGTGCATTCTCTTTCCTTTCTTCCAGCAAACGATCAGCCTGTAGTAAGAACAGCAACAGTGACTAGCTGCATGGGAAGAGGAAGGAAATCTCAATAGAATTAGGCCAGAATCCTGCTGGTGCACTACATTAGCAGTTGCACTTCTCTAGGGTCACAGAACGGTGGTGAGCAAAGGCAGACAAAATTTGCTGGCTCTGAGAAGCCTATTTCTCACATGCCTTATTTCTTGTAGCCTTTTCCCTCCTACTATCACCACTTATGCCAGGGTAATTGCATCAGTGTAGTGCACCAACAGACCTCTCCTGTGCAGAAAGATTGCTAAATCAGGGCCAGAGTGTTTCTAATTTTGCTGCCAAAGAAAGATGGGAGGAGTTATTGTCCAATTTCAGTTCCCTCCACCCCATGTTGAAGTGTTGTTACTTCCCAGCATGGTGTTGCATCTATCCAGATTATGACATTCAGTGAAGAATCTACACTAGAGACAAAACGGAGGCCTTAACATTATTTAACTCTTAGTGCAGTATTTAGCCACCATTCCAGGAATTTTCCTAGGCCTTTTTTTTTAACTGAGCTAGAATTGGAAGGAAAAGAACCCATTTTCTAGCTGATCGCTGCTGTCAAAATAACATTTTGCTCACTGAGATCACTGCTGCTATGCAAGTTTGGATTTCTGCAGGCTGCCATTCGCATGGGTACATCTCACAAAGCTTTTGAAAGGAAGACTTTTCAAGCAAATGCTTGTCAGACTGATCCAGTGAATTTACTGACTGTCCAGTGGTGCTTTGTTTACTACAAACACTGCTACTTTCATCTTTTCAGAGGACATAATAAAGCCATTAAAATTGTGACTGGCACAGGGTATGAGGCTTGATTAAATCTTGGCAGACAATGTTCCCAAATTCTGTTCCTTTTCTTCTCCCTCCCTCTGCACACCAGAATGGTATTAAATCACTAAAGCCACAAGAAAAAAAAAGTCAAATTACTTAAGTAAGACGGTACTTTCCATTTCAGCTTACCCCAGGCAAATTAAACAGGCCCCCTTGAAACAGTGACAAGAAGAGTTATAGGAGCTTAAGAGCACCAGACACCAATTACATTTTGAGAACTAAATGCCATAATTAACAAGACATATACTTTAATCTAAAGCAACTCAAATATGTGGCTGGATAAAGAAAAAAGGTATAGATAAACTCTGTAATTATAATAAATCAGTGCACAGGGGAAATGTATACCTTTGAGGGATATTTCTTTATTCCGCAATTAACTTTCAGATGTCTCACTAAGCATTCCTCCTTCCGCCATCTGTATATGCCACAGTCACCTTACCTCTTTTACAATCTCATCACCCATTCTTCCTATTAAAAAAAGCACAGTTTGGGAACTGGGCTATCCACATAAAGAGTCTTGTTAATAATTTCACTTGACTAGCAGGAAGATTGGGCTAGGAAGGAAATTTTAACTTGTACTCATTTTAATTTGTAAGCCACTTTGAGTCTCAATCTTGGGAGGAAAGGCAGGATATAAATAAAGATGATGGTTATATTAAAAATCAAGTTCTACTGGTCCACAAATAGATAACTTGCTCTGTTAAAATGGAAAACCATAAGATCATGAAAATGGTGCAAAGTATGAGTCAAGAAGGACCCTTTCATAATATTCATTTGTGATACACATATCTTGTTTGTGCCTCTAAAACAAAATAGACAAAAGTCATGGAGTGTAGTTTTAACCATGGCCATTAGCCACAATAGATGGAACATCTCTGAATACCTGATGCTAGCTATGGACAATGGGAGAGGTCTTTGATGTCCCCTTGTAATTTGCATATCCTACAGCAAGCATCCTGAGCTAGTGGGAACATCTTGAAGTTTGTAAGATTGCTTAGGCACATTATACTTGCCATGGGAATGGGTGTGCTTGTTCATTCACGAATGGCTGTCATATTGAGGAAGATAGAGATGTAGGAATCTGTCTTATATTGAATGAGACAGGCCATTTCCACACGAGGCGAGGGAATCGCTCTGTGCCAGTACTTACGGGATCTTTCTGGGCATGGACCAATGCAGACTGTCCCTTAAGCCCTTCCACAGGCCTCCTCGTCTCGTCCAGGGTGAATCGGAGCAGTACGAGGTCTTAGATCCGCACTGCTCCAGCTAACAAAATGGTGGCTTCCAGTTGTTCATGGGTCCCGAACAACCGCGAAGCTCACCACACCTAAAGCCTGCCCTCCGCAGATCACAGGCTCGCATTGGTGCGAGCCTGTGAATCTGCACAAGGGAGCAGGTATGCAATGGCGTGCTCCGAAAAATTAAAGAACGGTTTTCTATCCTTCTTTAAAAAGTGCACTGGAGGACCAGTTGGAGGCATTTCAGAGTGGACTGAGGTGAGGATCTGAGGTAAGTAGTCCGGACCTAGTCCGCTCCAAGGTGCAGATGACCTCCATGAGAGGATGCACTGTGCCGTTTTAATTCCCTCGTGTGGAAATGGCCACAATTGAGGCATCTGACCCAATAGTGTTGACACTGACTTGCAATGGTTTTCAAAGGTTTTAGACAGGACTTTTTTTCCTAGCCATTGTGGAGCTGCAAGAGAATAAACCAGGGATATTCTGCATTAAAATATATATACTCTACCACCAAGCAAAAATATAGGCCACATCAAACCAATCTGCTAACTCCTCCCACTACTGTCACTATCACTATCTCACCGAAAGAAAGGAAAAAAGAACTACCTATAACCTTCTTGCTCTTTATTGCCCCATTTGGCCTCCCAGCATGCTCTCTAACATTACAAATTTTGTCTCCTTTTTTCTCCCTGCCCTTCAGAAATCTGGCCTGGTTTCAAAGCAAAGCACTGGACTATACCAATCTGCCATTTTTATTTTCGAAGAATATATTTGCATCCCATATAGAGTTCAAAAGCATTCTTGGACGTAAGATGGAGCTGGAGGCCTGCTCCTCACTTTGCAGGCTGCCAGCCACACAGTTAAATTGTGTGTGTGCATGTGAGTGAGTGTGTGTGTCCATGCACACTACGTGGGAGGAAAGGGGAGTTTGGATAGGCACTAAAGGAGGTGTTCATGGGCGTGCTACTATTCCTGGGCAACATATTGGGGACACTGGCCCTACTGTTAACAAAACCTAATTGCATACAGCTGGAGAACATGTAGATCCTTCCTGTTTCTTCTACATCCATTTCTGTTTCCTTCCTCTATCCTGTATTAAATTTAGACTGTAAGGTCCTCAGAGCAGATATCTCTCTTCTGATGTGTCACAAAGCATCAGGCATAGTGACAGTACTATATAATCATCATCATTCTCCCTCCTAGAAGCATGAGGGGCCACTGTCAACAGAATGCCAAACTAGACCAGAGCTTGGAAAAATTAATTTCTTGTACCACAGCTCCCAGAGACCCACAGCTACTATGGCACGATGGACCTCTGTTTCTGTTCTTCTGTTTTGCCATCCAGAGTAGGCTTTTAGAAAGATATACTGAATCCCTGAAGGAAGGAGAAAGTTGCTTTAACTTTCAAGCAGGGGACACTACACAATTCTCTTTTAATTTAAAAAAGCTTGTGCCAGAAGCAGACAAGTATGAAGAGGAAAAAGAGACAAGATCGTTAAAAGTGAAGCTTTGTGGATATAGAATGAATGTGTCAAGGTTAAAGTATTCCACTAATCCCAGGGTCAGGAAAGAAAGCTGCAGCTAATAAAGTCCTTGTGTGCCATTTTATTCTCTCCACTGAAGGAAGGAGGGCAGCCAGGAGACCAATTACAAATCACTTGTCTGATGCCTTTAATCCCCCAATTTCCATTTCCCATCAAAATGAAGCATTTTTTTTCTTTCTCACTCAAACAAATGCAAATTTCCAAAAATTGTATTATGGTATATTGTGTTTGGCTTCAGGAAAAGTTTTGACATACACAAAAACTCTTACTGAGTTCCAAAACTTTTCCCTCTTCCTCTTGATTCCAACTGCATCTGGAACACACATACAGGATAAAGTATCGTGCAGCAAATGATTCCCATTCACTTTCTGCTAAAGGTAGTGTCCACTTACAACAAAAACATGGAGGGAACCTCCTTTAGTCCAAGAGCTTAATTCATTTCCATAAAAATTCTTAAGGACTGCATTCTAGTGGTGAATAGGGTCAAAGGAATAAGGGTGTGACCAAAAACACTGGCTTAAACTTTAAAGCTCTCACTGTCAGTAATGAAGACTTGGGAGAGGCTTAGCATGGCCATCTGGGAACTCCAAGGGCTGAGTAGGAGGTTCAGATGCAACTCCACAACCAAACATGTGCATTCATATAGAAAAACCATGAAAGATCTGATATCTGCAGTCTGCAACATTTAAAAAAACCCAGTTATACTTAGGCCATTTCTGCACGAGGCGAGGGAATCGCTCCATGCCGTCACTCACCGGATCTTCTGGCTCCTTGGTCTGGTCCAGGGTGAATCGAAGCAGTGCAAGGTCTTAGATCCACACTGCTCCGGCTTCCAAAATGGCGGCTTCCGGTTGGTCGTGGGTCCCAACCATGCCTAAAGCCTGCCCTCTGCAGATCACAGGCTCACATTGGTGCGAGTCTGTGAATCTGCACAAGGGAACAGGCAAGCAATGGCGCACTGGAGGACCAGTTGGGGGCGTTTCGGAGCAGACTGAGGTGCGGATCTCCGGTAAGTAGTCCGAACCTAGTCTGCTTTGAGGTGCAGACGACCTCCGTAGAGGACGCACTGCACCATTTTAATTCCCCGGTGCAGAAAAGGCCTTGAATGGAGCATGTAGTAGGAGCTCAGATTAGGTTCATAGAGGATTTGAGGGAGAAACCATTGGCTTCATGGGAGTTTGGTACAAAAACCCATTTGATAAGGCAGGGAGAAGGAAGGTTTCCAAATATCAGTGGACTCTAACTTGCATAATCTGTCACCAGTGGCTATGTTTGTTAGGGATAATTGCTGTTGCTGTCCAAGAAAACTAGGAGGGCTACAAGTTGCTTACTCCTGACTTAAGGTGTTCTACTTTAAGATGAAAATATCTGTGATTTCCTTTGTTTTTCTGACTACTGACCTCAGTAGGAGAAAAACCCTGATCAGATCAAAAACCTCTTTGGAGGTTTTTAAGCAGAGGCTGGATGGCCATCTGTTGGGAATGCTTTGATGGGTGTCAGAGGGTTGGACTCAATGGCCCCTGTGGTCTCTTCCAGCTCTGTGATTCTATGATTCAATTTTTTCCCATGGTCAGTAGGAGGTAAGCTCAACCCCAAAACCTCAACCAAGACAGGAAGGAATTACTTAATTCTATGTCAAAACAGCAATCTCTGTCACAGAGTGAAAAGATAACTCTATCCCAAACTCCTCAACTTGAGGAACCCAAAAGAAAGCTGTTTTCTGGAGGTAAAAGAAAGACTAGTACCTAATTTCTAAAGATAAAAATAGATCATAATTCATGCTTATTAACTAGACTCAAGACCTGAGCACGACTCTTCAAGATGGAAGTTCTTGGTGGTGTCTCATTCATAGGGCTGTCATAAATTGAATCTCACCTGACAGCAAATGACAAGAAGCATGTCAAGCATTCATGATCTGCGAGGTGAAGACACTACGGTCAGCCCTCCACATTTGTGGGTTTCACTTTTGCAGATTTGATTATTCACGGATTATTTGCTGTCACCTCTGCTGCCACCCATGCCATTTTAATAGGGTCTGCAAGCCTCTGAGACTGAGAAACTGTGAACAAGGGTTGTAAGTCCTTATTAAAAATGGTGTGGGGCAGTGGCAGATGTGGCAGTGAGCCACACCATCAACCCACTTCTGCCTTGTGAAGGAACCCTGATGCCTCCAAGGAATCTATGGTGGGTTGAATATGGTGATCATACGTTTTTGTGTGTTAAATATGGTTTGGGAGGGCCTAGAGTTATTCAGGGTTTTTCCACTTTCACGGGGGTCCTATGCCCCTAACCCTAGTGAATGTGAAGGGATTACTGTATATTGGAGATACATATAAAATGCAGAATTTTGTTTACAGTGATCATGCATACATCATTAGAAAAGAAGAAATGGATCATAACAAAAAGCTGGTATCCTAGGCATATATAAATCCTCTGAGAAGGTGGTTGGGCATTTTTGCCTAATGCACACAATGGCCATTTCCACACAGGGTATTTGAAACAGTGCAGTCCCTCCTCCAGGGAGGATGTCTGCACCTGGGAGCGGACTGGGTCCGGACTACTTGATGTAGATCTGCACCTCAGCCTGCTCCAGAACGACCCCAAGTGGTCATCCAGCATGCTTTTGAAAGACTGGAAAAATCAGGTCTTTCAAAAACACGGAGCGCGCCACTGCGAGCCTGCTCCCTTGTGCAGATTCACAGGCTCACACGAATGCGAGCCTGCAATCTGCTGGGGGCGGGCTTTAGGCTGGTGAGCTTCAGTAGTTGCTTGAGACCCTCAACCAACCAGAAGCCACCATTTTTGACACCGGAGCAGTGCGGAGCGATGAGCACGCACTGCTCCAGAGCAGCCTGGACCGGACTGGGGAGCCAGAAGATCTGGTAAGTAGCAGCACAGGGCAATTCCCTTGCTCCATGCGGAAATGGCCAATGTTTGAGTTCAGTTCAATGTCACCAAAGCAGAGCTGAGTATGCGACTAACATTCTTGAGTCTTCTCCTGCTGAAAATTGATGGTAGTACCCATTCAGTTGTGCATTTGTAATACCTAAGAATTATTGGCTTGGCCCAGTGGGTGTGAAAACTCTTGGAAGGGGCTGTACTTACTAGTTCAGCTTAGAAACAGAAGGAGAGCTGCAGAGGATAGGAACTGCCAATGCTATGAATAAGCATTCAGCCCTTTTCCACCTTAAATAAAGTAGTATTGTAGTTAACTAAATTGAACAACTGTCCCCAAAGTTCCATGGATTGAATGAGGTGCCAGTGCAGGACTTGACTGGAGGATTTTTCTACACATTCTTGAAGTTTTGGATACAGGCTTAAAGCCCTAAATAAAAAACGCAATATAGGTGCAAATGCATTGTGGAAATTTCACTTTAAAGAATCTACCATTTTATCTCCTAAATCCAATTGAAAATCCTACTACTTTATTCAAGATGAAAAGGGCCTAATCCTTATTCCTAGCAATTACAGTTCTTCTCCAGGTCTCTCCCTTTCCAAACTGAACTAGTAAGTTGAGTCCCCCTAGGGTGTCCCCATCCAACCCAACCAATAATTCATAGCATTACACATGCAATTATACATTTAGTTGCACATTCAGTAATGTGACATTGCCATTCAGTGCCAGAGTTGTACAACACAACCAATGCATAACTCTATATAAACATGCACTATACAATCTCAATGTAGAGCCTTAGCCAAGATGGGCTTGGTTTGCTTAAAATGTGCTAATATGTAAGTATCAGTGCAAATCAAAAATAATGTGCTCAATCCAATGTTAGTTCCAATTGGTGTGTGTGTGCGCCTTCAAGTCAACTGTCAACTTGTTGAAACCCCATGAATTTCATAGGATTTTCTTAGACAAGGAATCCTCAGATGTGGTTTTGTCATTGGCTTTCTCTGAAATATAGCCTAAGGCACCTGGTATTTGTTGGTGGTCTCCTATCTGAGTACTAACCAGGGCTCACCCTGCTTAGTTTCCAAGATCAGACGGGATCTGGTGCCTTCAGGATAGTTAAGCCACTGGAATGAACAGGGGACACTACTTACATAAGTCCCACATTTGTATCCTAGACTTAGGCCCTTTCCGCACGAGACGAGTGAATCACTCCGTGCCATTATTTACCGGCTCTTCGTGGGTCCAAAGTAATGCAGACTTTCCTTTGAGCCCTTCCGCAGGGCTCCTCCATTAGTGCAGGACAAACCGGAGCAGCGCGAGGTCTGTAGATCCGCACTGCTCCGGCTCAAAATGGCAGCTACATGTGGCTTCGTGGGAGTGGACCAACTGCTGACACTGGCCACACCCACAGCCCACCCTCCACTGATCGCAGGCTTGCATTGGTGTGAGCCTGTGCATCTGCACAAGTAAGTAGGAATGCAATGGCGGTTCCAGAAAATGTAAAGACCTTATTTTTCCGGTCTTTACTTAGCGCGCTAGACGACCACTTGGGGCGGGTTGGATTGGACTAAGGTGCGGAACTAAGTTAAATAGTCCGCACCTAGTCCGATCCAAGGTGCGGATGACCTCTGTGCCAGGACGCCTTGGCCCATTTTAACTGCCTCGTGCGGAAAGGGTCTTAATCTCAGACATTTCAATCACCCCTTTGCCCTCACAATAACCCTCTAAAGTAAATCAGGGTAGGAGAGATGATCATTTGCACAGTGCCATATGATAAGCACCAGAGCTGAGCAGAGGCCTAGTCCCAATTGAAGAAACAACTGTCACCATGAGACCACTGAATACAAATGTCTTATATAGTATGGACTTGTGTGACCAAGAAACTGAGTGAAGTAGTTGATTGTCATGGGCTTCACCCTCAGATGCTACAGCACATGGATTTCTGTAACATTGTCTTTATTCTTTATTCTTTATACTAATACCCTTAGGAACAGCTGCTACTTCAGTGTAGTACAGTTTATCATGCCTGTGAGTGCTGCTAGACTCTAAAACTAGGGAGGTCTCTTTTAGAGTTTCCAACTCCTTCCACTTCTAATAGTTCCCTGCCTATTGGAAGATCTGCTACTTTCAGCTGCAGACTTTGGTGAGCTGGCACTTTGCTAAGCAGGGGTAGGAAACTCTGCAAGAGAGAGGGGCAATTTGATCCCCTAACACTCTCTTCTATGCCAATGTGTTCCGGCACACCAGCATTGGAATCATATCGTTCATGGTTGCTGTATTTGGCCACTTTTCGGGGGGAAAGTCCTTAGGAGGATTTAGTGGTTGTGGAGTAGATGAAGCAAAACCACCACTGAAGAGTTTGCTAAAGGAGGAAGGTAGGAGAGAAACTGTGCCTGGCTCTTTCCTTCAGCCTCTCTGCCAAGGAAGTCAGGAGAAGGCAACAAATTGCTGTCAGAGAAATGAGGTCTTCTGGGCTCTGTAAAATTCTGAAGGCCCATGAGCAATGTCTTCTTCATAGGCTTTCTGCTGAGCAATGTAGAAAGTATGGACAAAACTGCTTTAATAAGGTATGTGGGAAAGGGGTGGTGGAGATAGAACTGTCTCCTTTTACCTATGACCCAGCAACTAATGACAGCGTTGGGGCCTGCCCCTTCTACCACCTCCCACATCTTAGGATACCAGGGAAAGCATCCTGATGTAAGTAGGGATGAACCTCCAGATATTATTGGATTGCATGTCCTATCATCTCTCCTCATAGACCAAGCTCATTGGGGCTGATGAGAGTTGCAGTCCAACAACAACTTGTCTTCCCTGGTTTAAAACAAAGCAGTTCACTGGGTACAAAACTCTTATATAACATTTTGTATGCAAAACTCTCTAATACAGTTTTGAAAAGTTACCTCCAGGGGAACAACAACTTCCAGCCATGCGCATGCCAGCTAGGAGATTCAGGGAGCTGTAGTCCTCCCCACAAGTAAATTTTTCAGTCTCTGTTCTCCAGTTGCATGATGTCTACAGAAAGAAGAGTTCAAACAGCACATAAAGGTTAAGCATGCATTCAGAGTGGAAGGATCCTTCTTTTTCCCCTTGTATGCCAAGGGTAGCTTAAGGACTGTTTCACATCAGAGCTACAACAACCACTGTCTGGGCCCTCCATGAAGGTGCTAACTTGGCATCTTCATGGAATGTTTTCTGCTGCTTATTAGGCCCTTTCCCTCAGTCCTTCTTTCACTCTTAAGAGTGTGAGTCTAATGCTTCTCTCCATTAGTGTGTATCACTGGATGCCTGTGAGACAACAAACATCAAAATCTGACTGTTAATGCTAACGACATGATAAGAAGTGGAAAATTTCTATGCCAGTTGAGCAACATTTCTGGCTGAGAACTGAATATGGCAAGCAAAGCCCCCAGAGCTTGATTCTGTCTTCAGATAGGCCTGGCCCAGGCAATGCTATTTCATCTGAAAAGATCAGCCACCACGCTTGCTGATTTTACAAGATTTTCATTGAGATGTATCCAGCAGCAAAAGAAAAGAGCAAACCTGAACTATGTGTTCCTCACTCCTGGAAAGTGTACTTCTTCCTTGGCGATCCCGTCTTACTTCCAATGCAGTGCTATATCTTAGTCATTATTAATTTTTTTCCTTATTTTATTAAAAGATTTACCTCTCACCCTATATCTAAAGGACAACACACAATAAAAACAAGTCAAACAATTTACAACCATTTAAAACAGCAAAAAATAAAATTAAAATTAAGCAGACTAAAAATTCTGTTGATGCTAATGAGGCCTCTAAGGGGAGGGTATTCCACAACTAGGGTACCATAAGCAGAGAAGGCCCCCTCCCACATTCTTCCATAGTATATTGCCCTGACTGATGGGACACAGGGGATGGTTTTGAAACAGACCTGAGAGAGAGATATAGGAAGAGGTACCCTTTAGGTATCAAGATCACAAGCTATTTAGGGCTCTGAATGTCATCACCAGCACATTAAATGACAGTGTGAGCACACTGAATTATTGTACAAGGTTTCAGTTCTACTATATTACACTGAACACAGGAAATGGGACTGAGACTGAGCTACACATTTGGTATTAATACAAGATAGTTTGCACACAGTAGATACAGAGTTGTAAATGACTAGAAAAAAATCACTACTAAAACCTACTTGCATGGTTTTAGGGGCAGCATAATCTTCAGAAATCAGTAGGTAAAGCTTTTTATAACATGGAGATTTTTTTAAAAAAAGGATAAACCCTTACATTTGTCTATAGACGGGCCTGATTTTAAAAGTAGAGGTCTTATGAAATATTAGTCACCCAAATGACTAATGCAAAATTCTGGATTGCATAAATAGGCTTTGTTTACACTATGTTTACTTGGCACTCTTCAGATCAATTGCTGTCCTTCATTCTCATCCACAGCCAGCAGAGCTAACAACCATGCTGATTGGGGATCACAAGAACTATCATCAGATATATCTGAAAGGCATCAGGTTGTGGAAAGCTGATTTATGTTTTATAATGAAGCTGTTTGGTATTTTAGAGCAAAGACTCCAACAGATGTGCAAGGCCTCAGGATTATACAACTGAGACTTACCTTGTACTTTTCTCTTCAACTGTCATCAGATGCCAGCACGCACCAGTTTCAGGGATGGTGCAGCCATGCCAGATAGACTGTCTCTCCTCCATGTATTATGTCTTGCAACACTAACACCTTCCACCCCGTTGCCTTTACAGAACCTTTAGTTGATGGGTGAGCAACTGTGGAAGGGCTGGAGACCACTTTCCATCTGCATCCCTCTGGCAGATCTCATCCATTGTGTTTCATTATGCCAGCTATGATGTTGTGTCACTTCTGTCCACCATTTTGGCCAACTTTCAGCATTTGTGAGGAGTCGCAGAGGATTTAAGGGGCCTAGAAGGCTCTGGGAGATGAGAGAAGTAAATCATTGAATTTGTTGTCTCTTTTCAGGTGAGAAATCACCCAAAAAATAAGTGTGAAAAAAACAGTATTTTAAGGGTTAGGGCAGTCACCAGGAAGGCTTCAGTGGCCACAGATGGGAGACCCATGGGCCACACTGTATTCATTTCTGCTTCAGCTGCATCTTGTAAAAGTAGTTCATGCATCAAAACAGTAGCAACACACAGATATACAAAATGGCCCCCAAAAAGAGAATGATTCCAAGCTCTGTTTATAGCCAAGTTTCATACCCTCCAACTGTCCTGATTTGGCACAGACAATCTCAGGGTTAATCCTCTTTCATCCCACTTTTTCATTTGCTTTTAAAATGTCTCAGTTTCTCTTTCCTCTTCCCACATTCCATGTTTGTCCTTAGCTCACTTCCGTTGGTACCAACTGAATTCAAAGTGCCAAAGTAGTTTGTACTCAATTAACTCAGAGTGGGAAGAAGAGAGGTGTGGAAGGAAACTTGCCCTTCCCAGGAGTCTCAAGCAAAAGCTAATTCCTGCAGCCTCTCCTAGCTCATCTGTTCTTCCTCATTAGCAACTTTTGTAATCTTAATTACACTCTGACAGTGATGGATCACATGTGTCCCAGTTTTCTTCTGTGAAATGTTGGAGAGTATGAAATTGGTCTTGGACATGGTGATAGAACATATGCTCACTGGGCATACTCTGATTGGAAAGGCATGCTAGAATTGATAACACTTAGGCCCTTTCCAGACATCGGGGGGAAACGACTATAAATGGAGCTCACCAGATTTTTCCTTTGTCCGGGTGAGTCCGTCGCGAAGAGCAGCAGTGTGAGTTTGTCGCTCCACAGCTCTTCGGCATCCCAAATGGCGGCTTCCGGTTGGTGGAGGCTCTCCACCAACCGGAGAAGCTCGCCAGCCAAAAGCCTGCCCCGGAAGATCTGCAGGCACACACTTGCGCACACCTGCAAATCTGCTCCGGAGCCGGGCAACGGACCTACATGGCTTCGTGCGCTCTGTGCTTTTTAAAAATCTCAAAAAAGAGGTTTTTAAAAACCACGCTGCGCAACCAGTTCTGGTCGCGCAGAATCAGACTGAGGTGTGGAACTACAGAAAGTAGTCCACCCCAGTCCACTCTACAGTGCAGAAAACCTCCGTTGGAGGTCGCTTTCCACCATTTTAAAATCCCAGTGCGGAAATGGCCTTTGATTTACAAGCACACTTTCTTCTCGCTGGTTCTCTGTTTCTTACCTAGTTGCCTTAAAGCAAGGAACTCAGCACATGCTGCTTTACCTAGAATGTAAGCACCAGGACAAGAAAACTTGTTCTGAAAGAATTTGTGACTGAAACACAGGTAAAACCACTGATCTCACCATTCTTAAATCTAGTGGCAACCATAATGGAAGACTAATAGACTCAGACTCGTTTGCAAAACTAGCTGGACAGAACTAGTTTGATGTGACAGGCAAGAATGTTGAACAGTTTACACAAAAATAAAACATTGTCAGCTGACTACCAAAGAAACCAGTTTTATCCTGTAGCTGGGAGCATGACAATGAATTCATAAAGAGTGGGTGTCACCAATCTATTCTCTATAATAATGACATAACCAGGTGTTTCACTAATTCGTAGCTCTCTGTCAATCTGTTAAGGCCGTGCACTGTGATTCCAGCCATATCTACAATAAAGTAAGGACTACAGAGTTCAAGGTACTTACTCTCAAGTGAGAACTTAGGACCACTGCCTCAGATGATTAAGAGTAGAAGTACAAGACATCTTAGTTAATCAATAAGGAAAAAAAACAATACCACAATATCTATAAGGCCAGTACTGATATGAATTGGCAAAATTGCACCCACGTTCTCCATTCTACAAGAGTTTCCATGCAGCAAAAGCTTTTCTTCCTGGTTTTTTTTTTTTTTTGCGAGGGTGGGGGATGTAAGAAGCTGCCTTGTGTAGGGTTGTCAGGCTGAAAACTGGAGACAGCTCCTGTACTTTTAATGGCCATATACCAGAGGAAATTTCAGCAGCTGTCATTTGTCATACAACCACATAACAAGCTACATTTGCTGAAATCTACACAAATATTAAAGGTACAGGAGCCTTCTCCAGTTTTCATTGTTACAACCCAAGCCTGTAGACTAGTTGCCCTTCGAGCCCTGTATAGGCCACTTTGATTGATAGTAACAACCTTCCAGTGTCAAACCCTTCCCATAGTCTGTTTACTCTTTGTTTTTGTTTTTTAAGTGGAGACACCAGGGGTTGAAGCTCTGACCTTCTAAATACAAAGCATATGCTCTGCTGCATGCACCTCAAGCCCCTTGCCTGGTTTTGCATTTGCCATTTTTGCACTAGCATGTCTAAACACTGAGGTTTATTACATCTTTACGCAAAGTTTCCATGTAAAGCTGTGATGTGAGTGATATAGCAACCCAAAGGGCTCACAGTTCTTAAGCTGTCAGACTGAGTTTAGAGAGGTTAAGTATGGTTTGGGGGCATCATTCAAAAGAAAACGCTTGCAACATAGAGCAGAGCCAAGCTGTTTCACAACAAGCATGTTGTCAGTGGTTCTTCTTCCAAGTGATGCTTCATCCCAGGTGGCTGCTCCTTTTACATGGGACTCAAGCTGTGACCAGCAGAGCACACATCTGCCAAAACCTTTTTTTTTCATTCTATTTTTATGGGAATAAGAGTGAAATCACAGCTAATACAACAGAATAGATGATAACTTGGGAACTTAGGCTCCATCCTTTCCCCAGTTCAACTGCATTGGTGTCAGATGTAATTCAAGATGGAAAAATACTGTTTCAGGATACTATAAACTATTTGTGTAGAAATATTTTATATTTATTCTGGCAAAGTGCCATGTCTCAGTTCCAAGCTTACAACTATTGAACAAGAGTAACAACTATTGAACAAGAGTAAAGAGTAAATTTATAATGAACTAGAAATGTGGTGTGATGATTTAAGTGTTAGACTAGGACACTGCAAAACCAGGGTTCAAATCCCTGCTTGGCCATGGAAACTCACGGGGTTACCTTGGGCAAGTCACAATCTCTCAGCCTCAGAGGAAGGCAAAGGCAAGCCTCCTCTGAACAAATTGTTCCCAGAAAGGTCTATGATAGCTTTGCCTTAGGGTTGCCATAAATCAGAAATGACTTGAAGACACACAACAACAACAAAGAATACCTTATTTTAAGGTAAGTTTGGAATATAATTAGGTAAAAAAAAGCCTTTGTTGTTTCAGGAAATCCATTCAAGGATAAACGAGGAGGAAAGATACCTGTTTAAGAACCTCTCCAGAAAAGAAAAAAGATTCTGATAATGCCAGATTTTACTCCTGTATAAATCAATTTTATTTTGATAATCTACATGACATTTTCCTTATTTAAACGTACTCCCAGGGAATTCCCAGCGTTATCAGGGGCGTTCATTCCTGCTTCTCAAGTCACTTTAAATTAACCCACGACTTCCTAAAATGAAATGTACCTGTCCATAGCTTTCTGTTTCTGTTATAGCAGAATTAACTAAGGGTGCTCAAGCTCGGCATTACTGACTCCATTATTTGCAACCTGTAGCAGTTGCCCCCCTCTGATAGTGGTAGCACTGGCTGTGGTAGTTACATGTGTTCAGGTCTTTTGTTTTTTGAGTTTTTCTTTTGTGGAACAAGAATAGGTCTCAAAGTTATGGAGGGATTTCTGAGACTGGGGCCATTTCCACACGGGGCGAGGGAATCACCCTGTGACGCTACTCACCGGACTTTTGGGCTCCCCAGTCTGGTCCACGCTTCTCCGGAGCAGTCCGTGGCCGCCGCTCCACACTGCTCCTGGGACGAAAATGGCAGCTTCCAGTTGGTCGAGGGTCTCGACCAACCGCTGAAGCTTGCCAGCCTAAAGCCCACCCCGGGCAGATCACAGGCTCACACCAATGCGAGCCTGCGAATCTGCATATGGGAGCAGGCTCGCAGTGGCGTGCTTCGTGCTTTTGAAAGACCTGTTTTTAGCGGTCTTTCAAAAGCACGTTGGATGACCACTTGGGGTCATTTGGGAGCAGGCTGGACTGTGGATCTACATTCAGTAGGTCTGGCCCAGTCCAGTCCCAGGTGCAGATGGCCTCCTGGGAGGACGCTCTGCCCCATTTAAAAACCCCCGTGTGGAAATGGCCTCAGTCTCACCTTTCCTCCAGGATTTCCAGTTTGGTCAGCTAAATTTCATATCAGACCCTCTGCAGCACAAAACACCATTGATCAGACTAGGCTAGCAGAAAGAGAGAATACATCACTCCAACAATATATGCTAAAGCAATTCTGTTACTCATTACCAACTGTTCAGAGAATCTGCTTTGTTCTTATAAACCACCAGCCATGGCTTACAGATGTGTAAAAATTTACTCTGCTGCTCCATTAAAGCTCTACAAACATTTGCTTAAACTGTCCTGAGATTGTGGAAGTGACCTAGTGTCATAGAGCATGCCTTATGTCTTGTGTGTATAATTATTCAGGACAATTAAGTAGTGATAAAAATATTTTTCTTTCAACATTCTATTTATAGAGAATGCCATAGTAAGGGGAACAAAATCTCTATGTTTGATTCACAGTCATCCATTCAGTTCTATTAACTAAAGTGCCTTAGGAGTCATTTGGCTTAATGTAAACGTTATGCTGGCACATAGCTGTAATGATAAAAGTAGTCAAAAACATTTTTTTTCTTTTTTGAGTGTTGAGAACCCTGATGTAAAAACTACTGGACTGGTGTTCATCCTCACAGTTTGGAACTTATCCTGTACAAAAATCACGCATAGTTTTTGTGCAGAAAACAGCATTTTCTGCATGGAAAATAATCTTTCAAAGCAGAAACATCCATTCCTGTGTAGAAACTGCTGTAACTGGGCATTTATTCTGCATAAAATTCACATATGGTAGATAGAAAATGGCATTTTCTGCACAAAACAACTCAATGCAAATTGTGCATAGAATAAGCCTGAATTGTGAATAGCCCTCAAAAATTGTGTGGTTTTTGAAGATTTTTTCACAGTGGGGAAAAAAATATCTGAAATTAATCATCACTACCTTCAAGAAGAAGCTTAGTGAAGAATTACATCCCTACTTAGCTGTGAGTGTATAATTTTTTTCCCTTTTCCCTCTATCACAAACCCATCAGAGGATTTTTTAGTCCATCAAAGCAAAGATTTTGAAGGGGGATGTAGTGGTAGTAGTGATTGTCCTCTACCTAGGCCATTCCCACCCTACACTGTTATAGTGCTATTATTCCACTTTCAACATCCTGTGGAATTCTGAGGCTTGTAGGCTACTGAGGCCAAAGAGCTCTCTTGCTGAAAAATTCTAAATGCTGCTCCCTACACCACAAACCCTGGGATTCTATAGGACATTGAAAGTAGAATAATAGGACTATGACAGTGTAGTGCAGAAATGGCCTTAGTACCACTGATGGATGGAGATCAGTCAGAGAAATCACTGCTTTGGACTCAGGCTTTTAAAAAAAAAATTTCTAGGACCAGATACATGACATGTTTCATATGTATATATTTTCCTCTTTCCAGCTTGGCAAAAATGGTTTTGTGTATTTGGGGAAGCAGCTGGCAATGCACTGCACTGATTGGCTGGGAGCTTATGATACCACAAGCTGCTTCGCTTGTGAAGTGAACTGGAGCTGTACTCCTTGAACATTGTTCAAATGACCATAGCTATCCTTTGGATTTCACACTACTCCAAATTCCTTAGCTTCCCATAACGCATTTTAAAATGCATATTTTAAAGATTAAAAATTACTGTTTTTAATCTTTGTTTTTAAAACAGATTTTAAATTGGTTTTAATTCTGCTGTTTTAGTCTCAATATTTTTGTTTTTAACTGTATGTGTTTTTATTGTAATTTTGTGTCTTTTGTGAGCTGCCTTCAGTCTCAGGACATTTCTGCACTATACTGTTATAGTGCTATTATTCCACTTTCAACATCCTATGGAATCCTGGAGTTTGAGGCCCCTCCCTAAACTGCAAACCCCAGGATTCCATAGGATGTTAAAAGTGGAATAGTAGCGCTATAACAGTCTGGTGCAGAAATAGCACCAGTCTGGGACAAAGTTGGGATATAAAGAAAGTGATGATGGTAAAATACATTTAGGAATGCATACATTTGAATGAAATAGATTTAGAAACGTGTTTTCTGACTATGTATGCAGATTTTAAAAACTCATAAATTAATGTGAAAACATGACAGAAGAGACTCATCAACAAATACAAAACTGATATAGATCAAAATTAGACATATGTACCCTTACTCAATAAACACACAATGGATGTGAAGCAATTCTGTTATTAAAGGGACAAAACCTTTTTAAAAATGATATTTTTTCAAACACCATTTTGTTACTAAGGACACATCATCACCATTTTGTATTTACAAAATGATTCTATTTTAGGAGGGGGATGTACCCCCAATGGCCTCACCTTTCACTTTTCTTAAACTTTTCAGGTAAACCATATTAAGATGAACTGCTAAACTTCAGGAAACACTGTAGTTGGAATAATCGGTTTTCAGATGGTTTCTGGGAATCTCCCAACATCCTCCAATACCTGGTAGGCCCATTATTTAGTGCCATCTAGTGGAAGTTGCCAGTAAAAGTAGTACAAATGTTACTCATTGTAACACTAAACAGTGTTTGCACTACAGAATGTAGTAATGTGTGTGTGTGTATGATTTTGCCTCACAAATCATTATGTTGCTCAAGTGGTCCTTATTCCATCCTGAATTTGTAGGTAACATTTAGTCTTCCTAGAAAGCTCCCACTTTTTGCCATGCTTTGGAAATTTCACCTACAAACATTGAATTTCTCCACTATTGGGTGGGTTTTGTTTGGTTATAGAATTATTCATATGCTACCTATTAGGGCCTCTGAAAGTGGCTCACAAAATAAAATATTTAAAACACAGTGTTTTTTTAAAAAATTGGCAAGGGCCCATTCACACAGTTATAGTAGAACAATTCCACTTTAACTGTCATGGTTCAGTCCTATGGAGTCCTCGGATCTGGCATTTATGGAGGGGCATTTAGAATTCTCAGATAGGAAGCTCTACTCAGTAGAGCCCTGAGCATTGACCATAGTGGCTGGGGCTTCTGGGAGCTGAAGTCCACAAACATCTGGGGACCCACAGGTTGAGAACCACTGCTCTACTGCCTCACCAAAATACAAACCCCAAGATTCCATAGGATATTGCCATGGCAGTTAAGAGGGAATACAGTGCTAATTGTATGGTGCGAATGGGACCCAGGTTATATTGGACAACATCGGTAACGAGCTCACTAAAATAAAAACGAAAAAATAAATAGAAAAAACTTGCTAAAGAATATTCATGAATTTTCTTCCCATACATAATCTCCAGTCTGGTTCAATGAATGTATGACTGTACTACTACTTATTGGTTGGATTTAGTCAAACATACTGCCCACTGAAATAAAAAAAATTCTCAAGAACATAAATTCAGTGGAATATATTTGCTGCTCAACCCTTCCAAAGATCTAGAAGCTAATTATCCAGGTGCTAAGCTTGCATCATCCAGCTATTTTGAACTACAACTCATGTCTTCCCTTCCCATTGGCCAGTTGACCTGGGCTCATGAGAATTGTAGTCCAGAACATCTGGAAGACAACAAAATTACTCCCCCTTTCTGGACCACTCAATTGTTGTAATATACCTTTTGTTTTTCAAGCCATATTATTTCCTTTTTCTTCTCTTTCAGACTTCACCATTATTATCTCTTGGCTTCACAGTCTACAGATGTTACTGACTGGAGTTTTGGGCTATTAGTGATTCAGCACAGCAATAAGAAGATCAAAGATGAAACTTGATCACCTTATTTAGTCATCCAGAAGGATCACATAGACTGAATACGAGAAATACCATGATAAAGTGGCTTCAATGTTATGTTTGAATTTATGTATAAAGCAAGTCTTACTATCTTCAAAGAATTGTGGGAATGTAAGCATAAAAAGCTTGTAAAATGTGGTGAAGTAAAAGTCTTATAGGACTTTAAGATGCTAACTGATGAAGAATTAGTACATAATATGCCCGACAGAACTGCGGTTGATAAAAAGGAGTGTAGGATTGTAGACATGGCAGTTTCTGGAGACAGCAGAATCAAAGACAAACAAGATGATGGTGATGATGACCTTTTCTCACACATTAATGCAATAATTCAGTATTATATGACAATATTGCCTAATTAATTAATTACAATAAACACAGAAATAAAGACTACAACATTACCAGTAGGTCAGAGATAATTACACGAGAAATATATCCATGCCTCCATTTGTACATGGCTTTAAAAGTTGCATTGGCTGTGGGTTTAACCCAGATTCATTCTCTCTGCCTCAGGTACCTGCTTGAAACACTTCTCTCTAATCCTAGATTATCTCAGTACAGGGATTTCCCTTGTTACTTTCAAATGCCAGAAGCACTTGTCAAATTGAAATGGGACAGCCTTTTTTAGAAACAGCACCACCTGGGATCACTTGTTTCTGCCGATGGGCAACTTATTTTATCGCACTGAGAAAATCCAGAGACAGCAGAATAGGTATGAGTATTGAAAGACAGCACTCTGGCTGAGGAGTAAACGTCTTTAGGTTTTGTTATGCTGACCTGCAAAAGTGATGTGAAATTCCTTTCTAATTTTCCCAGCCATTTTCACCTTAGGATGTTATGGCTAAGTGCAAAGGTTTCAGTGCAACCTCATTAACAAGGGGAGGAAGATAGGGAAGCCTGAGGAAAACCAGCAACTGGAGACAAAGGCCATTTCCGCACAAGGTGAGGGAATCGCTCCCTGCCATTAGTTACCGCTTCTACTGGGTCTGCAATAATGCGGACTCGCCCTTAAGCCCTTCCACAGGGCTTCTCCGTTTGGTCCAGGATGAATCGAAGCAGTGTGAGGTCTTAGATCCGCACTGCTCTGGCTGACAAAATGACGGTTTCCGGTTGGTCGTGGGTCCCAACCAACTGTGAAGCTCACCACGCCTACAACCCGCCCTCTGCAGATCGCAGGCTCGCATTGGTGCGCACCTGTGCATCTGCGCAAGTAAGCAGGAACGCAATGGCGCGCTCCGAAAAATAAAAGACCAGTTTTCTTCTGTTCTTCAAAAAGTGTGCTGGAGGACCACTTGGGGCGTTTCGGAGTGGACTGAGGTGCAGAACTAAGGTAAATAGTCCGGACCTAGTCCGCTCCAAGGTGCAAACAACCTCTGTGATAGGATGCACTGGCACGTTCTAATTCCCTCGTGCGGAAAGGGCCAAAGTCTCTTCTTCTACCTTGAGAGGCCAACTTTCCACAGGACTGGAGAGCAAAGATTCATAAAGAACCCGTTTCTTCATTTGTACCATTGTGTAAGCACTCATAACTAGTTTCCTTTCTGAAAACTTAACTAACAGAGCGCATAGTGATGCCTGGTCTGGGTTCATGAGTAGGCAAGATGAGTCAGGCAGCAGATTTTGCTCTTCAAAAAAGGGCAACAAATTGTTAGTGATTTGATGTATTTGTGGTATTTTTGGCTCAACATGCTAAATAACTTGGCTGGCTTTGAATAATAAGTGCTTTCACTTAGATGAGAGATGGTTCCATTTTCTGTTCTACTTCATGCAGCAAGGTATCTTAGGTTGGCCCTCTGTGATGCACATGCAGCCACACCCAGCCATTTCTTTTTCTGAGATTAAACAAAATGGTGGCCATTTTGTACAATACCAGCATTACTAAGTCTCCTAGCAAAGACTGAAATAAGACAGAAGTAGGAAAGTTCTATGAGTTCAAGGGGCACCCACACTATGAGTCACATCCCAGGAAACACCATTTTAAAAAGCAAGAAATGGTTATTTTGAAGGTATTTTCCCAGTTTGCGCCAAACTGTTGAAACCTAGATTAAAACAAGGAGAAAATCTTTGTTAAAAGGACTTTTAATGATTTGTCCCAGAAATTTAGCTAGTGAGTTTGCTGCCAAATAGCTGACGGGGCTCTGACAGCCTCAGGGCCATAAGTAGCCTCAGAGTGTGTCCTGCCTGGCCTTCAGATGAAAGGGAATGATAAATCCCTATTGTGTTGAAGCATATTTCCCTGTACTAATGTCTTCAGATAGATCTGGACAGCTGCAGTAAGAGCCAGAAAACACAACTAACAAGCCAAGACGTCAGATAGAAGAGATACTGATCTTACCCATGCAAATACCCAGCATGAATCCTTTATAGTTCTTCCAGGTTAGGCAGATTCTGGATGGATAAAATCCAACTAAACCTTTTTATTTATTAGTTTATCGCTCAGTCTGTCATACCATGATAACTGTGCTCTTATCAATTACAAAACAAGTTAACAACAGCCAGAAACATTAATGTACAATAATCACAAAGCAAAAAAGCACTATAGCGCAAGACAAAATTCTGTCTTATAGCCCAAATAATTCACCACACTTGGCCACTGTCTCCAAAGCTTTGCTTCTAGACCTTATCATCACTATTCAGAGATAAAAGCTATAAGCATCACAATTCAACCAGCTTCCATGTAAACTCCATGCACATGTGGTAGAATTGGATGAAGCTTTTTCTGTTCAGAGGCTTGTTTGTTCCCTTAAAAATGTTCCACAGTCACAGGATTCCCCTGGATACCAAAACACAATAGAGCAACCACTGTATGTGCAAAGTTCTGTGTATGCACTTCAATCCCATGAAAGATGAAATCATATCTGGGGTGTCACAAAATTATTAAATGAGGAGAGATCTCTATAATAACGCTCCTTATTATCTGGTGTATCCATTAGACCACATTAATTTTCAAAGCTGACGGACTGAAGAAATAGAACAGCCAAAGTAGTTATCCTTTTTCCACATATGCATGACAGTGTGGTAGTTTTCTATCACATTGAACATTGGTAAAACAGTCAATGTGCAGTCATTCATTCCTATCTTTCCACTACCATGGCCATTAGAAGGGTCAAATCATGGACAAACCATATTGCCTCCTCCTTAGGGGGTCACTAGTGTGGTTCTCCAGCTACTGGGTTGAAAAATTGAGAGTTCACTTCCCTAGCTTTGGGTATGGGCTCCAGAAAAGAAAGCTTCAAGTATGTGCATGCAGAAATGTCCTCTCGTAGATCCCACACCCAATCCCAAAACATCGAAATGTTACTTTTTGGTCTCAGAATTCCCCAAATTCCCCATCCAGGATGGAAAACCTAGTTTAAAAAAAAAGTAGCTTTCCAAAGTTGTGCTTATTCAGTAGGCTATGGCGGATTTAAACTCCAAGTAATGTTGGGTAACTGACTCTACCCACAGTGCAAAAAGTGACACAACATAATGGGAATGTGGAGAATTAATTAATAGCGGCTGGACCAAGGTATCCACTTCTGCTTGAATCAGCAGGCTAGGAATTTTATTTTAATGGAGCACTCAGGATAGGTGTCATGGAGAATCAAGCAGCTGTCGAAAATAGCTGGGTGCTGATACTGGTCCTTAATTCCAGGAATCCAGTCTATGAACCCATCATAGTTGAATGATTATGATGACTGGTCAATTGAGATGTGGAATTTCCAGAATCCAGTTCAGATCATTCAACAGAGCAACTGATTTAGTTATTGGGATGAGGAGATAACACAAACATGTAATTACACATTGATATTTCATCTAAAACTTGTTTAACGGGACCCAGTCAACTGGTCATTAACAGTTCACCAAGAAATAGTCAGTGTTCTATGTTCCTCATATGAGACAGTTCCCCATAAGAGCCTTTGAAGCGCTATTGCTCCCACGTAAGAAATCTTTATTTCTCCCCTGCCAGGCTACTGGTGCAACAACAGCAATGTTGACCAAACACCTAATAATTGGACAAAAGTCTTCTTCACATCCTCATTTCAGAATATAATTCATTGAGGATACCTTTTGTTGCTTTCTCAGAAGTTCTTCCTGTTCTTGCAGAACTGGATGGTGCTAAGCAAACAGTATAGGTCATCCTTTTGTTTCAGCCTCTTATATTCAAGAGATTCTGATCGTTAGGCTTACAAAACTCTTGCCCTGGATCTTAAATCCTCTGGTATTCCATTTGGCAGTATTTCCCATCATCATCACCCATTTGTTGAGGATTGCCAATATGCTTGTATCCATGGGCTCCTGCCTCTGCCCTGCCTGTTTCAATAAAGCAAACCTTTTTAATGACCACTTACCTTGAACTGCTTCACTGGTGGGTTGTCTTAAATTGTGATCTCTCTTCCTCCAAATTAATACTATGCTGTAACTGTTGGCTAGGGTAGAGATCATGTTTTTCCATGTTTGGGATTTTCTCTTTAAGCCTATGACAAAATTTTGAGATTTGACATACCTGCTATTGCTAAACATGCAGCTATAGACAGAATGCCCATCTGAACACTGGTAATTGACCAAGTGTTAGGATGGTCCATTCAGAGATTAAAACCAGAAGCAGAAGGGCTTGGAGTTAAGAGAAAAAGTCTGCATTCTTTTTCACATACACAAATGTTTTCCTTCCCATAGCTGCCAAATGTCTTCCTGCCCCTCCCCACATCTTCGAGTAAGGTGACAAATGTGGCCAAAATGTTTCTCAACCTTAGAAAACAAAATGTATTTGATCTGAAGCCAGAGTAAGCTTTAACCATACATTAGGGAATGAAAGGATGTTTTGAGCACTTCAACTCTCATTGACACTGTTAATGTAAAATTCAACACTTTCTTTCTCACTAAAGAGAAAGAGCACATGTTTGCTCAATATCCTCTTACTTCAGGGTGGCATGAAGGTCTAGCCAATCCATTAATTAATCAATGTTTTGCTTAGAACACATACACACACTCAGTACTTCACTGTGCCTTACTTTGTCTCTTGTTTATCTACGTGACCAGATAATTCTGCACTTACTCCAACTTCATTTTGCTACATAAGTAGAACTGCTTGTGTCCTCAGGACTTTTGCATTTCAGAATTGTGAAGAAAGGTAGAAGCACCAAATTCAGCAACATAATTCTCAAAATGATCTTATTTTAAATAATATAAAAATCATCTCAAAAGCCCAACACATTTCCAAGAGATATTTAAAAAAAAATTCTAACTTTGTATTATCTTGGGAAGAATTTTAAGACCTTTCCTTAAAGGAATATCTCACATATCAATCAAACAGCAAAATACAATAACGATGAAGAAAATCTGGTTGTAATAAATAATAGGTCTAGTTAGGTATCTTATTGGAGTTGCTGTGTTAGCCCTTATTTTTTTAAAAAAAAATGGTTCCCACAGGAAATGTTTAGGCAGTAATCATTTTTTTCCCCATTACTAAATAAAGTACACCAATTGTCTGGGCTCAGATTCATTTCTCATGGTCCCACAAAATATTATAGAAGAACCAATGTTTTGGACTGATGCTTACCATTGCTTAATTTGATTAGATTCTACACTTTGTTGTAGAAATGTAATGTAGACAGAGTTTGCTTTTATGCTCGCTCACTGCTCTCTTCCTCATTTGCACCAGTGAGTCCATGAGCCTTTCCACACTACATTGTTACAGTGCTATTATTCCACTTTCAACATCCTGTGGAATCCTAGGGTTTGTAGTTTAGAGAGGGGCATTTAGAATTCTCAGCAAGAGAGCTCTTTGGCCTCAGTAAACTACAAACCCTAGAATTCCACACAATGTTGAAAGTTGAATAATAGCAGTATAACAGTGTAGTGCTGAAAGGCCCCGTGTCAAGTTTATATCTCCTTGTTGCCTCCTGTCAGAGTCCCACTATTCATCTGCTGAAAATGTATCTTGTGAAAATGTAAACCTTTGAATGTTTAATACTGGAAGAATTAGCCATCAAAATATTTTCATGGATTCCTCGGTGAGTTACCCGTACTTAATTTTGTGTGTGTGTGTATGTACAATAACTAAGGTGTAATAAAGTTCTGCAACTGTTACTATGCTTCAGTTACTTTTATAGCTACAAGGATGAATGGTCTCACTATGTAGGTGTGTTTAGTACCATGTACCAGTGGTTTATACTTTCTCATATTTTAAAATAAATAACTAAAAAGTATATATTGTACTTATTTTTGAATCATAAGAAATGAAGGTATACTTTCAAAATTATATCTGTATTGATTATGAATTACTTTTGGAGTCTTGGACATCCACTTGTAAGTAATACTTTTAAAAACTACTTTCCAAGCTCTATTTTCCTTTCCCCCCTTTCTGGTACCCTTTTATTTCTAAGAATCTGCTGTCAACTGTTTCCTGATTTGTTTAACCTTTGCTCAGCAGTAAAGCATGCTCTTTGTATGCAGAAGGCCCCAGACTCAATCTCTGGTATTTTCAGGTGAGGTTAGGACATTTTCCTTCCTGAAATCCTGGAGAGCTGCTACCAGTCAATGTCAATAAAACTGGGCTAGTTGGATCAATGCACTGCTCCATTTTCAGACAACTTCTAATCTTCATAAGAAAATTTTACTGTGTGCCATGGGTCTTCTTCTAAGGAGAGTGGGTACAGAACTGCACTTCTTGTTCCTCAAATTCTTATCTATCTTTTCATATTCAAAAGGTGTCTGAGAAACCTGGCATTACTTAAACTCTTTTTTGGTTGGTTGACCAAGAATATAACAAGAGATGAATGCAGTTATGAAAGTCATGCTACTCTAGAGCTCTCTTTCCTTTGTAGCAGCTAATTTAACTTTTCAGCCACAAAAGCCTTTGCTTTGAAACTTGGACCTTTTCTAGGATCACAGCTTGTATAATTTCCAGCTGTAAAATGCAACTGCCCAAATTAGAAGGTCCATTCTGTTGTGATTTACTTTTTGGACAAAAACGTTTACAAGAGGCTACTAGACAATAGCATCTAGTTCTTTGATCTTATGCATACCCTTTCCTATAACAAGGAAAAATAAACAGATACCACAGAGTACCTCAAAATGATTTCTGTCTCCTAGTTTTAATAACTTTGCATGTTTCTAAGGCATAAATAACATGCCCACTTCTGCTGTTTCAAAAACCAAGGAGAATGAAAACTGCCAGTGCAACTAGAAGTACCAGAAGTCCAAGTCTCTCTGAATTAAGTGATTTTTTATTCAGTGGTCTAATGGATGAATAGGATTCAGCTAACCATTTGCTTACCATGTAGCCATTGTGTCAGTGAGTCTATTCTAGCTAGCATTAGCAGCTGGATTCAGGCCATTGTCCTATCTCAGTCAGGGCAACACAGCTGTTAACTCAAACAAACAAATAGCTCACAGCTAGTTACTTACTTTTATTCCATAATAGCTTACAGACCAAATAACTCACAGCTCATTACTTACATTTATTCCATAAGCATAAAGTCATAAATAGAGTCCAACAGAATTCCAAGGCAAGTAAGTTCAAAGTCAGTCAGTGTAATCCAAAAAATTAGGCACAGAGTTCAGCAACAGATCTAGCAATCAGGAAGGTCTGATAACTCCTGGAGGGGAAGGACAGCATCTATATAGGTCAGCAGCCTAATGCAGCTGCTGCCTGAGTAACTGCTGTCAGCTACAAATCCTCTGAGATTGGTACAGGTTCTCTCTTTGCTGTCTGTACTTGGCCAATGTGAGTACAAGTAAGTTATCTTCTGTTTCTGAAGGGGCAGGACTCTCTTCTGGAGCTGGCACTGCACTCTGTTATGTTTGTGGCATTGTAGCATCCTCCTGTATGGCAGGTCCTGGCATTTTCCCTGTTTCAGACTCTGAGTCAGAGTCCATATTCTGGAAGAAGGGCATGAAACCATGAGGTTAATATAGTCCACTATGGAAGACAACCGTTTTCAGAATGTAAATAGACCACTGTTTAACAAACTGAATCATTAAATGTATCCCTGGCATTATACTTTTCTTTTTGGCTGGGTATGCTCTTATCTGTGTTCTTCCAAGCATAAGAATCACTATGAAATCATTTAAATCAGTAGAAATTTGGTATGAATCTAGCATTGGGTTGTTGCAGAAGTAATTCTGTGATGAGTGAAAGGACATAATATGCTTCTTTGTCAATTTATCCCAATATTTGGATTCCACAGGCAACAAGGATATCAATTGCAAAAATATGGAAGAATTTACAAGGTTTATCCATTTGTTTGGACTCTCACACTATTAGAGAAACTGACATTCAAACTTTACCTTGCTAGAAGTGAAAGAGCAGCAGAAAACAAACTTTTGAAAATCTGTAACGCTTACTCATAATATATATCTCCAATGCAGATTCTAGACACGGTCGATTGTTGAGCAATATTTGGAACCTGTAAAATGCAACTGCATAATGAGCACTTTTTATATATTTATTATAGTCTGTTGCTGTTGTCTTTGATTACACTTTGAATCATGGAATGCTGTCTGTGGTGGGGGAAGTAGGTGAGGGATAATTTATTTTTATACTATATAAAGTGCTAATAATTTTTTTAAAAATATATATCTGGATTCCACCATTTGAATGTCAGCATGGAATGGGTCACTTCAGGTTTTTCCATTTTATACTTGGAAAAAGACATTTGAACCTGTGTCTTTCTGATCCAAGATCATCCTCCTGCCCTCCTCTGATCTACTAAACTACATGACTGTCACACTGCATAATCCCACTGTACTGTCATATCATACAAATTTTAAAAAACTATTTGTTCCCAGAATACTTTCACACTCACTTCCTCTAAGGACACATATATTTCATTTAGTTTCTGGGTTGATTGGCTATAATCTTTCTTTCCTCCATTCAAAACTGACAATCATTTACACCATTATGAAATATTTCACAATCTTTATTGAAAACTATTTTCTGTTGTATTTGCCAAAGATATCTCTGCATGAAAGCACTCCAAGGAAAATATGCAGATCAAGCAAGGTTTTAGAGAGTAAGTAGGTGATATATCATGATGTATTTTAAAAAGGTAGGTTGCCTTGTATATAGAAATGAGACATTATTTCACAATCTGGAGCTAATATCTAGAAAGATAAAAGCCAATTGAACAATTTATTGATATTACTAACCCAGGTTAGAATGCTAGCTGTGAATTTGGGAATCCCAAGCTGAGCCTGAATACTCAGTTGTGAAACTCCGTGAATTACATTGGATAAAATGCTATCAGTCAGTCTATCTGACCCAAAAGAGCTGTCTCTTAGAATGCCACTCTGAATTATGTGGAAAGATGTGACTAAAATCTGACAAACAGAATAGGTAAAACTGACTTCCATTCTGCATCTCATGTTAATATAAGAAAATACACATTCACACATGAGGTAGTCTTCAGTCATCTCGAGTCTATGAAAAGTAACTTTTGAGTTCATAGCCCAGGCAGACTCATGCAGAGCCTCCATTTTGCACAAGCCCAGGCCATCCATAAGGATATGCACAGAAACCCTGTTTCTTGTAATAGTAGCAAATGGTGCCTTTATGTACCCCAACTCAACTATGAACATGCCAGTCTGGCATATTTCACAGGTGATCACAAGATCACCATATGTGAATTAGTCCTCTGTTTTCTGTTGGAGGCCTTAGCTGACCACTTGCCCTGCTGCGTGGTATTACTGAGAAGCACAAGGTCTTGACTGGAAGAAGCGGCTGATCAGTTAAATTTTAAATGAGTGCAAAGATGTTGTTCACTACTTTGTTTCTAGCAGAAAGTTTTACTTATGGAAGCCAATACAGGTAGGCCCATCACATCATGACATATTTGTACTGTTGTACTTTAGTAGCTTGGACATGTGTGGAAGCAGCCTTCCACTGATCTGTTCCAATCCTACACATAAAGCTAGTGAGGAATTCACCTGTCATCCAGTAATGAGCAGCTGTTACATCACCTTCTGTTGTTTATGGACCCCTGAGGCTGCTAAGAGTCACTGCTTCCTTGATAAGGAAAGATTAAAGGAAAGAACATCAAACTCAGGTAAAAGCAGGGTAGCGGGGAGACTGATTCATTTTATAGCAATTTGCCTTTTTGGTTTCATTTCTCTGCTGCTCTTTTCATTCAAATTTTTCTTATGTCCTGTTATTCTCCTGTTTCAGTGAGGAGTTATTCATAAGACTTTTTAGACGCAGTGTGAGAGCTGTTGCTCAACAATTTCAATGGGAGGCTAACTAACTTGCCAGGGCCGTCCCTGCCATTAAGAAGTGAGGCATTTGTCTCTGGCGGCAAATGCTAGGAGATGGCAGCAAAGTGTTGTCAGTGAGAGGCTTGTGAAGAATAGCTTGCTCTTCTCCCCCTAGGTTAGCCCCCTTAACCTTAGGGCAATATCAGAAGATAGGAACAATATGTTCCTGATACACTCAAATCACCACCCCTGAGTATATCTAGAAGGGTTCTTTATTTTTATTTTTTTAAAAAACTTTCTGAACACTCATTTATTTTTAAAGTTTCCCTTTTCTAAATTGAATTAAATAAATGTATAGGTTTGTATTGTCATTAGGCATTTCATTTGATGTATTTTGAATTATTATAACCTTTGTGTTGAGGTCCTAAATGGATAACATTTGAGGCCCTTATCCAGAGGGCTATTTCCCTCTGCCAAATTGAAGTGGATAGCAATAAGAGAAAGGGACTTCTTTTGTGGTGATGTCTCAACTACCAAATTCTCTTTTCAAGAGGGGCTCATCTAGTGCCACATTATTTGCACTACCAGGTATAGAACTTCCCCCTGCCCCCAGCCACTTTAAGATCTGTTTTTAGTCAGGTCTTAGCACTTTTGCTGCTGATTTTACTTTGATTTTATATCTTTTAATCTTTGCTCTTGGTTTTATTTCTTTTATTATATGCTGTCTCTAGTCACTGCTTTTATCGCAGTACTTTCTGTTATCTGTGTTTTGTACCCTACTTAAAGCACTCTGTGTTATTGGGTGGACTGACACAGCAAAGAATAAACAAATGAACTCATTCCTTAAGGTGTTTTTACCCCCAAGTGATTCATTTAATCCACCATGAGCATTAAGGGTAGTGTAGCATAGAACACACACACACACACCACATAGCTAACTAAAATGGAATTAAGACCTGGTTTCCAAAAAAAAAACAAAAAAAACAGTTCAGCTTTTGTAAAATCAGTTGTGTCACACCTGATTAACAATTGTGTCAGAAAAGGAAGGTTTAGCTTGTATTCATTACTGAACTCCAGCCATGAGATTGGATATTTTTGTTTTGACAGGCATGTGACATGTCAACATTTGTCCCATGGTTCACATGGAACTCTCCTCACAGTGCTAGGAGCTGCTGCAGGAGGAAACTAACCAGACTGTCTGAGTGATGATGGAGAAGGGATAAATAAACCCTCTCTCTGATAATGTTTTTTCCTGCTTCTGGAAGTTCCTCCTGTTTCCACAGAGGCATTTGTATCCGGTACTGCGCTAGGATCTTCTTTCACATCAAGCGTCTCTCCCCAGGCAGCACAACTCAGGGCATAACCTTTGGTTTTGATGGGAACAACTCCTATGCCAAAGGAAAGGGAAAGAAATGTTTGGTTTAGCTCCATCTGTGCATTCCCCTTCTGCATAAAGCTTTCTGTTATTTTGCTTTCTAGTCTATTATTGTACTAAGAACACACTCTTGAAAACCAGGGGTTGGATCCAGACTAGGGTGGCCATGTGTCCTCCTGCACAGAAAACATTCCTCTGTTTGGAAGCCTGCTTCCCCACTCCCAAGGGAAAATCTTACTTCTGAAACATCCAGTCCAATGGTTTGTTAGTTTGTTTCTGTATCTTTCTATCTATTTATGTATTTATGTATTTATGTATATATGTATGTATTTATTTATTTATGCATGCATGCATGCATGCCTTTCTCCGGATGCTAGACTTACAACAACATACAACATAGACTGGAACAGAATACAGCTGAAAATCAATCACAATATTAAGAAACAATTAACCATCAGTTTTAAAGTTGTTGGGAGGTGGTTGTATTTGTTGCTGTTCATCCTGTTTGTTTGTTTTTTTACTTTTAAAGATACAAGTAATGTTATTCTAATCACACAATATTTCAGGATATTTCTCTTCTCTTACAGTATTTCACATTATGTTGTTCCTACCCAAAAGGCAAACATCTTTTAAAAATGATAACATGTAGTCATTATGTGAATTATGACAATCAAATTAGATGTGTCAAATCCCACAATTCCCTTCCCTGTTTTCAGGATATTTCCACCCTCTTCTCTATTTCTCCTCTTCTTTTTAATGTTCCTTTTAATGTTTTTTGATTTTTAAAACCTCTTGCTACAGCCTTAGCAATAATAGTAGACTCTTATGTTCAGAACCATCAAATCTGCCACCCACACTAGTCAATTTTAACTTGTGTAGAAGAGACATCAATAGAAACTTTCCTTAAGTTGGGTAGCATGCGTATGTGTGTGTGTGTGTGTGTGCCTTCATGTTGCCTGTTGACTTATTGCACTCCCATGAATTTCATAGGGTTTTCTTAGGCAAGGAATACTCAGAGGTGGTTTGCCAGTTCCTTCCTCTGAAATACAGCTAACAGTACCTGGTATTCACTGGCAGTCTGTCATCCAGGTACTAACCAGGACTGACCTTCCTTAGCTTCCACGATCAGATGGAATCTGTTGCATTTACAGTATTTAGGCTAAGAGCATGTACAGGGGGTAATTTTTCTGATCACAGGAACCTACTATTTTTGTGCTAAGGTGCTAGAGATATTTTTAAAAAAAGACAATTTGAAAGGACAAGAGTGCTAAAGTATAATAGCTACTCCTCTATTTGTTTCCCTGGAGCAAGATCTGCTCCCCAGAATGTGTGTGGATTGCAGCAATCCAGAATGTGTGTGGATTGCAGCAATCGAGAAACACATCTGGCAGATTTGAGGGAAGCAGACACAGCCAGATCTAACTTTTGTCAAAAGCAGGATGCCCACAAATGCACTTACATGTGCTGCCTCTCTATGGAAGCTTATTTACTTGAACTCAAGACAATAATTGGATGGGAATGCAACAAGGACTACCAAGAAGCAGCAAGAAACCACACTTAAGTGGCACAAAATCAGCATAAAGCAGCACAAATTACCACCTTGGGTGAGCCCTATTATTTTAAAAGCCCACAATTAAAAATATGTTAAGAGTATTTAAAATATAGCAAATGAAGGAAAAAGTACACCACCAACAACACCCTATTAAAAGACACCAGTTAATGGCTAAATAAAAATATCTTTGCCTGCTCTAAGAAAGAGAATCAAGAGGAGGCCAAAGTAATATTCCAAGACAGGGGGCTCCACAGCGTTGGAGGAATCACCAAGAAAGCCTTCTGTTATCTCCTTAGTGAAATGTACTTGTAAAGGCAGTGAGGCCAAGGCAAGCCTTCCCCTGAAGATCTCAAATTTCAGGCAGACTTGTATAAGAAGATACAGTCTTTCCAAGAGCCTGGACCCAAGTCATATTTTTTCCATATATGACTTAAAGATCAAAGATCAAGAGGAGGTAGATCATAAACATTGTGCTTGGTCGCAAACAGCCCTTGGACATCAGAATCAATAGATGTGCAGCATCAAAGTCTTCCTTACTTGGGTGAGATGTATTTTAATTCTGTTTAAATTATAAAAAATAATTTATAGAAGAAATTACATCTGTAAATATAAATAACACATGCCATGTTATACAAATCAATATCTTCCTTGGGGATTATGCATACCTTATTTTTGTGGTGATGTGTAAGTGGCCACAGTGACCCAGATTTAGTCATGGTTGGAAGATATCCACTGAAACCAATTAGATACTTTGTTAGTTAGTTAAGAGGTCTATTTGTAAGCATGACTTAACCAGGAGCCTATCTACCATGTGAAATTCAACTTTGAAAAGAACTTAGATAGAAATATGCATGGTATCTAGGATACAAACTCTAAAGTAATTTACACCAGACTGTCTTTCTTGATTCAGAGCCATTTCAGACATGTTGCAAATCCATAGAGGGGAAAAAATGGCTTGGAATGATCTTTTTAAAAGAAAGAATGAATGAAAGGATAAAAGAATGAATGAATGAAAGAATAATGAAAGAAAAAGCCTTTTGGCTTGACAGTAAACATTAAAAGACAGCTGTGCCTTTTGGCTTGACAGTAGACAGTAACAAGCAAAAACTTATCAACATATTAGAAAATCTTTTAAAAGGCCACCGTTGCATCATAAGTCATTTCTGCATGGTGTTGCAGTCCTGCAATGAAGACACAATGGCAGTGGTCCATGGGTCATGCTTTCAAACGACATTGTTGCGGTCCTGCAGCCATTGTGTCCCTACATGGTACAAACATGGGATATTCACTTAATGGAAAAAATACCATTAAGCGCCTGTGATCACACAATACTCCCATTACCCCTGGCCATGCAGAAGGGGTAGACGTACGATCACATACTTCCTTCCCCAGTGGAGCATGGGAAAGAGGCCGACTGCTCTGTGGAAGGCAGGTGCATGTCACTCGTGCTCTTCTTCAGGGAGCCAGCTGGATGTGGAGGGGAGCATTTCCATCATGCTTCCTTCCTGGCAAAGGCACTACTGGGATTGCGGCAGGACATAGGTGGGACTCAGGCCCTTTCCGCATGCGGCGAGGGAAACGCTCCCTGCCACTACTCACCGGCTTTTAGGTGGGTCTGGGCGAGTCCATCGGGATGAGGAGCAGTACGAGCTCATCGCTCCGCACTGCTCCGGCATCCATAATGGCGGCTTCCGGTTGGTGGAGGCTCTCCACCAACCGGAGAAGCTCGCCAGCCTAAAGCCCACCCCCAGTAGATCTGCAGGCATGCACTAGTGCACGCCTGCAAATCTGCACCGGAGCGCGGTGACGGAGTGACACAGGGTCGCACGCTCTGTACTTTTAAAAAACCTCTTAAAAGAGGTTTTTAAAAAGCACGCTGTGCGACCAGTTTTGGTCGCTCCGGAGTGGACTGAGGTGCGGAACTACAAAAAGTAGTCCGCCTCAGTCCACTCCACAGTGCAGAAGACCTCCGTTGGAGGTCGCTCTGCACCATTTTAATAGGCCGGTGCAGAAAGGACCTCAGTCAAGTGTGGAAATAGCCTTACTCTGAAAAGAAACAACATAAAATGGACCTATTGAGATGACATTAGTTGGATTCTTGGAGAAAGACATGACATAAAAGTCAAGCAAGCAAGCAAACAATCTGGCAATCTTCTGCAAAAGGAAAATATATCTGAATTATTCCCTTTTTCCTAGTTGAAAAAATGACATTTTGAAGAAATGTCTAATAGGCATTTTTGATTGAAATTCAAGGCTTATTTAATCAGTGAAAATGCTCTTAGCATGCACACATACCTAGAAAGCACCCGTCAGCACATGTTTTCTATTAAAATCAATAAACTTTGCTTCCAGATAAAACATGCTTAAGGCTGGGTGGAAGGGTAAGAGAGAAACATTTTTTAAAAACCCTTCTAAATGGCGGTAAAAAAAAGATTTTGGCCTACCACTATGAATAGTTTGAAGTGAAAAGCTATAGATGATAATGCATGTTCTTTTTGTTGATCAATCATGGAATAATTAGACCAGACACAGAATGTTTGAGATAAATAAAGGCCATTTTATTTGACCTAACACTATATAAGATGTGTTGGCCTGGAAATGGAGCATGAGCAGGGAACAAGCTGAAAAGGGTCCAGTAGAGGCCACATGACACCTCTTGAAAACCTCTTCAGCCTTCTCTTGAGTAAAACACCTAAGCCCCAAGACCAATCTAATGATTGGGTTGGTCCCCAGCCAGCCATAATTGGAAGGTAAACCCAGGGGACTGCCTTCCAAGTCACAGGACCCTATAAGTCACAGGAACCTACAAATGACAGCCTATTTATTGACACCAGCCAAAGCCAATTGTCCAAGTCCCACAGAAATAGGGCAAGCAAGAAACGCCTGGTAAAGGGGACAAAATTTCTACTTGGCCCCAAAGCAACCAGCAAAGCTCACACTGCACTGAGAGCAGGAGGTTGGCCACACTACAAAGATCTGAAGAGGGAATGTAAAGGGGTGAGTGGGCCTTAAATAGACTCCACTTCCATCCCTGTCCATCCCTGTCATGTGTAGTTTCTGGCACCCTGTGACATCTGCAAAGCACCCTGGTCTCTCTCACGGATGGCATTAAACTGCTACCCTCTTCCACAGTATCCAGGTATGTATTGGTGACTAACTATGGAATAAGACCAGAAACAGAAGGCTGGGTTAAACAAGGACCACCCCTAAGTACTGGATTTAGGTCTCATTCTATCAAGTGCCAAAATCAACTCTGATATATTTAGGTAGTCATATATCGCAATAAAAATATGATTACTAAACTTCAAGATGGGACAAAATTCCATAATTATAGAATATTTCATATCTGTATTATTTTTTCACACTCACAGAGTAACAGTGATGTTAAAATTGAACTGAATGAACATGGAAAGAACACAAAAAAAGTCCTACAAAATCTTGTTTCCCTTGGTGAGTAGCCAAACAGAGGAATATGGAAAGCCCTCAAGTAAGACATAAGCCTCTTCTTCACTTGAGGCATTCTGTATGTTGTCTATCTACTTGGAAAGAACATCTAATCATTAATATTGACATATAAGATCTAGAATCCAAATGATCTCAATGAGACTTAGATCTTAGTCCCATTTGCTCACCATTGATAATTTTTTATCATACTATCCAAAGAAGACACAATCAAGATTGCTAATAGGTGAAGAGCTTGTTATTCTCCAGACTTTTCTGCACAGTTTTATTTCTTTCAAAAGCACACAAGTTTTTAAATGCTTATCAAATGTTTTAATGGTGGCCTATAGAATATTTGTATTCAGTGATGGTGCACACATTTATATATATTTATTGAGGCTACAATTATGATTTCCCTGGTTAGCCCCAGGAAATCAGTGCCACTTACTTCAGAGCATACAAGATAGGTTTGTATCATAAGTACATTAAAAGGTAATTTCTTCTCTTCACTTGAATATTCCAGTTTTGCCACTGCTCACTATAATGCTAAGCCACTCCTTCACCAATTTGGTACTCTCCAAACAGCAACATCATTCTTGGTTAATAGAATCATGGTGCCATCCCAGCATAATAATCTATTTTTGCTCTTTCCAGCAATCTAACTATGTCACGGAATACTTACATGTATTCATATTCATGCTATTTTAGGTTATATCCTGTGACTGTTTGCCCCCATCCACATGGGTGATTACCAAAAATTTGGATTTTGTTGGTTGCCATGCTCCTACTTTCCAAAGTTGGGCAGAGTTTGGATCTGTTTTTGCACTCTGCCTTCAAGAATCCCCTGGTTAGCATGGCCAGTGGACAAACCAGCTGGAGGATTCTGGGAAGTGTAGCCTGTAAAGGATTTTTTCCAAGGATCTTATGTACAAGGTTGTTTTTCTCGTTATGTGCCTTCAAATCATTTCCAACTTATGGTGACCCAAAGGTGATCTGATCACAAGGTTTTCTGGGGCTGAGAGTGTGTGATGAGCCCAAGGTCACCTAGTGGGTTTCCAAGCTGAGCAGGGAATTGAACTCTCATCTCCAGAATTATAGTCCAAAGTAAACAAGCTTAAGGGTTTTTTTCAACTTACAGTGACCTCCCACAACTGACTGCGTACTTGCCCTCCAGATGTCTGGGATTACAATTCTCATAATTCCTGACCATGCTTGCTGGGTTTAACGAGGCTATTAAGAATCACATTGACATGCTGTGGAGTTCAACCTAGAATGGAGCCCCTACCCCCCAAGCCCATTCCAGAAAGCAGATGCTAAAAGTCCTTTTTGGTCCTTGGCTCAGCTTTCTTGGATCTTGCCCTTACATGTCTCTGATACCATGGAAGTGAAATAAAACAGGTGGCATGCTAAAGGACCCTACAAGAAGGATGCTATAGGAAACAAGGACATCTTGGGATAATTTTATAGAGGGATTTAGAGAAAATGTGAATTTCTATGGCTGTCAACAAGATGCCTTTCACCAACACTTAATTTTAAAAGATTTAAGGCAAAATAAAAAAAATACTGAAAAATCTGCCAAACATGAATTGCTGTACTCATAATAACCCATTCAAATTTATCTTCCTAGGAGCAAACTGCCTAGAGTGTAATCTGTTAATTGATAGACCCAAGACTGCACAAGTAAGAAACTCCTTTTAAATATATTTTTAATCAGGGAATCTCCCTTGCATTTGTGACCCCTTTTTCCACTACTCCCACCCCCAATCCCCTCTCTGAATTCTGAGCAACATACCCTTGGCTCTGCCTTCTTGCACCTTAAATGTTTTCCCACCTGTGTGTCTAGCTGCTTGAGGGGATATTCTCTTTCCTGGAGCAAAGGTTTGCAAGTTGGCTGGAGGAAAGCAAACAGAAACTTCTTCAATCGCTTGCCGCACTTAAAAATTCATAATCATTCCTGTAGCTAACGGCAGCAAAGCTAATTATTTACTGTCCCAACCAGCCTCATCTCCTCCTGGGAGAATGTGCTACTCAGCTGCCTGCACTGATACGTCTGCAGGAGGTAGAATGCTTGTAGCTGGAACCCAAGTGCACACCAGGCAGCATCACTGGTGGGGCTGTCTGCAGCTTTGAAGAAAAGTGCTGTGATGATTTGACTATAAATTCAACTGTACACTCAGCTGTGGGGAAAAATGGAGCTTCTTGCCTTGCTCACTAGCAAATATTCTGGTCCTGAGGCCAGCAATGATGGCTCAATACATATACATTAAAAAAAAGGGGGATGGGTCAAAGGCTGGTGTGTTTGGAGACAAATCCTCAAATTTATCATCTTAAGAACATAAGAGGAACCCTGCTGGATCAGATCAAAGTCCTCCCTAGTCTAACATCCGTTTTCTTCTGGTAGCCAACAAGATGCCTTTGAGAAGTTCAGAAGCTGGATGTTAGGACATCTGAGCAACTAATATTCATGCATTTTCTGGATGTAGCCTACACCATCATGACTATCCTTCTGTCTTGAATCATAGTATTAGAAGGGATTTCAGAATCATCTGGTCCAACCCCCTGCCATACACAAATCACAGCACACCTGACAGATGGCCATCCAACCACTATTTTAAAACCTCCAATGAAAAAGAGTCTACCACCTTCTGAGGCAACCCATTCCACTGTGTAACAGCTCTTACCCTCAAGACATTCTTCATAATCTGTAGGTGGAATCTCTGTTTTTGCATTTTGAATCCTTTGGTTCATGTCCTATTCTCTGGAGCATCCAAAAAAAGAAAAGAAAAGAAAAAAAACAGCTTTCTCCATCTCCAATATGGTATTCCTTTGGAAATTTAAAGATAGTTATCATGTCACCTACTTCTCATTCTTTCTTTCCCTTCATAAAAATCCCAAGGTGGTGAACCACAGTGTTAAGCCACCAGCAAGTAAATACAGTAAATAAAACATCCAATAAAATTAACAAATGATGAGCAGGAGATTGATAATAGTGGCACCTCATAGTTCATGAATGTTCAGTTAGACAGAGGTTGGCCCCAACCTTATCTCTTGGGAAAGTTGAGGTGCCACCACAAAAGAGGCCCTATGTTTCGTCACTATGATTGCCTTATCCTCTATTAATTCATCCAAATTGTTTACACTGATCATTACCTGCTATCAAAAGAGGAAGGTCAACTGTTTTTCCAGGTAGACAAGGATTGCCTATTCTGACAGAAGCTCTCCATTTTATCTAGCAGAGGTTTTGTACATCATACATGACAAAAGCCTGGAAAAGTTACTTTTGGGGGACTACAAGTCTTTCCATCTCTACGACATGCTGGGGCCATGCAGAAATTATCTTGGCTGAGGGACTCTGGCACCCTTAGTCCAGACAAGACATTTTTTTCAGTCTCTCCCCACAGACTGATTCTTTTTAAACAGGAAATGTGAAAAATCAACACTGAGACTAAAATTATGAGACCTCTTCCAAATTTCTCCTGAGTCTTGTCCACCACTGCATACACAGCCTTAAGTGATGGTGAATAGATGGGAATTTGCAAACTGACTGCTCATTAAATATCCACTGAAGTTTCCTTTCTCCCTTTAACCAGACTTACTTCTGTCATTAAAGCGGGGAGAAACTGCCTGTCCCCCCTTTCGGTGTTACTTGATTCTAAAAGGAGCCTTGAGCATGAGTTTTCAAACTTTCCTGCTGCCAGTCTGGGCATTAAAATTGCAAAATCAGGCTCCTCGCTTCAAGAGGTGGACAAAGAGGGCTGTCAGTTTTTTTCTTTCCTCTTTCAACAGGGAGGGGCGAGGGGGAATTCCTGGTGAGGAGGAAGGAGGGGTTGCAGGGGGACATTACTGCTTTCCAGCAAAACAGGAGAGAGACACACAAACCTTTGAAATTTTCCTATTTACATTAATTCACTAAATCAGTTTATGTCCGCTATCTCCAACCAGGCAAAAACTGCTTAAAATACATCTCTTCTAAACCCTTTCTTAACAAGAGAAAGCCTCTGAGCTCCTCCTCCCCCTTTTCCTACTCTGAGTCGGCAACCATTTATGAGAGCTTGCCTTTTCCTCGTTCTTCCTTGAAACCCTTTGACTGTTAATTGCCAGCCCATTAAATCTCCATTAAAGAGGTCAGACTTGGTCCTGGAAAATGCCTTACTTCCTATCAGGCTGAAACGCATTGCCCCCACTGCCTGAATTGAAAAATCAAGCTCCTTTTTTTTTCTTTTCCCTCTTACACTTAGAGAAAACAATGAGATTCTGCATTGCTTCCTTACTATTTCTCATTAACACCTGAGGTTTTGCACTGACTTAATTTCTGCCATTTCCCAGCCTCTGGCTGAGTTGACTTCTGGCTTAAAACAACAAATGACTACATGGTTTACCCCGGAGAGCCCAAAGAGGAGGGGCTTCAGGAAATGGCTTCAAACACCGAGAGACAACTAGAGAGGAAACAAACCATTTTTTCCCACACTACAACAGCAATAGTAAAGTTTCCACTAAATCCTCTTTTAAAATTCTTTAACATACAGCCCAGTGGAGTCTGCCGGCTCTCTCCCCCTCCCATTTCCTCCCAAGTTCCAGACAAGACACAATGGGAATAGGATTGACGCACGGGTGAAGGGGGTCCCGTGCGCCCACACAAAGGGGTTTTGACTCCAGTCACTCTAATGCAGACCTAGCCACCTGGACGATCGACAGCATGGATGTAGGAAGTGCGGCATTCACTCAAATCATACACGCTTCTTTCATTCAGACGAACAACCTCCCATCAGGCCCATTAAACCACAACTGAGACGTCTCATTTATTATTCCGCCATACCAAGAGTTTTCGGGGTTTCGCTCTCCACTGCTGAGAGGTACTCGGCCGAAACTCGGGGAGTGATCGGTTCCCCCTTCCCCCTTCCAAACATGAGGGGGGTCTACTCACCAGAGGGCCATGGGAGGCTTGGTTTCCAGCTGTAACCCGAGGTCCGTTGACTGGATCGTTGTCGCCAGGGACGCCACCGCTCCCCCAACCAAACCTCTTCGACAAAAGGTCGAGGGCGCCCTGGGTTTTGTCAAGGGGGGGCCGCAATCCCCGACGTCCAAACATCCGTCAAGGGGGACAGAATAGCCCCTTCCCCCGTTTCCCGGCCAATGCACCAGAAATGTTGTGGCCAGAAAGAGACGAAGACCAGGTTTTCAGGGAAAAATCAAAAAGCCTTTTTATTGTTAACAATTTAGTTGCGCAAGGACAACAACTATTTTCAGGATTGTCGTGCAGATTAATTAAGGTAGCATCACTATATACCTTTGGTATTCTATGTCAGCAATCAATCATTCATTTAGCCAGCCCATCACAGAAGAAAAAGATCTTTGGTTAACTTTCCATTACATCATTAACTTAGCACACACGTGTACAGAAGAGCACAAAGAGTTAGTTAGAAAATGATACAAAATGATGCATATGGCCAAAATGAGGTAGCAGGGAGTACGCTTGACTCCCTTAGTTCCCAGACGCCTGAGTGAGTGTTGCAAGGCCATTCTAAAATTGAGATAAGACAAAGACATCTGCTGTTTCACTCAGAGACTCAATTCAATTCGCTTATTTTCCTATTCAAGTAGCAATTCCTTGGATTTAACCCCTTCAAGACCTTGTACCTGCTAAGCCTGTGTTCTACAGCTGAGCTATTTTCCATGCCCTTTCTTGAAAACACAGAATTTAGAAGGACATGAGGGCCCCATAATCCTAACCCTTGCACAAAGGCAGGACTAGCAACTCATCACTTTCTCACAATCATCCTGTGCAATCTTAGTGTTATATAGCAAGCAATATCTGTGGAACAATAACTATGGATTTCTCACATTGCTCAGCCACACCCTCTGCCTGTTCAGATAGAATGTTCTCAGGCACATGATTTACTAGACCAAGAACAGGTTATGTGCATACTCTCCTCCTCCTCCTTTTGCTTCCCATGCTGGGATGAAAGACTTTTTTTAAAGGGCTTGTTAAACCACATTTTCTCAATATCTCAAAAGCAAAACAAACAAACAAATAAACCTGTGGCTTCATCTTGAATGGAAGGCAGAATATTTTTTAAAGAATTTGATCCTAAACAGGAGGGAAAGGCTTATAAGACAAGATCTTTAGGGGGGGAAACCTTGAAGATTTTGACTATGAGTTTCCGGGTGCATGAGGTTGCCCTGCCTAGACCCTCAAGAAGTTTTGGTATCTTTAAGAGTTGCAGAAAAAGGAGCCTTCTTCCCCACCAGAAGTTTCTACTGTGTTAGCAGTGTGACCTGGCAATTCAGATTAACAAAGCTGAGATGTGGGTAGCAAGGGTGGGGAGGAAGCAGGAAGGGTAGCTTATTGCATTTTCAGTTTTGAAGTGGTGGGAGGCACTTGATTATGGGAAACTTGCTTGCTGGATCCCAGTCATCCACAGAATTCCTGTAGCTACGGGAAAATGTAAATACCTACATGCTTGCACTCATTCCTTCTTCACACCTGAATTTCCAGTCTTATCAAAGTCAGCCTAAAATTCTCAGTAGCTGTACGTGAAGGACACTCAGGACAATCTCAGGAAAAGTGGAGAATTTAACATTGTGGCCTCCTGCTGCAGAGGATTTAAGAGTTCACTAAAGAGCTCACCCAAAGAAAACTGGCACAAAACTAGTGCAAAAGGCCAAAGAAAGCAAATTAACTGCATCCAGAGGTCTTTTCATCCTTTGCTGCCCTCTGTTGATGCAAAATTCCACTAGCATGAGGTTAATTTCTCAGTTACACAAACAAATATAACCCAGAACTTCAGAATACAGCAGAACCGGAAAGCTCTGTGTCCTTTTGGGCACTGTCTTTGGCCATTTCTGCACTAGCCTGTTATAGCGTGATGATTCCACTTTCAACATCCTCTGGAATCCTGGGCCCCTCCCGGAACTGCAAACCCCAGGATTCCAGAGGATGTTGAAAGTGGAATCATCATGCAGAAATGGCCTTTCTCTAGCAATTGAGAACACTTGCATATATAGTTAACATAGTAATATTATCAGAGTGCTACCACCTTGAGATCCAGTGGGTGGCACCAGCAAAGAGGGCCATCTCTATAAGGGCACCTCAGTTGTGAAACGTGTTTCTTAGAGAGATGCACCATGCTCCAGGGCCATTCCTTTCAGGGACAAAAATGTTTCCCAGGATTTTGAAGAGCCCTGTAGGGGTTTTTTAATGGATTCTACGGTTTGAGGGTTTTAAATATGATAAGACCTGTGTGTTTTTTAATTTTTACAGCTTCATCATTTTTTTATTGTTTGTGTGATATTTTAGCAAGCTTTTTAAAAATCAGATCTTGAAAAAGTTACTTTGGGGCTTCAACATTGCCACTGAACATGGTGGCTGGGCAATTCTGGGAGCTATATTTTTTTAAAAAGTAATGCATCTAAGCCTTTTTGTTTAATCTATGCTATCCAGTGATCTTCTATTGTAGGTCAAAGGCGAAAAAGCAGAACTTAAAATGCCAGCATATTTTAGTGTATAGCTCTTGCTATCACTAATTAAGCCTTAGGAAAGGCATTTCAACTATTTAGAAGGGGAGGCATACAAAAGTTAGGAAATCATCAAAAGATAGTATCAATGGAGAAAGGGTAAGGCAATCTTGGGAATCCCCAGAGGGCTGGACTGGTACTCCAGGAGGCCAAATAGATGTCTCATCTCTGATCAAGAGACAAAATGCATGCTCCTAAATTGCAGAAATATTAGAGAACAGACAGCCTCAATAGAAGCAAAATAAAAAGAGTTATAGAAATCACAGTAACCCAGAGGCATATCTAGGGTGGTGTCATGCCCTGCTTCCAGAACATTGACTCTGACTCAGAGTCTGAAACAGGAGGCATGCCAGAGACTGAGACGGGAGCATGTCAGAGGCTAAAACAGGGTGCATGCCAGGACCTGCTGTACAGGAAGAGGTTATAGTGCCACAAACAGAACAGGAGACAGTGCCAGCTCCAGCAGAGAGTCCTGCTTCTTCAGACATAGAAGAGCACTTACCTATACCCTCCTTTGCAGAGCGCAGACAGCAAAGAGACACCTGGCATTGCTCTCTCAGAATTTCCAACCAGCAACAATTAATCAAGCCACAGCTGTGCTAGGCTTCAAACCTATATAGCTGATGTCCCCTCCAGAAGTTGTCAGAGCATATCTGACCTTCTACCCTGTCGGATACTCTGACTGACCTTGGACATTCTCTTGCCTTGGAAGCCTGTTGGACTTTATGAATGTGTTAACTGCCTAGAAGTAGGTAATGAACTGGAAGTTATTCAGTTTGTTTTGTTTGTTTTATCAGCTGTGCTGAGACTGAGATAGGACAGGTGGGGCCCTAAGTGCCAATACCAGGGTGGTGCAAAAACATGGAACCCCACCACCATCATCCTGCCCAGGCCTGGCCCACTGCCACCCCCTGAACTTGTGATTCAGTTTAGATGAAGAGAAAGCAACTTGCACAATGCCACCCAAAAAATCAATACTCTATGGGGTTAGTGATGATTTAACTGTTTCTCTCCAGACAAAGCCCATCTGATTGACCACTATATCTCCAATAAGGGTAAGCAACTTGAGTTAGCACAGGCCATGCTACAAGCTGCTCAATGTCATTTTCAGCCACAAAACTCCCTGAAAATGATAGCTGGAAGTCACTTCCAGTAGCAATATCTCATTTGGAAGCAGGTTTGAAGGGTTTTGTAGGGATAACAAGGTCTCCAGATGTAGCATCTGTGCATTTTGGGACAAATAAAATCCCAGTTAAAAAAAATGAAGGGATATTTCATAGTGGTTCAATAAGATTGGAGACCACACATTACCCTGGGGCTCCAAAATCCCTCTTGGGGGCTACTTGTGGTCAGTGGGTCACTTTCTACCCATGATCTACAATGATACCTTGAGGAAATATAATATTTCTGGAACACTGCTATCAATCCAAGGCAGCTTTTGCTTAGATTTTCATCTAAGACAGCCCTTGGTTTTTGCTTGCAGGCCAAAGAGTGCTTAGGCAGAATTTTTTTTGCATTTCTAACCAGTCTCAAGACCAGTAAAAAAGGATAATCAATAACCAGAGCCAAGAACTGAGCCAGCATCACAAGTTATGATGCTATGCTGATACTGTATGAATGTTAAAACAGCAGTGTAACAAGGAAATATCCACAATTGGGAGACCAAATAGCTCTGGTCAGCTTTTTGCACTATACTGACCTCCTGTGGGTAGGACATGTCTGAAACATAATGCTACTTGAGCAGAACTTGGAAAAGTTAGTTTCTGGGGCTATAACTCCTACAAACTCACTGTCCAGGTAGATTTGCCAAGCTCTGGGCTTGTCACAAATAACAAGCTTGTAGCTGAATCCTATTTCAACACTAATGATAAGGAGATGACTGAAAACATAAGGAATTGTACAGCTCCCCAAATGTTGTTTGACTGCAACTCCTACCATTCTTCCTCGTTGGCTGTGCTGGCTAGGGCTTATGGGAGTCATAGGCCCTTTCTGCACAAGGCACGTGAAGCCGTTCATGCTATTTCTTACTGTGTCTTAATGGACCCAAATAATGTGGGCTTTCCCTCATTTGCTTCCACACAGCTCCTCAGTATGTTTCGTTTTGATTCAGAGGAGTGCGAGTTCATGCATCCCTACTACTTTGGCAGTGACCACTCTCACTACTCCCCTCACCCCATCCCAGCGGATGTGATTGGCTTTTTTTTTCTCTTTTGGGTAGGTAGCTTTGTATGTACCTATGTAGGTACGTATTTGCCACTGTATAAAAGGCACTTACTCCCCCCCCAAAAAAAATGCCTTCTGAAAATGGGATGCCAATATGGTAACCCCTCCCACCCAAGCAAATCACCTGGCAGAGAAAAGTTGGGAAAGCAATCTCATGCTCCCCGTTCATCTCCGGCCCACCGCCAACACGATCCTGCCCCAGAGAGGAATGGGGGAAGGGGCTTCTTACACACACACACACACACACACGCTTCCTTCCTCCCCCTTCTCTTCCAACCTTGGCAAGAAAGTTTCCTCATGAGGAGGAGAGGAATGGGGAGAAGGAGCTTCTTACACACACACTCCCTCCCTCTCCCCCTCCCTCCCTCCCTCCCTTCTCTTTCAACTTCAGCAGGAAAGTTTCCTTGTGAGGAGGAGAGGAATGGGGGAAGGAGCTTCTTACACACACACACACAGCGCCTTTTCTTTCTGCCTGGGCAGGGGGGTCCCCCCACCCAAGCAGATAGGACAGGAACCAAGAACAGAGTACTAAAATATTTTTTCCTAAATCATATAGTCTGAAAATAGGGTGCTCTTATATGGCACTGTGTCTAATGCCGGCAAATACGGTAAAACATTTGCAAAATAGAAAACAGCTCTCTCCTTTTAACATGCCTGTGCCATGTTTTGTCCAGTTATCCTATTTTCTAAAGTTTGCTAAAGAAAACAAAAAAATGGTGCCTGCCTGTCCTTTGGTGGGCAGGGACAGTTGGAGAGGGTGAGTACATCCACAGCCCACCCTCCGCTGCCCACCAATTCACACTGGTGAGAAGGTATGTATCTGCACCACTGGGAAAGTCTGAATTTGCTCAATCATGAAAATTGTTTTGGATTTTTTCCAGTTTTCAAATAGCGCACTTTCCCTCCACATGGGGGTGCATTAACTCGGGATTACATGCAGAACGATGGTAAATTAAGCTAACCTAATTTGCTCTCACGTGCAGAACAGCTCCATGCCAAAACACATTGACCCACATTAATAACCCTGTGCAGAAAGGGCCATAGTCCAACATCTGGCAGGCCACATTATTACCATACCTGGTTTAATGGGGAGGTGCACACAGCGGGTCATACAGGATATACAGTTCTGTTCATCTTACATCATAAGAAGTAGTTGCCTCACAGTACATCATGAGAAGACTTCACCTTTACTGCAGCACACAGTCTGTGCAGTGTGATCTATTTCCAAGCTGTGGTCAGACATTTGGCAACAGTTTGCAATAGTATGGAAACAAACAAGGCTGTGAGGCCAACCTGGTGGCCCAACTTTAGGTATTTTGATTAACACCATTTTTGCACGACGAAACTCTTCTGCATTGTCTCACTGCAGTCCTGGGTCCAGAAGGGAGCGCATCAGCAGTGCTCCCCTCTGCACCTGCTCGGTCGATGCGGAAGAGAACGCAATGGTGCCACATCTTCCTTCCGCAGCACAGCCGGGCTTTTTCCATTGCTGCGCTACAGAAGGAAGTGTCGCCAATGTGCTTCCACATCTTCTGCATGGCCAGAAGTGATGGGAGCGCCGCGTGATCACAGGCACGAAATGGATTTTTTCCGTTTTGCAAAAACTGCACAAGCACGACGCTTTGCACAGGATGGCAGCGGGATGGTGACAACGTCATGCGGAAGCATGTCCTGCCAACCGCTGCCATCCTGTGGCAAAAACACAACAGCGATGTCGTGCGGAAAGGGCCTAAGTTACCCTGAATCAGATTTAGCTGGGTGCTTCTGGAGATAATTTCATGACACATATAACCAGTCAACATGGAATAAGTTAACAGGCAGTTGACTGGTAATTTTGTTTTCCACACATGGCTATCTTGCCTGATATTTAGCTACTTAGGCCTAAATACCCAAAGGCACCAGATCGCATCTGATCTTGGAAGCCAAAAGGGGGATCAGCCCTGGTTAATATTTGAATGGGAGACTGCCAATGAAAACAGGGTGCTGTAGAATCATAGAGTTGGAAGAGACCACAGGGGCCATCCAATCCAACCCCCTGCCATGGAGGAACCTATATTTCAGAGGAAGGAACCACATCTGAGCATTCCTTGCATAAGAAAACCGTATAAAATCATGGGATCCACGTAACTTTACAGGCAACTTGAAGGCATATACACACATAAAATAATCCAGTAGATACAGTACTAGATTAGGGCTTGTATTTCTACTTAGCTCTGGAGTGCCATCTACAGGGGAAAATGTCTTTCCTGATGATGCTACATATTGTAAACAAAACAAACTCTATTTCTATGGTGGTTGTAGACAGGGTCATTTTTACTGAACCTCCTACAAGTATAAAGCTCCTACAAGTATAAAACTCAGACAGGATTGATCCTAACATTAGGCAGCCTCAGACAGCATATTTGCCAATTGTTTAACTTGCTATTAGTGTACGTATTTCTACTACCAGGAAGGGATAGAGGCACTCACAGGATTTTCTGCTCTGTGTGCCAAAATAATTTGGCTGGCTATGGGCTTTATGTATTTTTGCTAAATCAGGGGTGAAATAAAAAGATCTAAGACAGAGTTGGGAATTATGTGGCCTTCTAGTTGTTGCTGAACTGCAAGTCCCAGCATTTCTCACCATTGGCTATATGCTGGACAGGGCAGCTGGGAATTTCAGTCTAACAGCAAGGGCTGGGAAATTCTCATGCCAGGTTTAAGAACACTGTATGTGCTTTCAAATTTCCTGTCAACTCATGGCAACCCCTTGAATTTCATAGGGTGTTCTTAAGCAAGGAATTTGCTATTGCAAATGCCTACTTCTCTCTTTTTTAACAGATGGCTCATTGGAAGAAAATGAGAAAGGTCATTTCCTCTCAGCAACAGAAGAGTTGAAATTGGAGAGAGGAGCTCCAGAAGCACAGCAGCTTGTGCAAAATATCATACTCCATGTTGGACACTGGAACCAGGGCTTAGAGTTGGATTAGAACTCTTAGAACCCCACAACCAATATGGCCACTGACTGCAGGACTCAGGGAGATGTACTCCAAGAAAGTAACTTTTCTAAGTTTTGATTGGGACCCTGCCCTCACAGTTATTAGATGCAGAGGATTTTGTAGCCTAGTATCCTTCTGTGTGCATGTGGACATGTATCCCTCCGCATAACCATAGTGATGGTCTGACAGATGGTCCACCTAGTTAATTAGCATTGCCCACAATGTAGCGTAGACACTACACTAACTTCCCAGTAGCTTCATGATATTTCAAACCCAGCCAGAGTTTACCATTTGTGTTTCCATGCATGGCGTCTTCTAATCCAGTGAGGGTCAGAAGGGTCATTGTTACTGATGGGGAGGTTTGAGTGATGGATTTAGACACTGGAGCCAAATGCTTGTTTGTTAATGCTTACATGATCTTTAACAAACAATTAGCTGTCAGCTTTACTTTTTCAAAGGTAGGATAAAAGGAAAAAATGCCCTTGCATCACACCCCTTGTTATGAGACTGAATGCCATGAGATTGTTGTATGGATCATAAAGGTACATTGCTTTGCAAATGGTCTCATGTGCCTATTTGTGCGAGCCTTGTCTGATCTGGGGTTCTCAAAAATTACCCAAAGCCTTTCAAATGGCAGGTAGTCAAAAAGGTATCTTGGAATCAGATATTAACTGGTCACTGGAACTTGGTCCAGTTAGAGATTAATTATCTTGCCTATTCTGGCTTTCTCACAATAAAGTTGATATTGATTGTTGAATCCATTTATCCTTATGATTGAAATGAATATATTTCCTGTTTCAGTCTAATGTAAATAGGGTCTTTGGGGGAAAGTTATAGGGAGCTGTGCCTGGGTGAATTTTATGTATGTTTTTTAAATAGTGCTGAGGGGACTTACTCTGTTTCAGCAGCAGAGAGTTGCCTGCTGGTTCTGTCTAAAATTATGAAAGCACAGAACAGTGAAGAGCAAACAAAGAAAAAAGTTCATACTCAATCAGTGATGATGAGAGGATTCCAACTGGGTTCTCTAGGGAGCAATGATAAAGAATTAACATCTCAGAATTTTTTAAAGCTAACAAATGCAGCTTCTTTATTCAACATAAAATGGGATAAAAAAGGGATACTATTAAATAGAGCTAATGCTAATACTAATCTTCAAGCAATGGTCCTGCTGTCTCCAATAGAGAAGAAGGGGATATTTTTTAAAAAAGCCTTTTTAAAAAATGAGGGGGGGAAAGTGAAGATCATTTTAAACCAGAAAGCACTCCTGCTCCTAGAAGGAAGTAACAAGACCATGGTGGGCAAATGCAACCCTCTAGTTGTTTTTGTCCTTCAAGTTCCAGCAGGCCTAGCCAATGATAAAAGACTGTAGGGCTTGCCATTCAAAAATGCTGGGATGACCAAAGTTGTCCATTCCCGAACCAGACATTACTAAAGTGGAGATTTGCAATACTGTACTACTTATTTACTGGTGCTAGCTAGTATATGGTAGCTTTAGAGTAATACAGACTTCCTCCTCAAATTGGATGTTCAATTAAGAAAAGAGAGGGAGATGTCACTTTAGTAGGGACTTGCCCTGATTCAGATTAATTTATTTAGAATCACTAAACCAAAGTACAGACAAATCTTTCACTTGTGTACATAGCCCCTCTACAGCAATTGTGACTGCAACAAAGAAGTCTTTCATCATCTATCCATATTGAACTATGGCCTAAATCCAATTAATAATTATTAATCCCAGTTACAGTAGATCTATTGAATCAATGGAAATTTGGTATTCAACACTTGTGATAAGTTGCATTAGACTATTCCAGTTGGGAATGACAATGGATATATGCCTATCATTACCAGCTTTGGAACAAGCCAAAACAATAAATGAAGATTCTGACTTGTTCTAAAGCTAGTACCCATGGTTTGTCATTCTGGATGAACATAATAAACTATTGTTAATTGAAAATATCTTGGTTTGATTCATGCAAAGAAGTTATGTGTGTGGACAAAAGGCCTATTAAACCACAGCCACGACCAGTAAGAAACCTCTCATCAATAGACAGATTGTGAATGCCAGTTTGTTCCGTGAGGCAGAGTAGCAAATGGTGCCTTACCACATCAAAGTGCATAGTACCTAAAGCCAGCCAAATGTTTTGTCACATGAGGAAGATCCTTGCCCTTCTCCAAAAAAACCAAACAAAACTTTCCCTCATTCCTACAGTAAAAATATAATAACAACAAACAATTGGTAGCTTGATGGTCTTTTATGACACCCCAAACATGCTGCTTGAAGCTGCTGCGTTAGGTGCATCCCTATCTGTATGTTGTTTTAATGCCTAGAAGGAGCTGCTTCATACTTAGATTAGACATTTATTGTCATGAGTTAAGCTGTCAAACTATACTGAAGCAAACAGGAATATAGGATTATCAGAGCTTCCTTTAAAAATATAACAAGCAGGCAATATGCTTGTAGCTCTCTGAGATCTACTGCTCATACTTAATGATGGATGTGTTATTGATGAGGAACTGAATCTGAAGTAAGCAAAGCAAAGTAGCCAGGGCTGTACATTAGATTGATTTGAGGATTTCCATCTTCCATGGTAATGCCTGCACTGACTATTAACATCTCTTTAGGGTTTCAGGCAGGAGTCTCGCCTGGCCTTACCTGCTTCCAAAACATGACCCAAACATAAAAATGCTCAATGTGTCCACAAAGACTTTTTATATCTGAAAATAATCTTTAGAAAATGTATTAGGAGAAATGTTCTTTGTAGTATGACCCAGTAAACAGAGAAAAGTTATAGCCAGAGTATCTCTTCCTTTGCCTACTCCTGGTTTTTTCCATGCTTCTCCATTGCTCAGAGCTCAGTTACAAAGGATATCATTCAGACAGAGCACGGAAAAACTATTTTTCTAAGCTCTGGAAATGATAATATGACAGGAATTAGTGTAACGTGTGTATCTTGTACATATCAAAATGTCTTGAGATTGGCTTGGGTTTTTTTCCCCCATTAGCCAACTTCCACTTTATGCCTGATCTGCAGAATAATCCCCATGCTGCTTCATTCCCACAGCTATGGCTGATTTGAAAAATAAACTCTAATGTATAAATTGGGTGATTGCACTGAGTTAACTAATACAGAAGCACAATTTATATGTAAGAGTCTCTTAATAACCTGAATTTGAACATACTTTACAATACTTCAAGTATATCATGCCGTGCTATTTTGTAACTTCAATTTCCAGCTAATGAGGAGTTCCTCTAATGAAAATAATGATTTTTTCATGCTGTACCAGATGGTAATTTGAAGCATTTCAATTAAACAAACCATCTCATTAGAGTGCCTTGATAATGCAGTTGAGTTTTCTTTGATATGGTCAGAAATATCTCACATGCTTTTGGGATGCAATCAAAACTCTCCAATAAACTTGTTGCTAAAAAGACAGCTGCCTTGGACATGTATTTTCATAGCAATCAAATGACCTAGTTTAGAAGTGTTTGAAGCCATTTCAAGTGGAATAGGAACAAATTAACCTTGTTTAACAAGTAGCGTTCAATTTGTGCTCTAACACTCTTTTGAGCTCTATCTATGTATTATTTTATTTCTCCTGTTACATAATGCATATTTCTTAAGCCTGCATTAAGATCAGTGCTCCACATGTGGAACTCCCCCCAACAATTACACAGAGGCACTATTGTCTTTGGCGCCACGTGATTTCAAAATATGAGCATTATTTTTTCTCTCTGTTTACATTGGGGACCACTGTAATTTGCCTCTATAGGCAAGTTTTGAGATGGAGAGATAGGTGGGCAAAGAAGTGAGTTCAGCGATGCAGCCAGGTAATTTTAGACATAATAATCTAAAGGTGTATTATTTCATTTAGGAACCATATAATTAATATTTGTATCTCCCTACTCTTATTCTATGCTACATTCTCAGTACATAAGAATCCTCCAAAAGGTGCAGTTGGGGAAAGATACCATACCTTTTACAATCCTTGGGAGAACTTGAGATCACGTACTTCCACATTTTATTTGCTTTAATCATAGCATCGCTATGACAAGAAAGTAATTGTGTTTGTCCTGCTAAGTAGAATTATGTTTGCTTAAACACCATTTTGCTATAAAAAGAACAGAATCCTATGGACCCTTAAAAGACTATTTATTTGCCACAAGGTTTCAGGGATTGCAACTTACTTCATCAGAAAGCTTATATCATATAAAAGTTGTTTGGCTTTTAAGGGGCCGTAAGGCTATTTGTGGACCCTAGCTGTACTACCGATAGAGTTTCAGTTATATCTAAAAAAATCTCTCCAGGATTCACTCAAGATCAAACTGTTCAATGAAGAGTTCTGTTCTTAAATTGTGATTATTTTCTTGTCATCCCTCTGAAGAATGATAGCAATGCCCATTACATTCAAGACCATATATTCACAGTCGTCGCTGGTGCTTGGTGGCAATTTATCCCTTTGGCATACAATTAGTTTGACTGTAAAGACAACAGTAGTTCACAGTATGAGAACCAATGATCTGGCAAGAAATAAACATTCAAGGCTTGGGTTCAAAAAGTTATTTTCTTCCTGCCCTGCAAGCCTGGGAGTTGCAGTTCATAAAGGTAAATTTTCCAAGGCTTGATTTGGTGAATAACCACATGTGATCAGAGACACACGGGGAACATCTCTTTCCTTTCCCAGCATAAGTGGTTGTTAGTTAGTTGATCATTTGGTTTCCTTGTACCATTGCCACCAGCAAGTTCCAATTACATTTTGATTCATATATTGCTTAGTGCTGTGCTAGTTACTTTTCTTCAGTATAATTTTGATTTCCTCTCAACTTTGTCTGAATTATTTCACCTATTCTAAACAGACAGCAACATTCTCCTTTCAGAAAATCCTTTCCATATCTGAATGCCTGCATCACAAAATCGATGTACATCTGCCACAGAATTTCATTGCATTGCAGAAAATTCTGAGGCATGTAAAGGAAGTTAATTTAGGCATTCACTACTTTGGCTGGGCTGTTTGGCAGTTCAAGTAGCACACCACCACCCACCGCTCAGTTGTAGCTGTACATTGCAGGGGAAGGAAGATTGGTAACGGACAAGCTGCCTGCAGAGAAGATTACATGTCATTAGTGATCTTCTCATTGAGGAACACCTAATAAGTGTCTGAATAATCTCACAGGTCTCAGGAACACAGTTTGTAAATGACAGTGCTAGATTATGGATAGGCAAGGTTTACTTGTCAATCATTAGCAAAAGGGAAAAGCAACTAATTAACCAGGAATCTAGCATGGAAGGCAGATATAGTTGCTTCCTCCCTCCCACATACAAAAGACATTGGTAGGATTTTCACCTCTATTTGCATATTTCTGTAGTAAAGTAAGTGAAGAAAAGTAACCCTGCACACACTGGATAGATTTAAATGTGTGTAACATTTGGTGGGATTGAAATCTCTGGTGTTCACCTAGGACTTCATTCAAGAAAGCTCCTTGCCAGTATAGAAGAAGAAGAAAATGGGACATTTTCCACCTGCACAGAGCTTTGTGTGCTCCTCAGCCCTACTGTTTATGCCTTAACACAGCTAGGTTTGTGATACGTAGATACAATTTCCGTTGAACTGTAAAAAAAAATGTACGCAGGAAGCTACTTTATACTATTGTGGTGAGCAACTTCCAGAGATCTAGGGCGCCACATTTGCACTTTGAACCTCAGAAGGAAACTGCATCCTTTCAAACTTTACCACCATAGACCTCCATGAAATGCTATTAGCCATGTCTCACCCTGGCCTGCACCTGACATAGATCCGTAGTTGCTTTTTCCTCAAAAACTAGAAGTGACCAGAAAGATCAAAGAAGCTGAAAATGTGCAAAAATGCTGATCACCCTCAGACTATGCAATTTTATCCATTTTTGAGGTCAAAACCACAATGGAAAAGGGTTGGGGACACAAAAATGGTCATGGGGTATATTTAGCTCACCCCTGTTATAGTCAGATCATTGGTCCCTGTAGTATTATCTACCTTGACTAACAATGTCTCTCCAGGGCTTTGCCAAGCCCTAGTCAGAGATATCAAAAATTTAAAGGGTTAAATTTCCCCTTTCTATCTCCTGCTGAGCCACTTCCCCAATGATCAGCCTGCCTAACTTACGCAGTTTGCATTAAAAAAAAAGTTAAAACTAAAGATGCCTTTAACCAGACTGACCTCTATTTCTCTTGCTAAATTATGAAGGATATAAGGTAACTGAAAAGTCAGACAGAAGTTTTGTTGTAGCTTTGCCCCATGCTGCAAATCTACTACAAATAAAAGTGGGACATAGCAACTTCTATGGATGCAGTTTGAAAGTGAGCAAATACGGCTTTGCCTGGAGATGCAGAATGGCACTTTTATCTAAGAGTAAAGTGCTTATTTCTACCACAAATTCATTTCCTTTCTTTTCAAAGAAAAACTCCATGTCCAATTTGGCAGTGTCCCTTTAATGAAAATTTAATACTTTCCTTCCATCTCCTTCAAGCTCTTAAGAACTCAGAGGCTTTTAAATAGAAAAGAGTCATTAGTGTTGCCACTTTCTTTTTGGTTTCCTACGGGGGGGAGTTTGACCCTGAGGTGCCACATTAATTTGATTCCCTTTTTTCTTCTGGATATTGCCCCTCTGGTATTTCTCATTTTGTTGTTTGTTGTAAACTGTAGGACGGAAGGGGAAGTATAGGATAGGTTAAAATTTGCTCAGTTTGGTGCACTTAATTCTGTGGCTGGTCTGATCCTTTCTTCAAACCGGAGATACTGATGACTGATCTGTCAGTTTTTCATTTTTATTTATTTGGTTTATATCCTACTTTTCTCCCAATATGGTATCCAAAGTGGATTACACTATAAGTTACAGCAAAACTGCTAAAACTATCTGTAGCACAAAATTTTCAAAATAGCATTAAACAATCCAATCAAAACATTAATTTAAAAGAGTTTAAAACACATTAAAATGTATTATATATTAAAAACAACACACCTGTTTCACATCCTTCTACCTCAACCAGTTAAATGCTGAAATCCTATATAAATAAAGAAGGTCTTGCATGACTTCCAGTATTTCGCAGATGAAAGCTGGGACAAATGAGGCCAAGCAAGATCAGAGCATGATCAAGATGGCAAAGGTTATTGATAAAGAAGAACACATAAGCTAGGAGTGGCTGCAGCAGGTTTCTTTTACTTGAGTCTACAGGAAAGGGCAAGATTGTGTGCCCCCTCTCATTCTCCACACTGGGTTAATTAAGTGCAAACTACTTTTGTATTCTTAACTCATTTTGCACAAATGGAAGTAAGCCTGGACAAAGGGGTAAAGTGGGAGAAGAAGCAAGGATTTATTTTAATAGCGCTATCATCGCATTTGGCACTTTACAAGTAAATGAACAACAAAATGGTTCCCTGCCCGCAGGCTTACAATCTAATTAAGATATGACACAAAAGGAAAAGTGGGTGGCAGTGGGTCCAGTAGAAAACTGCTGCTTCTTTTCTCCCCCTGAGCCCAGGGCACTGGCAGCTGGGATGGTGGATAAGCCTTTCATCTGCTTCTGGGACTAGGCATGGTGGAGCCATACCTGCCTCTTTCTCTGTTCATGATTAACTGGGATTCTCCCTGCCAAACCAGGACAGTTGAAGGATATGGTCTTTTCTGCAAACTATGTGCTCTTCCACTGAGCTATGTTCTCTCTCCGTGTTTAGTTGGTCAATATTTTAAACCATCAAAGAAGCAGCATATGACCTACAGCAAATACTCAGTGGAAGAACATGGCAACATTATTTTAAGGACTCCCAGTATCACCCAACCAGAACAGCCAGTGGAAGTCAAAAAGTAATATTTCTGAGCTCTCAGTAGGGTACTTTTTAGTGTTGCTAAAGAGAACCCACTAATGATATGGCCAGAGAATCCTTTTGGCAATGTAGAGGAAACTTAGAAAATCTCTTGTCCTGCATGCTATTTCTGCTATGTACAGGAAAGTGTTCTATGCTGGTTTCATTCAAACCATACACAAAAATCACTTACAGCTTGTATTTACTAATTTCAAACACTACAAGTAAAAACTGGGGCGGGGGACTAAAAGTGCACTGGAAAGCTGATTCTGGCACACTTGTTCATAGACACTGAGCTGGTAAGTCTCATCTCAGTGCCATCTGGAGCTTCGGAGAGTTAATGTTTTAGACAACTCCCAAAATGCAATTGCTATCAAAGCTGGCCAGTAGCTGTGCTAGCCATGCTGGCTTGAGGTTCTGTGAACTCTAAAGTTACTTTTCTAAGTGGTGATCCTGTTACTGCAGGTTAGGCCCCCTTGGAGATAGCATAAAGATATCACTTGGATATCATAATTCGGCTCTCTCCCACCACCCCTCTCCACGTGTTTGAGAGGCCCCTGGACAAGCCCAGAACTAGGCTCGGCCATCAAATATCCCAAGACAATACAGGCAGGCCAGAAATAGCCAGATCCCCGCTTTAGGAGACCTCTCTGCAAACACCCTCATTATGTATGCACACTGTTTACAAAGGACTCCCTGCTCTGAGCAGGTAACTTGGCAAGCTAGAAGCTTAAAGGCCAAGCACTGAGCATTTGCATACAGTCTACCTCTTTGTCAATTCGGACTTAATCATTCTAAATTGTGACTTTTCTGAGACATTGTCTCACACCCAAAACTCATTGTTGTCCCCAAGTAAGACAGAGCTATAAAAATCCCTGATTCCGAGACCTTCCTCGGATCGCTCTGAACTTCCATCAAGCCTTGCTGCTGCTGTGCTTGGCAAGCTCCCTCAGCTAATTGAGCTGAGTTTCTTCTCTGCACCCCCGGATTCTCCCGCAAGGTCCAGGATGATGAGACAGGTGTCGTATCACCCATTTTCCCTGAAAATCTATATCTTTAATTCAATCTCTAATTTCTTAGTTAGCTGTGTGACTGTGGTATCTTTAATATTTGTTTGCCTGCAATAAAACATCATTTTTATTACTGCATATCTGTTTGTCTGCTTGACTGACCTGACCCCGTACCAGTGGTTCTCAACCTGTGGGTCCCCAGATGTTTTTGGACTTCAGCTCCCAGAAGCCCTGAGCATTGACCATAGTGGCTGGGGCTTCTGGGAGCTGAAGTCCAAAAACATCTGGGGACCCACAGGTTGAGAACCACTGCCGTAGACACTGGGTTGCAAGATCCTGCTAAGTTACCCTGCCTCTCACTAGCTTAAGTGAGTGCTCCAGCTAATTTTCCCCAAAGTTGTGTGTTGTTTGGTTATTTAGATGTCCCTCTCGGGACCCCCAGTAAACAGGGTAACAATCCTATCACTAAAAATCCCAGAAAGTTCTGTCTAACTAGCTTAGCAGACTTAACTCAGCGTCATTCCTCAGTCTCCTACATAGTTTTAATATTTGTTGACTCAGACATTAATCAGGATGAAGATTGCAGTCAAAAAAATCAAAAGATTAGGACTTTGAAGGGCAGCCATGAAGGAACTAAACAAAATCCTGAAATGTAAAGGTGCAGCATTGAATACTAGATACTAAGGCATTGAAAACTAAAGTTAAGATTGTCCATGCCGTCGTATTTCCCATTTTTAGGTATGGTTGTGAAAGCTGGACAGTGAAAAAGGCTGAGAGGAAGAAAATCAACCAGTGGTGGAACTTGGAGTGTGTGGAGGGGATGTGAGAGGGGGACGGGGCTATGGCGTGAGGGGCGTGGCCGCAGTGCACAGGGGCATGGCTGTGGTGCATGGAGGCATGACCATGGAGCATGGGGGCGTGGCCAGGGCATGCAGGGGCGTGGCTACAGGCCGGGATGCCCCCAACACATTGCCACCCTCTGTCGCTATGCAACTGAAATCAACTCTTTTGAAAAATGGTGCTAGAGATACTCTGGATTGCTAAAAAGCTAAATGAATGGATCCTAGAGCAAATAAAACCTGAACTCTCCTTAGAAGCCAAGATGACTAAACTGAGCCTGTTGTACTTTGGACCTGTCATGAGAAGACATGACTCTCTAGAAAAGACAATAATACTTAATAAGGTAGAAGGCAATAGGAAAAGAGGAAAACCTTATTATAGATAGACAGACTTGATCTCTGAATCTGGAAGCCCTGGGCAGGGTGGTTGATGATAGGATGAGGTTTCTCATCCATAGGGTTGCCATAAGTCAACCCTGATGGCAGTTAACAACAACAACAACAACAAAATGAACAAAAAATAAAATTCCAATGATCTAATTCTTGTCCATTTTGTGACAAGCATGGATGTGGAGAAAAGAGAAATACAGCTATCTATTTCACATTATTAATCTAGTAATGTATATACTTAATTGCCAGGGGTGAAACAGCCACTCTGCTCCCTTCAAATGATGAAAACACGAAGTGATCAAAATAGAAGTTTTTCTTTTTTTTTTAATCCTCTAGGCATTAAGAGCTTAAACACAAAACACATGACTCATTATATCAAGCCAATTCTTAAGGGTAAATATTCTTTGTGGGGAATTCATTTCTGTTAATTGGAGTTGTGAGCTTAATTCCCAGAACACTGTACAGAACAGAAAATATACCCTTTGTTTTAATATTGAAACAGAGAGGAAGCAGCTCAGTGGTCTAGGGAAGCTTGATTTTTCTGCCATGGAAGCAACAGGGCATACAACACTTCATACTAAAAATAAAAACCTTCATTCCTTCAATTGTTAGTTTTTAAATAAATGCTGGAAAACTGCATCCAACGCTTTGAGAACCTACTTTTAAATCAGCATGCCCCATACAGTGGTGTAATGTTAAACACTGAAGTGCAGACAGTTATGACAACAATATTTATAGCCACACGGACCCCAAAGGAAGTTGAAAAATGCAGGCAGTTATGTTGACCCATTTCAACAAACCAACCTCAACAATTTTCATTTCCAGGAGGTCTTTTATACAGTTTTCACAGTAACATCTTGTTAATGAGTAAATATACCCCCCTACACACAAGTAATGTGAGAATTGCAGTTATGTTCAGTAGGATTAGGGATATCCGGGCGGGGGGAGGGGGCAGAGATGTCATCATTCCTGCTAATCAAAAGGTCCTGATTTTTAATCCTGCAAGCCTTGGCTCCACTAAAACACTGATCCAAATCTGAGACCCTTTCCACACGGGGGAAAAAAAACGGCTTAGGGCGACTCATCCGGAGGTCGTCCACACCATGGAGCGCGCTAGAGCGGTTTGAATAGTGGAGGTTCCACACCTCAAACCGCGCTAACGCGGCCGCAAGGGGTGGCGCGGCGCGTTTTTTAAAAACCACATTTTATGAGGTTTTTACGAAATGCGAGCGCGCTAACCCATTGCAGCGCCCCGTGTGAAACTGCAGGGACGCGCTAGTGCGTCCCTGCAGAGCTGCCCAGGGGCGGGCTTCTGGCTGGCGCGCTGCCCTGATTGGCGGAGCGCCGCCGGAAGTCGCCGGCCGCCATTTTGGGCGCCGCCGAACACCACCGAAACTCGCCAGCGTGTGGAGCGGCGAACGCGCGTTCCCCGCAGGGACGGAGCAACCCGTTTTCAGGTAAGATCCGTCCCTGCGTGCGCTGCCCCGTTCCCCCATCCCCCGTGTGGAAAGGGCCTATGTAATGACCTGCCCTTTGTTTTCTGCTCTCCACCTCCAAAGCACCACTTTCTTAGTATCAAGGACAGAGCCCTTCCTCAGCACTGTGTGATATTTTTTCTTCACTTCCTCACCTTGGTCCTGCCAGTTTTTCAGTTCCATACTTTTCTTCCTGCCCACTCCAAAGCTCTACTTCCTCTCGTTCTTTACGCCTTCCAGCTTTCTTAGTTTGGCAGGGACAGTTCTCATCAGTCCTTTGCCACTGTGCTTTTTCAGCTGCTTTTAACATTTCCCAGCTTCTCTCACCTCCTCCCGCTTTCTCCTTTTGTCCTCTGATTACTTTGATTGCTGCAAACTGAGTTCTATGCATAAAAGTAGTGTGCACTCAACTTGGCAGAGAGGAGAAGCAGAAAAGGAGAGGGACCCTCGCTTCCCAGGAGTATATTTTTAACACTTTCCCAAGCCTTGCTTTCAACAGCAATGGAAATTACACTCCAGCTAAAAAAATAAGATTTCCAAACTCTTCTCTGAATTGCAAAATGAATATCTCTCCCAGATCTGTTTTAACCACTTTTTGCAAACCATGATTTTAACACTGATTGGAATTGCAGTCCAACCAAAGAAATAAAAAAAAAATAGTTATCCAAACTCTGCTTTCAAAGGGTTGCCCCACTGACGTGTGACCCTCACTAACTGTATTTTTCTCTCTTCTTTTTTACAATCATCTCTCAAATAATTATCATAATCATGCTGCTCATAAACACCAAATATTTTGGAAGGAGGTAAATGATGATTGGTGGTAATTGATGATATACCAACAGGCAATAGAGATCAACAAGGCATTCCTATGTATACATATCTACTCAGAAGCAAGACCCACTGAATTAAATGGGACTTACATTTTAAAATGCTGAGAATCTACTACACCCTAATAATGGTTTCAAGGTATTTTTTATTTTTATTTATTTTGGCAGGGGCAGGACATGAAAAACAAAGGCCCTTTCTGCACACCACCCCCAACCCGCAATGGCCATGCGATCACGACGGGACACGACAATGGTTCTGCATGATGTCGTGATCCCATTGCAATCCCATGGCCACCTGTCACAATCACGAATTAAATCATTGATGGGTTTCTCCCATCAATGACACATGATTGCGCAGTCCCCCTGCCTCCCTCCTGCACTTACCTGTCACGCAGAATGGCAGGAAGTACAATGACAGTTCCTGCTGCACTTCCTCCCCCAGCACAGCCTGAGAAACTGCTGGGCTGCACTGTGGAAAAGAAGGGCGGTGCCACTGCGCTTCCTCCCATCCAGCAGGCAGCTGATGTGGAGGGGAGTGCTTCTGTCATGCTTTGCATGCTTTCCCGGGATCCCCACGCGATGGCTTCAAAAAGAAATAAGTTGCAGAAAGAACAAGAGTCAGAGAGGAAAGGGGAAAGAAGTGTAGCTAAGAGTTTAGAAGTGTGGCTAGAAGAAGTGGAGGTAGAAGGAGAAAGAAGATAACAAAAGAATGATGGGGAATGTTGGAGAAGCTGGGAGGGTTGGAAAGGAGAAAAGGAGAAAGAGGATGGCAGAGGAGAGGAAAAGGGCACGAGAGGAAAGGAAAGGGAAAAATGAAGAAGACAAGAGGAAGAAGGAGAAAAAAAAGAGAAGAACATATTTAACTAACGTGTGGTCAGAAAGAGCAGTAGAAGGATGAGACAGAGAAGAAAAAGAAAAAACAAGGTGGGGTAGAAAAGAAGGCAGGAACTGAGAGGGAGGAGAGAGATAGAAAGACAGACAAAGGAATGAGTGTAGACAGGAGAGTGAGAAAGAGGACAAGAGAATTAAGGATTGAGGGAAGGGAGATGGAATACATTTAACTGAAGTGGGAAGGAGAGAAGGAGAACGAGGACAAGAAAGAGAGATGAAGTCAAAAATTAAAAAGAGAAACAAACAAGTAGATCAGAAAAAGAAAAAATATTCCTAACATGCTTTTTGCCAACAATGGTACAACACATGGGCCTCACATCAATGAAGAAAGCTGTAATGAGCCTTCAGTCCATGAGGAAGGTGGGAACAGAGCAGGGGAAGTTGACAGTAAGATCTGAAAAGCCACACAACCACAATTCTGTGTAGTACGGTATGCAGCTACTCAGGCAACAAATACACGACAGCTCAAGATTTCCCCATGTTTGCTGCTCCATCTTGTTGAATCCTGGACTGGTGCTGGTCACCATTTGAGAAACACTGAACGGGTAAATAAGATGGGGAGGTGGCAGCCAGACAGAATCCCAGAAAGCCTACACCAGCAGGGCCTAGCAGCACAAGGTAACAAGCAAAACAAAAACCAATGTTCTTACAAGGCAGTGCTCTTGCCATGAGATTTTTCCCATTAACTGAAGACCAATAAAAGAAGGATCAGTCCCTAGTGATAATGTTAGTTTGAGGCTCTTGGACTGTGTGTTATATTTTGATTATGCTGACTAGTTTTAAACTGTTTAAATTGTTTTAAAATTGTTTTTAAGCTGTTTTATTTGTTGCACTCTCCCTTGAAAATCTTTCAGTATGAAGCAGGGTAGAAATATCTTGAGAGCCAGCATGGTGCTGTGATTTGAGTATTGGAATACGACTCTGGAAGATGGAGTTCAAATCTCCACTCAGACATGGAAACCCACAAGGTGACCTTGGGCAAGTCACACTCTCTCAGCTGCAGAAGGCAGCAATGGCCAAGCATCTCTGAACAAATCTTGACAAGAAACTCCCTTGATAGGATCACTTCAGGGTCACCTTAAGTCAGAAATGATTTGAAGGTATGCAACCATGGCAAAAAATATCTAAATACATAAATACACTTGTATTAGCATAACTATGATCAGAATTCAAAATTCTTGGACCATGTTTTGACATTGGGCTTTTCCACACTTTAGACGGGAAATGGGGCAGTCCGTTACTCACTGGACTGGCACGCTCCCCCCCCGACAATCCACGACGATCTGGAGCAGCATGCGCCCGTGCTACACACTCTCCGGAGACGAAAGTGGAGGCTTCCGGTTGGCAGAGGCTCTCCACCAACCGGAGAAGCTAGCCAGCCAGAAGCCCGCCCCCAGAGGATCTGCAGGCTTGCGCTGGCGCAAGCCTGCAAATCTACACAGGGCAGCGACGGACTGGGGCGCGCCGGACTACTGAAAGTCCTCTTTTAATCGGTCTTTCAAATAGCATGGGGAACCACCAGTTCTGGGCGTTCTGGAGAGGGCTGAAGTCCAGACAAACATTAAGTAGTCCGGACCCAGTTTGCCCTCCAAGTGTAAACGTCCTCGCTGGAGGATGCGCCACCCCATTTTAAATATAAAATGCGAAAAGGGCCACTGATGCCAAAAGGTTTTGTTTTGTTGAGAACAAAGTAACTTTTTTAATTGGGGCTGACTGATGGTTTCTTCATCTTTGCATTAGGGTTTTAGCTTCCTTGAAACCATTGCCGCTTTCTGGCTCTCTGATAATGTCTTAATGGCAGGATCACTAGCCCAAACAGGACATGGCAGGAATACTGTAAATCTGTGTGAGAGTGATAAAGAAGCAATCCTTGAAGTGTAGGCCACAGGTCAACCATCTCACATAACTCCTTCTAATAGCTGATCCTCCTTGCTTCATTAATTGCCACCAATATAATCCACAAAGTAACAGATAAACCCAGACTAGCTTTGCATGTTCTTGTCAGTAAAAGGAATGTTCACAGTGCTATGAACTGCTCAGAGAAATAAGCTGAAGAGATGTGCTTAAATGACTTATAACCCCCTTAGAGCAAAACCTTTCTATGTCTCTATAGTTATCTCCACATAAAGTCCAAAAATACTTTTGAAACATGCATATTCTTTATTTGTGGGCAGTTTTGTCACCATTATCTCCAAACACCATGTTCTTAGTAGCATCATAGAAATTAGCCTCCTAAGAAAGATCCTATCTTTTCCAGGCCTTTATCCTAACATAACATTACTTTTTATGCCCAACACTCAATCAAGTACTTTCAAAAGTCAAGAAAAGTTTTGCTTCTTTCTTTTGTCTGGGCATTCCATTCCAATTGTTTTTACCAGAGTCCATTCTGATGTAACATTTCACAGCTATGGGGGACCTTTATGAACTAATTTAATGATCACAGCTTAATTGAAACATTAGGTTTTCTTTATTTCTTGTTGCTGTGTGCCTTCAAGTCATTTTCGACTTATGGCAACACTAACAAGAACCTATCACAGGGTTTTCTTGGCAGAATTTCTCTTTGCCTTCCTCTGAGGCTGAGAGAACATGACTTGCACAAGGTCACCCAGTGAGTTACCATTGCTGACCAGGGATTTGAACCGTGCTGTCTCAGTATCCTAGTCCAACACTCACAACACTACACTACGCTGGCTCTTTGCAGCTCTTAACATTCCCCACCAGTAGTCAAGCTGGCTGGTAGATTTGTGGAGCTATAGTCCAAGAAAGTAACTTTTCCAATATTTCTCATATTTGTATACAAGCCATTCCTCTCCAGGGAGTCATAATTCTGTAATGGCAGATATGACTCTTTAACCATAATTAATTAATTAATTAATTAATCAATCTAATCTAAGAACCTTAGTCTATTGTATAATTAAAGTTAGAAACACAGTATATTACATGTAATACACAGTACACGTAATGCACTGTTTTGTATCTGCACAAAGCAGACCGTCTTCTTTACTAAAAGGCAATAGTACCTGCAGTTTCTGCTTGCTGACATTCCCAAATACTGACAAATTTTCCAAAATGTGTGACATCTCCATTTCTGTGTTGGTCTAATTCAGGTTCAACAGATGGCTTCAACTAATGGCTCAGATACTGTTCCCGCTCAGGAAAAAATATTTAAAAATTCATTGCAATTTAAGGCTTGGCAGGGCTTTGCTTCCCAGCTAGAAAACTGATCTGTATCTATAGCACAAATAGCAGGTGGTTTCCCTATTGATGGGGCAATGACTCTGTTCTGGGTTTTGGTGCAAATTTTAACCACCCTAGTTCTGGAAGGACATATTTTGGTATCCTTCAGATTAGTTAACTAAAGTTTCTGATACAATCTGACTCTTCCTAATCAACTGGTATGGCTGTTCTGCACTTAAGATCCTAAAATTATCTTTCCACAGCAATCTTTTGTTGTTCTTTGACTATTCATATTGATATTGTTCACCTGAAATAACAATATATATATTTTTAAAAAGTATATAGAAACAATGGTCTTTTAGTGAGAAATTTTAGAAGTTTGAGTGTGACAGCGAACCATAAATTGGCAGATGTGGTTGTTCCGAGTTTTCATTATATAAAAGCAATATTCTATGTGCATATTCATTTCAAAATGGCTCATTTTATTAAAAGGTATTATGCAGAATGATTTGTACTATTGTCTGTTTCAGTGCCGCTGAAGAAGATTTTGCAAAACTGTGTCAGATTATATAACAGCATTTTAGTAGTTTATACCATTCTGTTTCCAACACTGTTTTGAGGTTTTGCCTTCCCCCTGTCATCCTTCCTCCAACCTTCAGCTTTCTTCTTAGTATTGGGCATTACCTTCTCCCATCTTTTTTTCAACACTAGTTCTTGTCCTAGGGAGGACTCCTGGCTTCCATCCAGTGTAACTATTTATGGGGGAAACAGGACAGTTTTATGTAATTGAACCGTGTCAAAGGAGACAGGGATTTCATTTGAACAGGACATAAATAACTGTTCCCAGTCTTTTCAGGATGACTTGATTTCTTCCTCTCCCCACCCCTGCCACCACCCAGTGCAAGGAAAAACAGGATTAAGCTGACAATGGAGCATGCACCTGTGTTTATTTTAATCAGCAACTTTAAGCCAACTCATTGCTTTCTTCCAAATGGGGAAGTGAAGGGGAGAACTGAGGATAAATAGCTGAGCCGTGCAATTCATTTACACTTCAAATATACTTCTGAGTTGGTTATTCCTCAATTAATAAAATAGCGGGTGTATCCCTAAAGTAGTATAAAGTGACACGCTGTGTGAAATCAATTTTCCTTTCCAAAATCATTAAATCCAGTAGCCTGTGACTGCATCCCTGCTAATTCTGGTTGCAGCCCTTTCATCCTCCATTAACTTTGGCGCTCCTAACAGGCTGTCAAAAATAATTTCCCAGGACGTAAATAATTCAGAAATTAAAAATTAATAAATAATAACAGGGAGCTACTGGGAGATAGACTGGGTCAATTAGTCAGCTCGGCATTCTGTTTCTTCACAGCAGGGGGGCTCCGTATTCGTTACCAGACCCTTGCCTGTGATTCCTAGGTCTGATTTACGGCGCTTCATTACTGGATCCAGTCAGACACAATTACCTCCATCACTATCTCCATTCCTAACTTCAAAGAAACACACATTTTCTTGTCTGCTATTTTTCCTCCTCGCAGCAGCCTCAGCTTGACGTCTCTGGAATTTCTTCCATGCAGACTAATTAATAAGACTTCGACTTATCATATTCACTTCTTTTCTTTGATGTCCTACCTTAGTCAATCATCCTATTTAATTAGAATTTCAATGATAACTTTACTTATCTTGTGGGTAGATGTAAATTAAAATAACAGGATTTTAATTCTCTTTCTTACAGGGTTATGACATTTTAAAAAAATAAAATAAAATAAAAAATTACCCCTGACAGGAAAAAAAAAAGTTTCAGCCCAAATATGATGTTATGTACATTTGTATGTGAGGGGCTGCCTTCTGCTAAACTGTTTTCCTCCTTGCTACAAAATTATTTTGTTTGTTGAACAAGCACCACTGAAGTGGAAATAAATGCTCGATCCATTTAACGTCACAGAGTCTTCACAGGTCCATGTTGAGAGCAGTTAAATGAAGTTCCACAACAGAAGCCAACACAGACAAATGTTAGTTTGCTAACAACAAAAGAAAAAATAGTCTCCATTTTTATGTAATACTTTCAAGAAGCCACTATAGATGGTGATACTGGTAGTAGTAATAGTAGCTGTGGTTGTGCTGATGATGGTGATTTACATTTAGTGTTCCAGGCGTTTCAAATTTTTTTTTCATAATGTTTGCAACATTCTTATAAAGCAGGTCAGTAATATAAAGCAGGTCAGTGGTCAGAGGTAAATTCTAAAGTGCAGTTGCCTCTTATGTTGGTGCCCATGACCATGCTCTCCAATAAAGTCCAAAAATCCAAAGCTTCATTGATCTGTATGAACATATCAGTTCTGCCAATTTCCATCTCCATCTGCAGTAGGACTTTTGTAAAGCTAATGGGTTTGAATCGTTCATTCAAGACTAAGCTGCCCCATAATACAAAAGGAGGGCTTACAATACTATACCATTGCTGTTCAAAATCCAGCAGGAAGGTCTACAGAATAATCCTGACTTAAACAGAGTGGACCCACAAAAGATGACCAATACAAGATAACTTTCTCCTGAGCTGTGCTCAAAGTAGTCACAGAATCTGTATTTGTTTGGATCACAGCATAGGACTTTTTGGTCTTGATGACATACAACCAGGACCATGTGTGTCACTTACCTGCCTGTTGCAGCCTCTGCCATGGCAACCTACTATTTTCAGGCTCTAGACCACAGCACATATCCATACGCACAGACAACACACAAGCTCATTGACTGATTATTTGTTTGTTTACGTTGCACTTTTAGCTCTGCTTGATAACAAAATTAATCTGGGTGTTACACAAAATATTTAAAAATATAACATACAAGACAAATAACTAGAAGGAAGGCATAACAAATTCAAAGTAAAACCAGAAGCATAAATAAAAATACTACAGCATATAACAGGAGAGTTTTTCAAACCTCTGTATAAAACCAAAGTAAAACGAGCAGCAAAGCTATGACCCTCACATAGTCAACTTTTGCTTAAAAAAACCCCAAAAACCAAAACAAAACCATGATTGGCCACAAGCCTCTTTTGCCAGCAGAAAGCCTCTTTTGCTAGAATAAACATTTTCTGCTGCCAGCTGTCACAGTTTTTGCCAGCAGAACTGCTCTGCTGGCTAAGATATACTAGCAGAAGAGACAAAAAGTTAGGCCAAAGTGAAGACGTAGTTAGGATGGAGTGAGGGCAGTTCTAAGTAGCTCCCTACATCCCTGGGCTGATAGAAGTTTAGATTCAGCACATCTCCAGTTTTGCTTATGTCCATCCAGTTAGGACTATACTCTTATTCTTTGTTCCTGCCTTCTGGCTCCCCTCAGCCTGCTACCTATGGGAGTCTTAAGCCCTCAAATTGTGGAAATCAGGAAAAATGCTGTATTTACATGGAAGTAAACAAACTGGGATAGCCCCAATGACTAACAAGTCACCATGCATCCTACTTTACACAGGACAGTTCTCCATCTTAAGGTCTATCATGAAACAGTCCTCTATTTGAAGTTGGCTTTAAAGAAAAAAAACCGTAAGAAGGGAAAGCATGAAGTCATATATCAACAGCCCATAGACAACAGACTGAGCAGACACATGTCATCTGGTCACGGTCTTATCTACTGTAGCTAGATATATTTTTATTTAAACTGCAATAATTATTTCTAATTTGGTGTCTACAGTGTTAACATGTGCAGGGATTAGATCTATTAACTCCGTACTATATATTGTATGTGCTATTTTTAAAACCATTCTGTTGGACTACTACCCCCATCATCCTCAACCAATATATGTGCTAGTTGACAATTATTATAATTTCAGTGCAAGATGTCTAAATGGCACCAGGTTGTAAAAAGCTGTATTAATTACTTGGATCAAGAGTGTTTTTTTAAAAAGGTAAACGGGAATTCCTGTTTTTTCTTTTAGCATTTCTAGGACTTATCTTTGTTCTCTTTTAATTTAGGATTTCTGCTGGCTGAATCTGGCCCAAATCTGTCATGTCCAACTAACATCAGCACTATTGTTTAAGATATTAATACAGTGGTAAAATGTTGCCTTTATAAAATATTTCCAAATTCCTTTATCAGCAATTTAAGTGCTGTTCTTTAACAATTGGATCCTGTTACAGTTTTCTATTTAGGGCATTATTATTTAATTTAATTTAATTGGCTTCTTTCCTTCCCTTAGGCTTCTGGACCCAGAAAGTTCAAATTAAATACTCTAATTGCTCTGAAACTCACTTGTGGTCTAAAATGTGTTTCTTTTAAAATGAGCTTGCATATCTAGTTCATACATATTTTTCTCATTATTTCGTGAGACTAGGAAATACTGGTGTCTAAAATTTGCATTTAAAAACAGCCAATAATTAACCAAAATAATAGTTATATAGATATCAGACAGGCAGGCTACTTCACAACAAGCTGTAAGTAACAAATTTATAAATAAGGCCATCGGCACACATCAAAGCTTTTGAAAAGCACACTATTTATAAAACGAAAGGAGAAGCAGCTAATGATGGCATCAGACCGTCATGATGTCTAGAAAGACAACTTACTTTTGATCGATAGTGTCTCAATAAAAGTTGAATCAGGGCCTATTGACTTCTTCCTTATATTCACATGTGCTGCACTACAACCATATTGTCCTCCTAAAGCAGGGATGAGCAGCCCCAAGGGCCATCTAGATTATGTTGGACTCTAATTCTCATCAGCCCTAGCCAATTTGAACAATAGCACAGCAAGATGGTAGCAGTTCATTAACATCTGGAGAGCTACAGCATTCCCCACCACTGAGTCTTTAAGGTAAAGGAAGTCATCTCCTACGAGACAAAGGAAGAAGCTGCAATTAAAACAATCAAAACCTCTGCTTCATACTTGCAAACTCAGGTACATGCATAATGAGGCTAATTTGAATGGATTAAAGAACCTCAAGCATGGGAAGTTACCATGTCTGCAAAAGATAAGGAATGACCCCAGGTAAGTGGTCTCAACAACTGAGTCAATAGCTAGTATGTATAAACCATGTTTCTTCTCCTTCTTCTGGCATGAGACTTGGCATCATCAGGCACTTGCCAAGCTCCTGTTCTAGGGGGAGGCCTTCTTCCAGCCACTGTAGTTCACTAACAAGTGAATGGGAGGTTGTAGTAATAGCAAGGAGAAGGTTGGTATGCTCAGATAAGCTAAACTGATTGAAGTTTCTGTCATACAGCACAATTATAGTGCTATGATTCCACTTCAATTGCCATAGGTCTATCCCATGGATTCCGGGGTTTGCAGTTTTGTGAGGTACTGAGAATTTTCTGCCAGAGAACTCTAATGCCTCACTGAACTACAAATCCCAGAGTTAAGCAAGATGCATCCATGGCAGTTAAAGTGGTATCAAAATGCAATGCCAACAGTGTGAAAGAAACTTAAGAGTATCTTAACCAAACAGATCTCTAAAAACTAGAATAAACTCTGTGCTGAGATGTGGGAAAAAAATTTTTTTTAAAAAAACATAACCAGAAATAAGGGATAAGTCTTGAGCACTTGATATCCTGCTGGATGGTGCTGAGTTATCTTATTGCAAACATCACTGATTGCCCATAAGGATACACTTATACAAAAGTACACTGATTATCCAGAAGTAAAGATACATTGCAATCAATGGTAGAGTGGTTGTTGTGGAATAACAACTTTTTCAAGAACACTGTGCACAATGTTTGACTTGGCAGAAATTAATTCCTTCTTGGTTGGCACATTTATTCCTGTCACAGTGTACAATGTGGTAGGGATGGAAAAAAACACAGTTGTAATTATTTGTTCCCAGGCCCATAAAATGCGTTTCCCAACAGCCAGGAACCCCCAGTGAGAAAAATAACAAACCAGCAAGACTTTTGTGCAATTTTCTCTTGTAAATCCTGAGATTGTGCAGGAATCATTTTGCAGAAAGAAACATATGTTCTTTGAGTAAAACCCCTGTTTTCTGTATGTCTTGTTTTCTGCATAGGAAACCTTTTGTTTGTACAGATAACCTTTTTTTTTCATAAGAAAATACATTATTTTCTCTAAAGAACAATTCCTACGTAACACCTTGGGAGTGTTTGAATACAATTTCTTTTAAAAGACTGTTTTGAGACTTGTGCAACTACTGCCTGAGAGCACCTTTCTAACTGTGCTGTTTTTATATACATGGGAAATGAGTCTGCATCGATTCCTAGCAATGTGTGAATCTCCATTAAGATCTCCTGGAGCAGGATAGGGACCCTTCATGCCTCCAGATGTTTCTCCCACCATCTCTTACCATTGTGCACGGTGGGCAGGCCTCTTCTGAGTTGTAAACCAAAACACAAAGAATATTTCACAGTACCTGGCACATGCCCACTGAGAAGCAATTTTAGTATGTATCAGTCAATTCCAGCATAGATGTCTCAGGTGCTTCCTGAGGGGAATCTATTTTAAGGCCTAGGCTCTTTCACACTGCAGAATTATAGTGCTATGATTCCACTTTAACCACAATAGCAACATCCTATGGAATCCCAAGGTCTGCAGTTTGATGAGGCACTGGAGTTCTCTGGCTGAGAATTCTAAATATTCCTCCTTAAACTGCAAATCCCAGGATTCCATAGGATGGCACCATGACATTTAAAGTGGAATCATAGCAATGTAATTGTGTAATGTGAAAGAGTCCCAGTTGGTGGAGTCTGATGTCTGGAAGATCCTTTCTTTACTCAGGACTTTTAGATGATATAGCTTTCAGTTAGTTTTAATGCTTCAGCAACAGTAGCAGTTTCTGCCAGTTCTCCGGTTTTAAAACTAGTGTTTTACTTGTTCTTCGGATTTTATTTTAATCTTCTAGATAATTTTGTAATTAAGTAAATGATATTCAATAGTAATTTGGTTTTACCTTCTAAAATTCTTTTAAAACTCAGAGGAAACTTGCGGGTCTCTAGTCCTTCAATCCAACCCAAGAGTACACATCTGTGAATAGTAACACAAATCCGCTTAAAGGCTTTGGTCCTAAAGAGCCAGGTTTATCGAGGGGGTTGGTCGGACTTCCATCTCTGCGTCAGCTTCATTCAAGTCCGTGCTGGCGGTAAGAGAACTCCAGCCAAATTCAGCTTGGCACAACTGAAGCCAGGAAAGGTACAAGTGAGAAAGAGGGGAAAAATCACCCTCATGGTTGCTAGGTAACCACATGGCTATCATCTTTGCTTCTGGATTATAACAGGACCATGAGGCGCTCTCGTGTTGCACAGCAACCATGCAAAATTGGTTCATTCCCCCACCCACCCCTATTTCCCATCTTTTCTCTTTGAAGTTTATGGTTAATGAGTGCAGCTGGCTGGAAAGTTCTCACAGCTGCTGTCTCTTCAGTACAGGAGTCGGAGCAGGCAACTGGGATGAGGAGTCTGATCCCTGTTAGGGCAACGGGCAGCCTGCATCTACAAGTGCCACTTCTCAGCCTGTGACAGTCATTTCCATGGGCTACTGTATTGCCTAGACTCGAGGCTGAATACCATAAAGGCAACCTATCCCATCCCATCCCATCTTGGACGATAAGCAGGGTCAGCCCTGGTTAGTACTTGGGTGGGAGGCCACCAATGAATACCAGGTGCTGTAGGCTATACTGTATTTCAGAAGAAGGAAATGGCAAGCCCACACCATCTTTGGCCACTTCCGCACTACACTGTTATAGTGCTATTATTCCACTTTCAACATCCTGTGGAATTCTGAAGTTTGCAGTTTAGGGAGGGGCATTTAGAATTCTCCGCCAGAGAGCTCTTTGGCCTCAGGAAACTACAAACCCCAGAATTCCACAGTGTAATAGCACTATAAGAGTATAAGGCAGAAATGGCCTTAATGAAAGGGTGCTTTCAGCATTCACTCCCAGCATTCCATTCTTTCTTTCTCTCCACCCAACAAACAGCTCCTTATCTCATATTCTGATAGATAATCAATAAATCAAACAAAATTTTCAAATGCAACCCCGTAACAACAAAACTGTGGGCCTTTCTGCACTACACTGTTATAGTGCTATTATTCCGCTTTCAACATCCTGTGGAATTCTGGGTTCGTAGTTTACTGAGGCCAAAGAGTCCTCTGAATTCTAAATGCCCCTCCCTAAACTGCAAACCCCAGGATTCCATAGGATGTTGGAAGCGGAATGATAGCACGATAACAATGGCCTCTGAGTATTCATTCCCTAAGAAAACCCTATGAATTTCATGATGTTGCCACAAGCTGACAGGCAACTTCAAGGCAACTTTCACACACACTGTATCAGAGCCAATGGACATGCTGGAGGATGCTTGACATTATAGCCTCAAAAAGTAACTTTTCTGAAATGTGTTGTCTCTGAATATTTTCCTGAATTTATAGAGCTCTGAATGGCTTATACATTTTAAAGCAAAAATTTTAAAAGCAGGTGATATTCATTTTACAAGCTGCATAAAAATCTGATGTTTTTTTCTTTACAACAGTTAAAGGTAGTCGAACTATTATCTTTATATACTTATTGTTTTATATCAATTTGTTACATCATGGTGGCTTTTTGGTGAAGAGTTACACAAGAATATTTACAATAATAAATCTGTGGGTGGAGGAATTAATAACACGCCCTTAATCTCTAATCCTATTTGTACCCTCACAGGAATACGCACCAATGAAGTCAGTAGGATTTCCTTCACAGTTATATTAAACTAGTTCACACAGTTATATTACTTGTTTTTGTTAGAACACTTGTAAACATTGACATCACAACATAACTGAATACTAACTTCTGTTGGATTATTTTAACAGCACAACTGTACCCAGAGGCCCTACTGAGAATTATAGGATTTGTTATGAGTTATGGCAACCATATCATAAGGTTTTCTTGGCAAGATTTATTCAGAGGTTTGTCTTTCCCTTCCTCTAAGGTTGAGAGAGTGTGTCTTGCCCAAGTCTCCCAGAGTCCTAAACCAATACTCAACCATGACATTAGACCTGTGGCTCTCCAGTATAATGGTTAGCATTTTTTACTTGAACCCAGTAATCCACGTTCAGATGTCAGCAGAACCTGCAATTGTCCCTACAGAGATATTTTAAAAGAAACAAAAAAGACATATCCCTTCCAGTAAATGCATTTAGGATTGCAACTTCCAGAGTGAAAGATAACAAAGATGCACTGAAAAATTTAACATGCTAATTTTAGGATACCTGAAGACTTATCTGCAAATATAAACATATACACATGTACTTGGAATTTGTTCCCAAAAGATGGCAATCTGAGGACAGGGAGTCAATTTGTAATTATGATTTTCCGTTTGAGTAGTATGACATCTACTCCCTTAGCCCAGTTGACTTAGAAGTGCACTGAGTTCATTTATCATGTTGCTAATTAATTTCGAGTAACGACAAGCAATAAAACGCGTAACTGTTTCTTCAAAACAAAAAGTCATCCCACATCATCAGACATCACTCTTAAGTGTCTAGACTGTCCCGATGGAAGATCAGAGAGGAGTTTTACAAGTTGCAACCCTTATATCTATGCTCAAAAGAGTAGGATTAGTTAACTGATTGGCAAGTGGTGCAAGCTAATTGCCTTAACTTTGAAAAGAATTTTAATTCCATTGTTTTGTGTTGTTCTTTCAGAACTGCTGCATTTTGACATGTTTTTTTGCGGATTGCTTTTCCATCGGGTCGTTAATTCTAAAGAAAATAAAGACATAAAATTAAAAAATTAAAAATTAAAATCAAAATAAAATAATGAAAATATTAAAATTAAAAAAAAAGAAAATTAAAAAAGAAAGAAAAAAGAAAGCAAATACCTTTAAAAATAATACAGGCATAATTCACTAGGTATTCTGTATCCCAACGCCGTTGTAACGATCGGTATTACAAGGTATTAACTTCTACATCATGCTTTTAAAATCTCGAGCCATAACACACTCACGTGGCAAGCCCCCCAAACTCAGACCCTCCTACCCTTCCTATTTCCGTACAAGATGGCGGCGCCTAGTTTTTTCTTCAATGGCTTCCTGTGAAAGGACGGTGACCGCGTAGAGACACTTCCGGGTCTTGCCGCTTGCGTTTGAACTTTGACCCGCCCGCCAGGTCCTTCTTTCTCTTCCGGCGTCGGCGCTAGCTGTTGGTAAGTCGGTTTTCTTCTTGTCTGTTGGGAAAAGGTTTGGGTTCAATCCGTTTCCATCCGGTGGGAATAAAAGGGTTCGGTGAGCTCGTGAGCGAGTGGTGGGGTGGCTGGGACTTTGGGACAAGGAACGCAGGCTTCTTGCCCCCGAGAAGCTAGAGAAAACGGGGAGAAATGAAGCCGTGGCCCAGACGGCGGCCTAAGCACAGGCTGCTTCGGCTCGTACCGGCTTGAACGAGGCCCTCGGGCCTGCCAAGCCATGCGTGCTGTTCTCTGCAGGGCTTCAAGTACATTTGCATTTCAGGTTTGCTGGCTGTAAAAAGTACTCGCTTGCGTAAAACGCGCCCTATCTCCGCTTCGGCCTTCAAAATAAACGACGAATTAAAAGTTTGCTGTTCTTATTTTCACAATTTAAGAAATCTGTTCGGCTTCTGCATCCTGCGAAGTCTCATTCATTTGCACCTCTTCAGAGATGCAACGGGAAATGTTACTGATTGTGTATGTGTATTGCACTAGTTTTAAATAATGGGGCAGCTCTGGGAAAAGATTGCAGTACCTTTTCCTGGTGGTTCCTTACGGTGACAGTGACAGTGACTAGCCCTCCTCAGCCCTGGTTTCTCCATAGAGGTGTTGGACTGCGGTTTCCGTCAGCTCTAGCTAACACGGTAATTAACCTTGGTGACTGGGGACAGTCAAACACAAGAGGATCGTTCTTGGGGGTATGGGCCAATATTCAAGCACTCGGATTCAGATCTTTCCTTTCCTTTTGAAGCTCTCTGTACCACAGCTTGAGGTCAGTTCCTAAGCTTCACCTTCAAGGTGTATTTTGAAAGTAAGGGGGGATAACTCTAAGATGTGTAGATCCTTTCAGAGGAATGACAAATAGGATCAGTCGTGCGTTGTAATGGCAAACTGGTGCTACAGGGGAAACTGGTGCTTTCAGTGGGAAAAAAAGTTGAAATAAAATTGTTACTTGGTTATAGCAGCACTTGCTGTGTGAAAAGAAAAACTCTTCTTTTTGAGTTCACTGTGAGGGTGTAGGTATGCCCTTTATAAAGTGTTGTTCTGTTCTTTTCTAAAATTGCTTACTTGGGAATTTGTTGAAATGTTTAAACAGGCAGTATAATACAACAGGAAGCTCCAGAGCCACAATGAAACTGACTTCATGGGCCAGTTACTCTCATTTTGTTTGCCTTTTAAGCATCTATATATGCTGCTGTATACCAATTCATTGAAAAACAGAATAAAAAAAGATTTATTTACTGTTGCTGTAAGTATGTTATATTTATATCTTAAATCACTTTCTTATATTTGTATTTTTTTGTTGTTCAGAAAAAATGGTTCAGCGTCTGACATACCGTCGTAGGCTGTCCTACAACACAGCCTCTAACAAGACGAGGCTGTAAGTATGATCTTGACAAATCTTGCAGCTGAACTGAATTTATTTCTTTTATATTGTGACACTTTCGTGAAATGACTGTTCCTCTGATCATGCAGGTCCCGAACACCAGGTAACAGGATTGTTTACCTTTATACCAAGAAAGTAGGCAAGGCACCAAAGTCTGCATGTGGTGTATGTCCAGGAAGACTTCGTGGCGTAAGTCTGTTCTGTTTCATTTGTGTTAACTGTTTTCCCACATAAAGACACATAGCGTACTAAGTGAAGCTTATAGGAAGATCTGATGGATGTGGTTTCTGAGGTGATGAGCTTGGTTTTTTTTTTTTAAACGATGAAAACTGAAACTTTTATAGACAATTGTAGCATGTTCATTACAAGTGCTTCCCTCAGTATGTTGTCCTGAGCTGTTGTGCTTACGCAGCAAGGCATTGTGTATGCAGTAGCAGCTCACAGCTGGATCTACTAATAGTTGTCTCTGCTTGAGTTTGCACATGATCCATTCACAGTGTTCTTTAAAACAAAATCATGGTTGGAAGTGAACCTGCTTCACAGCAAGTAAATTGAGACAACAGATTAGCCCCTCCTCACTAACTCAAAATAAAGGGCACATTGATGGATCCTCCTTTTATCTTAAGATCACCACAATATAAACTACAGCATAATTACATTAGCCACTGTGCTTCCTATCTAGTACATCACTAGTAATGTGGAAGGGCAAGAACAAGTATTGATAACTATCAACATTTGAGCAAAGCAGATTTGTAGCATAGTCTTGTGAACAGTTAGATTGTTTTTACTAATCAGTCTAACTGGCATATATTGGTGAGAAGGAAGTCTCATAGTTTATAATGACTTTAGTCCCAAGTAGAACTGACAGCCAGTGTGGTGCAGTGGTTTTTAGTGTTGGGCCATAACGCTGGAGACCACAATTCGAATCCCCTGCTCAGGCTTGGAAATCCACTAGATGATCTTGGGCAAGTCACACACTTTCAGCTTCAGAGGAATTCAAAAGCAAACTCCCAATGATCTTGCAAAAAAATAAAAAACTGTGATAGGGTTGCTGTAAGTCAGAAATGACTTGGAAGCTGCATGGCAAGAACCAACCCAGTGTTTGAGATGCTACTTACAAACATAGTTAAGTTACGGATAGTTTACTTGAATGTAAACATCTGCTCCTATACTGTGTGCTATTATTTCTAACTGTAAATGACTTCACTTTTCATCTTAAAAAGGAGATTCAGTGACACATTCAGTAACACTAATGAAATCTGTTTGTAATGCTGTGGTATTCCATACAGTAGAGCCAGCATGATGTAGTGGTTTGGGCATTGGAGTATGACCTTGCTGCCCAGGGTATGATTCCCTGCTCGGCCATGGAAATCCACTGGATGATGTTTGTTGTGTCACACACTCTCAGTTTCAAACAAGGGACTTGACAGCTTAGGCTCTGTATTAATTTTTTCCTGATCAGCTTTTTGGGATCTTATTTTCCCAACCTGTTCTTTCTGAAACATCACCCACTTACAAAGGAGAGGAAATTATTGTTGGTATTCGGTCTAGTTTATTAAAGGTGTATTTCATAAATGATCAGCCCACAAGAGTGTTGGTCTCTTGTGCTACTCAGTGTTTTGCATAATTTTAACAATCCAGTGGATTTATTTCCTTCTTTCCCTTCATATCTTGGAAAGGTATGATCCATGGGTGTATATTAGAGGCCATTTCCGCACTACAGTGTTATAATGCTATTGTTCCACTTTCAGCATCCTGTGGAAGCTTGGGGTTTGTAGTTTACTGAGTTAAAAAATGCACCTCCCTAAATTGCAAACTGCAGGATTTTGTAGGATGTTGGAAGTGGAATAATAGTACTGTAACAGTGTAGTGCGGAAATGGCCTTAGTGTGCAAACTAAAATTTTTAAGGAACTTATATAGTCTGATTGCCCAGTTCTTTGCATGAAAGAGAATACATAACATTTTGTTGTTCCCACTAACTTAGGAAGAAAATCAGTATAGAATATGGAGTAATCATAAAATATTAAAGTTACTGAAGTTAAACAAAATTTATGGACTTAGTGTAACATTTGTTTCATAGTAGTTTTTAAAAATAAGATAAACTTACTAAAAGTGAGCTTACTAAATCCACTTACCAAAAGTGGATTTAGGCTAAGAAACAACAGTTGATAGCGTGCAAAAGTCCTCTCTTCATTTGCTTACATTTTAGTAAATTTCAGATTCCAATTCATTTAAGCTGCTGTTTATTTTTAAGGAATTTGTTTTTACTTCTCATAGGTTCGAGCTGTTCGCCCCAAAGTTCTTATGAGACTGTCCAAAACAAAGAAGCATGTTAGCAGAGCCTATGGTGGTTCCATGTGTGCTAAGTGTGTTCGTGACAGGTAATGGATGTTTTATGTATATTTCTATTGAGCCTAATAGGCAGTATTTATTAATCTTCAATACATAGCTATTTTCTTTTTGCAACTCCAAGTGGTAACTAAATTTCTGCAGAACTCTGTGCTGAATTCTGTGCCGTGCAAATTTAATGCCTTTCTGCATATTTATTTAAAAATACTTCTTCATCACAGTTTTAAAAAATCTCATAATGTTTAACAATAATCTGTGAAATAATGAACAACTAAAACCAGCAAGCCCTCTCCCATCCCCAAAAATTGTGAAGAGGAGACATTTCAGATAACTTGTATAGGGCACTAGATGTTAATAATGCCTTGAACCTGATTTCATATACCTGAGCCTCATTTAGAATGCATTACAGTAGGGAAATTTTGAAGTTACCAGTATATGAACTGGGTTTCAATTGCTAAGCTCTTGCTGTTGGAGAACAATTGGGATACCAGCAGAAAGTGGTAAAAGCTGCTCCATGCACTTTTGTCTCCAGCATTAATAATAATTCTAGGAAAACCTAAAACTCTAGTTTTTCCTTCCTAAAAAGTGCAGTGCCAAGGATGACAAGTAAAATCCATAATTCCCAAACCTGGGAGCTGCTCTCAGAATGTTCTTTCAGCTTATGGGCCTTCATCTGGTTAGTGCAGTGGTTCTCAACCTGTGGGTCCCCAGATGTTTCTAGACTTCAGCTCCCAGAAGCCCTGAGCATTGACCATAGTGGCTGGGGCTTCTGGGAGCTGAAGTCCACAAACATCTGGCGACCCACAGGTTGAGAACCACTGGGTTAGTGGCTTATGGACCAGCACCTTCAGATTCCCACTGACACTTAAATTTATACTGTTTAAAAGCTGGGAGCAGAACCACTGTAAAATGACAACCCATCTGATACTTACTAGAAGCAGAAAATCTTGGCATTTTAATGCTAATGCACTTTTGAAATAGCTTATATAGTACCTTTTAAGCCAGAATCCTGAGGGTGCTATAGACCTACCCATCCACCGCATAATGGGCAGAAAGTAATGATAGAAACAATACTTGACCTAAGCAACTGTATAAGAGCAAGTTACTGTTGCTTTCTAAACCAGTGAATTTGGTACTGATCCTTTCCTCGCTTTACTGCTCGTCTTCCACATTTAAAATTTGCTGTAAACACTACAGAATTCCCAATTTGTGGGCAATTTGATGAAAGTGGGAAGTGATTGATTAAGATGTTTGTATGCTAGGAAGAGGAGCAAAGCAAGAAAAAGGCTTGTTTCTGTGCTTTCAGTATTATGGAAGCTTGTCTGAATGCATCTTGTGTGATGAGACGCATATATGATGTTGAAATTATTTGTGTTTTTTTCCTTCTAGAATCAAACGAGCATTCCTTATTGAGGAACAGAAAATTGTTGTCAAGGTGCTGAAGGCCCAAGCACAAAGTCAGAAATCAAAGTGATTATATGTGTTGTCTGCTTAACAATAAATGAAAAATTAAGTTTTCCCTGTGTAATGTGATTTTTGGGAGGGAGGAGGTGTCTTTAGTTTGGAAACAATTTGGATAGCAAAAGGGCCAAGTTATTCTACCAAAATACTGTGGAGGAGAATGTTAGTCAATGGAAAGAACTGATTGGCCTGTGGACCACAGCTTTGCTTAGGTGGAGAGGAGGTGGAAGATTTATTTATTGAGGATTGAGTATAGCTTATGTAATAAACTTTTCCATACATTCTAAAATATACCTGTCTTGAAATACATTCCAGTGCTACCATGATCTTGAACTCTTCTTAAATCATGTGGACAGGTTTTTGGGATCTTGAAATGTACAGAATGGAAAGGTTATGCAAGTGGGATGTTCCTTTTTTCCATGTTGAAAGTATCTCTTTGAGGATATGTTTTTATATCTTGTTTGGCTTTATAGATAGGAAAAAATAACAATTGAATGTAGGACATATATCCTTTCTACAGATTTTCAGTTAGACAAAATCATAATGCTGTTAGACCATACAGTAATTTGAAAAGATGGTGACTATAAAAGGACTTCTTTTTTGAATGTACAATATCTTCAGTTCTCAAGCAGATAAGCTAGGAAAAAAAGGCAAGGTGAGTGTGTATTTATGTGGCTTCAAGTCACGTGTCAAACTTGTGGCAGTGTCATGCATTTCATAGGGTTTTCTTGGGCAATGAATACTCAGAGCTGGGTTTGCCATTTCCTTCTGAAATATAGCTTATAGCACCCAGTTTTTGTTGGTTGTCCCATCCAAATACATACCAGGGCTGATGCAGCTTACCTTCAAAGATCAGATGGGATCTGTTGCCTTTAGAATATTTAGGTATATACCATTACATTTTACTGGACATGAGAGAAAGTATTTAATACATTATGATGTAACACTTTGCTAGTTATGAAAAAAATGGTCATTGTTTGTGATACTCTTGTTTTCAATAGAAGGTAAACATGCTGCATTTCTGGAGAAGGAAGATCATAACTGAGCTATTACTATGCCCTCTTTTTTTCAAATTCCAAATTGAGCCTTTCCAGAAAACTAAAGATTGGAGATGCCTTAAGTCACTGTGAATGTTCAAGAATACTAGCTGACCTTGGAGCCAGTGGCTTATAAAGTTATAGTCTACCAAATATACAACATTTGAACAGGCTTCCTCATAATGTTCTTTTACTGGAAATGAGAATGTAAAGGTGTCCTTTTTTGAGTATGTAAAAAGAAGGGCCTAAATACCCTAAAGTTATCAGAACCCATCTAATCTAGGAATCTAGGAAGCTAAGCAGGGTAAGGCCTAGTTAATACTTGGATGGGAGACTGACAATACCACCTTCTACAGGCTATATTTCAGAAAAAGGAACTGCCAAGACTACTACTTGTGTATTTCTTGCTTAAGAAAATCCTATGAAGTTCATGGGGTTGCCATATGTTGACAGGTACCTTGAAGGCACATGGTACACATGAGAATCCTGGACTGTTTGGTTATAGAAAGGCAGCAAAGGTTACAGGTCCTCTCCCCATGTCAATAGCAACTGTTAATAGATTGATATATATGGGCCAGAATCCTGTTGGGCAATTACAAATCCGTAACTTAGAGTTACACTCATGGCTGTTTGGTAATTCAGGGGTAGACAGGGCCTATGAAAGCCCCCAGTCCATACTTACCTTGCAGCAGCCACTGCGATTGATGGGGGGGGGTGTCCCCTGTTAATCGGGAAGCAAGCTGGCTGACAGTCGCACCCACCCCTTGCATGAACAATCTATGGTGCAAAGGGCAGTGGCAGTGGGTCTTGCTTCTGTCTGTTGTACTGGAGATTGCTCACAGGAGGGAGTGTAAATGTCAGCCAGCTCTTTCCCAATCAATGGGAGCAGACCCCCATCGATCACAGAGGCTGCTTCCTGGTGAGTGGGGGTTGGGAGAGGTCAGGACAGGATTCACTGTGTAACAACATAACTATGGTGTTTATGCATATGTTAATTCCTATGTAGGATTCCTGTAATTTTTGAGAATTCCACACAAATTTAAGTGCACACTCACACATACACACACAAATGTTTTGTGTTGCACTTGACAGCTATTTTATTTATTTATTTATTTATTATTTATTTATTTATTTTTCTCACTTATTTTTCTTTTGAAAACTATTTGTATTAACTTCTGTATACATCTTGATAATTTGAAAACCTACAGAACCAAGATACTTCACAGCTCATGCTCATACACAGGTGCCCTGTATTTAAGTCTCAGGAAATGCAATTGCTGTTGCCAACTCTGTTGTCAGGATAGATTTTTAAACCAACTTCATGTTGTGTTTCACTCCTTTTGATGTGAGAAACAACAAAGTCAAGGTAGATATCCTCAGAAATATTTGAATGATAACCCACTTTACTCTGTTTAGTTACCTTGAATCTGTTGAAATGAATAAAATATTAGGTCTGTTACCTAATGTTTTATCAGATCAAGAAAGTGGTGTTCATTCTGTTCTGGACAGTTTCATGTTCCTTAAGGTGCAAATACCAACATGGGGGGTATGCTTTGGTCTAGAGTCCAGAAACTAGGACACAGAGCGATGGCTTCAGACTTCGGGGAAAGAGATTCCATCTAAACATTAGGAAGAACTTTCTGACATTAAGAGCAGTTCAACAGTAGAATATGCTGTCTTGAAGTGTGATGGAGTCTTCTTTGAGGCTTTTAAACAGTGGCTGGATGGCCATCTATTGGGAATGCCTTGACTGTGTATTCCTGAGTGGCAGAACGTGGTTGGACTCGACAGCCCTTGTGGTCTCTTCCAGCTCTACGGTTCTGTGATCATTGTTGACTGGACAAGTCACTTACGTGCCTTCAAGTCAATTCCTTGAAGATGGCTCTTCCCTTGGGTTTTCTTGACAAGGTTTATTCAGAAGGATTTGCCATTGCCTTCTTGGAAGACTTCCTCATTACCACTCAAATGGGGATTCAAATCTTGGCCCCGGGTCCTCAGCTGACGCACAAATTACTATACTGTGCTGGCAACTTTATGCTAGCAACTTTATTGCTGACTGTAGAGTGCCCGTAGAAGAGCAACCACACTACAGTAACAGCCAGACTAGAATAATTTGCATTATTAACTGATTTTTTAAAAAAGTAATCAGTTGCAATTACAGGTACAAGCTTCCCAAGCAGGTACAGTTTAACTAAATTTCCTCTTTCCCAAAGGTGACTAAAACAGTAATTTTTTTTATTTTAAAAAACTGCTACAATGTAAAGTCGAAGGCTTTCACAGCTGGAATCCATAGGATGTTGTGGATTTTCTGGGTTTTGAGGCCATGTTCTATTAGTATTTTCTCCTGATGTTTTGCCTGCATCTGTGGCTGGCATCTTCAGAGGATATGCTGGCATGGAAGTGAAACAGAGTATATATACTTGTGTACCCCCCCTCAGGGAACTACACAAGTATTTATACTCTGTTTCACTTCCATGCCACCATATCCTCTGAAGATGCCAGCCACAGATGCAGGCAAAACGTCAGGAGAAAATACTAATAGAACACGGCCTCAAAACCCACAACAACATATGACTGCCACAAGTTGCTGGCGTCACTGCCCTAACAACTGTGAGTTTCCTGTGCATTTTATAATACTGGAAAAAACAGTTAGAAACTAGGTGGGTGAAAAAGGCCAAAATTTTCACTTGTTCTAGAATAAGGAATTTAACTCAGTATGCTTTAGACCTCATTTCTCAGTGCTGATCTTGTCCTTCAAAGCTTAAATGTGAATCCTTACCCCTGAATGTTGATCACTGCCTTGTGTTGTAGACATATATTGCATACTGACAGATGAATGAAGGTTAACCGCATGACAAGTAAATAAGCATGTTAATCTCTTACTGCAAAAGCAGTCTTGTGCCTCAGAGATTAAGACTGCAGTCTTCTTCCAAGCATTCTACTACACTTCGTAGTAACTAATTCATTTCTGATCAAACATGCCTAAGGGTCAGGCCTACAACTAGAGCTCACCGGTAGAGCACATGACTCGCATGCAAAAGGTTGAAGATGTGTCTGAGAAAGACTCACCTGAAGCCCCAGAAAGCTGCTATTAGTCAAAAATACTGGGAAAAGCAAGCAATGGAACTGTCAGTAAGGAAGGAAATCCAAAATCTGTAGATGAGTGATACCATTATTAATCCCTGCCAAAATGCCACCAAGCAGTGAACAAACTTTGAACTACCCAAAACTCTTCCTTAGGCTGCCTGTTCAGGAAAGGGAATAGAAGGGAAAGAAAAGCTGAAGTTCTGCTCAGTCTAGCAAGGTTCCTAATTGTGTGCCTTCAAGTCATTTTGGACTTACCCTGGGGCTTTCTGGGGCTGAGAGAGTGTGAGGCATCCAAGGTCAGGCAGTGGTTTTCCATGGCTGTGTGGAGAATCGAAGCCCCGTAGTGCAACGTTCAAACCACTACACCGTGCGGGCTGTTTTCCGCTAAGGCTTTCTTCCAGGTCAGTGGATATATCAAGCTAATCGTACATAACGAGTTGTTTGTTTCTTCACAAAAGCAGTTGGGCTGTAACTCCCTATCACCTGTCTCCAATGGCTATGCTGCCTCGGGACGACGGGAGTTTCACTCCAAAAGCAACTGGAGAGCCAGATGTTCCGGATCGCCTGGTTATAAAGCTGCAACCTAAACAGAAAGGGCGCTATCAGACTTTCTTCTTTCAAATATGGGAATCCCGTATTCCGTAAAAGGAGAAAAAGACGGCGGGAGGTAATCTGGGCGAATAAATGAACTGAACCCTAATCGTTCAAACACGAACAAGCCGTATAGAATATAGTAGGGTTTGCTTCTGAAGCACAAGGGCCATTTCCGCACTAGCCTGTTCTAGCGCGATGATTCCACGTTCAACATCCTCTGGAATCCTGGGGTTTGCAGTTTCGGGAGGGGCCGGCTGGCCCCTCCCGAAACTGCAAACCCCAGGATTCCAGAGGATGTTGAACGTGGAATCATCGCGCTAGAACAGGCTAGTGCGGAAATGGCCAAGAAGTACAGAATCGCGATCGTCCCACTTCTACCGAAGCGGTCCGCGCGCGGTCCGAGCGTAGGCGTGGCTTATTGCAGTAGGCGTGGCTTGCATGGTATCTGCCCCTCCCAGCCGGGAAGATCCTGGCACGGCCACGTCGATCCATCAAAAAAGCCACGTCGTGCGTTCCCAGTACCTGGCAGGTCCATAACACACCGCGTCGCTTTTCACCCGGAGAGCATACGAGGGGGAAAAAACAACTTTCAGCGTACGTAACGACCCTCATGTTGTTTATGTTCATTCTCTTTGGTCATCCCGTGTCTTATTGACCGGCGAACGCGCGTTCTTTCCTTCTTGACGGAATTTGTTTTATCTACCTTTCAGGACGTTGCCGTTCCGTGCCTTCTCTGAGAGCCTCTCCGTTATCGGACGGACGGTGGCCGCGGCGGGTCAGTCGGGATAACGAAGTGAGGGGGGCGTGAAAGCAGCGGCTGAGGGGATTTTTGTGCGCGGATTTGTGTGGCCGGGGGGCTCGGGACCGCGGCCACCATGGAGACGCTCTGCCGGGTGCCGTTCGCGGTGCTGGAGTGCCCCAACATCAAGCTGAAGCGGCCGAGCTGGGTGCACATGCCCTCGGCCATGACGGTCTACGCGCTGGTGGTGGTCTCGTATTTCCTCATCACGGGAGGTAAATGCATAAACTGGGAAGGTCTTATTTGCCCACCACCCGCGGTGGATCTGCGTGGTTTCCGACCGTCCCGGTTGGGCAGGGACAGACCCGGTTGTTGCTTTAAGAAAGTTCCTCTTTCTCAGGTCTGCTTAAAACGCCCCAGTTTCTCTCCTCCCGCTTTCCCCCTTTGTCCTCAGCTTACTTCAGCTGCTGCAAACCGATTTCAAGGTACAGAAATAGTTTGCACTCGGTTGTCACGGCAGGAAAGCGGGGGGAGTACAGTCATGCTTCCACATGTGCCTGGGTTTGGGGCAGAGGACCCCCGTGAGTGTGGAAAAACCGTGAATAACTAGGCCCTCCCAGACCCTGTTGAACACACAAGAAAAGCCTGATCACCATATTCAACCCACCCTGGAATCCTTTGAGGCGTCAGGGTTCCTTCACAAGGCAGAAGTGGGTGGCCGTGGGACTTACTGCCACCTCCAGTGCTGCCCCGCACCATTTTTAATAGGGACTTACAAGCCTCGTTCTCAGTTTCTCAGTCTCATGAGGCTTGCAGTCCCTATTAAAAATGGCCTAGGGAGGCGGCAGAGGTGGCAGCAAATAATCAGTGAGTAATCAAATTCACAAAAGTAAAACCTGCAAATGTGGAGGGCTGACTGTAGAACTTGCCTCTTCCTGGAGGCTTTGGCAAAAGCAAACCCCTGCAGCTTCTTTTAGCTTGTCTGTTTTTCCTTATTAGTAACCTTACCCACCTTGACCACACTCAGATATTGTTGCCCCTTTGTCTTCAGCTTACTTCAGTTGCTGCAAACTGATTCCAAAGTACAAAAATTAACTTAGGCCATTTCCACACTATACTGTTAGAGTGCTATTATTCCACTTTCAACATCTTGTGGAATCCTGGGGCTTATAGTTTATTGAGGCCAAAGAGCTCTCTAGCTAAGAATGTTAAACACCTCTGCCTAAACTGCAAACCCAAGGATTCCATAGGATATTGAAAGTGGAATAACAGCACTATAACAATCTAGTGCAGAAATGGCCTTAATTAACTCTATTAAGGGCAGTGGAGATGGGGCAGGTCTTGTCCCTCTTAAACTCAGCACATAAATTGAGTTTTTTCTTCTTAAAATTCTAGTTCTGTGTTCTTCCTCATTCATAACTTTTGCACTCCTTTGCTTTTTTGGCCACATGCGTATGTGGATCAGCCACGTGTGCTTCATTTTTCATCTGTAAAACAATAGGAGAGTATGCATCTGGTGAGTGCTTTGAATGGAAAACTAGAATAGGATAAGATCTTTATAAGGCCATTCTCCATCCCCCACAAAAGGCACAGAAATGTATGTGAGCTCTTGTGGTGTCATTGATTATACAAATTACTTGTGTGTCAAAATATTCTTGAAAACATAAGTTGCCAAACACAACAGTTTGCTTTTCTGTTTATGTTTAATCTTGATTCAAAAGTTACTGGAAGGTCTTGAACGCATTCTGCCAACTTTAACTAGAGGCACAGTAGTTCTTTGGGGTCTTGCATCTTCCATTGCCATCCAAAACACACACTGATTTTTTTCATTATGTATTGAGACCTGACAATGTGTTACTGATCGGTCTTCCCCCTGCCCTCCAAACTGAGAATTTTCACAGAAAATGCTTAATTAAATCATATATGACCAGTAGGAAATTCTGCCAAGCTAAGTATACTTTTCCCCCCTTTTAGGAATAATTTATGATGTGATTGTAGAACCTCCCAGTGTTGGCTCAATGACAGATGAACATGGGCATCAGAGGCCAGTGGCATTCTTGGCTTACAGGTAGATGCTTTATATTAATGTAATCTCATTCCTGTATCACCATGGAGCGTTTTGACGGTGAACTTCTGTGTGTTGCACTGTTTTAAAGCACCATGACCTAGGCGTAGTTTTATCTGCATGTACAGAAGTGGGTAGAAACTCAGGTGTCGTCTTATTTCTGTTTTCTAAATATGCCCGCAGCAGTTATTAGTCCACAAAATATATAGCCCGTTAAGAGGCTGGTGGCACCGAACTGCAGAGTACTAGCGAGCCAGTTTTTTTAAACAAAAAACTGGCTTCGACCAAGCTAACATGTTCAGTTCAGTTGTATTGTTTTTGCTTGTAAGTTATCTTTATAGAAAGAAGAGGAACGGCTAGGCATGAAAAGTAAGAACCAAGGATAGCTATATATATATTAGTAAAGCTAGTTCACAAATACAAGGCTAAGAACTTAAATTCTGTGTATAATGTTCTGTAATCCAAACCGTCATTTTTGTGAAGATCTAATGGCCAAGTCAGGAATGAAATACAATATTTTACTTGGCTTACAAAATTTGTTCATCCGCTAGAAGTGTAGCAGCACTGAAATACAGGCTTACCGTGAACGGAGCAGTCTGTCCCTCTTTAGTTAGCCCTCTTGATTTCTATAGAGAAAACTGACCTGCATGGAATTCTTTTTCACTTATGGGTATAAAACAGGTTGAAAATGTTTTAGTTGTTTAATATACTAATCAGTCCCTTTCAAGATCTACAGCAGAGATCTTAGCTCCACATATCTGAAATTGCTGTCAAGAGTGAAAATCAAGACAATTTTCAGGATGGTTCATCCTACATGTATCTAGAAGGAATTGTAAGGTCGTCACGTTTTGGAGAGCTGTGAGAGGTGATAGTAACTAGAAATTCAGAGCTAGAGTGCTAGTTGATAAGTTTGAGATGGGTAGCACTAGCTGATATGTTGATAATAGTGGTAAAAGAAACTGGGAATTTCTTTTGTGCCCTGAAGTTACTAGTTGGTTAATTGTTCTGTCTGTCTGTCTCTCTCCTTTTTCACTTCTAATATTTGCTCATTTTGTCTGCAGAGTAAATGGACAGTATATCATGGAAGGGCTCGCTTCCAGCTTCCTCTTCACGATGGGAGGCCTTGGCTTTATAATTCTTGACCGTTCAAATGCCCCAAATATCCCAAAGCTGAATAGATTCCTGCTGCTTTTTATTGGCTTTGTCAGTGTTCTGTTGAGTTTCTTTATGGCCAGAGTGTTCATGCGGATGAAATTACCGTAAGTCAGTTTCTTCTCTCATGAATTTGATTCTTCTGTCTAAACATTATTACAACTCAAAAGTATAACTGCAACCAAGGTGAAAAAGAAAGTGACTTGGGCTCAAGTGTCATAAGTGGTTTTTGAAGTTCCATTCTGACTTGAGGCCTGGCTGAGGGATGGAGGCAGTTTTGGTCGAATTGGTGGAGGGAACTCTGCTGGGAACTGGATAGAAGAATGTGCTGGACCTCTTAGTCATTTTTGATACCATTAATTATGATATCCTTCTGGTCCACTCATTTGGAATGAGACTTGGGGGCACGGTTTTATAATGGTTCCAGTCACTCCTGGAGGGATGAACTCGGAACGTGGTGCTGGGGAATGCCCATTCAGGACCCTGGCTGTTAGCCTGTCGGGTCCCTCAGAGCTTATTACTATTCTCTCTGATGTTTAACATCTGCATGAAACTGCTGACAGAGTTTATCCAGAGTTTTGGGGTTTGGGGTTCCAATATGCTGATGATACCCAACTCTATCTCTCTTTTCCATCTAATCCCAGAGAAGCTGTTTCAGAACTAAACCATCTTCTGTTGTCAGCCATGGACTGTATGAGAGTAAACAAACTGAAATTTACTCCAGAGACGGGTGTTCCTTGTCAATCATATGGCAGATTAGGGAATAGGGATTTAGCCTGTGTTGGATGGGGATTCATTCCCTCTGAAATCTCAGGCCCACAGCTTGGGCATGCTCCTCACCTCATATCTGAGCCTGGATGTGCAGGTTTTGGCATTGGCCTGAAGTACATTTGTAGCATCAAAGTAACTGTGCCAGCTGCACCCATTCCTGGTCATGTCAGATTGGAATGCAGTGACATATCTTGTTTACATCTCATTTGGATTACTGTAACACTCTATATGTGGAGCTGCTTCTGGAAAATTTTCAGAAATTTCAGCAGGTCAGAATTTCTCTGGCCAGGCTGTTGACTGAGTTTAGTTACAGAAAGCATATAACACTCTACCACCACCATCTACCACTTCACTTGCTACTGGTCCATTTTCAGGCAGAATTCAGCATGCTGATTATGATTGTTAAGGTCCTACATGGCTTGAGTTCAGACTGTTTTAAAGACTGTATCTTCGTTTACGAACTGCCCCATATTTTAAGATCTTTGGGGCAGGGCTTTTACTCAGTCTCACCAGAGTCACTGGCACAGTTGATGTGGACATGCAAGAGCACCTTCTCAATGGCTGCACCCAGGCTGTGGAACCCCCTTCCACTGGAGCTTCTGTTGACCCTCCTCTCTTTTTCTGCTGGCAGCCAAAGACCTTTTAAATTATGCCGGCTTTTGGTGCCTAAATTATGAGGCAGAAGGGTGTTTTGAATATAGTGTTCTGTACTGGTATCTTTTAATTATGTTTTAAACTTGTTTTAAACTTTTAACTACGTGTTTTTTTTATAGAATCTTCTGTTTAATTGTTTTTCAACTTTTCTAAACAAGGTTTTTGCTGGACTTCATTTTAGATATTTGTAAGTAATGTTTGAGTCACTCGCATCCCATCTTTGGGGAGAAGTGAGCTATAAATTAAACAAATAATTTTTTTAAAGGACCTAAATTGGTATCAAGAATGTGGTTTGCACCACAGAAATTTTTCAGTAGACAAGCAGGTATTCATTCTTGGGCACAGAATATCTTATGGTGTTGAAATGTGGCAAGTCCATGGAATCACATAGCTGTTAGAATATTAGAAAGCTTTGGGCATTGATAAACCAGGAATACTATGAAGGGACATTATCCACAAAAAAATAATTCAGATTGTTTTATGTGTAAGTCACAGCTTCAAGCCTTGTATACATGCAAGTGCAGCTAAAATATGTGACCCACAGGTAGCTTTCCTGCTCTTCTTGCAGAAAAGTATTGCAAAAAAGTTTTCTTGCAAAAAAGTTTAAGGGATTCTTATTCTCCCTTTGGATCATCCTTATCTAGTGTTACTTTCATTTTGCAAACATATATCTTTAAATCTTTCTTTTATATTCCAGGGGCTACTTAATGGGTTAGTGCCTTTTTATGACTGCTATGAAACACAGATTGGATTTGCTTTTACCTATGAAGAGAATGGATAATAAAACTTCGAACAGCCTAGACACTGCTTTGAAGAGACAGGAGAAAAGACAGTGGACTGAAGAAAAGATTGCTTTCTTATTTCTTCTTCTATAAATAGCAACATTTGTTTCATACAGTTGGTTTATTAACAAATTTGTGTCTATTTTTCTCAACTGTGAAAAAGAAAACAATTTGTTCTGCATTGTCACTGACATAAATGTAATTACATTATAAAGCAAAAACTGTCCTTTATCTATTCCCTCCTTCATACTAAAAATAATAATTCTGTACATCCTTTTTACATCATGTCTTGTTTTGTCTCCTCATGAGATAATAAATTGGAAGGAGAGAATAGTAATAATAGTTTTTTTAATATGTGTATAAATTGGAAATAAGAGTTTGTCACCACTGAATCCCATGACCCAGCGCAAAACAAAACAAAACAGAAAAAACAAAAACTGAGGATAGACGTAAAGCCACCTGCTATCAGTGGGTAATGCAGTTCAATCTGACAATGCTAATCACATTTTGAGAACATGGAAGATGAGAGAAAATTGGAAAGTTGTGGACAATATCTAGATTTGGGCTCTTACGTCTCCATTTTGAACCCTGTCAAATAAATGGTTGGTGCTATAGTGTAGAATATTTCATGTGCACAGAATGAGAAGGAGCACAGCTCATGTAAGTTTGGATGCCAAGTAAAGTACATGTGCCTTTTGGAAAGGCAGTGAATCTGACTTATTTTTGCAGTTGGATTAGCTTCTTTGTATTGGGGCATTTGTGTTCTGTCAAAGGCATGTCTGGGGCAGTCTTACCTTTGACCTGCATGTGAGTAGATTACTATGTGGGCAAAGAAAATACACATGTAGCACATTAAGAGACTAAGGCCATTTCCACGTTGCACTGTCACAGTGCTACTCTTTCACTTTCAGCATCATGTGGAATTCTGGGGTTTGTAGTTTACTGAGGCCAAAGAGCTCTCTGACTGAGAATTCTAAAGGCCCATCTCTAAATTGCAAACCCCAGGATTCTGTAAGATGATGAAAATGGAATAATAGCACTATAATAGTGTAGTGTGGAAATGACCTAAGAGAAATGTGTGCAAAATTATGTAAAAGTAGTTCTTTCTTCTTGAAAAATATATTAGAAATATGACATTAAACATCTTTTCTACTAAATTACCATGGAGTGGTTTCTCTATTGTGTTGCCTCTTCTTCACAATATCTCTATGCCCATTCTACAGCTGAGGAAAGAAGAGTAATGTATTCAGTACATAATAAGCCTTTTGCTAAAAGCCGTATACTTCTTTTAAGTGTCGCAGGGTGGTTTTTCTCACAGTGTCTTTGCCATCTCTTTGCTTGTTAGTCTTTCTCTTTGTTATAAGTAACCAAGGTTCAGTTGGTATTCACATTAGGTTGGACTGAGACTTGGAATAAGCCACTTGAAATCACTGGGACAAGTTGTTCATAGCTAACATAGATCCTGTCCATTTCAGTTTATTCTAAGCATCACTAATTGACCTTAGTCAATTAGTCCAGTGGACTTTTTCTTTCTTGGGACACATATACCCTCCATTGGATAAAATGAGATAGGCAAAACATTTGTGAAACTGCTGTTTTCAATGCTATGTGGCTTTCAGTACTGCCTATCTCTAGGTAGTAAATTAGCAGCCAGAAAAATACGACAAAATGTATTTAAAATTTTGACATAGAGAAAATAAAGATCATGACAGGGTACCTAAGTGACGGTAGTTAAGATACCTCCCAAATCTGCAGGAGAGTGTCTCAGACATTGAATACCACCAATGATAGCTGCTTGTTTGATAGCTGCTTGTTTCACCTTGGGAGCAGGCACCCAAAGAACAAATTCTGAATTTAATTTTAAAGGCTAAGAAGAGATATTTCTTCCTTCCCTGGACACATAAAACCTCAAGAGAGGGCTCACAGTATAGAATTTAAACACTGAATAAATACAGCAGGAAAAGGTTAACAGTTTTAAAAGCAACTAAAGGTAAATGGTTTTGACATGAAAATCTCTTGAAAGAGCAACTTCTTGTGCCATTTGGGTCTAGAGAAGGAATGACAAAGTTTGAAGCAGGCCTTGATAGTTACAGTGACCAATCTCAGAAGGCTGGGATAGATGAAAAGGGATCTTTGCAGTAGAACTTAACTGGATGGCCAGTTCATCTGGGACAGGTTCTTTAGGTATCTGGGGTGCACACAGGTCATCTGTAAAAAGTTGAAATCAGCACACTGAATGTAACAGAAATAATTTGATGATCTTTATAGCACTCGATACCATTGAGCTCATGTAGTGAACTATATGAACAGTCCCAGTTAATAACTCCTCTGCGTTGTGATGTTGATTGGTGTTGTGCTTTTCAGTCATTTCAGACTTAACGGTGATCCTAAGGTGAACCTATCATGGGGTTTTCTTGGCAGGATTTGTTCAGAACGTGTTTGCCAATGCCATCCTCTGAAGCTGAGTGTGTGTGAATTCCCCAAAGTCCTCTGGGTTTGCATGGCATAGCAGGGATTCAGACTCTGGTTTCCAGAGTCCTAGTCCAACATTCAAACCACACTACACCACAGTGGGTCTTCTACATTGTGCATTAGATGCAGTTTCAGAACCTTCGTCAAGACAGTTCTGCCCAAATGAAGGACAGATTTCTGCCAGAATGGTGGGGGGAATGGGCTTGCCAAGATGGCTGGTTGAGACAGTAGCACAGAATGCATAGTTTCACTGGCTGGGTAGATGTGACCTGGCAAAGCAGGAAGAGGTTAATTTCCACTGTAACTAGTTAACTGGAACTGTGATTAACTGTAATTACTAGTTAACTGTAACTGTAACAAATAATGACTGACATAACTTACTCCTTTTTCAGAAAGTAACATTCCAAGCTCTCATGCCAAAGAGTAACATAAGGTGTTAATCAGGAGTAATCCAACAAGTTGCTTTGTGGACATTAGCAGCAGTAACAAGTAACGACTAACACAACCTGTTCATTTTTTAAAAAATAACATTCTGACCCTCTTGTTCTCTTGATTTTGAAGGTGAATAGCATAAAGGAAAGAATGTTCCTCAAGAAACATGATAGCAGAAGCACCATGGCACTGAATTATGATCTCTCAGCATTTAATGCCTGAACTGCCCAGCCAGATAGGAGCAGAATCACTGGAGTGCATTGTTGTGTCCTTAATCCTTCTGTTGTACAGCAGTTTGGGAGAGATTCATCATAGTAAATAGTGCTGGGAAATTCTGGGAATTCCCAGATATTTTTTGCTTCATGCAAATAAGTATTAGAAAGGAAAGGGGCACTATAGGAGGCAAAGACAAGGTGGGCATGAACATTGTTGCATATTTTTCTGATGTTCCCAGTCTTCTACTTGTCAGTCAATTTGTGTTCCAGCCCTGAACATAATTACTTAAAACTGAGTAATTGCATTCTGCTGAAAGGTCTTGGACAGCTGATGGTTCCACTTGATTCCACTGCATAATGATCTCAGTTGTTAGAGGCTGGCCTGTGTTAGCTGGGCAAGTAAATTGGCTCTTGCCATGACCTTTGTGGCTTGACCCTCACACCAAACTTGGTGGTGCAGTTGGTACGCTTAAGCCCACCAGGTTTTAGTTCATTTGCTGTCTAGTATTTTTAAATTACGTTTTTGTACCACAAATAAAAAAAAGAAAGAAAGAATGTGACAACCTCATAAAATCATTAAAACCACCATTAATACAGCAATATTACCAAAAACAATTGAAAAGTTCAGGTTATAGAAATGTGTTTGTAAAAGCAAACATAAAATAACCTTGAGAGGCAATACTTATTAAACAGTACAATCAACAAAAACAATATAGTCAAAATGTGTGAGCAAATAGAAGTGTTCAAACCAGACACTAAAAAGGGGGTGCCACCCTTTCATTTCTGCAAACATAATGTCCCTCATTTGATTTAATGCATGGGCATTTTGGCATGAGAGTTTGCAATCTTCAGGTATTTGGGTCTTATGCTATTTAAGGCATCAATAATTTGAATTTAGACCAAGAAGCAAATAGGTAGTCAGTGTAAGTCCTTCAGAATTGCTGTATTTTCTGCTAGTTGAACCAGGTAAAATGAACCAGGCCTCTGAATTCTGTATTGATTGAAACTTCTGTATTGTCTTAAAAGGCAGAAATATTTGTGTGTGTGTGTGTGTGTGTGTATAGATATATATGTGTGTGTGTATAGATGATGGTGACGGTGACGATGACTAATGTCTCCATTCTCCCCCAGGAAAGATTTTAAATAAAATTAGGTCTTGGAATCTCAGTCCTTTGGTCCATGAATATCATGCATGAAATCCCCCTTCTGCTGGGGACTTTTGAATTCTGCTTTACAGTATAGACTAGTAGAATAACCCTGTTTTTTTCCCCAAAGAGATGGCTAATTTTGCCTACATCAAATTTGAACTACTAATGCAACTTGTACAATATGTTACAGTCACTTGTACACCAAACCATCCTTCCTACTTTTCTTAAAGTCACTCTTCAGTCTTTGGGGTCAACGGAATTGCAATGGAATAGAAATGTGCCCATTTCAAATTTTAAAAAGTACAGTGGGGGCCAAAACAATATGGTTACCATAAGGAGGGGAATGAGTGTCCACCAACAGCCGTTTCAGTGGGCATGGCAAATCACACAAAACTCATTCCACTGAAAGCCAAGCAGATGAAAGTGAAAATAATTTATCCCAAATCCTAAATATATTGGTGGACCACAAGCTGAACTTGAGTCAGCAGTGTGATGTGGCAGCCAAGAAAGCCAATGTGATTCTTGGTTGCATCAATAGGAGTATGGTGTTTAGATCAAGGGACGAAATGGTACCACTCTATTCTGCTTTGGTTAGACCTCATCTGGAATACTGTGTCCAGTTCTGGGCACCTCATTTCAAGAAGGATATTGACAAGCTGGAGCATGTCCAGAGGAAGGTGACCAAAATGTGAAGGGTCTGGAGGCCATGCCCTATGAGGAGCAGCTTTGGGAGCTAGGTATGTTTAGCCTGATGAAAAGAAGGTTAAGAGGCCTTGTTTAAATATTTGGAGGGATGTCATGTTGAGGAGGGAGCGGGCTTGTTTTCCGCTGCTCCAGAGACTAGGACAAGGAGCAATGGATTCAAGCTGCAGGAAAGGAGATTCCACCTGAACCTCGGGAAGAACTTCCTGACGGTCGGAGCTGTTTGGCAGTGGAATATGCTTCCTCGGGGTGTGGTGGAGTCTCCTTCTTTGGAGGTTTTTAAGCAAAGGCTAGATGGCCATCTGTCGGGAGTGCTTTGATGCGTGTTCCTGCATAACAGGGGGTTGGACTGGATGGCCCCTGTGGTCTCTTCCAACTCTATGATTCTATGATATGTGGAGTCTGTGCCCCATAATGTAAATCTATTCATTTGCTCCCACAGTGTTGTTCCCATCTTATTCAGAATCACACCCAATCATCTATCAACACACACTCCCAGGAAACAAGATTCACTTCAGTCACGTACTTTCTTTCAGACTCACCTCACAGAACACAAAGCCTCCCCAGGACACATATCGTTCCTATTCCCCCAGCTTTACCAGATGGCTGCTGTTTCTCTGTTTCCCTCATGGGGGATGCAAGGGCCTTGGCACCCAGGGGAGGTGTCTGGGTTATTGTGGCACACATGGGTACCATGTTGCCAGTTGCAGAACTAACCTATGTGTGGACTCCCAGGCATAACTTAGGGTGTCTTTGGAACAATAATATGCATTCTTGGTGGTTGCTTAGTGGGTGTAATGGGCTGTTTGTGAAACTACTGGAGATTCACCAGAAATTCTGATCAATAAACAGAAAAGATGCAAAACCTTTATACATGGAATAGGATTTTATGTTTGAGAATAAATATACCAAAAGTATTGCCATACGTTGTGTGGTTAGATATTACCAGTCTGATCCATATTGATGCAACAAGCCTCAACTGCTGAACTGAATTATATTCACAAATTCCAATCCATTAGCAGAGGTATGAACAAAGACAATGGTTTCATGGCATACTACAAAGGTCCTTATTGCTGCACATATTAACAAAAGGAAACTTCTCAGTTTTGAACCCTTGGAAACTGACTTTTGGTAAGCAGACTTACTGCTTTCACGTCTCAATACTAATTGACCACTAAAACAATCTGAAACATCTGTATCACCTTACTCAGCCCTTGGAAAATTTATGGCATGGGATGTGCTTGCATCTTTTTGAATCCTATGACATTCCATCCCACTCCCACAACTGTGTGAATATGCTTTATACTCGAGCATGTACTGCATCCAAAGAAGTGGGTTTATAGCCACAGAAGTACATGTGAAAATAAAAACTAGTTAGTCTCAAAAGTGCTGCCTTCTTTTCTGTTTCCTCCCCATTCCTCCCTCCTTTTAATGCCTCAAATAAAAGTTACTGTGTGCCAAACATAACGCAAGATCAGTGTTGCATAATTTTGCCAGCAGATGGCACTACTTGTGCAGATTTCATATATGCAAGTGGAATACAGAGTATGTTATTGTTGTGTGCCTTCAAGACATTTCTGCCATTTAGTGACCTTAGCTGTCATAGGGTTTTCTTGGAAAGATTGTTCAGAGAGAGTTTGCCTTTGCCTTCCCCTGAGGCTGAGAGAATGTGACTTGCCCAAGGTCACCCAGTGGTTTTCCATGACAGAGCAGAGATTTGAAGCCTGGTCTCCACAGTCATAGTTCAATATTGAAGCCACTACACCAAACTGGCTCTCAAGTACTTAAAACTTAATTATTTATGCCATATCCAAATAAATAAATTAGAATAGCAAGACAAAAAAAGTTTTGATCAAAACTACACTGAAAACTTTAATGTAAACGACTTACTTTTATAGTGTTATGTAACATCAGTTCAGAGTTTTGTATACTTGTTTGCTTTTACTTTCCTAATTGTTCTACTTTTCTTTCTTCCCTTCCCACCCTTAAATATGCATTTATATGTACTTTCTATGGGATTCTTTTTTCATTCAGTATCATTTCTGAGGCTGCTTTTATTGTTTATCCTTGGAACAATATATATTTATGTTCAACATTTTCACCCCATGTTTCAGCCAAATAGGCTCTCTGAGCAGTTCCCATAGCATCAGTCCGAATATTCTACATAATGATATATGCTGAGGACACTGTTATTGCTAAACTCTAGTTCTCTGGTCTTCATTAATAAAAGTTGTACAAAAGTAATAAGCTCTCAAGTGTTCTGAAGTGTAACTGTTTTGCTGAGGTACATTTCAGCTACTGAAAGGTCAGCATGCTATTGTGAGTAAGAGCTGTGAAATCTTACCAACCAGTTGAAATCTTTTAACAGTATACAATTTTAACAGTACAGTTAGACCTCCATAACCATGGATTGTGTATCCATGGATTCAATCCACCATAGCTTGAAAATATTAAATAAATAAACAAACAAATAAATAAATCCAAAAACCAAACTTTGATTTTGCTGTTTTACATAAAGGATGCCATTTTACTGCACCATTATACATAATGAGACTTGAGCATCCACAAATTTTGGTATCCAGGGGTGGTCCTGGAACCAAACCCTAGCAGATACTAAGGGCCCACTAATATCATGAGCAAATGTGGACTAAATACTAAACCAAAGCAGTACTGCTGTCTTATTTACTTTGCCTATTCAGGATGCCCAACATATCACCAGAAATACTTGCTGCCTAATTTGAAATGAATGCAGAACAAATCAAGCATAAGCAAGTCAAAAAATACCACTGCCCTTTATGCAACCTACCAGCAGCTGTATATAAAGAGATGCTCTATGTAAACCTACAGTAAACAGTGACAAGGATATGAAGGGACAGGCTGAGAGAGGAATGTGTTAGTGCAATCCAAACCACACACTTGAATAAGCATTTTTTTAATGGGCAAACTCCTGTTTTTAGAATGTAATGATGGACGTTATTGTCAGCGGTCACATGAGCAAGAAAGAATATAGAATGTTAGTTTTCTTTTTTCTTTCTTTCTTTTTTCATTAACTCGAACATTCCCAAGAATTCAAAGAGGTAGCTGTGTTAGTCCTTTTCACTTTTTCATACACTCCCCAGAATGGTATCAATATTTAGACCAGATGGGAATCACAAGTCCCCCCAAATATTATTGGATGCACAAGGCTCAGCAACCCTAGCTCTCTTAGGCAATGGTGCAGAATACTGGGAGTTGCACTCCAACAACCTCTAGGGCAGTGGTTCTCAACCTGTGGGTCCCCAGATGTTCATGGACTTCATCTCCCAGAAGCCCTGAGCATTGACCATAGTAGCTGGGGCTTCTGGGAGCTGAAGTCCACGAACATCTGGGGACCCACAGGTTGAGAACCACTGCTCTAGGGGATGGCACATGCTTCCTGCCCTGATTTGGATCGTCTGTTCTTGGAAACTGCCTTGGGCCAGAGCACCTTTGTTTTTTCACCTTCACTCTCATCTATGGTCTGGTGATTTCTAAGTTAGACTTAGTAGTGTATGTTAAGCTGCTCTTGAGGATCTTAAACTCCAAAAACCACAAAGTACTGCTGTTCATCAATTATGATGTTTGAATCAAGACAATCATACGATGCTTAAGACAATTATATTGGATGCCAATTCATCTGGGGGAAGTGGGTGAATTTAAAGTACTGTATTCGGCCTCTAAAGCCCTACACAACCTGAGTCCTAATTATTTTGAAGAATATCTCTTCCTGTATGAGCTCCTTTGGTACTTAAGATCTAATGGAAGGGCTTAGCCTTCTATTAGGTGGAATCAAATAGTTGGCTCAGGTAGCAGATGCGGAGATGCAACAGCAGTGATGGAGGAGATAGCTGTGTGACATGTGAGCTTCCCTTGGCCCCTGTTGCCTTCAGGTCCAGTGGAAGAAGCTGTTCCATTACTGGAAAGATTCAGCTGCCAATCCAGTTAGCATTTGTACGTGGAATAGGAAAGGGCATCCATTTTGATCTTCACCTCAAGTAATGATATGCTGTGGGCCAGCCTTTTGCTCAGGCAAGGCTGGCCCTTAGCAGAGCCTCATCTGCCACAGCCTAAACACTTCAGAATGGTCTTTGACAGCAAATGAATTCATCCCCTTACTACAGATTTGCTAAAAGAGAGTGGACCAGTGCAGGAAAATGCAGGGTTTCTGTAGCTTTCATGGCTGTAGGAAAAACCACTCTCCTGCAGTTAAAGGTGAACTAATGGAAAAAAGGACAGGTCTCTTGCACCTATAAATATAGAAGAGGGATTATTATCTCTTTTCCACAATCATTAAAGGTGCAGAAACCCTGTCTGCATCTGATAACCCTAAAAACAGTTTAAAATCTTCATATTGTCTTTGACTGATGACCTACTTTACACATTACTGTCTGTGTTCAGTTGTATTTAATTGTTCAATTTTAACATTACATTCAAGTTTATGTATCGTTTGGAATTTATATGCAGTTGTCCCTCCATGTTTGCTAGGTTAGGGGCACAGGAATCCTGCAAAAATTGAAAAAAATGCAAAAATCTAAATGTGCATGTGTGTTGGTGGGAAGGGGGATGAGGTATGTTGGGGAGAACAGGCACCCAGGATCCAAATCAGGTCAGGGAAAGGGGAAGGGAAGAGTATGGTCGCTTCCTCTCTTGTTCATCTCCTTTCTCGGGAGAGGGTTTGTGGTGCTGAAAAACTGGGCTGCAAGCTATCCTTATATGACCAGGAAGCAACTGGGAGAAGAGGAGAAGGAGGAGGACCAGAGGTGAGCAGAGTTTATGAAAACACCTCTGTAAAATTGAAGGGCTGCACAGTCTGATTGGAGCTGCTGAGAGGGAATCTTCCCCCAGAAAAGAAACACTTGAGATTTCTGCCAAGAAATTTGCCATGTACTATTTCCTCTGAATATCCCTTGCCTAAGAAAATCCTAAGAAATTCATGAGGTCATCATAAGTTGACAAGCGACTTGAAGCACATACATTTCTGTTTTTGCAAATTCAGCTTTTTCTTGGCTTTTTTTCCCTGTTGGCTGAAGCACCTTCAGCAGCTGCTGTTGCTGTTCCTCCTCCTCTTTTTCTTCTCCTTCCTGGGCAATGTTTGCAGTGCTAGAAATTTAGAGGCTAAGGGAAATTTTCATGTAATTCTTTTTTGGGAGGCAATATCCCCATTTTATGGCCCCTTATGGCCATGCTTCTGCATTTCTGACTTTTTTCGATTCACTTATCAGTGTTTTCTTTCCTCCCTTCCACCTGTCTGTCTGTATATCTAACTGCCCTTTGCCTGCAGATTGCTGATATGCTGTTGCTAACTGGAACATCTGTCCCCAAGGCCTTTCTTCCAAGCAAACTGCTGGTCAATCACATTCACACTGTTTTGGTTCAGAGCTCTTTTCTGCCTAGGAACCAGAAAGGACACACACACCCTCCGCTGGCACCCAATACACTCCCATGACTATGATGCCATGTGTTTGTACTTTGTCCTGAATTAACCTGGCATCTCCCTCAGGGCTTTGCACCAAGTTCTTTTCACCTCTTTAGTGTGAGAATGGCTGTGTGTTGTTGATCAAGTAAGCAGTTATAAGCACAGCAGATGAGCAGACGAGCCCATGTCTAATCAAGCTAATATATGTGGGGGGTTTTTTAAAGAATACACTCATCTTATATGATGAATCAGGCTCTGCAAGTTATGAGAGTTTCTCTTAGCCCTAAAGGAAAGATCAAACAAACACAAGGGATGATGACAGCAGAAGCAGAATCCTATAAATGCTAGGCACTTTTCTACCATGCTCAAGCTTTATATTAGAGGAGGAGCTCTCAGTGTTGCAAGAACTGTTGAGATCCACATTGCTCACAGTTGTTACACAAAATGAGACAAAAAGACTTTACGAATACAAAGAAGCAGGTAATCCAGGCCCAATGAGAATCAGTTTCATTGTCTTATTTTTAAATAAGTTTATTAAATATTTCCAAAACACATACAGGCAAGACAAAACCAAAAAGAAAAATACCAAGAAGTTACAAAAACAAATAGATATAGAAGTCAAGCCAATAAAAAAGAAATATAAACAAGAACATATAATGAATAACTAAATACTAAACTAAGGCCCTTTCTGCATGTGGGAAAGGAACTGCGAAAAAATGCTACTCACTGGACTTCTTCAGTGTCCAGGCAAGTCCGTCGGGAAGAGGAGCAGTGCGAGCTCGTCACTCCACACTGCTCCGGCATCCAAAATGGCAGTTTCCGGTTGTTGGAGGCTCTCCACCAACCAGAGAAGCTCGCTAGCCTAAAGCCTGCCCCCGGCCGATCTGTAGGCATGCACTAGTGTACGCCTGCAAATCTGCACTGGAGCGTGGGGACGGAGCGACATGGAGTTGCACGCTCCGTGCTTTTTAAAAACCTCTGAAAAGAGGTTTTTAAAAAGCACACTGCGCGACCAGTTCCGGTTCCGGTTCCAATTCCGGTCTCTCTGAACCAGACTGAGGCACTGAACTACAAAAGTAGTCCACCTCAGTCCACTCTACGGTGCAGAAGACCTCCGTCGGAGGTCGCTCTGCACCTTTTTAATAGCCCGGTGCGGAAAGGGTCTAAGTCTAGCATAAAGAACAATAAAGATATCTTTAAAAGATGGGATCCAGCTTTCCTAACTCAGACTATAAATTCCACTGTATTAAAAAAAAAACTTCTCTAGTTACATATATCCTTCAAATACTTCCACTGCCATTCTTGCCAAAACACCAGATACTGAATCCTATGGTCAAAGAACTATACATGACATCCTTGTAATTGTGCAATGCTCCCAAGGCCATTCAGCAGCAATCACAGTTTATCATTTTTGGCTCATTGCAAAAAATGATGTGCAATCGCACATCCCTCCTGTACCTCACCCACACTTACCTTGTGTGCAGAGCCTCTAGATATGCGGCCATCACACTTCCTCCCCCAGCACAGCCTGGGAAAGTACTCAGCTGCACTGCAGAAGGAAGGGGTGGAGCCCTCACGCTTCCTTCTGCCCAACACGGAGCTGGTGCGGAGGGGAAGTGGTGTGATAACTGAAGCCCCCGTCAAAGCTGCTGATGACGAGCAGCAGCTGTTGATCCCTGTTGCTCAGGGTGGACATGACGAGCAGCAGCTGTTGGTCCCTGTGGCTCTGACTGGAGATGAGTCCTGCAGCTCAAGAGCTCCCCCTGCTGCCATGGACCAAGCAGGCTCTGACATTCCTCTGCCTGCTCCTTTAGGGCAACAGGGATCTGATTCTGAAGATGCCTTGGAGCCTGTGCCAGTCACCCCACAAACAAGGCAGAAACTCAAGAGAGCTGAGCAGAGGGAGGCTTCCTTGATTAAGTTCAAGAAGTGGTGACTGACCACACCTGTGCCTGAGCTATATAACTGCCTGCCTGGAAGCCTTCCTTTGCTTGTGACAAACTTCTTACAAGCCTTTCCCTTGCCTGTTCCTTGCTTCTAGCACCTGGCTCCTGATACCTTGGATTGCTTTCTTGGCTCCTGACCCTTGGCTTTTGGAACTCTGACTATGGTTTTCACTTGCCATTCTGGCTTAGGTAAATGGACTGCCTTTGAGTAATTGCTTGCTTTGACTCTTTCTGGTGGGACTCTGCTATCTCTTCCACTCCATTCTCCAAGCTGCCTTGCCACCTGGGTCTCTGGCCTTCAGAAGTGGAGGGGATGTGAGTGCCTCTTGCAAGATGCTTCTCATGTGATCCCCTTGCGATGACACTGAAATGAGGTAAGGTGCAAAAAGGGCCCTAAACTATGTCTTGAGGAGCATAATTCTTTTATAGGAAACATAGTGAGCCACAGAGATCTACTGGAAGGACACATAGGCATCAGAGCTATGGATACAGATCAAAGGGTAGCTCTATTTTCTGTCACACATCCTAGGTCAATCTTGGAAATGGTTCCCACAGACCATTTAGATGGACTTTCAGCACTAATAGCACCAACAGGAGACAAGAAGTCTCTGGGATCAAATTAACATTTCAAACAGCCAGGAATATTATACCTTGGAGGCATGCATCCCCGGATGAAATAGCCATTTTGCAGGGAACTACAAGAATCTCTGGCTGTATTTTCTTTGAACTACAAAGCTGAGATCCATCTTTATAAAAATTCAGTCATCTGGTCCCCAGGTCATGTTCAGCCCTATAATTAGAACCCCTTTTTCTCCTCCATTTCGGAGTTCTCCCAGATTTGACTGGCAGACAGTCACTCTGCCAGTTAAAGCTCCCCTCAGCCCCTCCCCTAGGCTGAGTTGGGCTCTCCACTTGTCTTTTCCCAGCTGAAGACTTCTGGATTGGTGCAGTATTACCCCAAACCCCTACGTCTCTCTCTCAATTTTCACCTCTCTCTAGATTTCTATAGCCTTGTGTGCTTGTGGGAGTGAGTGCAACTGAGTGATTGTATGGATTTTGACATCTTTTTCAATAAAATACTTAAATTTGAACAGTTAGCCTGATTCTCTGTGATCTAACTCCGTATACTCTGGAGTCAAGATCCTTAATTACCCTGCCCTCTTTGCATTGCTACAGCAGTGTTCATAGCTAATTTTCCCCACAAGTGATAATTTTGACAAGCGTCAGGAATCCCCCTGAGGAACCTCCAGCAAGCAGAGTAACAGCTGGGTGAGCTAGTGCAAGTCACACTGTCTCATTCTAAGAAAAAGGCAATGGCAAGCCTCTTCTGAATAAATCTTTCCGAAAGAATCCTATGTCACCACAAACCAGAGTCCACTTGAAGGCACATAGCAGCAGCAGCAGCAGCAGCAGCAGCAGCAGCAGCAACAACAAGCATTTGAGGTGACCACATGGAAGTAGGTGAGCCTAACTTGGTTTTAGTCTATTTAAATCATCACCAAGGATGCTAAAATAAACAAGGGAGCAGCTAATCTCTCTTGACAGCTTGATCCATGACAGATGTATATGAGAGTTTCATGATCACATAACATTATGGATCATGGTTTGGATGTCTGGGATCTGGTTTTCAAACTCATCTTAAATAAGAGACACTGAGCACATTTAACATTTCCATACACTTAAGTGAATTACTATAGACAAATGAACTTTCTTCCTTGGAGAGATGATCTGGTGCTGAAGATATATGCCCTGAAAAAAGATGTAAGAAGTATGTACCTCTGGAACTCAGCTTGGATTAATACCATCCAGAGGGCAACTCCTGTCATAAACCTGACCTGGTTTAGAATGCTCCGTTTTCTAAGAAGCTCATAATAAGACTTAAGCACTAGATAATTTTTTTCTGCTCTGAAAGCCTATCGGTGTAACTCAACTTGAAACCATCACAGACAGGATAGAACTAGTACATTTTCCAGCCAGCAGTCAAAAGGTCAAAGGACTCAAAACTCAATACTACCAGGAACAGCTTAAATTACAAGATTACAGCACAAGGGAAAGAGAGGTATAAGGCATTTCACCAAGCTGCTGAAATAGGCTCTAGGCTTGGGAGCATCCCATTTTTATCAAGGGGAGCCAAAATATGAAGCTACTGTAGGATATACACATACCTGCTATTTATCACTTACAAACAACAAGAGGAGATTCCTGTTCTTTGCCTCATACCCAGCCACCAGTTCTTTTATGAAGTTGTTCTGTGTGTCTGATATTGCTCTTTTTCTGACATCATAACCACTGACTTGTTGGGAATTTAGCTGGGCTTTTTGTTTGTTTGTTTGTTTAAGTCTATGACTATTAGGAAAAGAAAAAAGAAAAAGGATTCCTGCCTGGATTCTAATGTGAACCCAGCTACCTTTGAAATACTTCTTTCAATCAGCATATCTAGGATATGCCATTTTACCTTTCTTAACAGAATGGCAGAAATATACCAAACAGAATAATTCATTCCCTACATCTCTTTATGCTGATCTCTCCTAACACTTTCTAGAACAGCAACCATGAAAGCAGAGAATCAATGTTAGATGAAGACACACACAAAAAAAGTATCTTCTGTGATTCATATATTAAGGGTAAGATGATTTCAAGAGTGAGTGTGGATTATAATCTGACATTGTGCACATTCAGACCACACTTTATGGAGAATGTACACATAATCTGATATGTGGGGATGTGCACATTCTCCACATTACTTATGGGTTGGGAATGAACATGTCTTGATAAGTGTGTGTTCATTCTTCAGAGTCTCCAATAGGTTTGAAGGAACGTGCAGGTCTCAGTATGCTTTCTTGGCAGTGGAAGAACTTTCCAACAAACTTTGGAGAATAGGCATACTAAATGTCATTTTGTACATTCTCTGATTGAGATGCACATTCTGCTATTAGTGTCCAAACTCCTCAAGAAACTTACCCACCTTCTTATATCTAAGAGAGGGGTGAAAAGCCTGCTGTCTATTTTTCAACAGATTTTATGCCTTACTTCATACCATTTTCAACTTCATCGCATTCTGGATTTTTGAGAGATTGGATATTTAGCTCCTTAAATACTAGAAAATTGACTGGTAAATGGATTTTCATAAAACTATTCAAGTGAAAAAGTTTTGTTAAGCTGAAAATGAATCTGTAAGAACATTTCTGGTTAGTCGGTTGACTGGTTGTTGATTTATTCTTTTTGCTGAATGCCGTTTTGTCCTTTATACCAAACATTCATTAAGAAAAAAAAAGGCAGATCAAGTGGTTTCAGTCAAACTCAACAACAACTTAGAATGTGTCCTGTATTCAATCATAATCTAGGTTCTTGTGAGAAGATGTAACTGTCTGACATTACACATATATCCAACTATCCCACCTACATGACCCTCCAGAGACTGTGTTGCATCAATCCATGGACCATATGTGTCATTTTTAAAAGTACCAATCACAATGCTATACCATATATTCTCAGTCACTTTACCTGTTGTGAAAACAGTCTCAAGGAAAGACAATAGGCTGTGTATAAAACATATTTCTTTAAAGTGGGGAAAGAAAAGAAATATGTGTTTAATAACAAGGAACAAGAGATTATAATTTTCATTTTGTATGAAACAAACGTTTTGATTAACATAGGGACCTTATCCATGTATATGCAATATAACACTGTCTTTAGAATATCTCTTCATAACACACATAGAACTGAACTTGTTTGATGCAATTACAACATTTTGGCTTCTGTGTAAGCTGCCCCAAAGAACTGATTTTCTGTTGTGAAAGTTTTCAATCTAAACGTCAGAGAAAGATTTCAGGAATTAATATATAACAAATCCATTATGCCACCAGTTCTCAAACTGTGGGGTGGGACACTAAATGGGGGCATGATAATTGCTCAAGGGGGTGTGTGCAAGAAAAGTCAATGTGCAAGTACAGCAGATGAGAAAAAGGACAGGCCTCTGTGGGTGGGGAGGGGGCATGTGTCCGCGCCCATGCATCATTGAAGATAGATTGGTCTCTGTAAAAGAGTGACACACAGTGTGTCTCCCCCTGTTATGCCTTCCTTCAACCTCAGACATAGCCAAAATTGTCTTCTCTTTTTTATGCTTTTCCCACTCAGCTTTTTTGAATGTTCTCTCAGTGGCACAGCAGATGCCTGCCCCTTAGTGACCACAAGGCAGTTTCTCAGGAGTGGGGGGAAGAGAAATGAAGAGAGGAGATGGAGAGTGTGTGAGCTCAGCATTAAAATGGAGGGGTCTGAGGAAGAGGCATAGGATAGGATGGCGGGCAATGTCAAGTGGGAGGGTGCAGTGTCTGCATATGGATTTAAAGGGGGTCACAGGGGTAAAAAGAGGACAACTGCATTGTGCATTTTGTTAATAAGCGTCCAAAAAGGAAAGAGAGAGAGAGTGAAAGAGGGAGAAAAAAACACTGAGGCCATTTCCACAGTAGACTGTTATAGCGCTATGATTCCACTTTCATCATCCTATGGAATCCTAGGGTTTGAAGTTTCGGGAGGGGCCAGCTGGCCCCTCACAAAACTGCAAATCCCAGGATGCCATAGGATGTTGAAAGTGAAATCATAGCGCTGTAACAGTCTACTGTGGAAACGGCCTTAGACTGAGAAAGAGAAGAATGTTCTACAGTTCAAGCATGCTAAATTATGGTCACCTAATAAATGCAGTAAAAAACAAATGTGGAAGAGAATAAAACTGTAGGCTGAGTAAACCAGTGGTGCAAGGAGTTCTTAGCGCACAGACTGTACTCCAGTCAGCACTGTTTGACCACCATCATCTGCCTGAGGCAAAAACCAAGATAAGGCCTGCACCCATATTCCATATATAAACGTTGATTAGACCAGCAGCTGAATCTTCCTTCTAGAATGGTTATGGCCCAGCATTATCTCCCATACTGGAAGGGAAGAGGCTTATTGAGTGTGTGGTTCTGTCTTCCAGCCTTTTGCTTCTCCTGCAGGTTTCTGCAGCCTGAGATGGTCATTGCAGCCTTCATGGCCATTTCTGCACTATGTTGCTATAAAGTTGTAACAGCGGGTTGTTACCAGTTTAGGAGCTCTGCTTCTGCATGATGCTGTTGTTATCCAGCTGCTTTCCCTTCCCCAAGTATTGCCAAATCACTATATTCTATCTCTAGAAGAAAAATCCTTTAAGAGCCTCCTAGAGAGCTTCAATCCCATCAGCCATCATAGCGCAGTATTGTTATAGCACTTGATAGTGTTTCCTGTTATGGCGGATCCAGCAGTGGGAGGGCTGTGGGTATGCCTAGCTTGTCCCTCGCTCCACGACTCCCATGGCGTGGTACCTTTCTATCTTCTCTCCCTGTTTATTTTAAATGTCTCTTTTGAGTCAAAACTTGTTATTTTTTAAATACATTTTTAAACAGTATCGGGCACAAGTGCAACAGTGTACCAGATTGTCATGCTGTTACAACCTTGCTGCATGAGTACAGCGGTGGGACAGGGTAAAGGTGAGGCATGGGACTGGCCAAGGACACTGTAATGCGAAAGGAACACCAGTGGCAATACCACTACCCATCCGCTTAAGGGGGAAGGGTGCAGAAAAGAGTGTCCCTAAGCCGACGGCATTGCACGAATGGCAATGCTGCCATTATAAATGGTATAATGTGCTAATGGCCTCTGATGTGGAAATGTTCCTTGGTTAGATATGTTTGTTCTGATTTTTACATCACTAAAATACAGAACAGTTACTTTTGGGACTACAGTTCCCACATATCTTGCCAGCATGGCTATTGGCTGGTAGATTGAAGGAGATGCATCCAAAAAAGTAAGCTTTCTCAGCTCCAGGCAAAATATTGAGTGCTTCTTCCTTTCCCCACAGCTTATCCTAATTACTACCAATTCAAAAGTGTGTTTATTTCTCAATAATTGCAATACAGTTTTCCATGCATGAAGCAATTCTTGCTGATCCAACATTGCTTTCATGTTACCAAGTGTCACTTCACACACAATATTTCCCAGTGAAGTCAGTTCTCACATTCAAGTTTGGTGTGTTAAATAAAACATCACCAAGGGATGAGAATGTGGGGAATGTACTGCATGCATGAATGATCCCCAGAGTACTTTATAGAGTACAACATAATCTCAGCTTGGTGCATTGGAGGAACTGATCACACTCTTCATGTTGAGAAGCTCACTTGAGTATGTCACCAGAGCTGGGAAAAGTTATTTTTAATTTTGGGGAAAAGCAAGTTCTCAGAATTCTTCATGTTGGCTTGGGGATTCTGGTAGTTAGAATCTAAAAAGTAGCTTTTCCAAGCCCTGATAACTGGCTCTTTTCCCTCCCCACATAGAACCCCCTTGCTGGCAGTGTGGAATGAAAAGGAATTCAAATTAAGATAATGGTGCAAAGCAAAAGGCACAATCCCTCTCCTCAGTTCTTTCTTCAGTCTAAATCAAGGCCTCCTACAGTTGCATTTACACCTTTCAAAAACCACATGAGTTGCAATCACCAATTTCCTGCCATCCAATTCAGCACAAATATAGGTCAGTCTTACATTTGAGCAGTAAAGCCACTGTAATACACAACTTACAGGACTCAGGCAAAACTCTAGACTTTAAAAATACATGACCTTCTGCAAATGGGAATGTGAGTTCTTTTTTATAGCATCTTGACTGCAACTGAGGCACCAGTTTAATAGGGAAAACATTGAGGTTCACCTAAGGTTTCAGGCATGACAGATGTCTGTTCTTGGAAGAAGCTGAGCTGGTTGTTTCCCTCATGCTTGTATGCAACACGTAGTTGACATGAGGTGAATGTGAGGAGTCATGGGACAGCAGCAAGAATGATCAGCATGCCTATTACCAGGGTCTTAAGTAAAACAAGGTTAGATGTTGTAATACTAACTCAGATGGATGTAATAAAGCTTCATGAAAACTGCAATTGACATTAAGAAGACTGTATTATGGATATGGTTTTCTGAATAAAGGGGGGAAAAACCAGAATATAATCCAATTATGTTTTCTAAACATGCTGCTAAGCGAGGAGTAGGCATAAGAAAAACAATAACAGAAAGGATGAATTTATTAACATTGAAGACATTTCTTTTACTAGATTGTGAGAACAAGATGTCTGAAGGTTCTTCATCATAGGGAGAAAATTGTGGTCACTGTGCTATAGAAAAACACAAATGCCAAATAGGCTTAAATCTAATTATTAGTCCCAACAATTGGTCCGTATTGGATTTAGGTTGCATTGTCTACATTTTCAAATTGGTATTATGCTAAAAACCTCAAAGTAGGACAGTTTTCATGGTTTTAAACTTACTCCATTACAAATACGAAAACAAATGGAAATCCTGCTCATTTTTAGCACGCCTAATATGACAATCTGAGCCAAAAGAGAACATTTGCAGCAAAATACTTTAAACTAGAGATCGGATGTTATGAGTTACGAGTAACATAGTCAGAATAATTTCTCCTTTTGTGGAGTAACAAGGATGAAGTAGAGTTATATTTCAGAAGTAAAGCCCTAAGCAAGACTGAGAAGGATGTCATGAGTAACATTTTCTAGTTACTTTCAAAAGTTACATTTTAAAGAGCATTCTATCTGAAAGCATTTAGAAATATTTTATTTTCAAGATGTCTGGTATCATCTTATCAACCCTAACACCATTTCCACATGTTACGTTATTCCATTATCCTCCTGTCGCAATCCTGGCAGCACCTTTGCCAGGAAGGGAGCATGACAGGAACGCTTCCCTCCACATCTGGCTAGATCCCTGCAGAAGGGAGCATGAGTGACATACGCATGCCTTCTGCAGTGCACCCAGGCTCTTTCCCATGCTGCACTGGGAAAGGAAGCACCTCCATCACACTTCCTGCCCTTTCACATGGCAGGTAAGGATGGGAATATGGCACTATCACAGGCACTTAAAGGATTTAATCCGTTAAGTGAATATCCCTTGATAGCAACAGGTGGGGGACGGGATGGCAGCAGGACTGTGATGACGTTATGCAGAAGTGCGACCCACAGACTGCTGCCATCCCAGCCCCATAGCAGAACTGTAACATCACGCAAAAATGATTTAAGTGTTTTTCCCCTTCAAAAAAGTATTGAAAAGCAACAGGGACCACAACAACTAACATAATGAAACACTGCCACAGACATTATACTGAATACCAGCTTTTTCAAACGCTGTAAGAAGTAACAGGAGTGTAAAAAGTAACTTTCCATGCTTCGGTTGAAATTATGCCATGTGGTGATGGGAATATAGGATTTACACTGAATGTCATTATAATCCTTTGAATTCTACTTGCTTACACAAAGATGCATTTTGCCTTTGTTAATCCAAATGTTAACTGCTCAAACATCACATGAGGTAATAGAGCAGTTTGACCCTTCTGGGCACCGTTTCTAAGCAGCTGTTCCAAGCTTGGTAAGCAGTTTTCTCCCCTGTGCTTGACCTTGCCCTGTGATTATATTACCTAAGAGGGCTGATAAAAATAAAGCAGCAACAAGGTTGGTAGGGTTTTTTAAAAAAGTTATCCATTTTTGCATTGTGGGCAGAAAAGCAGTGTCCTGACACCATTTTGCTGGGTTATGGTACCATGTTATTATTCTAACTGTGGGGCATTGTAATGTTTGGAGACCCACTATAAAAGTCTAGATGCTATGTTTTGCAATACAGTAGTTCTAAGTTGCAAGCATCAGGAATAGTTCTAAACCAAACCCCAGTTAATATTTCTTCATTTCCCTACAGTTTGGACTTAGCAGCCATGGAAGATTCTTGTCTAACTAACTCTGCATTTGTTTCATGAGGCATTCAGCTCCCGTTTAGTAAAAAGACTCTGTTCTCAAAGAATATTCTGTGTCTGTCTGTCTTTCTTTCTTTCTTTCTTTCTTTCTTTCTTTCTTTCTTTCTTTCTTTTTTTTTTTTGGTACATATAGTGCCTTACTAACAGACTCATTATTCATTTCACTCTTTATTCCTCAATTGCCAAAATGATAAGCTGTAAACAAAAGAGGCTGTAACATTAATTATGAATAATAATTCTGTTTAACAGCCTCCTCCAAGGGAGTACACCAGAGTTTATGAAAACACTACTGAAAAATTGAGGAAGATAATAATAGTTTTCTCTAACCTGCTGGCTTCTAGATGTGTTGGACTATATCTGCACCATTCCCAGCCTACACAGGCTGAGAATGATGGGAATTATAGTCTAACACTAAGAGGATACCAGTTCACCAGGCTACCATGCTAGGTAAATGATTAATTGATAAAATTTTGTACTAAGAAATTTGCACACCCAGCTTCACTTTTGATTTACATTCATTTCTTTGGCTTTGAACAATGCACCGGCATAGATGATGTGGCTAAACCTGGTATCCAATGACTTGAATTCTCTTTGGAGCTGGAGGAAGATAACACTTCTTCAGTACACTAAGACATAGGTCCCACTGAAGTCCAGGAGGGTAAAAGTGGCCAGTCAGATAATGTTGTAAGAGAGCTTTCCTATTGTACCCCCGCAGCCAATCAGTGGCAATTTTGTTGGAGAGCAGAGTTATGCTGGACACTATTGCCAACAAGGGAGGTACATTTGGCTGTACAGTGTACGGAATTGCTGTTGTGTCACTTCTATTATCATGATTAAAGTGTTGCTTATGACCTACAAAGCTCAAGTCCAGATTATCTGAAATGTTTTTCCTCCATAAAAGCATAATTTTGAGATCTTCAAGAGCAGACCCTCAAGGCCTTTTTTTTTTTCCTGTCACGCTACCCTCACTGATACACCTGGCGGGAACAGAGGAGAATGCCTTCCTGGTGGCCACTCTGAAATTCCTTTCCTAGACAGTCTAGCTTGACTCCTTCTGTGGTATCTTTCCGGTGGAAGGCAGCAGTTTTCTCTTTCAACAGGCCTTTGGGAACTAACTGCTCATGGAGAAAAAGCTCTTAATAATGTCCTGTGTTGTCTGTTACTTGTTCAAATGGGTGTTTTAAAAATGTTTTTGGTTCTATTTATAGTTTAATTATATACTAATTTTTGTATGTTTTCATGACGTGGACCTTTATCTGTACCTATTATAACTTTGTAAGCTGCCTAGAGTCCCAGAGCTGGAGGGAAAGGCATCATTGTCGTCTTCATCTTCAGCAGCAGCCGCAACAACAACAGCAACAGCATTTTAATCTGTTATTTCAGATGTGTCAAAGTCTTCCAAGAGAACTAAACAACCTGAAAGTTACAACAGATGTGACTGCAGTTGATCTGTGATCGAATCTCTTAATATTTGACCGTACAAGATGCTGAAGCAGCACTGTGGGTGATAACTTTTTCTTTCTATGCTGTTTTCCTCACCTAAATTCCTGCACTCCCCTCATTGCTCTAAGTTCTTGCTCAGGGAAAGTTGTAGCTGTGATACAATTGTATGACCTCTTGCTGTATGCAGCTAATAGCTCAGAGTGGAGGAATGGGGGAGATGGTATTTAGAAAACAAAATGATGTGGAGACAAGCCATCTTGGCCCAAAACATTTTGTTGCCTGAGGAAAGGGACAATGTAATATCCTCCATTCCATAAAGAGAAGCCAACCAGGCTGTCATTCAAATCTACTTTCAACACTGACAATAGGAATTGGATCATCTACCACAGTTGAAAGAAGACAGATTTTGGTTATGCAGGACATGCTGTGTGAAACATGGAACTGTCCTGATTTGTCAGGGATGGTCCCTGATTTGTCAGAGATGATTAATCCTCTTTCCTCTAACTTTTTCAGCTGCATTTCAGTGTTTCAGTTGTTCTCTCCTCTGCCCATTTCCCCCCTTTGTCTTCAGCCTGCTCCAACTGCTGTGAAAATATAGTTTACACTCAATTAACTCAGGAGGAGAGGGTAGAATCTTACCATTCCCAGTAGACTCAGGTAAAATGTAAACCTTTTCCCTAGCTAGTGTGTTCTTGCTTATTAATAACTGACCAGTCTCTGATGTTGCTTGGCCACACGTGTCCCAGTTTTCATCTTTGAATTGTTGTAGTGTTTGCATGCACCTTTGACTTTTGAGAAAGGGCAATGCTCAAGAGACTCACAAGGAAGAGATGAGTATGTTACCACTCCCTTGCATCTATTTCTTGAGCTGTTTGCCTTACCCTGAAATAGTTGGGCCCATCCTGCAGTGGAATATGGTTTTATGATAACATTGTATAAATGGTCCAAAGAATGACATAAGTGTAAAACTGAAAGAGTTCTACTGGAGGCCTCATGGACCTGTACTATCTCAGACATGGACATTGGTGACCATTTGGTGTCCTGGGGTTGCCAGATCTCAGGGCTTGAAGCTTCTTCTCCAGTCCTCAGCACATGGGAAAGGAATCTCAGGGTGAGAATGTTGCCTTATTTTCATCACTTATTACACTTGGAGCTTTTTAATTGAATGAAACACTCTGCAGAAATTTTTGGCTGATGCTTAATAACACCACCAAGGTCTGCATCTCGTAATATCTTCAGGCTTAGTTTTCTGTGACATCATAATCATTTGTTTTTAGGTTTCAAGTGTTGGCCCTCAAACCTTTGGCCGTTGAATGGGCCTGGACTGGCAACCCTCTTCAAATCTTACTGCTCATCCAAAGGCTTTTATCCTAGGGGCTGCTTCCTGCCTGTAGAAACTTCTCACATGAACAGGGATGATATACGTTCTTTGAGCTCAAACAGACATGACCTAGTGTTTTAAAATTTTAAAGCAGATGATGACAGCCTCATATTTTTGTATGGTAGAATATTTAATACTCCCCTTCCCCCAATTAGCTGTAGGTAAGAGATAGAAGTTGATTTTTTTCCCCCTTTATGTATTCTGGGATGCTCTTCCAGAGACTATATGATTCCAGGGCATAATCCTATACATCCTACTTTTGTTGTTGTGTGCCTTCAAGTCACACAATGTTGACTCTGAAATGACCCTATTATAGAGTTTTCTTGGCAAAGTTTGTTCAGAGGAGGTTTGCCTTTGCCTTCCTCTGAGACAGACAGAGTGTGACTTGTCCAAGGTCACTCAGTGGGTTTCCATGACTGAGTGGGGATGGGAACCCTATATCTGTGAATAAATCCTATGATTGAACTCAGTAGGACTTACATCTGGGATGCCATTTGTAATACTGTAATTCAGTTAAAAGAGAAAGATAATTGAATAGAATGTTGCCTAAGACCTCCTCGATAAAAGGGGATGAATACCAGTGTCCATCCAATCCCAGCACAGAGAACTCTATGAAGGAAGGGAGGGACCTCTGTGAGGAAGAAAATTGCTTTTAACAAGGGTTTTTACCTTTGACAATTGGAGACAGATAGGTGGTGTCACTTGGGAAACAGACTGGTGGAAGAGTCATTTTTCTGTGAGGGGAGTTACTGAGCATCAGGTGTTAGAGGATTTAGGCAAAGAGTCTGACGTAACTTAATTGGAACAGTATTAATTGTTTGGACCTAAGAACTGAAACCTGAAAGCATTCATTCTGTCTGTTATTAAATAAAGTTATCCTGCTATTTTTTTTGTAGACCTGACTCTGGACAGCATTTTTACCCTGAAGCTAGAGTGAAGCATGCTTACCAGGAAGAATGTAAAACTAACGCACACACTAGTCCACAGTGAGGTCACCTGAAGGTCTAAGACCCCAAATCCAAGGGGGGAGGGCTATAAGGGGACCAGAAGGCAAGGTGACAGTGACAGGTTTTCAGGGACTAGGAACTGCAGGAGCCAGCCTGGAGGGACATTTGTGTGTGACACCATGTGCTGGATGGCACTCTGTATGTTCCAGACTGACACAGGAATCTGCTTAGTTTTTCTTGAAAATTAATTGGTTCTGATATTCTCATTACCACAGAGTAGCCATTGGCATTCACTTCACAGAATGAAATATTGCTTGTGAAACAAGAAATGCAGGATCAACTCTGTCGTTAGACAGAATGAAGCAATCTCCTGAGGCAGTTGTAGACCAACAATGTTCCTCCTAAAACCTATGAATGTTCCTCTCTGTTGGAGGAGAGGTGTGTGGCCACCACAAAGCCATTTCTGCACTAGACTATTATAGTGCTATCATTCCACTTTAGGGAGCCCCTCCCTAAACTGCAAGCCCCAGGATTCCATAGGATGTTGAAAGTGGAAAAATAGCACTATAACAGTCTAGTGTGGAAATGACCCTAGCCTGCAGTCCTCACGTGCAACAGAGCAGAGGTTCTCAGCTGTTAGGATGCAGAAGTCGTCTAGATGAATTCAGGCTTTTATTCCCAGAAAAACTGCTGCAGATTTTAGTTTTGGTGTTTTGCAGTTACTTTGAGTAAAATTGATACTTGACAGTATTATTATAACTTCAGACAACTAATAGGAATCATTACTTTTGTTTGTTCCAACGCTACCGTGATTTTAATGACCTTAAGATGAACCATAGATGGTCAACACAATACAAGAATATCTGCAAACATATAAATTACCTTCTCTGTAAAAGTGTTTTTCTTCACGTTATGGTGATACGTGGGCTCTTTGACAATAAAGATGTGGTTCTCAACTTTGTTGGCTCTCAAGTGGAGAACCACAGCATTGCAGTAAGGATCCTAGCCCATCACCAACACTGAAGCAAAATTCAGAAGCTTGATGGCTTCTGTACATGGAATGAAGTTGGTGAGGATGCTGGTTTGTCTTCTACCACAATCCTTTATCTTTTATCTCTGACTCTGTGTTTTATGTGCTTCCCTTTGGCGGAAAGGTCATTATAGATAAGCATTATTACTCAGGTAGCAGACTGTAGTAGGCTGACTCATCTTATTTGTCAGGCATATCTTGAACTTTGTGGGTGTGCAGTACATCCCTTTTATTATATTCATTATCCGAATAGACCAATCTCATACTACAAAATGTCAGACTTTTCTTTATTCTTGAAAAAGGCAATCAAGAGAATTGCTTGAATAAGCAGAACTGGTAGAACAGGCTTGTGATATCACTTCTGGTATCATCAGAAATCTTTCTTTGAAAGCATATGTACTGCAGTCTGTCAAGGTACATTGCTAGCACTAATAAAGCAGTGAATAAATTGTTACCACGGCATGCTAAAAGTAGCATTCACAGCCAGTTATTTATAGCAGGTATATAAATAAGTTGCTAACAATGTCATATGTCTTCATCAACAAGCCAACAGCTTCGGAAACATGCTCTGATAATTCTATATATTTACTTTAATTGATATAAAGTAATTCATACTGATGACATCGTAAGAATACAGCTCAAATCACAGTTGTAAAATCAGAATAAGTCTTACGGCCAAAGAAATAGATGAAGTTGGTAGTGAAAATGATGAGTGCCGCTCCCCAAGTTACATTATGAAATGGATACATTTTGTCACCATATATCTAAAATTGTTGTACAGCTCACACACTTAAAAAAATAAATTAGCAGGACCTTCAACAAGTTTCTATGTCCAGGATTATTTTCTATGGAAAATGTAGACTCAGCCCAAACAGTCTTGCTAGACTGCTCACTAATAATTATTCATAATTCAAAAATGCTGATGAGGCACAGCAACATGTGCTAGCAAAAGTGGCCTCTGGACTTTCTTTTCCAAGAAAGTGATACCAATATACATTATACATGTTAATTTATAGCTAAGCCCAGTTTGAGGTGAGTCAACAAGGGTAAAGACCAACTTTTAAAAGAATGTAACTTTACAAAGCAGTAATAATTATATACTGATGAGAAATTATTTATTTCAGACCACATGTACTCAGAGGTCAAAACAGTTTTATTCTTTGGAATAAACAAGAGAAATCGTTAATACAGAGAAAACTAATTTCCTACCAAGAGTCCATAAAGAATGCTGATAACAGTAAAAACACAACTGATACATGGAATTAGAAGACATATATCAAGATCATATATCTGCCCAGACAGAGCATAATACTTTCCCTGCACTGTTCTCTTAGCTGCCACTTCTACAGTATGTGGAAAGCAGCTTTCTAGTGCAACTTATGTCCCCACAGCAATTTAGTGACTGAGCAGGGTTCAGGGTGCTTACATCTCTGCAGCTTAGAGGAAACAGCAGTTGTTATGGTCTGGGATCTCCAGTGAGTACAGTGAAAATCCAGGAAGGCCATGGCCACTCTTCTTTCTTGGTTGCAGCTGGATGTTGCTCAGCTATGTTGCAGCTGAGGAAGTGCACATCTCTGCTTTGATGCAGGCTTGCATGGGGGACATTGTGCAAGGGGGTACTGGATATCTCCTTGCGTCTAACAAACATAAAAAGATACATGTGCACACAATTCCAGATCACATGTACACCTGTCATCAACAGGATTCTGGTCAATTTATCTAAACAACACTTTCCACTTTTCAGCCATAATGTAGTTTGTAAAATCCAGGCATACCAATATAATCAATAATAAAATCTTCAACAGCAAATACAAAAGAATAATACCATTTCCTTGCCTATATCTGTAGATGGAAGAGGAGATCACATGTGTAAACATGTATGCTCTAGGCAACAAGAAATTGAAATCTCTTCAACAAATTGGAGGATGATATGGCTGATGATTGGTTTCATTCCTCTCGCCCATTAAAAAACCTGTTGTGGGATTTCAGAGTGTGTGTGTGTGTGTGTGTGTACATGCACGCATGCATGCTAGCCACCTGATTGTTGCATGTGTCCTTTTTTAGACTCCATATGAAATCTAGACATAAAGTATTAATTGTACAATTATTAAAAATTTCAGGACTGGCATGCATGGCCTCATCAGTATGCTACACAGCGCAGTAAATCATCCATTAAAACATGGAAAGTTATTAATATCTCAACAGTGAACATTGAAATTTCAGACAGAAGAATATAGTTCAGTCAAAACCTGTGTTAGACATTTTAATCAAAGACAACTATACTAGCTTTGTACTAGTATCCTCCAAGTGTAGACCACAAGCAAAGTTATTTCTCCCTCAGACAGCATAACCAGCCAATCTCATATACAGCTATAGGATACATCCATTCCTTCTTAAACACACTCAACCATACATTCTTGTTCTGCTTTGTAAATCTTTGCATTATGTCCTGATCCTTTTGTGAGAGACTGTCTGGTTCTCAGCACAAAAACCATTTTCTTGTCTGCAGGCATTCCCATTGATATGGCTGATGTTTTCACTGATACCATCTGAGTGTGAGCTCTCATCAGCAGGCACCTAAAATGAACACACAGTTTGACTAGATAAGCTGGCATCAGCAGTTATACATGAAGTCAGTGCAGTGTAGAGGAGTGGACTAAACACCCACACAGTATGGTGCTGGGTTGGAATTTGGAAGTTCAAAGTTTAAGTCTCCATTCAGCCATGAAACTCATTAGATAACCTTGGATCAATCCCTATGTCAGATTTCAGTGGGTAGTTGCACTCACCAGCTGCTGTTGACTACATTCAGAGGAAAATAATGCCAAACGACATCTATGTATTCTTTAACTAAGGAAATTCTCTGAAATCCAGGTGACTGCCATAAACTAACAGACTCCCTGAAAGCACACAATTCACTTTATGCTGTGTCATATGAACGACTTGGAATTATATATTTTTTAAAAGGATCTATTTAGCATGGCGTAGTGGTTTGAGCATTGGACTACAACCCTGGAGACCAGGGTTCACTTCCGCACTCAATCATGAAAACCCACTGGGAGACCTTGGGAACATCACACACTTTCAGCCCTCAAAAAACCCTGTGATAGATTCACCTTTGGATCTCCATAAGTCAAAAATGGCTTGAAGGCACATAGCAATGACAGTTTACATCCCTCCTTATTCAGATTGCCTAGTAAGTTTCTTGTAACTAAAGTAACTGGAAAGTAGATGAACTACTCATTGTATAGTGGGCTATACAAGTAGAGGTACAGTTTAGCAGAGCACACTGCTTGCATGTGCATTGCACACAGATGAATTTGGATGGCACATAGACAAAGGCACTCACTCAATATCTATTCCTTCCCCCATCTCCCTCTGTCCCAAACAATTGCTCATCTCAGGTATGCAGAAAAACACTCTTTCCTTCTCTAAATTCTCTTACAGTTAACACCAATCGAACAGATCCTAGTGCATATCCTGTGTTGCTGTTTGGGGCAGCACGCCTGGCATGGCAACCCTCTCTTCCCCCCAACATGCCCTCACAGTGTCTTTATCTCTTTCTGGCAGTGGCAGTAGAATGAAGGAAGGACAAAAAGTTTTGTTTTTTTAAATCCAATGAACCTGAGTGTAGCTCATGTTTTTAATGTGTTTCCTCCTCTCCCCCTCCATTCCTGCCAATTTTCTGCCTGCCCTCTTTGCTGCTTATGGATGTTTACCACTAAAGATTTTTTTTTACTGGTTCTTGTCCTGGTTTTACTGGTTCTTCTATTTAATCTTTGAAGTTGTGCAAATTAAGTACTAACAGTCTAATAAAGTATAAGGCAGTATCTTCACTGCATGTTGGAAGTTCTATCCTATCTTTAATCCTAAGTTTGATGTGATATAAAGCAATGTGGTTTCCAAATTTTCCAACTTACTTTTCGCTTGCACTGTACACTTGTATGTAGTCCATTTCTGGTTTTGGTTACAGTTGCTTCTTCTAAATCTAGAATAAGAGAGAAAAATGTTTTTCTTCATTTGAGCTGAGTTTTCTAAATACATAGTAAAGAGCAATGATTATAAGGGCTAAAGCTACAGAATATATCACTTAGATTCAGATTTTCATGGCTAATAATTGATTTCAACAGGCCTCCTGTAACTAAATCAGGATTCAGCCCACAAGACAACCTCAAAGGTCATCAAATCTAACTCCCTACCAATGGAGAAAAAAAAGAAAAAAAATCCACTGCACTGCAATGGCATCCATGATAAATGGCTTTCTGCCTCTGCTTGTAAAGCTCTAATGAAGGAAAGACTATTGCCTTCAAAGGCAATCAGCTCCACCGTTGAGCAGCATATTGTTTCAAAGCTTGCTATTCGGAATAAGTATCAAAGACTATCTTAAGTGAAGAGAATATTTATTAAGGAAAATATATGCCTGATAGATAAAGGGGCCAGGAGATTCCTGGTACAGCAGCATGCCTATGACTACAGAGATGGATATGGGGTCAGAGAAAATTAAGTCAGACCTAAGAATGTCAATCTAGGGTCAATAGATAAGCAAGATAGCACAAAAGGAATAAAAGGGAAACATTTCAGGAAACTACCTATAAGAATCTATCTCTATTGTTCCTAGCTGCTCACTGAAGTGTAGTTGCATTTCTCTACTTCCATCACTAAACCGTCAGGAAGTTTTTTATTAATATTTAGGCAAAAGATCCTTTCTTGCAATTTGAACTAGTTGGTTTTGGTCCTAATTTTTGCTGAAGAAAACTCACCTACTCCATCATCTTCATTAACCTTCTGAAGGTTAAAGATAACCAGCTCTTAGCTCAAGTACTTGTACTGCTAGATTAATCAGAGTTCAATTTTAGACATAACCTTTAAACCAACATTATGCCTAAAATCCATCAATCGATAAATTGTGGGCTAAAATTAAGACAAACATAAGAACTCATTTACATGTAGATTGCGGTCTATATAGTTTAACTTCCAGTCTCTACTAATGATCAGCCAGCTTATGTCTCTGAAAATCTCACCAGATGGCCACAACAGAGGTAGCCTCCCTTGTTTTGTCCTGGCATCTCTAGTGGGCAGGTCTTCCCTGGAAATGGAGCTTATAATACTGAAAGTGCCAAGAAACCAAATAAGGGTATAGCCACTGCATTTTCCATAATTTCTCCCAAAGTTGTTTCTTCATAAATCAGTTATAGGACAAAATTAGGGATTTGTAAGCCAACAGGTAGGCATGGCTTGGCATCCAGCAGGAATGCTTACCAGTGAGTAGCTCATCAATTTGATTGACTACAAACTTTGCATCTTCCATACTGAAACACATGGGTGGCTTGAACTTCAATATATTTCTATAAGGACCATCTGCACTCAGAAGAATTTTCTGTTCTTTCAGCCTGGTCAGAAGGAAAAACATATATTTTTAAATGCAAGCAGTAAAATGCAGTTTATGCCACAGCCCATAGCTTTAAAGCTGTATTTTAAATTGGAGTGATCATTCTTTTTAATTATGGTATATTCAGAGAGGAAAATTATTCACTGATTAATTTTCAGTGACTTCAATGTTTTATTGAGATGATACGTTAACAGTTAAGTTAATATATCCGTTCTTAGTTATATCAAATATATTATTCAAATTATGCTCCCAGTCCATATTCCCACCTTTGATGAGGAGTCATGCAACAAATATAAGTGGATAATTTTAAGCAACTTATGTGGGCTTCACATGAAGGTCACAACACCTTCAAAGATGGAGGGGGATTTAACACAATGCTGGCTATGTTATTTGAGGCATAACCTCTTGTGAACACCTCTCTCTAAAAAAATATAGTTATTGTTGTAGATGGCAATTTTCTACCATTTTGTCATCCAAATCAACTGCCTATGGCAGCCATCTCAGTCTGCCTAATGGCAGAACTAACCCTGTGTTAACAGCTCTTACACAAACGCAATGAAAACAGTGAGCTATAGAAACATCTTCAATTACTCAGGCCCAGCTTTACTATCAATACCAGCTCTTTTAGCCCAGATATATCCAACTTGGGAGCCTGTAAAACCTAACCAATGTAGTAAATATCTTGCTTAATCAGGTCAAGATATTTACTTGTAGATGATATGTTGAGCTTCTGCGGTGGCAGGTATTCTTTTTTGTCGATCCTTCACAAGATCCACTCCAATGAACAAGCCAACACCTCTAAAATGCAATGAAAGAGAAAGGGGAAATCAGGGGACATCAGCAGTCCAGCAATCAAACCTCACTGTTGTATAAAGGGCACCACGGCAGGCACAAGGTAGCCTGTTGGCGGAGATAAAAAAGACAAAATGGTCACACACACCTTCCCCAATTCCATGTACAGAAGCTGACTGGACTGGGAGTTGAATCTTGAATGCCGTCAGTGCAATAGCCTCCACCACTACACCTGACACAAGTTTAGCACCTCAGTGAGAAGAAGTATATCCACACTACACAATTTTAGTGGTTCGATCCAACTTTAACCATCATAGCTCCATCCTAGAGAATCCTGGGACTTGTATTTTGGGGAAAGAGTTTAGAGTTTTCTGGTACAGAGCTCTAGTGCTGTGGTTCAGAGAGAATGCAATAGAGAATTCCAAGTCCTTCCCCAAATTCCCTAGGCTGGAGCCATGGCATTTAAAGTGGGATCAAACCATTATAACTATGCAATGTGGAAGAATTTACAGCTCTTTGTACAGCTAACAACCTAGTTTTCTTAATGTCAGCTTAATTTATTTATTTACCCCAAAATAGAAGATATGACTTAATGTCTTTATCTGAACAACTTTTTGAGAGATGATATGATACAAGAGCCAAACTCACCATTAGGTAGAGTGAAGCAACCATCTCAGACACTGAATGCTGAGATACAGTGGTGGAAATAGTAATTTTCCTATATAGAACTCACTGTACACTATTCTAGATCCAGGCATAATGACAAAACATTTTTTGCACAGTTAAGCCTACCTGACATCTCCCACCATTGGATGCTTTTCTTTTTGTTCCTTCAGTAGTTGAGTGAGGTAGTCCCCAACACGTGTAGCATTCCCTTGCAGATCTTCTTTTTCTATTACATCCAAAACAGCTAGACCAATTGCACAGGATACTGGGTTGCCACCAAACTAAGAGCAAGAACGGGGAAAAGTTATTTTTGCTTCAGTCATCCTGAAGGTTTTATGGCTATTGTGAGCAATGCAGAGATTAGTATTTGGGTAAGGTGGCCATATGTTCTCCTTTATAGAGGACATTCCCCTATTTGAAGGTACACTCTGTCTGTCTGGTGTAAGTCTCTTAAAGATGAAAACCAGTAAGACAATCACCCTGAGGTTGCCCATCTAGAACCCAAAGGAGATAGTAGACTGAGCAACCATAAAGTTCACCTGGGCAGTCTTCTCCACTCTGGCAAGACATATTGTATTTCTGTTTAGATTATAGCAACAGTTCCTAAATTTGTGTACATATCTATATATCTAAACACGTGTTAAGAAAATGTAATTTTGTGCAAATCTGCGCTCCTTTTTGGTGATACTTTCTGGGGGACCTACATGGCCTACACATTATTACTCACATTATTTTTCTGGGAGCATTGTGATACACAGACCACAAACAAGACAATTTGTGGACCCATACGTAGTCAGCCTGTGTTGTTGTTAATTTCCATCAAGTTTACCTTGACTTATCAGGACCCTATAATGAGAGACCTAAGCAACACCCCTACTCAGGTCTTGGAGACTCAGAGCCGTGGCTTCTTCAGTTGAGTCTATCCATCTGTAATGCAGTCTTCCTGTTTTGCTGCTGCCTTCTACCTTACCAGGTGTTATTGTCTTTTCCAGCTAGTCATGTCTTCTCATAATACGTTAGCCTTATAGCAAGTCTGATAAAATCCATGGGACTTAAGATGTTTTTGACTAACTTAAATTCCAATGATTTCAGTGTGACTACTCTAAAAATGACTGTTGATCCATTCCATGTTCTCAATATTATTTATTTAATAAAATCATACATTTTCTATTATATTTTCAATTAAGTATTAAGAAACTTATCTTTAATATTTGTTCCGTAAAGGAATGAGAGCTAGCTGAGATATGCATACACACCACTTGATTGTCCAACACATGAACAAACCTCAGTGAATTCTGCGGTAGCTGTCACCATATGCTACCTAATGGTGAGTGAAGATGCAGCGATCCACCTCATCCACCGTGTACCTGTTACATCTGCAGTGTCTGTAGATATCCTCAAGGGAATGTAATGTTTATACACATGTGCAGAAAGTCCAAAGTGCATATGCCCATGTGGGCCAGGTAAACGGTTATATGAGAACCAGTTATTTCCAGTCTTGCTGAATGTCTGAACTGGCACAGTGGAAAAATAATTCTTAAATTTCTGTTAGATGATCTGAAAAGTTTTCCTGGGGCAATCTGTTTGAGGATGTAATCATGCATACAAGTCAATAGGTGATCATCAGGCATGTGCAATCTAGCCTGAAGTCCAATCTCTAGGTTACAATATTAGAGAAGATACTCACAGTATTGAAGTACTCCAACCCAGATGCACCAAAGGCTTCAGCAATCTCCCTTGTTGTAACTACACAAGCCATTGGATGGCCATTTCCGATCGGCTTTCCCATAGTGACAATGTCAGGCACAAAGTCTTCACCTTGTAGCTGGAATGCCCAGAAACATTTTCCAACTCGACCAAAACCAACCTGGACTTCATCAGCTATGAAAACACCACCTGCTTTGTGGACAGATCTGCAAATAATAATAATAATAGTAGTAGTAGTAGTAGTAGTAATAATAATAATAATATAAAAAAGGAACATTGTTGATGTCCATATAGGATCAGATGGGATCAATTATTGTTATTCCTTTAAGCATGGACAGATGACTATATTTTAAATAAGCAAATCTTTAGAAAACTGGCCTGATTTATCCCTTGTACCTTGTACATCAGACTACAGAAGTCTCAGGTTTGAGACTTGAAAAGACTTCCTGCCTACAGAGGGCAGGAAAAAAGGCTTTAATCTGATAGTTTTCAATATATAAGGTTTTTAAAAAAACAAACAAACATTCAGACATGTCATATGAATATCTGTTTTTGATTATGTGCAACTGTTTACTATGCAATAGGAAACTGTCTACTGCATATTTACATTACGTAACATAATTCAGATCCACAGATATCCCTCCATGATATTTACTTGCCAAACTTCGTTCTGGGAAAGCTTACCTATTTGTTCTGTAATATTTATTTACCAAAAAATATGAAAAATTAATGTTAATTGAATGCAAACTAGAAGATGGTAACTTGTGGCTCTCCAGCTGTTGTTAGAATGCAATTCCGCCATCCCAAACCAAGCTAAACAATGGTTTGAGATGATGGAAACTGCAGTCCAATAATATTTAAAAGGCCATGAGTTGTTCTTCCCACTTGAACAAAGAACAAGCTACAAACAACTATTACCAAAGAAGTGAAATGGACAAGCAGTTTTTGGCTCTTTCCATGCCTCATTAACTCTTTCTGCACCCTGCCATATTAAACAACCCACTACAATTCACCCATTCTGATCACTGTACATACTCTGCCACTTTCTGGAAATAGCCAGCAGGTGGAATTACTTGGCCTCCGCAACTCTGCATGGACTCAGCAATAAAGGCAGCGATCTAAGTAAGAGAAGATGTCATAAAAAGAGTGATCTTCTACCTGTTCTTTTGCAAACAAACCAACAGTTACAGGCATGAACCCTATAAAAACAAGTGAAACAAATGAACAAATGGTTTGGGCAACTAAGCTGTACCTTGAACAGCTATGAGCAGCAACAGCAACCACAAAATAAAATGCAAGGGATGCCCAACTCTTCAGTGTTGGGGCAAGCACCCAGTTTAATTCTTACCAATATTAGCACAGAACCAATTATTTGACATCAAATTAAAAAAGAATTGGATTTGGTCTTTCAAAGTACAGTACTCAGCTACATTTAACTTTTTGCTTTAGCAGGAGTATGCCAATGAGGAGTATAAGGTTCATCCTTTTGATGAGTTATTTATTTTTACTGGCAGTCCCCGTAATAGTTGTGTAATTGGTAGTACTCCTTATATCAGCTCACCCTATGTGGCATTCTGTGGTGGCTGATTTTTACCCCTTTTCATTGTTAAAAACTGCAAATGAACAAGGCCTAACATTTCAAGATATGCATAGATATATTTTGGGCACCCCTGCTCAAGAAGATGACTTAAGCAAAGAACATAGCAAGACGAGGCACTTGGAAAAAGAAAGAGCCTACAGCAGAAGTAATTCCAGTTGCTAGGAATGAAAACAAAACATCAATATGATTATGAATCAAGATCTGCAGCTCAGATAAGACTAGAACATGAAGCTTACATTTCTTTTTTTTCCCCAGCATCATGCTTTTCCTTTCCCCCAAATTCCTCTGGAGGGTCAGCCCAAATTTGCTATTTAATTGACTGCCCCCCCACTCTATTTAATTTTTTTTCAACCCTCCCTGAACATCTGCAGGGTCCAAGTGAGCTGGGCAATGCAGTCTTCCTGGAAAGAAGGTGAAGCGATAACGTGTAAAGAAGTGTACACTATTTTCGAAGAGGTACGCTACAGGCAGGCAGTAGGAGGTTCCCCATAGTTGTGAAACTTTTATCAACTTGTCCTGGCACAAGGTCTACGGCACCAAAACCTATGAAGATATGCGAAGAGGGGAGAAAACAGAAAAAGGGGAAGAAAATAGAAACTATCCGTTAGTTTCTTTTTAAAAATCTCAATAAGGAATTCAAGACAGCAGGTAGACTCCTTTTGGATTTTAAGGTGGTAGAGGTAGTTGTGGGGGGGGGGAGTGAAGCAATGAACATCTGTGGGAGCTGTATTTTTTTTTTTTTTTTGAATAGCAGGTTTGTAAATTTATTATTGTTTCTTAGTTCACACGCTATGTTATATGCTTTGGTTTACCTAATTTTTTATCAGTCATCTTGAGCACAGTATTTGTTAGCAACATCCAGAAAATTCAGTAATCACCACCATCTTTATACATAAAAGTTTAAGATCCTTCTTCGTTTCCTTAATTCCTTTGTCTTTTTAAAAAGCTCATCTAAAGACTACTGATGGCTATATTTTCAGTTTGTAACTTTCTTTTCTTGCTTTTAAATACAGCATGTTTTGCCTTTCCTAGTTTTTAGAATTTTAACTTAATTTTAAATCCTTGCACTTTGTTGCTCCCATTTATCTTCCATTCTGTTTCTATAGGTCTGAATTTCTCTTCTATCAAAATATAAATCAGACTAAAAATTACTTCTACGGTTTTACATTTCCATCTATTTTCTTTGAAGACACTTTCAGGTTTTGAAAACCATTTGGTGCTTTCAGATGGAAATATCAGGTATTGTCTGGTATTTGTAAAATTCAGCCCTTCCTACTCTCCAACAAAAATTTCAAGGCACACTAACTTTTATGTGTCTTTGCCAATTAAAGGTGGTAATTTAGCATCTATTCTTTGGCCTTTTCTTGCTGTTCTTCTTCATGTATGTGTCACTTTAGATTGTAAATCTACGGGTATTAATTGGTTATTTCTAATTCAGGGGTTTGTATTTTTTAGCACTTAGTTTTCCTTCTGACACTTAAGATATCATCACCATCAGACTTTATAACCATCTAGAATGATCACGAGTAACTTACAAAAGGCATTCAACTGCCTTGAGTCTCAGCTTTGGGGGAAATGATTGGTAATAAGAACAGAACATTCAGAGGTGAGCTAGAATTTATTTTATGTCTCTGGGATGTCAGTGCACTGCTGTATTCATTATATCATATTTTTTGGTAACTTTGCTTTGTGTTGGAAGAGTATCAAGAGCAATTCTAAGAAGTTGCTGGGCTTTGTACACTTTCTTCTGAGAATATTTGGCAGTCTGTAGAACAAAGGTAATCTAAACACTGCAGATACTGGCATATTTTTAGGTGAAACAGAAGCTATCTGCTATTGTACATTTATAGTTTCACATAGTCTTGTGCAAGCTACATACATCCCCCATGGATATCAATAGGTCTGTGATGTGTGAATGGAGAACAAATTCAAAATTATTTTTGCTGATTTACACCTGACATCAAATAGGAAATTATTTTCCTGATTTATCCCTGACATCAAATAGGAAATGGAGATCTACATTTATTTATTATTCTTTCTTTTCTAATTGATCCTTACATATTATTTGTGTCACTGGTTACAAGAGTTGTAAATTAAAGATCTGGGACAAGGAAGCACCTTAAAATCCAGGAATCCAATAGAAATGAAATGAATTTCAAATATGTAAGGCAGTTGAGGTCGCTTAGTCAGGTCAAGCATTTTTCCAGGGCTGAGAAGGGGAGATAAATCTAAATGCATCTTGATTTTTACATACCTTTCGGCCATTCTTCTCAGCCTCTTCAATAATTTTCTTCACATCATCAGCGTAAGCACTTGCTGGATCTGGATGGTCCTCTCTATATTTTCCTCTGTAGATATCTGGAGAAGGAGCCTAAAAAACAACACAACAGTAATAATAGTTTTCAAATGTTCATTCGCAATTGCACTCTTCCATGCCATTATCCTCCAAAAGAAACAGAACAGTCATCTTTCATCATTTGTGGCTACTAAAAGGTTTACATAACCCTTACTGTTTTTAATTTTTTCCACAGCAGGTTAATACGGTTCTCCAAATTTAATGGGTTGGATGATCCAGATATCAACATGCTAAATGAACACCCACCAAAAAAAAGGGGAGGGGGATTTAAGTTAGGTGTATCAAAGTTTCCATTGATTTCAGTATGTCTGCTCAAAGCATATATTAAGTCTGGTTCTCTTGTTCCCTCCATCTTTCTAAATTGGCAGAATTTCCTGAATCTGAATCTCCTGAAATCGTGTTATTACTGGTATTTGGGCAAGTAGTACAGAAATCATGAAATACAAAGGTATATACGCCAACAGCCTGTCTAAAGATCTGTCTCCAGTAACGCACAATTATACGCCTCTGAAAAGTTCACTGAGCACGATAAGGTGCTCTGAGCAATCCTTTCTGTTCCGAGAAGCTAGCTAAGCTGGAAGAGACCATGATCAAAACCTGTTAGTCCAACCAATATACTGTCTCAAGCATCCTATACATAGCTTAGCAAAAAAATGGGGGACTACAACATTCAGAATCCCTCAACCAGCATGAGTATTGGCAGATGTGGTAACAAAGTTGTGTCTGGACAGTATCACTCTGGACAGCTCTTGGGAGATTCGAAGCTTGGAAAAAGTACCATGAGAGATACCATAATTTCCCTGGAAGTTGTAGTAAAAAGATAACTCTTCCAAGCTCTGTTTCTATAAATGTTTTTTAAAGGATATTTTATTGTCATTTTCTAAATTTTTCTATACATAGTTTTGAAGCATCACATCTATCTGTCACACATGTGTCTGTGTGGTGACATGACAACTAAAAGTCTAATATAATACTCACCACATGGACAAATTCTTTTTTGCCATCTTTTCCCAGCTGATTAAATTTATATGGGCTGATGTCAATCAAGGAAGTAACATGGCCATGGTAAGCACTGAAATGAAAGATGAATACAAATTAATCCCATGGTGTGGAGTCTCCTATCTAACAATTAGACAACAGTCTTGCTCATGTAAGAATGATTTTTTGCCCCAAGGGAAGCTCCAACTCAGTTTAGCTTCAGTTTCAATTACAAGTGCACACACACCCTACATTCCTTTCAGGATACTTACTGATCAAGGGTAATGACATCTTGGTGACCGCTATACTGCCGAGCCAGACGTAAAGCAAGATCATTTGCTTCAGATCTGCAAGAGAGTATTAGCAAGAAACAAAATCACATATTGTAATGGGAGAATTCCATATAAAGTAGGGTCAGAATTATATATCAGCTACTTAACTACATGATCACTTTAGTTATGTTGGTAAGTAGCGTCTCTGGCTTGACTCCTCCAAACACACTTACCAGGCAGCAGCTGCTGCAAGAACCAGGGGTCTCTTCCCTCTCAATCAAGAAACAGATGATTGACTTTCCCTCTCCTCTCCTATAAGCTATCTCCAGTGCGAGGCAGAATTGTGGCAGGGATCCTGCTTCTGATTGTTACAACAGAGGTTGCTTGTGGAACGAGGTCTAAATGTCAGTTATCTGCTTCCTGATCAGCAGAACAGACCTTCTATCACTAGCAGCTGCTGCTGCCTGGGAACTGGGGGACTTTCACAGTCCCTACGTAGTCCCTAAATCAATGAGTACATAGGAATTCTGAATACAAGGCAATCATGAATGTGTAACTCTAGATTATGCATTTGTAACTGCCTTCCTGAATTCTAGCCTAAATCTTTAAGCTCTCACCCAAAAGGAAACAGAAGAGGCCTCTGTCTGAAAGTACAGACCTCCTTCCACATTTTTGAGTTTGACCTTTCTGAATTTGATTATCTGTGAGGCATAAGCTTGCCCCCCGCACCATTTTCCTCACCCCAGGTTTGTGAAGCTTGTGTTTAAAATGGAGTTTTTTTCCTTTTGAATGAACAGAGGCCCCTCCCATTGCTAAAGGCATGTCCTCTCTGCCATGTGATTGCACATTCTGCTGTGTACTGGCTGCTGGTTGGTTAGGTGCTCCTTTCTCAAGATGGCTACCACAAGTAATCAGAACTTCAGAACTCTCCTTTTTCTCTGTGTGAGAGGAGAGTACCAGTAAGCCTTTTAAGTTGTCTTTTTTCTCCCCCCACCCATGCCAGGGCTAGAGGCAAAGGAATGGCAGAGGGAAGCTCTGGAGCGGAATCGCGGTGTGTAGTTAATTGGGTTTATTCCACTTTTGTGATGGTTCGGCGCCCCTAACCCTTGTGAATGTGGAGGGGCTACTGTAGTCTCTGGAAATAGTTTTCCATGCAGGAATCAGCTTTATGAGAAGTTGAAAGAGAAACAGCATACAGCTACATACTTGGGCCATTTCTGCACCACACTCTTATAGCGCGATTATTCCACTGTCAACATCCTGTGGAATCCTGAGGTTTGCAGGCCAGCCCCTCCCTAAACCGCAAACCCCAGGATTCCACAGGATGTTGGAAGCGGAATAATCGCGCTATAAGAGTGTAGTGCGGAAATGGCCTTGAACTCAACAGTTATCTCTTCACTTCCAAACTTGGAATTCCCTATGTTTCACTGCCCATCTACGTAGTGGTAGATCCCATAGATCCCATAGAGTCTATTGTAGTCAGGATTAACAATAGGATTTAGGACAAAGTGTGTTAAAGATTTTTAGGGAAGAGGTGGGATATATAACATAAAAGTACTGTGTCAGCTTCTCCATATGGTTTTCTTCCACATGAACACCTGTCAAGTTCTAAAAAGTCTTAGGTCTTTTTCACACTGTACTGTTATAGCTCTGTATTCCACTTTAACTGCCATGGCAACATCCAGTGGAATTCTGGGGTTTGTAGTATAAGGAGGCTCATGAGGTCTCTGGCTGAAAATTCTAAATGCTCCTCCCTAAACTGCAAATCCCAGGATGCTATAGAATGCTGCCATGGCAGTGAACATGGAATATAGTACTATAACAATATAGTGCGCGAAGTTCCTTAGAGTTGTTAAAATAAGAACAAAATTTACAGAAGCTTCTAAAAGACAACAGCAAGGGAAAATCTTTCAAACATACCCAGAGTTTACAAAATAGCAAACAGATAGCTGTTCTGGAAGGGTAGCTGTGAGGCGCTGGGCATATTGGACCAGATTGTCATGGAGGAAACGAGAATTGGTATTGAGTAGTTCCATCTGTTTCACTGCCATCTTGATCACATCCGGATGGCAGTGTCCAACTAAATATTTAAGTAAAGAAAAGTAAGTAAAGAAAAACTATTAGTTAATGGATCCAATAAAGAGAATCTATAAACACACCACCAAATTTGAAAATACATGGGATTTTTCAAAAGGTTGTCAACTATTTATTTTTGTAGTTGTTTGATTCATATCCTGCCTTTCTTGTAAAGTTAGTAGGTATGGTGCCATACAATACAAAAATTCCAATGAAAACTTAATCTAATATATAAAAGTCAAAGTTTGTGTGTTCGTCTATGTCAGGAGAGGACCTCATATGATTGGCTGTGAGCGAAGACCTCATATGATTGGCTACCTAAGAAGATTCCATGGAATCTTGGGGTCTGAAGTTTAGGGAGGGACCTTCAGAATTCTCAGCCAGAGAATTAGGTCTCAGTCTCTTGAATAGGCTGGGTGCTATGGAGATGAGGTCTAACAGCAAGGAGGAGGAGGACAGTATATTCCCTCAGGAACCCAACCTCTGTATGTTAATAACGCTGAATACAGATTGGATTGTGGAATATGGGGAAAAGATACAGGTACTGGACAAGACAGTTTGGGGAATTAGAGACACGGGGTCTCAAATCTTTCTAACAAGTATTACCTATGAGAAAATAAAATCCCAGGCATCACCAGGTATGTACACTAGTATATTATATATATTGAATACAAATTAAACCAATGATACTAAAAAATACCAATTAAAACAGTCTAAAAATGCTGGACTACCCATAAGACATTTAGAAGTTCAGTATATCCATTTTAAAATCTAAGCCTATATAAGACAGTTGTTAAAGGCTTGCCTACGTTGATATTACACATATTAAACTACAGTCCTTACCATGTGCTACATTATTAATGCAGTCCAAGTATTTTTCTCCATTCTCATCAAACATATACTGCCCATGAGCCCGTACGATCTTAATAGGATCCTTAGCAAAGAACACCTTGCATGAGGGCCTGAAAAGTTATGAAATAATATCATTTTAGTTTAGTTTATATCTTGCAAAGATCCTCTATAAACTCCAATCACTCAAAAATTCTCAACTGTTGTCATGGTGAGACTCCACCAGTGGAAAAATTAAGTGTAAATAAGGCCAAGCTGGGCATGCACACCTATTGGTTTGAAGACCTGAAGACTTCCATATGTTGGATAGCTATGACAGGTCAAAACTCTTTGAGTTTCCAAACTTGTTGTTGTGGTGGTGCTGGTGGTATGCCTTCAAGTTGTTTCCAACTTATGACAACCCTGAGGCATATCTATCATGGAATTTTCTTGGCAAGATTTGTTCAGAGCGGGGTTGCTTTTGCCCTCCTCTGAGGCTGAGACAGTGACTTGCCCAAGATCACCCAGTAGGTTTCCATGGCTGAGCAGGGATTTAAGCCCTGGTCTCCAGAGTCACACTCCAATGCTCAAGCTACTACACTACAAACCACCCCCAAAACTAGCCACCCTGATACGCATTAGGCTATAGGTCCACTATCCTGAACCAACTAGTGGGGATTGTAGTCCAACACATCTGGTGATGAGAGTGTCCAGAGCCTAATTTAGATCACTGGATGGTCATTTCAACTAATCCAAGTTAACATGTTCAGCTGCAAGCTGCTGATTAGCAGCTACTAGGCAGTTTGCTAAGCCATTGGTTGCTCTTTTTCCAGGGACTCACAGCAATGGTGAAGGAAGAAGAACAAAACCTGTTTTCTCCAATGCTTTATTTTCTTCACAGCTGCTGCATCTGCACATTTTAACCTCCCACTGCCAATGCCTGTGCAAGTAGTTCTACTGTCATAGTTCATAAGGATGCCAGATGTGCTTTATTATAAGGGATGTGCTTTATTTGAAATTTGGAAATTTCTTATAGGCCTGGCAGGTGTCCCTTACTTGAAAGGATGTCTCCTATTGAGGGGCAGAAAGCTTTTCTTTCCATTTAGAGTGACAAAATGTCTGAAATTTCTATATTTTTGGATGTGAGTCCTTCATAAACACAGAAAGGTGTGCAGTGTGTAATTTACAACTGTAGACAATATGTTGATTTTACAGATAAATACATGGTTAAGTTAACTGAAATCAATACTTTCAGTTGGTATTTAGGTAGATCAGGGCCTAAATACCCTGAAGGCACCAGATCCCATCTGATCCTGGAAGCTAAGCAAGTCAGCCCTGGTTAATACTTGGATGGGAATATAGCCGTAGGCTATATTCCACAGGTAGAAACCGGCAAAACCATCTCTGAGTATTCCTTGCCAGACCCTACAAAATTCATGGGGTTGCCATAAATTGACAGGTGGCATGAAGACACACACACACACACACACACACGCACACACACACACGTTTACATATATATTTAGGTAGAACACATACTTGTTAACAGCTACTTTATGACTGCATGTCACCAATTTTCACTATCCCTTATTGCTATTTTGAAAACTTGGGAGCACCAATAGCGCACCAAAAGGATTCTGGCCCCAGTGTGTTACAGTGCATTAAATGGGCAAATCAGCTTTCTAGATCTTGGCACAATTGATCTGAAATCAGGAGTTGGAAGCAAGAAGTATCTTAGTGAAGGGTATTCTCTCTTCCAGACTATATCCAGACAGGATCTTCATGTAACCTACTGTTTGACTTTAGAATAAGGGCTCAGTCTCTGAGAAGAGCAGAATCATTCAGTGCATATACAGAGTTCTGCTTCCTTCCTCAGAACAACCCATGCACCAAAGATTGGGAAGTATTAAGAAATTTTGTAATAATAACTAGCCCAGACCCCTCAGTTCAGCCCTTCTTCTACATATATGGAGACAGGATTGTAGCAAGAAGGAGATGAAGGTGTAGGAAGGGTACTCCACTAAGACCCACATTACATTTTATGAGACAGCTCTCTCTTCCACAGGAAAGAAGCTAACGGTGTGAGCAGAGGAGGGCTTAGCTGTACATGCATCAATTTGTGTTTGTGGGACAGACAGAAGTAGTAACAGACTTTGTAAATTTTTTCTTCCTTAATATTCTAGGAAAAAGCAACCACAAACAATTTTACAAAACAAAACACTCAAAAAGCCCTGACCTCTGATGTTTTTAGCTTGTTCCCAGCTCTACTTTGAAGCAAACTGGAGCCAAATTAGCTTAATAAGGGCTGCAATAACAACCCAGGAGAATCAACAAACTCTCAGAGTTTGAACAGAACTTTTTGCCTCTTTAGACGGGTAGATATACAGACTTGGGTTTACATAACACCACTTATGCAAGAACTGTGAGTAGAGTTATTGGTGAGTGTTATACAATCTTACATGCTGACATGTAGAGCCTGGACTATAACATTAGCTTGTTTAATGCCACTCTCTGGACAGGAATCTCCATGCATCAGCTGCACTTGGCCAAGTTTCTTTTGATCTACCTTGCAGGTTGTTAATCTGACTATTTTTACAGGGGTTGGCTAAGGGCAGAAACCTGGTACACACTGGCAAGAGAGAATGATTGGACAGACAAAGATATGTGTTATGTGATATATATATCTAAAAAACATGTGTTACTCATGGAGAATCACTTTCATGAGAAACAACAACAACAACAGTTTCAGCAGGCTAAATGGAAAGAGGCGCGTTGCAAATGCTATTAAAGTTTTTTTGTTTTGTTTTGCTATTTCCAATGAAGATAATTTTTAAAAAAGGATTTAAAAAGAAAGCTTTAATTTTTTTAATAGAAATAAGGCCATTTAGAAAGTGCTAATAAAATATAAAGTTTAAAAAAATGAAACTGCCCTCCAAACAAGGGTATGATCCATCCAAGGTTTCTAAAGATGCCAAATCAACACAAACTTAAACTGGGAATAAGCATTCACTTCTATGTTAAAATGCACAAATTGCACCATAAGACCCAATGAACTCAACAGAGAGCTCCCAAATAAACAAGCTGCCCAACTTCTGGATTTCAGCAAGAGAGTTTCAAGTTGCTCAGATACCTGACTGAAATCAATAAGATGGAGAAACCTCTTAATCTTGGATCATGCCTTAGGGATTTTTAATGCTATGAAAAAATAGTTTATAGGTGTGATTATCCAAAGGTACATATGTTGAGCCTTTCAGGGGTATACAGAAAACACCCATGTAAGGCAATTTAAATTCAATGATTTTTTAAAAATGGCTCACAGTTCTGAACTTAGCATTTTGGAGAAATCATAGAAGGGACACATGAAACAAAAGACATGTACAAAAGCTATAAAATTCTCTTCTGCGGGCGTGCTTGGGCCTTAACTCAGATCCCACCGTCCTCATCCCCAGGACTTATCTTTCACTTCAAAAACGTTATGGCTACGGAGTCGAGCTGAGAGTCCAGACGTCTGTTAACTGGGGAAGGCAAAAGGAGGGAGAGACGGGCTGGACCGGGTCGCTCGCTCGCTCGCTCGCTCGCTCGCTGGCCGCCCGGAGCGCCTTTCCCCGGTCACAGCCTCCGCGCACCAGCTGCCCCCGGCAACCTGGGAAGCCCCGAGCGCCGCTTCTGCAACGCTGGAGCAGCCACCGGCTCGCGTTTAACGTAAGAGGCTGCCTTGGCAGCATTCGGTGGCCCGAAGGGAGCGACGGCAGAGACGGGGACGGCAAAGAGGGACAACTGTCCTTCTGAGAAGAGGAAGGCCAAGGCTGGAGGCAGCGCGCGCGTTGCGCGAGCGCGTAAAAAAGGACGAAAGCGCGGGTATGCGTGTGGGTGGATCTGGTCGGGGCTTTCAAGAGGGGCTTGGCACCATGCGGCTTCCTCCCTTTCCCCCTCTGCTACGCCTCCCCCGATCCCCCCGGCTTTGCCCTCGGAGCTTCACCCGATGTGCTTCCTCCGCAGCGCCAGAGTCTCCGCCTTGCTGTACAGCTCCATCGCTCGGACTCTCGGCCGCCTCCGCTCGGCTTTGCTTCGGCGTCGGCCCCGGACGGCCGCATCTTCCTTTTATTTCAAGCCGCGCCGGGGCCAAACTCCTCCTCCTCCTCCTCCGCCCAGTCCGCTCGGCAACCCTCCCTGTCTGGCCCTGACCCGCCCTCCTCCCCCGCGTCCCGCGCCGGCCGCGGCACAAACCCCCCGGGCAGCACCCTCTCCGTGCCAGCGCCAAGGGCAGCGTGCCTCTTGCCCACACGCATGCGCGAAGGCGTCCTACCTGCCCGTTTCATTACAACGGTGTGTCGTCCCTCAAACTGGAAGTCGCGCACTCTCGGCCCCAGGAAGCCCCACCATAGGGTCGCCTTTGGGTCACTATATGTCGGACAGGCACTACAGCAGAGCTTTGCAGACTTTTCATATTGGTGACACACTTTTTTAGACATGCATCATTTCACCACAAAATAATTCAGTTTTACTAGCAAGCCGGAGGTTACACAAACCCCTTATAAGAGATACAGACACATACATAAATTGTAATAACAAAGTGTATGGGGACACAACATATCTCATGAAAACCTTCCATATATTTTAAAAAATATATGATTTATAAATAATAACATACATTTCCAAGATTGCAGGTGACACACCTACACACTTCAGGCAACACACTAACACAGTGCTTTCCAAACTTTTCATGTTGGTGACACTTTTAGAGATGCATCATTTTGTGACACAGTTATTCAGTTTTACTACCAAACTGGAGGTTAAACTAATCCTTTATAAGAGATCTGGACACATACATAAATTGTAATAACGACATGTACAGGGACACAACATATCTCATGAAAACTTTCATTTATATTTTTAAAAATATATGATTTATTTATAACATATAACATATATTTCCAAGGCTCAGGTGGGGGGGCTTGTTCTTAGTTCAGAGAGGTGACACACTAACGTGTCACAACACACCATTTGGAAAGCCCTGCACTACAGCAACAACCACAACTACCATCACTTGCTTTCCAGAGTGTCAGCCAATGGGTAGCTAAATTAGTTGTAACAAAAACAACCTCAATTAGCACATGTTTCTTTTTTTTTAATTTAATAATTTTTATTAAATTTATTCAATTTCAACATAAAAGTGGGTAGAAATTTCAAGACATTATACAAAGAATATCAGCAACATCCACAATAAAAAAAAGGAACTATAAATAAGTAGAAACACAAAAAAGAGAAAAATTTACCTTTAAAGAGAAGAAGAAAAGAAGGAAGATAAAAAAGAAAACTGTCAAAAATTTATAAATTATAGATTACAAGTCATAGATTATACAAAAGAAAAAATTTAATATCCTACCTATAGATAATATCCTACCTATGGGTGGGAGATTATCAACCATTTCAAAGAAAAGACCAAAATCTAAAAGTAAGATTGAGTAATGGTGACTTCCCTAACAGTGCTGTGATGAACCTGTTCTGGTTTTTAGTTCAAACTTTAAAGTAGCTATTCAAGGTATTGATTCCCTGGAACCTAAATAGATTCAGCACTTGGATAGTTCCTTTAAAGTTTGGCTTTGGAATCTGGAGTATGGTATGGGAGCATCTTTTACTGGAACACTAAAAATATTTGTTGTTGCTGCTGTGTGCTTTTAAGTTCACTTGGATTTATGCTAGGGTTTTCTTAGCAAGATTTGTTCAGAGGAGGTTTGGCATTGCCTCCTTAAAAGTATATTTTGTATTCATCGTCATTGCGTGCTTTCAAGTCCTTTTGACTTATGGTTACTCTAAGGCAAACTTATCATGGGTTTTTTTTGGCAAGATTTGTTTAGAGGGGGCCTGCCTTTGCATGCCTTTGAGGCTGAGAGAGTGTGATTTGTCCATGATCATCCAATGGGTTTCCATAGCATCACTGAGTGGATATTCGAATCCTGGTCTCTCAGACTCCTATTTCAACACTCAAACCACTGCACTCTGCTGATTCTATGAAATACAATTTTAAAAACTAAGTGAATTGAGTAGCACATTTCAGACTAACTGGGGGGAAAATATCTAGCATAAGCTGCAGTCTATTCCAACACTTAGGTTAGACATTTCTTTTTTTTTTCTTAACTTAATCTCAAAGGTGCTACTCAACTTTTATGTATTTTTGTGTTAAAACAGGCCAACATGGCTAAAGCTTTGAGTATTATTGAAAGGTGAGCTTTAAAGTCACCCAAAACACATCACTGAGCTGAGCGTGGGAGGAGGACAGACAAAAATCATCTTTGCTACTTGCTGAAGGTATAGAATCTATAGTTAGACTCAAGTCTACTAACTTGAATCAGCATCCAGAGTGCTTGCAAATCCACTTACACCTCAAGGGATATGGAAGGAATTGGTTCTTTCTGTTTCTGTGGATAGGGGGCTTCCAGTCTTTCAGTGAATTCTCCACTGCCTTTATTAAAAGTGCAGGGTTTTTATCTTGGTTGAGAGCAAAAGCACCACGAAAACTTGACAATCTCCGTATTAGAATAAACTAGATATTAAATTCAAGTGGTGCACCAGGCACTAGGAAATTTGTTAGGCTTAAAGATGCTGCATGACTTGAAAAGATGGGCTAAAGTCCTGATGGCACCAGATCCTATCTGATCTTGAAAGGTAAGCAGGATCAATTCTGGTTAGTACTTGGATGGGAGACCATCAATGTATATATACCAAGTGCTCTAGGCTTCACTGTATTGCAGAGGAAGGAACTGGCAAAACCACCTCTATTTCTTGCCTAGGAAAACCATATGAAAAATTCACAGCACATATACACACAAGACTTGAAAGTTGTTGTATTCAATATCAGCAACAACAATCACAACAGACATTTCGAAAGAACCTCTCACACTTAAACCACTAAATTGAAATTCAGATGCAAATTTAATACCATCAGACTTTGGCTGACAATACCCTGTGAGTGGTAAAATACCCAAGGTGAAAAATAATTATCCCCCCTTAGATGCCAGTGGATTACATCCACTTTGATTGGATCATTTGCTCTTGATATAGATTTTTTTTCATGACTGCATATGAATGGCGGGGGGAAGACTGAATATGAATTGAACACACCCATCTCAGCCTTCTGGCTCATTTTTCAATGAATAATAGAACTGGAAAGGAATGGGCTATCCAACCCACCTATACCAATGCAGCATACTTGAGAGGTAGCTATCCAGTCTCTGCTTAAAAACTTATAACAAAGGACACACTAGCTTAAAGCCAATTGTTAGTTCCAACTAGAGAACACCCATTTAACCAATGGAAATTACAGAAGTGTTGACTTAGTTTCCATTAATTTAATCATTCTACTCTAGTTGAGACTAACAATTTGATTTAAGTTATTATCATTTTCTCAGGGCCTTTGTTCTACTTTTGAGCAACTGCTACTATAAGAAAGTTTTTCCTAAAATGTAGTCCAAATCCTTTTTCTTGTAATTTGTACCTATCATTTTTGTGGGTACAGATCAGGTATTTAAAGATAGCTACCATATCTATCTTAACAATTTCTTCTCCTGGCTTAACTTGCCCACCCTTTCAATTTTTCCTTCTCAGAGTTGGTGTCTAGGCTCCTCTCCCTTTTTGCTGCTTTTATATGGTCACATTTAATATTCTTCTTAAAATGCAGTAGCACCCCATTACTCCAGGTAAGGCGTGATGAAAACAAAATAAAGTAGAATCACAACTTCTAACAATCTGGTCACTGTACTTCTCTTGAGGCAACTAGAATTGCAATCTTGTCTCATCACCAGATTTTCATTTCAGTGTATGGTTGTGAACGCTGAAGAGTGAAGAAAGCTGAAAGGAAGAAAATCAACTCATTTGAAATGTGGTACTGAAGGAGATTTCTACAGATAGCACAGATCACCAAAAAGACAAATAAATAACTTAAACAGAGGCCATTATACTTTGAACATATCATGCAATGATGTGACTAAGTGGAAGGTGGTAGGAAAAGAAGACTGCTTTTCAGATGGATTGATTTGATCAGGGAAATCACAGCCCTGAGCTTTCAAGACCTCATCTGGGCAGCTGATGACGGAGGCTCCTTAAGACCTTTCATTGATAAAGTCTCCACAAGTTAAAAGCAGACATGATGGCAAACAACAACCATAAAGAATTGTATTAACCATTTTAGTCACTGCACTGGTGTTCACTTCTATTACTATTGTTGTGTGCTTTCAAGTCGTTTCTGACTTATGATGACCCCAAGGCAAATCTATCAGAGGAGTTTCTTGGCAAGATTTGCCAGAATCCACCAGGCAGAAAGAACACCAAAAGCATGCATTAAAAGAACAAGGTGGATTTCAGCATATTTAGAACTGAAGAATTTGTTTTCAGCACCAGAACTGAAATGAATGGATAGTTCTTCCACCAAAACAAAACAACAGAGAGAGAGAGAGAGAAGGAAAAAGAAAAGAAAAGAAAACTCATTCCTGGTTACCCAGTTTTCACAATTAATTAAGGTAGAAAAACACATCTTGCTGCAACTGCCAATTAACCAAAGGTCTTTGATTAGATACCAACCTCCATTCTGCCCATGTGTGTTCTAAGTCACATAGTTAGGCGCCATCTACATATCTGATGAGCATTATCTTACTGTTCCTTTGTCCAAGTTGTAAATATGTTGAACAAAACTGTACCTAGGACAGAACATTTCTCTCCCAGTAGATGACAAAGATCTGCTGATATATAGTGAGTGTGTGTGTGTGTGTGTGTGTGTGTGTCAGCTGAAAATAACACTATATGCAGGTCATTAAGACAAGTCTGGCTGGCAAAGATTATGTTATAACGTACTTGTTAGAGCCACTAGAGCCTTTGTTGTTTTTGTTGCAACAGATTAACAATTAACAGCAACTCTCTTTACAAAACCTTGTGAAGCTAGCCACCAACATTATCATCTCTATATGGTGGATGGAAATGCACAGGCCAAAAGAGTACTGGTGATATTTCAGTTGAATTGGTTCACATTTTAGCTCTATTTGCTCTACATTTTTTTTTAGGAACTCCCATATTTCAGAGAAGAAATAAAAAATATTTATTTATTCATTTCACATACTATTCTTGAGGCATTGTAGCTTAAATGAAACAGATAATTTAAGTGAGGAAAACAACTGAGATTTTTTGGTATTTAATAAATGGTATTACAAAAGGACCCATAATCAGTTTTTTTAAAAGCATCTGGTTTCCTGATAGTCACTGACTCTGTCATATAGACTCTGAATGATGTTGAGTAAGAAGGTGTCTTGTACCATCTTATACAATGTCATCATCCTCTGGTGTGCAAGAGCACCTACGAGGCTTCCAACTATTGATTGGTTGTGCAGCTGCCCCTTTGTGTGTTTTCTGCTCTTGGGCACATGGTAAAGAAGCAGGAGAAGGCTGCTCCTTCTCTAGTCAGTTGCACATGAGTAGTGGTGCAAGAGCAAGAGGAAAATTCCATGGATGAAAACTGGAACATGTGAGGCCAAGCAACATTAGATTGTGGTCAAGATGGCAAAAGGTATAAATGAGGAGGAACACACAAGCTAGGAGAAGTTGAGTAGTTTGTTTTGTCTGAACCTACAGGGAAGGATGAAATTCCTCCCTATCTTCTCCTCTCCTCCCTGCTGAGTCAACTGAGCACTGAATGTCTCTGCACTTTGAACTCAAGTTTGCAGCAACTGAAGTAAACTAAGGGCAAAAAGGGAAACATGGGAGATGAGGGGAGAACTTGGACATTTTAGAAGCAGCTGAAAAAGTGAGGAAGCAGAGGATTAACCAGGACTGTCTTTTTCAAATTGGGACAGTTGGAGGGTATGCAACAGCAACCAGAAATGTGCCAGGCTACAAACCCACAGCTTCACCATCAAAAGTGGCCAGAAGAATGTAGCCATGCATGGAAAGCCCCTGGCTATTTCTGTGCACCAAGTCAGGATAAGGGAACTGTCTCTACCCCTTCTGATAATAGCATAAGTTTACCAATGAGGACTATTGATCCACTGTGTGCTTGCTGGATCCAGGCCACTTATTTATTACATAATTATATAGGGTTCCCAGTGGTCTTCTATCAAATCATCTCATCAGGTCAGCCTCCAGGTCCTAACAGGGCCCCACGTTAAGTTTAAGAGAAGTCCACCATCAGCTTCTCAATTCTGGGTGGGAAACAATGAAGGTCAGCCCTCAGAATATGAGTTTGGGGGAAGTCCTTGAATAGAAAGCAGCCATAGGATCACTGGGATGGGGCAAGGTTAAAGCCTCGCCTCCACCTCAGTGGCCTTGATGATGATCACTGTTTTTCTTACACTAACATCAGTGTTGGTCAATGACCTGAGGTGAATATTTAACGTTAGGATACCAGGTACATTCTGGACTCTGATTAAAATGGTTAAGGAAAACCCTAACACATTATGAAACAGATACATAAGACATGTACTAAGGCACCAGTTATGTCAGATTTGGTTCAACAGTATTTGTATCATAAATACCAATGTGTAAACTGATGGGTCTATTGCAGTAAAGTGGTATGTGGTAAATTATGTGGTAATTTAATGTCTCAGTAGGGGAAGAAGACTAAACTATGAGCGCTCATTGCTTGAAGGTTTAAGTGGTAACCTGAGGTTGCTTAAAAGAAAAGGACATTTTTGAAATCTCTGCTGCCTCTTACTCATACTCTGACACAAATAACTGTCATAATAATTCCCAGAATGGTGGCAATCTTAAGTCTGTTGCATGAAAAACAACAACAAAAAAAATCATATGAAGTTTTGTTGTGCTTAAGCTTTTGTAGGCCTTGGTGTTGTTAGGGTCCTTTTGTGCTACATGATGAAAGTACCATGATTTCACTTTGACTGCCATGGGTGCATCCTATGGAATCCTGGTTTGTAGCTTGGTGAGGCACTATAACAGTGTTTCCCAAACTCTGGTCTTCCAGGTGTTTTGGACTTTAGCTTTCAAAATGACTGGTGATTGGCCAAGGTGGCTTGGATTTCAGAAGCTGAAGTCCTAAACACTGGAGGACTAGAGTTTGGGAATCACTGCAGTAGAGGATACCTTGGCAAATCCCAGGTTTCACAGGAAGGAACCAGGGCAGTTAAAGTGGACTCATAGTGCTATAATTGTGTAGAGAAAGCCAATATGGTATAATGGTTTGACCCTTGGACTACGGCCATGGAAACTAGGTTCAATTCCTCTCTTGATCATGGAAACTCACTGGGTGACTTTGGGTGCATCACAAACTCTCAGGTCATTTCTGCACTAGACTGTTATAGCGCTATCATTCTACTTTCAACATCCTATGGAATCCTGGGGTTTGCAGTTCAGGGAAGGGCCAGCTGGCCCCTCTCTGAACTGCAAACCCCAGGATTCCATAGGATGTTGAAAGTGGAATGATAGCGCTATAACAGTCTAGTGCAGAAATGGCCTCAGTCACAGAAAATCCTGTGATAGGTTCACCTTAAGGTTGCCATAAGTTGGAAATTACTTGAAGGCATACAACAACAATTGTGTCATATGAAAGGACCCCAGGTGATATGCTTAGTTCACGATCACACCCACACACCCACAAACAGACAAAAGGAGGAGTGAGGAATGTAATTTTTGCTTATGAAGAAAAGTGCATCTGAACACGTGGTAAGGGAGGGCTATCCACCGGATAACAGCTTGCCTTTGAAACTTCCCATTTATAGCACTCAGAGAATGAGAAATTAACTGTGTGTGAGACACGCTCTTTCCATATACCCTGCAACATCATAATGACAGGCCTTTGATTAGAAGTAAGTAGTAGTGAGCATTTTAGAAGAATGGTTTGTAATCATCATCATTTTGTGCTTTCAAATTGTTTCTAGCTTATGGCAACCCTAAGATGAACCTGTCACAGGGTTTTCTTGGGAAGATTTGTTCAGAGGGGGTTGCTTTTGCCTTTCTCTGAGGCTGAGACAGTGTGACTTGCCAAAGGTTACCCAGTGGATTTCCATGGCTGAGCAGGATTCAGACACTAACCTCCAGAGTCAAGGTCCAACACTCAAACCACTACAGCATGATGGTTTTCATGTTTTGTATTACTTTAAAAAAAATAATCAACCTTTTTTGTAAATGAGTTACCCAAATACAAATATGCAGGCAAGAAAGGTGACTGCAGGAGAAGGATAAAATTATGGCTGATGCTCATCTCTGGATCAAAGGAACATATTGCTTCAAATGTTGTCTGTTCTACTTTGGATCCAGCTCCAAGTAAGTGACTTGAGGCTCAGTCAGGTGCCTGCCACCTCATAAGAAACAGCTCATCATTTTCTCTTCTGCTTTAGTCTCCATATGTATTTCTAGGTTGCATATAAAAATCTGAAAAGAATGATCAACTTCTCTGTCTTGAAACCAGAACAGAATTTGGTTGTTATTTTTTGGATTGCAACTCCCAGAAAGGCTACTGGAGATACTGGAAGGTGTAACCCAAAATGTAACTTTCCAAGCTCTGAGCTGCTGGACAGGCAACAAATCTCTTTAAATTCTAGTTGTTGTTGTTCTTGTTGTTGTCATTTTTGTCTGCCTTCAAATTTTAATCAACTTTATAGCGACCCAAAAGAGAACCTATCATGAGGTTTTCTTGGCAAGATTTATTGCTGGGGGGGGGGATTGCCATTGCTTCCTCTTAGGCAGAGAGAGTGTCACTTGTCCAAGATCACCCAGTGAGTTTCCAATAGGGATGGGATGAATCCAGAATTTTCCAGATCCAAATCCATGGAAGGTTCTGGGAATCCACGAATCTCATGAATCTCGAATTTTTTGAATCCTTTTTTTTAAAAGGTTGTAAAAAGCAAAGGAAAGAAGGATGATCTTGGGCAAGACACACTCTCTCAGCCTTAGCAAAAGCCTAGGCAACAGCAAACCTCCTTCTGAAGAAATATGGCCAGGACAATAGTCCTAGTTTTGCCTCAGAATCTCCCCAGATTGAAAATGACATGAAGGCCCTTTCTGCACAGACAGGAAAATGTGGATTAATCCCACATTTTCCTGCCTGTGTAAACAGGGCCACATACTAGAGTACAGAGCTAACCCAGGTCAAAACTGGCTTTTCTTTGCATAGCTCCTTATGGCATCCTGGAGTTTGTAGTTTGATGATGCACCAGCACACTTTGGCAGAAAATGCTGTAACACTTTGTAAAACTAGAAACCCCAGAATTGTGTCTGAAAGAGCTTTGCAAGGGAGCGATGCAAAAGGATGTTTCAGCTGTCCTTGAAATCTCAAGCCTATAGCTTCCAGTCAAGTGCTGAACTTAAATATTAAATGTTCAATTTAAATATCGTAAAATACAAGCCCATATGCAATTTCTGAAATTGTTACCAAAAGCCATTATTACTTCAAGGGAAAAATTCACCTACTTGCCACCTCCCCTTGTGTGTCTAGTCTCCCATTTTCAGGCGTCCTGGTCTCCCAGGTTTTCAGGTCTCCCCATCTCCAACAAACTGTTTGGGTGGTGGATTCGAAAGATTCAGTTTGCCTGTTTTGGCAGAGGGATTCGATTCCCGAATCTCGTATCCCTGCCAAGGATTCGAGGATTTAAGGATTCAGTTGACTCATCCCTAGTTTCCAAGGCCATGTGGGAATTCAAAACCTGGTCTCCCCAGTCCTAGTTAACATTTAAACAACCACACCATGCTGGCTCTCCTTTACATTTTAAGCACTCATAATTTGTACGCTAACCTTTTTCATTACTTGCAATTTTCTGTGCTATCCCCCTTCTTTATCTAACCTTGAGGAGAATGAATATAAGGACCGCATTATGATGCAAGTGATGTAGCTCTGGGCTCACATGCTTGATGCTGACCTACTTACAAACGTTGATTTTGCACTAAATGTAAACAAGCTTCAACAAAGTCTGGCCTTTGTTTCAATGCTCGATCGTGAAAGTAAACAAGTAAAGGGATTGGTAAGGGCACTTAAGGACAAAACATTTTCTTGTCTCTGCTTGCCATCTGTTGGTAATGCGTAGCTACAGAGATCTCTTTAAAAGTGCAACAAGGCATCAGCAAAACTGGGGGAAAGGGGAAGCTGCCAGTTTAGAAATGTCCAAGAAGTGATGAGGAAGCTGTACTTGTTTTCATCTATAATTCATCTTGTTGCAAAGGATTCAGTTTGCCTGCAGCTCACTGTTTTTTATTATTATTTTCCCAGCCTAAGATTTCAGAATAGCACTTTCAGATGATCAAAAATCCAGCCTTATTCCAAGTGCAAGTATTCTGCCAGTCTTAGGTCCTTTCCGCACAAGAGAGATACATCGCTGTAGCATCGTTGCATGTTTTTAAAGGAGGTAATTAGTCATCAGCATCACCATGTATTTCTATAGCTTCTTATTTAAAAAATAAACTTCCAGATTTTAGCTGTTCATTTCCTGAGACAGGGTCGGGTTACAGCAAGAAGAAGAGCACATGTGAATAGCCTGATCACATGCATCAGTTCGCTTACCAGGATTATCCTTTGCTTCATGATGCTTGTTGATTTTGGCTGTATGCAGCTGTTAGTTCCTCAGAAAAGCCATTAGCTGCCACCTTGGGAAAGAAAGAAAGAGCCATGTAATCCTAGCTAAAATGAATCTAGCTTGGAGAACTTGTTCCTCTTCAAGATCTTGTTGGATTCCTTATCCTATCAGCTAAGGCAGTTTGGCCAGTGAGCAGGAATGATGGGAGTGGCAGTCCAAAGTTACATGTTTCTTACCCTTGAGTTAAAGCATATTTTCCTTTCCACAAAACATTGTGTGGAAGAAAGTTAAAAACTCTCACCTAATTAATCAGCTAAGATGCAGTCATTGTCCCTTCCACATGAGGTGTAATAAAGAGTCTACAAAAAGTGCAGAAGGAAGACTAAAACCAAGAAATGCTGAAATGAGCTATTCAATGCCCAGGAAACTCTTCTTTGGACAGTTTATTGCTTCTCTGGGATAAATTGGCATGGTGTGTGCCTCTGTGGGTGGATAGGAGAAATTCTCAGCATAATATAAATATTTCTTTAAAATGCCATGTTAAATAGTTGCCAAACAACTTTTGATTTGACTAATTGCCCTGTGGGGTTGGCATCTTACGTAGGCTGTATTTTTCCAGGCAGCTGGGGAAGGACAGTGGTACAAGAGCGCCAAGCATCTCCAAGAGAAGCTAGTAGCACGCTAGTCTCCCATTGCTTATTTCCAGGGGTCTGGGTTATCAAAGTGGGTACTTGCGACAGGCACATCAGGAGGAAAGGTACTAGTCCTTCACATCAGATATCCTATGGAGGATTAATCTCTGTCTTCTTTTTCCTGTCTTCAAGTGTACAATTAATCTCATGTTGATGAAAGACGTCACACTAAGCTTGAGAACAGGAAACTCCAGGTGAGGATAATTTGCTGACCAACCATGGAATAACAAGACCCAGACACAGAGAATTGGATTGCAAAGAGCTGCTTTATTTAACCTAGAACCTATTTAAACCAAGTTGAACCTGCAAAGGTACAAAAGGGAGGAGCAATCTAGCACAGGATCAGCTGAGACCAAGTGTCACTCCATGATGTCCTTCTCAGCCTTCCCCGGTCAAAAAAAACTTGAACCCTGAGACCAATCCAATAGCTCAGCTGTTCTCCATCTGGCCATCTACTGGCCTTTGCCCCCAGGCCAGTCCCAAGAGTGGTCTCCTTCCCATCCACTCTGGATCTCAGGATCTAAACAGACAGTTCCAGAGCCCTCCCCTTCACTAAAAAGGGCACCAAGGTGTCCATCATAATTCTTATTTCTACAGACAAGAGACAAGAGTCTGCTTACCCCATTTCATCCACTAGGCTGGCTTGTTGCAATTCCCCAGGAACGACTTATTCTCTCCTTGAATAAATGCACACCATCTGCTCTGTAGAGCTCAGGACTCTGAAATACTATATTGAGATGTGGAAGAAAGTGGCCCAACCCCCTTTAGGGCATAACACATCTCCCTATTTAACCTTCTGTGGGTTATATCAATGCATCTGAGATCACCCTTACACTACCAGACTTGATGAGGCAAAATGGCTGACCACACCAATATTTTTCCTAGCCATTTATTCAGTATGACCTGAAAGTCTGAAGCATAAATGCATTGCTCTTCAATAAACCCAAGTTATTCTCTCTCCAGTGAATGACTGAAATGTGAGGGGGAGGCCCCTTGTGCTCCTCAAACAGTAGATGCAACAAACCATGCCACTAAAGGCCTCTTTCCTAAGTCATTATATGTGGCCTGGTTGTTCAGTCCAAGTTGAGCACCAAAATAGCCATTTTGGATATGGTGGGCTGCCCAGTAAACCATACTGTGGCCATATATCAGGTCCTGCCACATCTCCTGACAAAACCTAGAACTTGTAAGATACAAAAACATTAGAAAACAGAACCGTACAATTCATGAATTAAGAGTTCAGATATATCTCTTGTAAGCATGAGATATCCATGCCCAATATGCTGGATTGCTCTCACACCCACACTCAGACCCATGACAAAAGCAATAGAACTGCCCCAATCCAAAACAAGCGGACCCCAAATTTAACTTCTTGAAAATCTAAGGCCCTGGAGGTAACAGATTACAATTGGTATATGGTAGGGGGTGAATAGTATAAGTAACAAAAATAAAGGACCCAGCCTAGGTTCTAGGTCCTCACATAATTTTGTGATGCATAAACCAGGCATAAAGACATACCATAACAAGTTTCCAAGGTTAACTTTACCCTGTCCCCTTCTGATCTATCTTAGAGATATAGATTGACAATATTGCCCAAAAAGCATTAAATCTCTTAGCTGTTGTGCCTTACCTGGTACATCCTCTCTAAACAACACAATCAGCCCACTAACTGTGAAGGTGTCATAAAAGGCAGTCAAAGATGTTTCATGAAACAAAATGGTCTCAAAATCAGAAGAGCAAATGATCAGCTAAATATACCCCAACACCTTAAGGACACCAGAGACTGGCCAATAGTTATCCATAATGGTGGGATCCAGAAAGGGCTTTTTAAAGGAGGTAATTAGTCATCAGCATCATCATGTTTTTCTATAGCTTCTTATTTAAAAAACAAACGTCCAAATTTTAGATGTTAATTTCCTGAGACAGGATCAGGTTACTGCAAGAAGTGGAGCACATGTGAATAGCCTGATCACATGCATAGGTCTGCTTACCAGGATTATCCTTTGCTTCATGATATTTGCTGATTTGGCTGCATGTAGCTGTTGGTTCCTGCTTTTATTGTCTTGTTAAAGTCTGCAAGTGCAGAAAAGTCACTGCACGTCACCTTGGGGGAAAAAAAACAAGCCACATTTCTTATCCCATCAGCTGAGGCAGCTTGGCCAGTGAGCAGGGATGATGGGAGTGGCAGTCCAAAGTTACATGTTTCTTACCCTTGAGTTAAAGCATATTTTCCCCTCCATAAAACATTGTGTGAAAGAAAGTTAAAAACTCTCACCCAATTAATTAGTTAAGATGAAATCATTGCCCTCTCCAGGTGAGATGTAATCCATAGTCTACAAATAAGATGTGGAAAGGAGGGCTGATAGCAAGAAATGGCCACAATGAACAATTTAACACCCAGGAAATTCTTCTTTGGAAGGGTTATAGCTTTTCTGGGGTATGGTGCATGGTATATACCTTTGTGGCTGGATAGGAGAAATTCTCAGCATAATATAAATGATTTTTTCAAAATGCTGTGTTAAATGGTTGTCAAACAACTTTTGATGATTTGACTAATTGCCTTGAGGGCTTGGCATCTTATGTAGGCAGTATTTTTCCAGATAGCTGGGAAAGGACAGTGATGTAAGAGCACCAAGCATCTCTAGAGAAGCTAGTAGCATGCCAATTCACCATTGCTTACTTCCAGGGGTTTGAGTCATTGCTGTTCAAAGTGGTGGTCCTTCAACCACTGACAGCTGAGACCCAGGAGATAGTCCCTGAAGCAGCGGTTCTCAACCTGTGGGTCATGACCCCTTTGGGGTTGAATGACCCTTTCACAGGGGTCACCTAAGACCATCGGAAAATACGTATTTCCGATGGTCTTAGGCTCCATTCCCTCCTTGGTGGTGGTGCGCAAGCGCGAGCCATGCGCTCGCATCCTCCTGCCCCCTTTGAAGTACCTTACTAAAAAAAATTTTCTTGGCCTCGAGTGAGAGTGAGTTAGAAGGGTAATCTCCGACCAGCCACTCCGAGACTCAAACAAAGCTAAAAACATCTAGTATAAGGAAGTCTGAGAAGGCAAGAATTAAAAAGAAGGTGAAAGGAAAATTACCTGGTAATGCAGTTAAGTCTGTTAAGGGCGGGGAAGGGCTCCCAAGCGCTCCTTTAACTTCCGGTCACCATGTTGAAAAGAGGCGTTCAGAAAGCAAGGGGGGGCTATGAGAGGAAGGAGCTCTCCTGACCGATCCCAGCTCGCCAGCAACACAACCGATCACACTCAAGCCTGCGAGCAGCCTCTGCCAGGAGGAATGGCAGCCTCTCAGTCAGCAGTTCCTTGCCCTTCTGTATTAGCGAATACAGCAGCGCAGGGCCATGTAGCATTGTGCATGGTGTCATTATTCACTAGGAGTCAAACTGCAATGCCTATGGAATGTAAAGAAGTAAGATTTGAACCTCCTCTGTCCTCAATGTCTTCCCAGGGGAATGTGTCTGAGTGTAGCAGGGAGGTGATAAGACAAATGATTGCTGAAGAAATGGAGGTGCATGTTAAAAGGCAAACAGTATTAGTGAAATGATTTCACAAAATACATAACAAGTTTAAAAAATGTATTGCAAGCTGGACAATTCATTGAATTTGAATGTAATGTCATTATTAAGCAGTCAACAAACTACTTCAATGAATCCTTCATTTTCACGTGATTTTCCTGATTATACAAAAGTTATTCAAGCTGAATCAAATGATGCTGGTGTGTGTTTACCAAAAAAGTCTACCTGTAGGTCCAAAGTGACTAGAGTTGAGGAATCTGCTTTGTCACACTCTGAACAAATCAACACTGAATCTGAAAGTGATGAGGAACCAGATTTGGCAGATACTCATGGAGATAATGACTCTAAATCAGAGGGTTCTATTTCCGAGGAGGAGGATGCAGAAGATGATAATAAAGTGAGATTATTTTCCTCAGATTCTTTTTAAAATTTTGCTGGAAAAGGTGTTGGTAACTCTGGGACTGGACAGTCTGGAGAGCGCCACTTCAGATATTGATAAAAACAAGAATGTTGCATCAATTGTAAGAAATAAGCCTACAAAATCTAGTGTTATTCCCATGCCAGATTTATTTTTGGATTTAATTCAGTCTGAATGCAGTGAAACCAAATCTTCAAACTTTATATCATTTATGGTGGACTAAATATCAGATATTTGCATTACGATTCATAACAGTAGCAAAATTACAGTTATGAAGTAGCAACAAAAAAAATTTTATGGTTGGGGGTCACCACAACATGAGGAACTGTATTAAAGGGTCGCGGCATTAGGAAGGTTGAGAACCACTGCGGCCTGGAGGGTTTCTGGGAAAGAAAGAAACAATGCTAGTCAATGGCACAAATATGGTACTTGTGACATTGGGAGGAAAACTACCAGTCCTCCACATCAGATATCCTAAAGATTACTGATCTATGTCTTCAGTCATACAGTTAATCTCATGCTGGTGAAAGATGTCACACTAAGAGCATGAGAACAGGAAACTTCAGGTGAGGATCATAAAAATGCACCACACTGACAAGAGCCGCCTAACGAAATCTAGAGAACTAGGGTACATTGACCAGAGGCCTCTTGGTGGGTGACACTAGTGGTTGACCTGTTTTTTTCCAGAGTGTTGCAACAGTAGCAAGGGAAAACAGGTAAAAACTACCAACTCTGAGAAACCTATTCCTTCTTTGCCTTACTTAACATTGTTGCTGTTGAGTCTGCAGTCTTTTCCCCCTTGCTTCCATCCCCTGTGCAGTGCACTCACAGAAACCTAGCCATGCCAGAAATAATATTAGAATCCATATGGGATCTAGAGGGTTTTTAAATTTTTTTTAAATGGAAAATATATTAACACTTAAGACAAAAAAAAATTAAATGCAATTGCAACTAGAATAAACCCACTGAATACATTTTGTTGTGTCTGCCTTCAAGTTGCTTCAAACTTATGATGACCCTAAGGCAAATCTATCATGGGCTTTCTTGGCAAGGTTTGTTCAGAAAAGGTTTGCCATCACCTTCCTCTTAGTCTGAGAAAGTGTGACTTGGCCAAGGTCACTGCAGGGTTCCCATGAGCAGGCATTTGTACCCTGGTCTCCCAACTCCCAATCCAACATTCAAACCACTATTCCAGAGCTTTCCAAACTTTTCATGTTGGTGACACATTTTTTGACATGCATCATTTCGCAACACACTAATTCAGTTTTACTAGCAAACCGGAGGTTAAACTAACCCCTTATAAGAAATATAGACGCATACATAAATTGTAATAACAAAATGTACAAAGATGCAACATATCTTTTGAAAATCTTTTATATATTTTTAAAAATATATGATTTATAAATAATAACATACATTTCCAAGATTGTAGGTGACACACCTACACACTTCAAGCAACACACTAATATGTCACGGCATACTGTTTGGAAAGCCCTTGTTCACTTCCACTGAATACACTGCCAAAAGGTAAATCAATGCCTATGTAAATCCTATTGATCCAGTGGGTTTACTCCAGTTGACACTAACAATTATATTTAGGCTAATGACTGTAAGAAAATTAGAAGAGCCTCATTAGATCAGATCAAAGATCTATGTGGTGTATAATTCCACTTTCTATGTGGCCAGCCATATTCTTACAGGAAGTCCTCACGAAGGACATGACAACAACAGAATTACACTGCTGATATCTCCCAGTAAATCCTATTTAGTGGCATGCTGTCTCTGTGAGTAGAGGTGAATCTACTGATAACGTCAGTACTGAACTCCCTTTACAATTTGGGGGTGCTCTCATGCTTTGAGCAGCACCAGGCACCTGAGGCCATTTCTTCACTACAGTTATAGTGCTGTTATTCCACTTTCAACATCCTGTGGAATTCTGGGGCTTATACTTTACTGAGGCCCTTTTTGCACGGCATTTTCCATGCAAAAGGGAGCCTGGAGCATTGCACGATTGTGAGGAGCAATCTGCACGATGCACTCACAATCATGCGATGCTCCAGGGTAGGGCAGGCACCAATCGTGCACTTTTTCATTTTCTGCTAGAAGCTGAAAATGGTGCGCGATTGCACATTGCTCCCAGGCCCCATGCACACTTACCTGGCGTGCAGAGCCTCCAGAGCCGTGCCAGTCATGCTTCCTGCCCCAGCACAGCCTGGGAAAGTCAAGAGGCAGGGCTCTTGCGCAAGCAGGCAGCTCGTGCAGAGCTGAAGGACCCTGGATGCGAGAGCCTCTCGCTGGAGGCTGCTCATGCAATCCCCACACCCCAGCACCGGAAGAAGGTAAGGCGCAGAAAGGGCCTGAGTCCAAAGAGGTCTCTGGCTGAGAATTCTAAATGCTGCTCCTTAAGCTGCAAACTCCAGGATTCCACAGGATGTTGAAAGTGGAATAATAAAAGCGTAATAGTGTAGTGCAGAAAAGGCATGCGTCTACCTGATATATTTAATTTTCCACATGAAAATTATGAAGAAGATGAAGATTTGTGAGAAATTAAAATGGTGGCACTCAAATCACACAAGTCTGTTCCTGGCTAACATTGCTGGCAAGTGAGCTTGTTAGGGCTCACCAGTAGAGAAGGGGACCCAACCATAGTAACCTGTACTTCTAAGATTTCTGCCTCATGAGTTAAAATAACTTGGCTAGCTTTTGGCACTATGCACCTTGACTTGGGGCAGGCAACAATTTGCTGCTGTACCCCAAGCAGTACAATCTCTTGGGTTGGTCCTCTAAAAGAGTCAGTCAAAGCATCATGGAAACACAGGGCTCCATGTTTTGTTGTAATATACGGTGACCTCCCCTTCCATGTAAAATGATCTCATTGTATTTCTTAGGAATGTATTTCTCACTTAGATGTGCATAAGATTGAAATCTCACATTGCAATCCTACATATATTTAGAAAGAAGTAAATCCCACCGAGTTCAGCGTCGCTTTCCCCAAGCAACAGTGCATACAGTTCTAACCTAACAGCATAACATTTCTTCAAAACCAGGCAGTGTGCATGAAATCACATATACAAAAATACACTAAGCACACTTACTAGGCCGCAGTATTTGGTTGGCCCAAGATGTTGTGCTGCCTGATGCAAAGAACAAGATGATGCATCTTCGAATTTCTTATAAAAACACCCTCTCTACCAGCAGATGATTGTTTCTTCAACACTGATGGTGGGACAGAATCCTCCATAGCACCTGAAGGCAGCAAGCTAGGTTATGCAGTCCATAGCGCCCCTATGTGGCACACAGCTCTCTCCTCCAACACCTTGATGAAACTTTCCAGCATCTGCCACCTGAAATATAGTTGGTTCACTCTGCCTAGTGAAAAGCCTGGCCCTGCTGCTTTGCTATTAGAGAGGAATCCCACTGAAGACATGGGGGATTCTTCTTATCCATTATGCACTGGATTTTACTACATGTGTTACAGCAAGCAAAGTAGCAAGACCTTGGTTGCTATTTGAGTATTAAATTAATAAGGTCATTAATGAGATGTTCAGTATTGGCACATCCAATACAAAGAAAGGGTCACCTAGTTAGAATGTATTGCCAAAACTCTGCACAATAAAATATGTTTTGTTTGTTTGTTTTGGTTTTTTTTTTAATCTGAATGTATGAGCTGCTATTTTACATAACAACACTCTTCAATCTGGCACCTTGGCAGCACAGAAACTTTCTTTGTTTTCAAACTGGAAAAACACAATTACTTATATTGGCTCTCTGGTGGCAATTACGTGGAAGTATCTGAAGTACTTCTGAAACAAAAAGTAATTTCATCCAGGAATCAGTTGGAAGAGCATGATTCAGACTCAGGTATACTCATCCCAGAGAACGTAGAATGTTTTGTCTGGTAATTCCCACCCTACCCATTATGCTGTGGTCTTACATTACAAAACGATGATTGGCAAACCATCCTCATTGTGTGGTTCTCAGCTAGTGATGGAATGGCAAAATCCATTTCCCCTCCAGCTACTGTGAGGGTTTTGTAGTTAAACTTAGAGCAAGGAAGCAGGATAGACTGTGTGGTGGCTGACACTACAACAGTATTCTTTGTTTTATTACTTTTATTTCTTATAAAAGAAAAAGGAAACATCAACAATATTCTCAACCGATTAAAAAAAACACCCTCTTTGATGAACAGGTGTATTTTACCATAAGAGCTAAGTGCTATAGGCAATAATGTATTTAAATGTTTTACTCCAAGTCTCAAATCAAGTCTCAGGTCTCTACCTTCAAGTCCTTGCAAGATACTTTCAAGTCAAGTCCCAAGTCAAGTCTGGGAGCCAACTTTATACCCCAACTATATTCCAGAATTTCTGGAAAGAGTTGAATAAAGTCAGTTTTAACAATTTAAGAAGAGTTGGCCCTCCACATTCGCAGTTGCCATCTGCAACTGTTGCCATCTTCAGCTTTGGAGGTGGGGAATAGGATACTTCTTACTTTCCATTACTGAAGCTTCAAAAGCTTTAGAAGGATGGATCCTTTCTCCTCAAGCCCATTTGCTGTTCACCTCTGAGAAATACTTCCTATGCTCTGGGGATGGGTCTTCCCTTCTGCTCTTAGGAAAAGTTTTCGAAGGCTCCTCCGATATGCAGCGGAGACAGGCTGCTGAGCAGACCTCATGCCTGCCTCAAACCTGTTGACTAACCCGCTTGCTGTTCCCCTCTGAGAAATGCACTCACACTTTGGGCTTGAGACAGATCCTCATGTGACCAGTAGGCAAAAAGAGATGGAAGTATTGTTCACAGTTGTAAGGTTTCTGGATAAATGTATTACGTTACTAAATCAAGGGCAGCAAGTCAGTCACTAAAAATATACAAGTCACAAGTTGAGTCAGTGTATCATTAATTGCCCTACTGAATCCAAGTAGAGTCACTGAAGCAACTTAAGTCTGATTTGAGTCTGAATCAATCAACTTGAGTCTGCATCTCTGGCTGTAGGCTATATTGCAGAGAAAGGCAGTGGCAAACCCCCTCTGAGTATTCCTTGCCTAAGAAAACCCCATAAAATTCATGGGGTCACTATTAGTTGACAAGTGACTTGAGGGCACATACACAGCGAGAGATAGCTGCGCAATGATGTGCTGGCTATTTTTCTTTACATCTCATAATCAATGCAAGATCTAAATGGCACTGAATGCTAAATGTAGCTAGATGAAAGCAAGTCTTTTATTGCTATGTATAGTGTGCCATCAAGTCATTGTCAACTTATAACAATCCTAAGGCAAACCAACCATGGGGTTTTCTTGGTAAGATCTGTTGAGAGAGGCTTTGCCATTGCCTTCTTCTGAGGGTGAGAGAATGTGATTTACCAAAGATCACCCAATGGGTTTCTATGGCTATGTGGGGATTCAAACTCTATTTTTCCAGAATCTTAGACCAATACTCAAATTATGTTACCATGTTTGCTCTCTTTCGAAGCTACACTCAGAATTTATTTTTTTTACCAGTTGGAATTTTGATCAATTCAAAAATGGTTATCTTCCACACTACTGATATTCACACACAGCCAAAAATGTGGCTGCTAAGGTGTGAAAATTGCTCCAAACATAGGTCATCAGATCCAAATTTCACAGTCCAGAGCAATGCAATCTGAAAATTATTCATCTCGTGACCAGCTGTGATGATGTTTTGGGCAAAGTAAGGGAGATTAGGTCAACCAAATGTTGTGAACATACAAACTCGAGTTTCAAAAAGTATTCTTATGACTGAACCACTAGATGGCAATACGTGAGAGAGTTTTCAACAAAGCAAATATGTAAGTTTTCTTCAAGTCATATGGAATCTTTATCACAATTATTACAGTTTTACAAAAACCTGATTAAAAACAAGACACTGTGTAGCAAGGATGACTTCTGCACATGTCAATAAGTAAATTATTCTCTGTTACAAAGAACCAAACATCAGAAAGCAGCTTGCTAGGTGTGAGCTCTGATAACTTGCATTTCAAAATCTGTCATAAAAAGCTGCAGATGTTAGGGAGTTAGATTATCATGTAGGGTGGTCCAATTAGTATAAAGAATCAAAAAGCCTATGGCAACTTAGAATTTTGATGTTTGAGAAAGAGTCCCTTGAAGACTCTGTGTGAAATGCTAACATCTGTTTTGAATGAGGAAAAGAAAACATAATGATACAGCCCCTGAGGCTCAAAGTGTTTTGCAGTATGCATTTAATGCTGTATATGTAATAGATGTGGGATACCTTGAAGTATTTGGAATTAATTGCCAATGTTATTCTGAATGAAAAGAGAGAGAGAGTGCCATTTCCACAGTTCATTGCAAATCCTTCTACCATCTGACGGGGTCCAGCAATAATATAGGGGCCAGAATCAGCATTGGGAGTTGTATCATGCCAGACTAATCTTATCTCTTTTTATGATAGGGTTATAAGCTTGATAGATGAAGGGAATGCTGTAGACATAGCATACCTTGATTTCAGTAAGGCCTTTGACAAAGTTCCTCATAACATTCTTGCAAAGAAGTTAGTAAAATGTGGGCTGGACAGGGCTACTGTTAGGTGGATTTGTAATTGGTTGACCAAACGAACCCAAAGGGTGATCACGAATGGCTGCTTTTCATCCTGGAGAGAAGTGACTAGCGGGGTGCCACAGGGTTCTGTTCTGGGCCCGGCGCTATTCAACATCTTCATCAATGACTTGGATGAAGGAGCGGAGGGCATGCTGATCAAATTTGCCGATGACATCAAATTGGGAGGGGTTGCTAATACCCCAGAGGACAGAATCAAATTTCAAAATAACCTTGACAGATTGGAGAGCTGGACCAAAGTTAACAAAATGAATTTCAACAGAGAGAAAGGCCCTGCGCTTAGGCAGAAAAAATGAAATGCACAAATATAGGATGGGGGATGCGTGGCTGGATAACAGTACATGTGAAAGGGATCTAGGAGTCTTGGTAGATCACAAGCTGAACATGAGTCAGCAGTGTGATGAGGCAGCCAAGAAAGCCAACTCGATTCTTGGTTGCATCAATCGAGGGAGGTAATGGTACCACTCTATTCTGCATTGGTTAGGCCTCATTTGGAATACTGTGCCCAGTTCTGGGCACCTCAATTCAGGAAGGATATTGACAAGCTGGAATGTGTCCAGAGAAGGGCGACCAAAATGGTAAAGGGTCTGGAACCCATGCCTTGTGAAGAACGGCTTAGGGAGCTGGGTATGTTTAGTTCGCAGAAGAGAAGGTTAAGAGGGGACACGATAGCCATGTTTAAATATTTGAATGGATGTTATGTTGAGGAGGGAGTGCGCTTGTTTTCTGCTGCTCCAGAGACTAGGACAAGGAGCAATGGATTCAAGTTACAGGAAAGGAGATTCCATTTGAACCTCAGGAAGAACTTCCTGATGGTCAGAGCTGTCTGGCAGTGGAATATGCTTCCTTGGAGTGTGGTGGCACCTCCTTCTTTGGAGGTTTTTAATTAGAGGCTGGATGGGAATGGGAATGCTTTGATGGGTGTTCCTGCATAGCAGGGGGTTGGACTCAATGGCCCCTGGGGTCTCTTCCAACTGTATCATATAGCTCTGCTCAGGTGGAACTATGATACATCTTCCTTCACAGGACTCACCTCCCTCCTGCAGCTACAACTCTACAGTCATGTAGTGGCCAGTGGTGAGTGAGTGTGTATGTGGGGGGGAATTGAAGATGCATCTGACTATGTGGTTAAAACTACAATGACAATACCATCCTCCAGGACTTTGGAAGGCCCCCAAGGTTTCCTGAGTGATGATTTTGTTGTTCTGCCGCTGGTTATAGGCACGTTGTCAAATGCTTCATCAGTGTTCCCCATACACTGGCCTTAGATGGCTCTGGACCAGAGGGTTCACAGGACGATGATTCCTGATGTGGGCACTGCAAGAGGGAGATAGTGAAATCCTTCCTCTGCAATGATTAAATAAGTTCAGTATGAAGGTGTATCTCTCAATTTATGTGTGTGTGTGTATCACTGAGAAGATGGCAGTCAAGGCTGAAACTCAAGACTGGCATCCACCGTATGGAAAAGATCTTCTTGTTTAGGCAGACTTTTTCCTCATCCAGTTACTCTCAAGCCAACTCTCTGCAGCATGAAAGTGCAGTGATAAGGACAGAGAAACTTGATGGGTTTTAATTTCTGGTTTCTGCGAAGTTCTGCTCCTTGCTGCTCCTTTTCTCTTTTTTCTTTTCTTTTTTAGAAACAGGAAGTGAGCAGGCTGTCATTTCTGGTTTCTAAAAACGGTTGTCATCTATATAACTTTTAAATGACAAATCACATCTCTTGATGCTTCTAGGGGTAGGATTTCCCTTTTGGGAGAAGAAATTCTTGTCAGTCTCTCATACCCTCCAATACTTCACAGATGAAAACTGGGGCACAAGTGGCCAAGCAACATTAGAATGAGATCAAGATGGCAAATATTATTAAGAAGGAACAATAGACAAGCCAGGAGAAGATGCAGCAGTTTGCTTTTGCCTGAGTCTACAAAGAAGTTCAGGATACCACCCCTCCCTATCTCTCCTCCCCCCACCCAAGTTAACAGAGTGCAAACTTCATTTGCATTTTGACCTGAGTTTGCACCAGTTGAAATAAACTGAGAACAAAGAGGGAAAGTGGGAGGAGGAGTTGAAAAAGTGGCATGATGGCAGATTAATTGGGACTGTTCCTGTCAAACTGGGACATGTAGGGGGTGAGGCATCTTTGAGGAGTTCAGAGGATGAGCAAGTCTAGTGCCTGTACTTAAAACACTTAGGCCCTTTTCGCACGCCAGTCCTGTTGCGAAATGGCCTCAGGAGTGCTGCGGGATTCCAAGGACCATTCCACATGATGTCCTCGCAATCGCGTGACACTCCCGAGGCCATTCTGTAGCAATTGTGCAGTATATCATTTTCGGCTTGTTACTGAAAATGATGCACATCAGGCGTCCCTTCTGTACCCCACCTGCACTTACCTTGTGTGCGGAGCCTCTGGATGCGTGGCCATCGCATTTCCTTCCCCAGCGCAGCCTGGGAAAGTACCCAGCTGTGCTGTGGAAGGAAGGGGCGGAGCCCTCATGCTTCCTTCCGCCCAGCGTGGAGCTGATGCGGGGGGGGGAAGTGGAGGGGACATGAATGCCTCTCACAAGAGGCTTCTCGCATGATCCCCTCACAACAACACCGGAACGAAGTAAGGTGTGAAAAGGGCCTTTGACCACACTTTGCTCACACTGTTATAGAGTGCTGTCCAGAAATTGATGAGCAAATTTTAGGACCTAGACTCCTTTTTCCTCTTTCTGGCCTTGCCATATGGGCCAAAGAGAATGGCTATGTTTACTTGAGAAAAGCACGGGTGCATGGAGTCCAAGATAAAGAAGGCATGAGCTGACATCATCTGTAGGTTCAGAAAGATGTAACACCACTACACTACTGACAGCCGATTTTTCTTCTTCGTTTTAGATAATGCTAACATCATGTTGGGTTGATAATGCCCTTAAATGAATCCTGAGAAGCTGAAAATACTATTGGTCGTAGTTCTCCCATGGTAGAATATGTTGTCTGGCTTGCTTTGAGAGGGCACTGCTTTTGAGTGGATATGTTTACAATCTGAAGGTGCTAGTATAACCCGTCTTCTCTTTGGAGGCCCAAGTTGCAGAACATGTCAGAAAGTGTCTTTTACTAACTAAGGCAGATATTCAAGCTATGACCTCTTTGAGAAAGTTACACTCTGGTAATACCCTACTTTGACTACTATGATCCAGAGCACATTGTGCCGTCCTCGTAGACAGAGCTGCACCCGTAGATGGTTCAGAAATTAAAGTTAGTACAAAACATGGCACCCGGACTACTAACTGAGAGTGGGCATATAAAGCTCATGTTAGTAATCTTAAAGCAACAGTGATGGTTCCTAGCCTGCTTTGATGCACACCTGGTGTAAAGTTCACCTGTAAGGAACACAGGGACATATTTTGGGTCCCAGAGGCCATTTTCAGGTATTCTGAGAAAAACTTTGCAAAATTTCATGTTGACCGGGGGGAGTACAGTGGGGTTCTAGACATGATGGAAAGGTCCTCCTCACCTCCTAGGGATTATTTCTTTCCATTTTGGAGCATTTTTTTAACCTCTGGGGAGCCCTGGGGCCACAAAACTGGCCCTGGGGCCTCATGCAGCCTGTGGTACCCATGGTCTAAAGTGTGGATTACAAATTTTCAAAAAATATACATTTTGCAATAAAACTGCACAATATCTTTACTGTGTTACTGTTTTCATGACACATAAGTTACCATGGTAGCTTTAACTATAGATTTTATGTTTTTGGTGCATGAGTGAAGATGTCTTATCTCATCTCTTAAAGTGGAGTTTTTTACAAAAGAAAAACAGCAATGTGGATTTATAAAATTCCATATTCTAGGCAAAAGGCAAGCACTTTCTAATGTACTTACGAGGCACTGGGAAAAAGAAAGATGTTTGAGCCAATAGCATCTTCACATTAATAATTTTTAACAATGTGTCATTTGGGAAGACACTATTTAGAGTAACCAAATGATGTATAGTGTAACATATTTAGATGCGATGCTAATATTTACAATTTAGGAACATCAAAAAGAAAGTTTTATAGGAATCCGCACCGGGCTGAATGGTAAGATAAACAGTTTAATAATTACACACTTTTTACATTATGAAAATAAGTCATAAATAGTGTAAAAATAATTCTGAAGATCAACTTCTCACAAGCTAGGAACGAAAAACAAATACAAAGCTCAAATAACTGGAAGAAATAGAAAAAGAAAAGAACAGAAGAAACCAAGAGAACTTTAAAAAAAAAGGCAAGAGAAGAAAAATTCATACTGTTGGATGGTGCTCAGTCTTGAATTAAGTCTGAGCTAGAGGCCATCATAAAGTAGAGATGTACAACAAATCAGCAAGGGTGATTAAAATCTTGGGGATAAAATCTTGAAATTATTTACACAATCATTTTTACAGTGATATGACACTCAGAATGAGTCATGAACTATGTATCCCACAAACAATGACAATTCACCCCAAATTGCAGACTGTCTTCTCCTCTTAAGAGGTATCACTATGAAATACGAAAATAACCGCCCATACAATTTTAAAAAGTAAAAAAAAAATGCAAATAAAAATATAATATTTTCCAAATGAATAGAACAGATACATACACCTTTAAAAAAAGTTACAAAGTTGCATGATACTATATTTCCCAAACATGTACAATGGCATAATATCCTCAATGAGCAGGGACAATCCATTCGGAAGTTGTCCTACGCAAGCCACACTGAAATATATGAAAACTACACAACATTCTATTAATATTATACCTCCCATTGATTTCATTAGGTTTTGCACAGGAGAAGCTGTACAAGAGATTGTGGTCAGCCTCAACAATAAAGTCTTACTCAGTCAAATACTTGCAAAGCATCTCAGAGCAGTACTGCATGACTGAGGAAATTCATATTTTCAATCCAAATGTGAGGAGATAAACACTGAAGGCCCTGTGTTGAATAAGGCCCCCTGTTTTCCAGAGAAAGACAATTCTATTTCTGAGCAGCAATAATGAATAGGATCTGCTTCTAATACCATTTTTAAAAAATGCTAGTGAACCTCCCCCTGCAATACTGGTAGGTACATCTTATTAAGCATCTGTTGTTTTGGTGACAACAAAGCAAAAGTTAGAATCAAGAGGACAGGTGTTTCTTTATAAAATCTATGCAAAGTACTGAGTGGTTTGAGAAGTGTACCTCATTTTCAAGGTGACTCAAATCAATACTCAAATACCATACAAAATAAATAGAGAAAGGAAGGTGATAGATTTGTTCCACTACAAGATGCAGGTCTTGTGGCCCACAGCGATTGACTTTTTTAATACTTTTTTTTTCAAAGTCACTTTTGGTTTGAAAATGGAAAAGTAAGACACAAAATGATACACATGTAAAGATGTAACTGTGTGACAGTCACATACTAGAGGTTAGAAAGCTGGCAGAGACAGTGTATGCTGTCCACCTATCCTCTTCTGATTAAGTGTGACCGTTTGTGCATCTTTTATGCTCAAAAATAATTACACAAATTCCGTTATACAAAACAAATCCTACAGCTTTTTCTCATAGTTAACAATGACCGATTATAAACCAGAGTTTCATTCAGTGTTTCCAAATGGTGAATCAAGACGTACAAGTACATTACTGGATTTTTGCTTGCCTGATTCTTCAACAGTCTTAGCATTGGGGGGCTTTTTTATAGCAACAAAAACAACAACAACAACAAAAAACCCACAAACCAAACCAAACAAGTCCCCCAGAAACAACTACAATAATGTAATTGTAAAGCCTGGAAGATGTGTAAAGATCAAATCCTTTCAGAACTATAGATTACACTGACTTTGGGAGACAACATAGGTCTTAATAGCATGTGTAATAGTTATACAGGCAAATGCGAAGAGTTGGATTCTTGGTATTTTTCATAAAAAAGTAATGTTAAAATGAGAAAAATACCTTGGATGTTTTGATGCATACATGAAACTCCTTTGTGGTGATGAACATGAATACAAATTCAGTGAAAGATGGTATCTGTTTTGCACACTCAGCCTGTATGTGTATTAACAGGATAGGCAAAATGACAACAGAGCCTGGGGCACATAATTTGAGCCTTTGGATTAGGGTGGCTCTAATTTCTAACAGATGCATCAGAGAAGACTCCATAGCCTAGCCTCTCTAATCTTTGCAATGACTTTCAATATTTCTAATATTACAAATAGATTGGAGAAACTTACTGATGATCTAGGGATTGTGGTTTTTACCTATCTTTTACAATTATCTGCCTCTGAAGCACTTTGAAGATACAACTATCCTGTTTATGGAGATAAAAGGAAAATTCGTGGCATTTAAAGAAAGGCTAATCTGAAACACATTGTTTTCAGGCATTCTGTTTCTTTGTTAAGTAAAAGATAGCCATGAAATCTGGCACCAAACAAATAATAGGGGGAAACAGCCGAAGAAAAATAATAATCACACACACATGCGAAAGAAGCTGTGGATGTAGAATTTGAGTAAACTCATGGCTTTTTCCAATGCTTAATATAAAAAATAGATCACTTTATGAAATCTACAAGTTTAAAAAGAAAACTATAGAAAGAATGTCCCTAAAACTGCAATAACTAAACATAAATCAGCAACACTGAAAAAACATTTGTAGGAGGATTTTTTTTCTTTTGGTAGCACCAAAATAATCCTTAGAGAACAACACAAGGCACTGTAAGTATTCAGAAAGTGATTGTATATTTAGACTGAGTGCATCTGGACTTTTATCGGGCAATATGAATACTCCTACAGTTTGATTCTATTGTTGCACCAGAACATTTTTCCATTTCCAAAGCCCTTCTGAGGCTGTGCTACCATTTGCCACTTTTCATCCTTTTTAAAACACTTTCCTTTCCATGGTTCACTAGTCCAAATGCCCCCTTACATGGAAGAAATGCCCAGGCCTGGAGCCTTCCCAGAAGAGGCATTGATCTTTCTGCCTAGGAAATGTAGGGGATCTAATAATGAATCTCCATTTTCAAGACTTTTCAGGAATAAGTTACTTTGGACAACAGGAAAGTTAATAATTACTTTTAAAATTAGAGTTCTGCCTCTAGCCTTGGAAGAGGACTCAGATGTAGTCCTATGGACTACAAGATTATATTATTTGATACTTTAATGAATCAAGTACCATGTCCTTATCTGCTCTTATTCAACATCTACAGGTTGCAAACGAAAATGCAGATCTACCAAGATAGTGCTGACCTAAAAGAACAGATTCCTCCCATGAAACAAAAGCATCTGAATTAACTACAATGAGTCAAAATTAACTAGCAATATGTATTCGGCAGATGCATCAAACTAATGGAAAAAATATTCAAAGAGAACAAAACAAAACAACTATTGTCAGGTATGTATTCTCAATATGGCTAGCAACATTTCCTGCAATAACTGTAGCTGTAAGCCAGCATGATAATACAGATTGCTGTCAACCACCCACAGTTGCCATAAGTCTGAGCTGACTTGAAAAAGTGCAACAACAACAAATTCCTGTGTTTATAGGCTCACAGACTCGGCTCCCATATTATATTATCTTTATGAGATTGGGACATGTCCTGCACAGGGCAAAATACTTTGCATTAGCTGGTACAGAAATTAATTCACAACTGTACCTTAACCAAGATTAATTTTACTTTAAAATTAGTAATTGATACTCTATTCAATGACGGGTGAACTGGAAATGTCCTTCTCCATGTAAGGGCCTATCATTCATGTGCTAAGGGTTGGTTTTCTGTAAAAGCCACATGGTGGCAGGTCACTAAAAGAAATGCTAAGCTTATGTGTGGCTCTCCCAAGCATTCCTCCAAGTCTGCTTCATCACGTCATGTGAATAGAGCCAGTGAAAAACTGATAAGCATTATTTTTTGGGACTACAGCTCTCAGAATCCTCTCCTGTTAGCATGGCAAGCTATAGTGAAATAACTTTCCAAATCCTGAGCTAGTGAAACCTGATCACAGAAGCACAGAATTGAATGGGAATGTGGTTAGCATTCACAGACTCTCCATTCTTGATGTACTGCCTACGTGTGTACTTGTGTGTGTCTATTGGGGTATGGACCAACAGAACTCTCTTTAGCTCTATGCAGAATGGACTCTAAGTGGAAGCTGTGCTTAGACAGACAACACTTATTTTCTTGGTGTTTTAAAATACCAACAGTTATAAATGGAACTACTTATGCTCTAATGTCCTGCAACACAAAACTCTTATGAAAATTTATGCTTGGAATGTACCACCTGGTTTACAGGCTCCTTGCTTGCAGAATGTGGTTTACCATCCGACCAGATCTAAAAGGATGCATTAAGTGTATGCTATGATGTAATAAGAAATATCTCAAATAATACAGAAATTATTCAAAGATTAATATATTAGAAGACTTTGAGTGAAATTCAGAGGTGCTCATCTGCGTAAGACATCACTGGTAAATTGGACTTTTTTGTCCGTGGTTCAGCCATCCACGGGACCTCAAAATGTATTATGAAAAGATTTGGGGAGAATAAGGGATTTCATGGGCTGGAAAGGAAAGGAGGGAGACGTCCCTTGCACAAGCTGAAGTCCACTTGTGGGATGATGCTTTATGTCTTGTTTGCAAGTTTGACTTCTGTTAACAAATGTTTATGTGCACACCTCATCTGAGCAATTTCATTTCTCTTATTTAGGAACATTTAAATCTTGCCTTTCCATGCACTTGGGGCAGCTGACAGTAAATAACAAAGTCACAAGTGAAAAGAAAGTATTCAGCAAATGTAAGAATCCCTTTCTCTGATTTCCCTGAGCATCTGATCATCTCCCATCCCTCTTTTGCTCAGAGGACATCATTGAAACTTTGGTAAATATTTGTTAAAAATGTTAAGACAAAGAGCTCCACTGTTAAACCTATTGATGAGGAAAAGTTTCTTCAGGATCTATTTCTTTTTCCAAAGGAAAAATAAGAAAAAATGAAATTTCCTTTAAATGGCCCTGGCACTCTGAAAATTAAATTTGACCTTTTTTTTTCCAAAAGAAGAAGTAAGGTTTTGCTCTCATATTAATTCATGGCTATAAGGCAGTAGCAATATTTGGTTATGTTATCATTACAACCTCTTTCAAAGTGACACACATGTGATAATGGAAAGCAACTGATGCTTATTTCCATGAATATGACTGCATAATGAAAACATCCTTCTCACATTATTTTTACTTGTGTATGACATTTTTGGTCAGTCTTTTTTTTAAAAAAAAATTATGAACATACAGAAAAGTGAAATGATCCCTTAAAAACAAGTAGGATAGTATGCAACATAAATTATTTTCTCAGAATGCCTACAAATGTCCTTTTTGAATATATAGCTAAACATAAACATGTTGAGCAGGTACGTTCAAAACTGAGAAACAGAACATCTTATTAAAGTAAAGTTCTTCTACTCAGAAGCTAAATTGTGAATTCAATGGGGTCCACTGCCATGTAAATATTTGTACAACTGCAGATGAAAACTGGGATACATCTGAGCTAAAATTTACAGTGAACTGTGACTTTCATGCAATAGCAACTATTTCTTTCCCTTTTCCACATCCTCTGGACTATGGGACCCGAAAATATGCCAACTGCAGAAGAAGAAAAGGCATATTAATAAATAAGCAAGTAAAAAGACAAACTCCTTGCTTTATAGCAGTAAAGACTCAACAGATCTCCAAAAAACCCATTACTGAAAGGAGGTGAATACAAAGGTGTTCTTCAAAACTTCAGGGTTTGTAAGCATGAACACAGAAGAAATTAACAAACTGAAATATTAAACAAATAAAATTAAATATATCCTACAAGTAGTTGTCATTTCATCAGGAACTTCTATAATCCAAATGGCAAGCCATATAAAGTCATCACTGTTCCATCATTTTGGAGGAAGGCATTTTATGGTATCTTGTGTCAAGAATTCTTCCCACACAGAATGATCTCAAAGTGCAATATATGAAACACATATTGCTCTAATCCTTGAAGAAGGCCACTGTCCTCCAGTTGATACTGAGATCCACCATCAAGTGATCCATTTGGCATCTCTGCAACTCTGTCATCCTGCTCACAAAGAAAGATCTCCATGCTTCTTTCCTTCTTGGTTAAATAATCAGCAGGGGCCAGTGTTGAAATTCACCCGATACGGTTCTCGTGACTGTGAGCAGTGCAAGCAAATGGAGGCTGATGAATAGGTTTACCTATTCTCACAAAGGTGGTTTCATAACCCAGAAGACTGAGAGCCATCCACCATTGGAAGGAACTGCAATTCCTTCCAAATTCAAGACCATTGTCTTAAATTCCTTATCATTTTTTTGCAATAAGCCATGGTGTAACTCCCTTGAAATGATAAAAAAAACAAAAACAGTTCAGATGTCTGAATTCCAATCTAACAGCCGGCAACCACTGAGCATATAAGATGATCACACAGCAAGCTATTTTGGCACACAAGTCATGCTTTTGATTTTAGTTAGCACAAGTAAATGGGGGCAGGGAGGGATGAAACTGTAATAGAGTTTATCAAGTGAATATGGAAGCAAAATCACTATATTCCAACTGCAATCATGTACAGTATATTTCATAGCACTGAGCTCATATTTGGTCACAATTTCATGTAAACTAATTTATGGCCCTTGCTGTCCATGCAGGTCCACAAGCCAAAACAAAACAAAAAAGCAAAAATGAAAAATTGCAGAAAGCAACTCAAGTGTCTATGAATGATCACTCTATAGAGATGAACTCTGTAGAGAGACTAATACTTGATTTTGCAAGTTTGTCACACAGTTTATATTTGCCAGACTGAAGATGCTTGTGAGGAATAGATGTACACATGGACCACTGCAAACAAGTAGAAGCAGCTACGTGTAAACATATTTTCAGACTTGTAAAATCAATGATTCCATTTTCAACTATAAATACAAGAGGTGGAGCGTTATATACACAACTTCATGCTTGCAAAGTTAGATTCATCACTGCAGAGAGACAAAAAGAAACATTATTGCAGGTTAGTACTGTAGTACTGAAATGTCTGCTTCAACTGTAGACATATTGGAGTTGGGTAAGAGAAAAATGGAGTTCATCTGAGAGAATAGAGCAGTTCCAGTTCCCATCAACAAAGGAGGGAGACAATTTTCATTTTATCCTTCTTCCTACAGTCTTCACACCCCTGAAAATCTATTCTGGAGGGTTGACGACCCCACTCTCCTGCAGAGCTTGAGAGGCGGAAGTGTGAAGGGGGAATATTTCTTACGATTTTGTCATTCTCCTTCATTGGATGCTCACATTTTACTTATTGATGGTATGTGATATATAGCAATTAAAAAGTGACAAAATAAGAATTTTCAGAGTCTCACCTTTTGCCAACAGCCAGGCATTGGTAACCCATCTGGTCCCTATTTGAAGAACAAAGTTCCAAAATTATTACTGAGCTTGACAATGTATTCCACCAAGCTCCCACAACATTTCATGTCACCCAAATTACAACTTAAACTTAGAAAGATGAATAACATTCAAACATTCAGTGAAAAAGAATGAGTGGGATGCATGAGGACCTTCTTAATATATCAATAAGATGGGGTTCCTCAGGTTTTCTGAGGATTAGCTATCACCACCAATGGTTTCATGTAAAATCACAGAAACACCTTAAAGTTTAACAAATTCTTTATCTCATGCAAGTATATTTATGGTTTGCTGTCTATATTGATCCATACATAATAGTGGAATGGAATAACAATTAGGGTCCTAATCCAGCAATAAGCATGCTATAGGTTGCCTTTACTAATTTACTGCCCCAAATCAACTGCAGATTTGAGCTGGACTGCTTAGTCCATTTGGGCAGAACTAGACAGGCATGGAAAATGAGAAAATATTCAAGACAACTTTTTGCATTGGTGAGAAAGTATCATTTCTATCTGGACTTCATTGGAATTACTTTTTTGGGAATAAGCTAGCTACACCCAATTTAGTTATACTTACATAGTTATAACTAGCTACACCTAAACATAGTAGCCAATTTTCTCAAAGTAAAGCTATCAAAAAGAAAACTGAGCAATGTAAAGTATACTGAAACAGTGAGAAGGCCATTCTCATTGATCAGGACCTAGTGGGATGCTTCCAACTGCAGAACCAGTGAGAGATTATATGTATCCTCCTATAAGCCTTTTTGCATCACTCAAACTGGCCCAACAGGATGGAAAAATATTCTTGAATTACATTTCAGATGGTATGGGAGGAAACAACAGAGAAATAAAAGAGACTCTGTTCGGAGGAGTTTCTAAATTAGTAAGTGTACTGTTTTTCAAGTTGCATATAACTGTGTTAACTTAGATTCAAATAGCTCCATGGCATGTCCTCCAACATTTCACAGATGAAAACTAGGGTGCATGTGGCAAAACAAAATCAGAATGTTGTCAAGATGAGAAAAGTTATTAATATAGAAAGCCACACAACCTCTGAGCAGTTACAGCTACTTGGTTTTGCTTGAGTCCACTGGGAAGGGCAAGATTTTGTACCCCTCCTCTCCTTTCCCCCCACTGAGTTAATTTAGTGCAAGCTACCTTTGCACTTTGAAATTCAGTTTATACCAAGGGAACTAAGCCAAGGACATGGAGGAGAGCAAGAGAAGCAGAGAAAAAATGGGGCATTTTAAAAGCCGTTGCAAAAGAGAATTAATGGAGTCCCTGCTGAATGAGGATAGTTGAAGGGTATGCTAGGTGTATGCCATGTGTGTATCTATGTACTTGTAAATGTTGGTGATTGCTGTTTTGAAAATAATTATTATCAAAGGTCCCTCATGATTTGGAAGCTGCTTGTTGGGGAGGGCATACTAGAATTGGGCCCGTGAGAACCACATTGCAGATTGATAATTGATAATTTCTCTGTATAACATTTTGGAACCTGGATATTGTTAGCAAGACAGTACATTGGAATCAGTTGAAATTTCTATCAGGTTGGATCCTGGTCCCAAAATCTGCACGCCTGATCCACAAATTAATTTTGAGCATAGGAAGCTATATTACACTGACTCAAATTCTTGCTCCATTTAGCTCAGTATATTGAACTCTGACTGGCAGGGTTTTGGATAGGGTTCTTTAACTGTTGATCTGTAGTACTTTCTGCTGGTCTCTCATCCAAATTCTAACCAGGCCTGACTATGCTATGTTCTAAAGTCATAAAAATCAGGCATGGTATTTAAATTCAGGTATATTTGGTTCTGTAGGCTTAAATCCAATTGGTGGTCTAAACTAGAATAGATCTATTGGCTCACTTGCTTGATGGTAATCCAACACTTATATACAATCCAGCGGATCTACTCTAATTGAGACTGATAACTGCATTTAAGCCATAGGCCATTTCCGCACTACACACTTACAGCACGATTATTCCACTTTCAACATCCTATGGAATCCTGGGTTTGCAGTTTCGGGAAGGGCCAAGTGGCCCCTCCCGAAACTGCAAACCCCAGGATTCCATAGGATGTTGAAAGTGGAATAATCGCGCTATAAGAGTGTAGTGCGGAAATGGCCATAGTCTCTACTGGCTTGCTCTTCAGTGGGTTTAATGCAGCCACTCTAACACCTTGGCCATTTCTGCACTCAACTGTTACAGTGCTAATTTTCCACTTTCAACATCCTATGGAATTCTGTAGTTTACTGAGGGCAAAGATGCCCCTCCCTAAACGGCAAACCCCAGGATTCTGTAGGATGTTGAAAGCGGAATAATAGCACAATAACAGTTGAGGACAGAAATGGCCGTTGTCTTTTGATCTGCTGTGGCATGTGGTTAAAGATGACATTACTAATGTACCAGAGAAACCATGCTATTACTTTGGCACTGTAGAATGACAATCCAATTAAAATATTTAAGATCAGGATGCTCATCAGGTTAAATTCAAGTTCTGATTCTGATTTTGATACCCTGAAAGCACCAGATTCTGTCTGATCCTGGAAGCTAAGTAGAGTCAGGCTTATTAAGTATTTGAAGCAGGGGACCACCAAGGAAGACCAGATACTATAGGCTGTATTCAGAGGAAGGCAATGGTAAACCACATCTGAGTTTTTCTTCCTCAAGAAAACCCTATGAAATTCATGGGATTGCCACAAGTCTTCAGCTGACCTGAAAGCATATATTTTTGTTTGCTTATTTATCATTTCATTTCTACCCATCCTAGGTAGTGGCGCTGTCAGTGAGTGGGATCAATTCTGAAATGCAAATAGAGGTCCTTTACATTATCAGTCTGTAAATGATGGTGGAAATCTGGTACTCCATATTTCCAAAGCTGATGACAGCAGTTCTGAATATTTACTTCATACTGGAACATTTTATCTGCCAACATTTCTAAGACAGTGGTGAGTCCCCCTTTTCCTTAGAATTCTTCAAAAAATCCTCAATAACCTGAGCAAAAAACCTGGTAGAGATTAATCAGTTTAACCATAATTCAATTGCTAGTCCCAACTAAGGCAGACCCATCAATTCTATGATATTTACATAAGTGTTAAATTCCCATTCAGAAGTTTATTCAGTGAGTCTACTCTAGATGGGCTTAGCAATTAGACTGAGGGTCTTGTTTTACAGATGTCTGTTCATAGGAGCTTTTTCCTCTACTTCCAGACAGAAATGATACAGCAAAGACAAACCTTTAAAAAAATTATGAAGGCATGCTTTGTTTACTCACAGCCAAATACATGAACTATGGGGCATCATTAATCAGTTGCAAACAAAATATAGCATGGACTTTGTATTCAGATAGAGATTATTTTGACATTTTAGATGAGAAACTTTGTACTTGAAAGAAAATCTATTTAATTTTAACATTCATCTTTAAAGAATCATGCTTAAATTACAAACAGTATCGGAACATGCAGATCAAGTCTAACTGCTAACTGATAAAAAGTCTTCAGAATTTTTTTCAAAAGTGTAATAATGTTGAAGTTTGTTTAGGGAAAAATATTTTGACAATATTGAAAATAATAATAATAAAAAAGTGTTGCCAGATTGGTACAAGGGAGAGGGATGGACAAGTAGAATTTTAGTATAGGGAGGAACTTGAACTCATGCTAACAAAGAGTTGGGAGAACTGTTGTGTATATTGTGGGAAATTAAGTTTCAAAGGAAAGACTTGTTACACTGAAAACATTTAAGAAACGAAGACAGTGAGGGCTTTGGGCTGCAGGCCATTAACTTTTTACAAAGATCTGATACTTGTGTTTTCAAATGTGCATAGCATTCCAGTCTGTAGTAGAACTGATCATGAAGACTAAGTACAACCAAAGAATTGTTAACACTAGCTTCCTGTCAATGCATTCTGGATGGCTATAATGCTTTTGGCAAAAAGACTTACACCCTGATCTTAAAACCACTGCTTTGAATCCAGACTTGTTCATGCTTAAAGTAAGATTACAGAAATCCAAGGGATTTATTTCACAGTTAAGTCCAATAGAATTCAATAGGCCTACTCTAAGAACAAATCAGCCAGGATCCAACCCATTGGCTGCAGTAGAAGGTTGCATGGACCATTCCAACTGCAGTGGTTAAATGCCAGTACTGCAACCACAAGGTTCGATCCTGCCAGGCTCCAAGGTTGACTCAGCCTTCCATTCTTTCGCAGGTCAGTATAATGAGTACCCATCTTGTTGGGGGCAATTAGCTAAAATACATTGTAAACCGCTTAGATAACACTTAGTTGATAGGCGGTATAGAAATAAATGCTATTACTATTATACATAAAAAAAAGGAAATAAAAAAACTCTAGTTCCTAGTATCCATATCAGGGTAATATTTTCACACAACAGAATTGTGCATATGTCTGGAGAATTCCCTTACACTGAACATAACTGAGAGCTGGAGAAGCTCTCAGTTAGCCAATATTATATGTGCACATTGAAACCCATCACCACAATTCTTTGCATACAAAGAATCCTCCTAGCATATATATTATTTTTCCACTCAGTTAAACAGAAGAGTATACACCCAGGCCCTGGATAGCCCTTAGCTGATATGTGGTGGTGTCATCGTCGTCATCATCGTCATCCAAAGCAAGTCCTGTTCCATCTCTTCACTCCAGTCATTGCTTACTTGAGTAATGAGGTGAAAAAATAACAACGAGAGAGAGGAGAAGTAAGAAGAGAAGTAAGAGGGCTGGAGGCTCCAGGGGTTGTCAGAGGGGGCCTTGACAACCCCCAATTATGCTAAATATGAGAAGTTATTCTTTCTATTCTGAGCTTGGGAAAGTTACTTTTGCATACAACTTCTACAGTCTTGCAGTGAGCATGTCCATTGACCATATTAGCTGGGGGAGTTGGAGGCTGTAGCCCAAAGGTAACTTTTCTAAACTTAGCCTCTCTTGAAGTTAACAAGGAAGTCTCCAAGGGCTTTTATGGAGCCAAGAGAGTTTACTGGTTTGGGCTGCCTCTATTCACAGTTAGCCACCATGTTGGTATTCTCACAGGGAAGAACTCCTGCTTTGACACTGAAGTGCTTTGAATCAGAGCTTCTTTACTTCTTTGCACACTCATTATTCCTATTTTCTTTTTATGAAAGAAAATGCACTCAAACCAACTCAAGGCTCTAAAGTATAATATTGTGTCCAGTTCTGGGCACCTCAATTCAAGAAGGATGTCAACAAGCTGGAATGTGTCCAGAGGAGGGCGACCAAAATGGTGAAAAGTCTGGAAGCCATGCCCTATGAAGAATGCCTTAGGGAGCTGGGTATGTTTAGTCTGCAGAAAAGAAGGTTAAGAGGGGACATGATAGCCATGTTTAAATATTTGAAGGGGTGTCATGTTGAGGAGGGAGCAGGCTTGTTCTCTACTGCTCCAGAGACTAGGACAAGGAGCAATGGATTCAAGCTGCAGGAAAGGAGATTTCACTTGAACCTCAGGAAGAACTTCCTGACCATCAGAGCTGTCCGGCAGTGGAATATGCTGCCTCAGAGTGTGGTGGAGTCTCCTTCTTTGGAAGTTTTTAAGCAGAGGCTGGATGGTCATCTGTTTGGAATGCTTTGATGGGTGTTCCTGCATAGCAGGGGGTTGGATTCGATGGCCCCTGAGGTCTCTTTCAACTCTATGATTCTATGAATCTATAAAACTTGTTTAAGGGTAGAGCTAACATAGGCAGGGTAAGCATACTTAGGTCAGTCGGTCAGTCAAAGGACATGTGTTTCTGCTATGTGTCAGCAGAGAGGGTGATTTCATTCACTGTGAGTACAGCAGGACCCTTTGGGTGGTGGTGATGAGAATGGGGAAAAAAGACAAACAATTTCTGAAGGGGAAAAATTATACTTATTGCAAATGTTGGACTCAAAACAAATCAGAACCCAGCTGTGTGATGCGGGTACAAAGAGCTCAGTGTTATGTTGCAGATGTTGGTAGGATGTGAGATCTCTGGATACTGTTATTGTCATCAAAGCAGCCAGTCAGATCATGCACATGCATGTATGGGGAAGTTATAATGTAAAGTCTGGGCACTGTAAACTTTACATTGGGAATGATTGACTAGAAACATTGGAATCACATGCAGGGTTGGAAGGAAAGAGCAATACTGTACCAATTGGCAAGGGGCATCCAGCCCATCCAGGCCAGGCTGGCCTGGCTCCCCTTTTCCCTTAATTCCACGGAAACCCTGTTTGTAAAGATTAACTTGCAATGTTACTATACAATATCTGGAATAAGCAAACAATAATGGAAGAAAAAAGGAACAAGCTAGCAGGAAGAGCGCCAGTGATAATGCTGGTATTTTGCTTCTTAGATATAAGTTAGAGATTGGAAAAGTTACTCTTTTGGACTGTAACTCCCAGAACCCCCTAGTCAGCAATCCAAGATCTGGAAATATGCCATCTGTCAGGGAAACTGGCCGATATGACAAAATGTCAGCTAGTATGCTGAATGCCACAAAGTCTCTCATGAATACCTATTCCATTTCAACGACTTCTAATGACACATTAAAGAGAGTTAGGTCAAACACCAGCAAGAATTCTTCTTCTTTTCCTCTTCTTTTTCACCTAGACAGCTGATTTTTTGAAAAAAAATTTGGTTTGCATCAATATCAGCATTACACAATAACTGTAGCTTGTTCCTCTTAACATTACAATATTCTAACTATTATCTACTGTAGGAGGAGACATTTTCAATACACGAGTGAGACGTACCAATGGGCAAGGTGCATCTAATCCAGGGGCACCCTGTTCTCCTTTCTCCCCTTTGGGCCCCTTTTTGCCTTTCTTTCCCTTTTCCCCCTGTGAACACAATGGTTTGGATAAAAACAAAATGTTTCATTCTTTTCAGGGAAGAAAAAAAGAGCTGTCTTAAAAGATTTTTTAGAAATTGATATATAGATATATATATATTTAGCTAGTGGAGAGCTGAAAGGACACTTACCACTGTGTTCTAGTTTGCATGATGCATTATATGGAAAAATAAATTATAATATGGTCATAAGCAACAGCTAAGTCAGCCTGGTTGTTCTGAGCTTCTGCAGTGATCTCATTATTATGAATGCTTTGAATATTAAACCAGGGCTTGAAATTAGAAGCTATTTCTCAGAAGTTTCTCCAAGTAAAAATCATATTGTTTGGCTATCTCCTGAAGATTATGGAAGTTCCAGTACATTTTCTGAGGCCTACTACGCAGATCACCAGGGTTTTTTTGAGACTACAGTTCCCAGAATTTTGCACCCAGCATGGGCACTAGCCATGTTGGCTGGGGGATTCTGGAAGCTGCAGTGTAAAAAAGTAACCTTTTCAAAGTCTGCATATCACCATGGGGTAATATGCTATTCTAGCCTTGATTTTTGACAACAAAGGCCATAATTATTTCCCAAGAAAATGCTCCTCTTCCTGAAGGCACTGACATCCGAGTGCAAATCAGCACTCTCCACAACTATATGCCTGGGATATGCATAACCACTTTTCTAGATTTGTGTGGGAGAGAGCCATATGAAAAGGTCTCCCCATTCCCACATTACTACTGTGAATTGTGAATTGGATCCGAGCTCATGTTCAGAAGAACTTCTTCATCTCTCTTGATGGAAAAGGAAACCCATGCCTTTGTACTGCCACATTATAGAAAGAAATGGGAAATTTGGTATATACAGGTTGCCCACATTGCACACAACTGTGCACACACTGTTCTGTATCAGGTTTTTGTTTAGAAGATTACACATCTTTGTGGCTTGTCAGTGAGGAAGTTGTGATCCTAAGAATGCTGGGCTTCAGTTTTCAGGACAGAATGTGCCATCCAGATGCTCAGAATTTGTTTAAGCTGGCCAAAAGATCTGGGTAGTTATAAGGATCAGAATGAAGTGGAATGAGATGAGAAAGTAAGATGAATTAAATCTATAGCAGGTGGTAATATCAGTTTTGTGCAACAAACACATCTTTACTGAAATGATTTTTCCCCTCAGAGTCTTCACTAAACATGTCCTTTTGATCCCATTCTTTAAAAGTTTGACAAAGGAGTGTCCTCAAAACTTAGATTTCTTTTCCAATCTTTCAAAAAGATTCAAAAGCACCATGTTTCTTGCTCTTAAGATATTCTAATGCTTTCCCAAAGGGCCTTCTATTTCTATCATAAAAGCACAATAAAATGCCATCCTTCATGAATTAATCTGTCTCTTTCTACTCATCTGCCTGGGTTGAATCTGCAAAAATCAGCCATGTGGCTAAAAAAAAAGAGCTTAAAAAAAAGAAGTATGCATTATGGGAATTTTGGAACTTAATGAGAGTTAATGGAACGGATCTCACTAAACAAATTCAGTGCTCAGAAAAGTAGAACTGCTATCTGAAAAAAATGACTTTATCTTCAGTGAGCAAGAGACAGTTTGAGACCTAATTTAATTCCGATTTCATACCTGATCAGTTAATCACAATGGTAAATGAGTTTCAGGCTCACTTAACAATTTATAATCAAACCAATAACGATCCTATCTTTTTTCAAAAAACAAAAACAAAAACAAACCCACCACACTCAATGAAAGGAATTCAGGGACATTAGAGAAATGGAGAAATAGAAGGGAAATTAGTAGAATGTAATAAAGAACAATCAACGAAGGACTGTCAAGGTCATGGCTGTAAGGAACTAAGTCGTAAGGAAAAAAGTAAAAAAAGACAAATAGAATTATAAAGAAACAAGGTAAAGGGAGAAGGGATGGATGCACCTCTGGAAAAGTAGACAGACTTACAGCGGTTTATAGCAAATGGACATTCATCTATTTTCTCATCAAAAAATTACTATGCATTCATTTACAGCAGAAAATAAACGCTAGAGATACTTCTTTTTTAAATGTCACAATATCTGAGGCGTATCATACATACATCTTCAAAAGTCACTAACAAATTCTTAATGACTCCAACAGAGGCTTTCACCTTAAGTAGATTAAGACATCTATTATCGTGCTGATACATATTTTAAAAAAATTACATTACACAACACACATGATATACTATGACACATAGGACAAGCATTCCAATGAGAGTCAAACACATTTCCATGGAGAGATATACCGTATTACATTATGTGGAGAATATTATTCATCTATCTTGTCTGTGTGCCAAAAATGTTTTGAAGTACTGTGGTGGGGAAGAAAGGCAACAGCTCAAGAAGATAATGGACACAACATAGAAAACTATGAATTAAGAAACTGAACCTCATTTGAAACACTGTGTTTCTGTAATAGAAATGATGGACAAAATGTCTTCTGCAGCAATCAGGTAAGGAGCCCTCAGCACTACATTAAAAAAAACACAAATGTGAATTGACAATCTCTTTAGGGGGTGTGCTTTGGCTGGCCTTAAATGACAGCACATGTATGGGAAATAGCACTATGAGTGAGACCTTATTCATTTCTTACATATTTATATGCTACTTTACTATTTTAACTCAAACTCTAAAGTGGTTCAACACAAAGTTATTACAGTTTATTGAGAAATAAATGGCTGACGGCTAAGCAGGTGAGTTTGAGGGAAGATAAGAAGAAAACAGCCCAGTTGAGAACTGTGGCCAAGCCAGGGAGCTCATGAAGCGTTACAGCTTCAGAAAGCGTTAACGAATTAGAGAATTAGAGGGACTAGTATGTGGGAAGTGATTATTACATTACGGTTTGAGCATCCCTTATCTGAAATACCTGGGATCAGAATTCTGTATTTTGGATTTTTTTTAAAAAATTAGAATACAGTTCAGGTGCCTGTATATAAAATGTATCTAAAATGGTGTAGGAAGGCAGCAGAGGCAGTGGTAATTGCTGGAGGCCAGGTGCACATTCTTCAGGCTCTCCCACTTTGGAGGTGATGTGAGGAGAGGAGTGGGAGGGAAAGAGCCAAACTTTGCACAAGCGGTGGCCTCAGGGGCGGCTGCTGATCCTCACTGCCACCTCCTTCAACCGAAGTGAGGTCTAGAGCAGGATGCAGCAGTGACAGCAACCATGGCAACCATCTCCAGCCTTGGACTGGAAAAGAACCCCACACCAAAAACAACAACAACGACAACGACAACAAAAACAGCCCCTTTTCTCTCCCCCCACTTCCATTGTTGGAGCACGAATTCCATTCTGTGCCCTTCCTACCCAAGTCTTCTGCAGATAGGAGCCTATCAATTCAACGAACTCCTACCGCAGTGTTGGCGGAGGCTGCCAGCTGCCTGCTTCTGCCTCCGAAGTGGCAGCTGTGGTGCTCCTGCTTGTTTGTTTGGCTGAAGAGAGACGCAAGAATCTGTGAAACGGAGGGAGGCATAGATTCCCCCATTTCACAGACCTTTGGGTCTCTCTCCAACCTTGCAAATACAATATGGGTATGTATAAATTGTAGCTCCAAAAGTTTTGGATTTTGGAACATTTTGGATTTCAGAATTCCAGGTAAGGGATACTCAACTTATATAACATTTTGCCTAAGACCTGAAGGAGCATTTTCCATATATGTGTGTGTGTGTGTGTGTGTGTGTGTATATATACACACACATACACATATACATACACACATCTGATTAATATCTGATATCTCTAAGGGACCTGATCGGTGTTCATGTTAGTCATTTTAAGGTACCAAGTTAAAACCTGGTTTTTTATTAAAGACTCTGGAGCTTAATTGTATTGGCTAGAATCTTCTACACGATTTGTTGCTATCATACTATGGTAGTTATGTCGGTGTGTAGTAAATCTCAGCCCAACTCCCCTAATTCCCACTTACCACTCAGCAGCCACTGCAATCAACAGTTCCTCCATCAGTCAGGAAATGGCCGAGTAATGTTCCCATTACTTCTCATGAGCAATCTCTGTTGTGACAGGCAGAAACAGGGGTCCTGTCACAATTCTGCCCCCTTGCAGCGGAGATCATGTGCACAAGAAGGAGATCAGAACATCAGTCAACCACTTGCTGAGCGACAGGGAGACAGACCCCCACTGACCACAGTAGCTGCTGACTGGCAAGTGGGAACTGGTGGAATTTCACAGTCTCTATGTATCCCCTAAACAAGGAGATATCTAGGGATCATGAATATAAAGCAGTCACAAATGCATAACTCTTAGATATGAATTGCTAACTACCCATTAGGATTCCATACTTTTTTTTTAAAGTGTACATGTACACAGTTAAAACTATTTTAGTCATTTCTGTCTTAAACCAGTGGTGTATTTAATATGTTTTTATCCTATTTAAATTATTCCGTTGTTTTCAGCTGCAGTTGTTTTAAGTTGTTTGTATTGTTTTAATTGTATGCTGCCCTGAGATTTCATAATAAAGAGCATGGCAGGACACACATATTCAAATAGATAGATAGATAGATAGATAGATAGATAGATAGATAGATAGATAGATAGATAGATAGATAGTACCTGAGACAAAATCTCACTCCAACAATCTTTCCAAATCATTACTAGGAAGCATTGCACAGCAGATACTTCTATGACAGGGTTGGGAAACCTGTGGTCCTCTCAAGTTTTTGACTTCCAATTTCCATTGACTTTTGCCAGCATGGCTAATGGGGAAGGATGATGTTGTTTTGTTATTCCACTTTCAAGATCCTATGGAATCCTATGGGGTTTGCAGTTTAGGGGGTGGTCTTAAAGGGGCAAGGTTTCACATCCTGATGTACGATTTTGATATGGATCCAATTTTATAGGCTTTATAGTATAGAAAAAAATAGGATTTTAAAAGAGCTACATGAACAAATGTCACTTCTTTGGTTCCTGGAAAATCCATGTACATTCATCCTTCCTTTTCTTCCTTTAGCTTTTAGATACTGTCCTCTGGGAAATTTCTATCTGTCCACAGCATCAAGAAGTAGGCTAAAATGGATAAAATGCAGCAGCTAAAGGGAACTGCTACTTAATAGACACCATGCTAGGAGAAAAGGTCACACCCTAGGACATCCCAACGTACAGCTTTCTGATAATAGGGAATAGAGTAGAAACTGGTTGTTCTGTAGATTCTGTTGATGGCTGATTGGGCACATGGTTTCATAGGTAAACTATCTATTGATATAATCTGTTTCACAAATTGGAAAGTTGCTCTTCCACAAGTGCAGTCTATACTTTTTTTAGGTGACTTGGCTTTAGCTCAGGGTTATCATTGTCTGCCAGCTCTTTGTGTGACAAGGTGAAAGTCTGAATACCTTTCATAGCAAAGCTGATTCTTTAACTACCCATTGGGCCTATGCGTAAATTCTGAGGTGATAACAGAGACACTTCCCCAACAATAGACTTGGGGAAGACTAAGATTTATTGAGCCAGCATATATACTGTAATCTTTCTTCCAGGGGAAATGTGTGTGTGTGTGTGTGTGTGTGTATACGTATGTATGTATGTGTGTGTGGGCTAGAGGCTGAAAATCTGTTCTCCCCAGCCAAATAAAATACTGTTTTTATTTGTGACCACCTAATCACTATACATTTTGTCTAGAATTTGGCAAACTTAATTCCCTCAAGCTATGCTTCGGTATTTCATCTAATTTCAACATACAAGACATCCCTATGAGAAACAACCCCCTGCAAAGATTTCATCATCTACTCCTGCACCTGTCTGACTGAAATTTGTAAGGCTTCACATACTCAGAAAGGGTTACTGTGCTTGCATATTTCACCCAATTCTATCAACCGCAAGAAAAGCTGGACATGGTTAGTTTTTCCCATCACAGTCAATGCCATCCATACCTTCGAAAAATGAACTGAATGGAGGCTTCACCTGGTCAGATCTGAACTGTCTAAAGCTCTGGAGTGAGGTAACTAATTATAGAAACTGCTAGATTCTGAACCAATTTCCCCTGCCCCATGCATTCTCCTAAAAATATTACATCTACTGTGCAATGTTTATTTTTTATTTCGTGGTCCCACATTACCTTTGATGTGTATAATGGGAAAGAGGCATTATTACTTCATTAGATAAACACTTCTAGATTTTGAGATCTGTCTTCTGAAACAGTTTTTGTCATTGAAAGGATGTTGGATGTCTAAAAAACCTTTCCAAGCTCTGGAATAAGGTGATTACATTTTATTTTGTTTTTAAATACTTATTATCATTTTCCAGAAATACTCCCAATTTAAAAGTGTAGGGGTCTCTAGCAACATAAAGAGCACCCATGCCAGTGCATTTACAGTCAACCCTCCACATCTGTGGGTTTGACTTTCATGGATTTGATTATTTACACATTTCTCCAACCCCTGCCCGCCCCCCAACCTCAGTAGTTTCTTTTGCAGGTCAACCTTCCCACTTGGCAGTTCTGATCAGGTTGTGTAGCCCTTTAAAAACCCACTTCTGGTCCCTCTCCTCCTCCACCAGCCATGGCCAGCCACCTAAGGATGGCTCGCAGTCTGATTTCTCAGCACCGCAAACGCTCGCCTGATGCCTTGCCACATCCAAGCTAGGAGATGGCCAACAGAGAGGAAGTATAGAGCCACATATTGAACCAGCCCTTTCCCCTCTCCTTTCCCTTAAGTGGTTTGGACCCTGAGTTCCTCCCACCCTGTTTCCCCCACCATGCTCAGCTCCCTTCCCACGCCTACACACATATATCCATATTTTGCTGTTTGCAATTTTTCCACTTTTAAGAGGTTCTGCAGCTCTAACCCTAGTGAATGTGAAGGGCTGACTATACGTCAGTAACAGAAGAATTATGTACATACAATACAAACATACATCAGTAGCTTGTATTGTCATTGTCATAAAACCAAACAGCAGCTTAGGCTCAAGAAAGGATGCTTTTTTTGCTATTATTTAATTTCCCTCTTTATTTAAAAACAGCAAAGAGTTTAATACCACCTTAAAAACTAATCAGTTTTCTTAGGCGTAAGCTTCCAGGCACAGCAAACCAGGTCTTGCAAGTACGCTAAAACTTTATGCCAAAGAAAACTGGTTAGTCTTTAAGATTCTCTCTTGTTTTTTCTGGAGTAGAGTAGCATGGCTACCTGAAAATTTTTTAAGACATTTAATTTTTTTCCTAACCTCAAACTGATTTCCATTTTAATAAATATTTAAAATTACACAAAATATAAAAACAGCCAAAAAATTGTTCAGTTTTCAATAAAACTCCATAAAAACAGACAGGTCTGTGGACAATGATCATAGATTCCTGCTCACAAGTTCTTTCCCTCCTATTTGTACAAACTGTGGGCGCTGGGGCAGGAGCAGACCTATGCTTGCAAGCCACTTCCTGATATCAGTGTAACCACTGAACATATTGTATCTCTTACTTCTGAGGCCACTCTGGTTGAACACTGAAAGGCACCTATATGCCCGCAACTGCATACATGTGTGGATTTCCCTGCACAGTTCTCCCTCCTTCCCTCCATTTGTGAGTTTGACCTTTGCAAATTTGACTACTCATGAAGTGTGTGTGTGTGTGCCTTCTCCCCTTGTCCTTCTCTTATTCTCTTGTGTTTTGCCAGGTGCAGAGAAGGAAGGCAAGTGCACCTGGGCAGAAGGCAAGGGAATGGGTGGGGGGAACCCCAGAAGGGAACGGGAGGGGAATAATGGGGCGGGAGTTATCATGGTTTTTCCACTTTTGTGAGGGTTCTGTGCTCCAAACCCTCACGAAAGTGGAGGTCCACTATATTTGTAAAAGTATGCAATCATGGAAGCCAGTTTGTCCAGACAACTGTTTATTTCTTTATTACTTTCCTTATATTGTTATTCTTGTGTTGTGAGCCAGGTTGGGCATATTTGTGTGAGAAAGTAACACACAAATTAAAATCATCATAATCATCACTGTCAACAACAAAAATAGAAGCCCCTTCCAAAAATATGGGGGTAAGGGGGCATAGCTCATGGGCATACTCATGTTAAGAATGGGTTAACAGGCACAATACTGTTTCTTCCTTCTCCATGTAGTCAATAAATACATGAAGAGGTTTTTCTGGACATCTTGTAACTTTGAACAGTGAAGTTTAAACTCTCGTCATTTGCTACTTTTGGAAGTTCCCTTTTAAGCACCATTTGCCGTTCTGCATAGAAAGCTGCTGTTTGAAGGTGGTCTAAAATTCTTTCATGGTTCTTTTGACTCTGCATATCACATGTAATAGGGAAGGTCTTGTATGTGCAGCAGTTCTGAGCTCCCCCCACCGTGGCATGTGCAGTGAAAAATACGCACAAAGAATGGCATAGAGGAGCCTAGCAAAGCACAAACGTTTCACAGCGCATCAGAGCTTCCACAATGAACCATGGCATGTGGAAGCAATCTAATCCCAGGCACACTGAAGTTCCTTCTAAAGGATTAAATGCTTAATTATGTGCTTGCCATGGCTCTCAACAGGACTGCCTAACTCTCGTTGGATGATCTCAAGTGTTTTTGGTTTAGCTTCCATCTTCTCAAGTGATGGGCCAGACGCTTACATGGTATAAATACACCACACACTTAATTGAGGTCGATAGGCCTATATTGATTTACATGAGCTGTCAGTCTGGACCAGTGGCTCCTATCTTGTTGCTACTTCTATGTCTCTTGTCAGTAACTACTGTATAAACAAACACAGACTGTCAGGAGTCTTGGAAGGAGAAAGCCTTTCTTCTCCTATTATGGAAACTGCTGACCTTTTGGGATCTGTGTGGAAGCTTTGTTTCACATTCTGACAGATGACTTTGTCTAGCAAAGATCCATGACATGGCTTTTGGCACACAGAAGGAGGAAAAGTCAGGCTTAATAGGACAAATTATAGGACTAGGACAGAATAGCTGACTAGGCTAAGTAAGCAAACAACAGTTAATAGCATTGAGGTCACCTTTTCTCCCTTTTCTCCTACATCACCCTTTTCTCCGCGAGGCCCAGGGAAACCCTATAAAAAATGAACAAAATTACCTCTGTTGGCTTATGTATATTGATATGTGGATTTGTCTTTATTGTACAACTGAATTATATGCATATACAAAGAGAGAGAAAGAGCACAAATATTTCACCAAATAATTTTAGTTTTTTTTAAAAGGCCATACTATTCTGCACAACAGAGACATTGAAGATGCCTAGGTATATCAAAGTCACACCTATTTTCCTACATGCAACCTACCACTGGCAATGTTTTTAAAAAAAATTGCTTCAGTTGGGTATCTCTGGTGCCAAACAAGTGGGAGAAAGGACTAAACCAATCTTCTTCCATGGCAAATCATGGAATATTGGATTGCAACTTCTCTTAAGAAATAAACTTTACTGCAATCAATGCATGCATTTGTAGTGCTGCAGCAGCCTTGAAACACAAAGACACAGGTGCTGCTCCATGTAGTAATGCACTTGGATAAAACAGCCTTCCATGAGATTTCAACTGTTTTTAACATGCAATGTCCACTTTGTTTTTTTCCCTGGCTTATGTGTGCACAGTGAACATCACCAGTATCTTTTAAGAACTGTTGTCATAAATGCAGCCTCATGTAGTACAGTCCCATGGAGTTCCATTTGCAACACTGCTGACTTTTATCTGTAGGTCTCCATAGATCAGTGGTTCTCAACCTGTGGGTCCCCAGATGTTTGTGAACTTCAGCTCCCAGAAGCCCTGAGCATTGACCATAGTGGCTGGGCCTTCTGGGAGCTGAAGTCCATGAACATCTGGGAACCCACAGGTTGAGAAACACTGCCATAGATTATAATGCCATGGAGTTATGGTAGCGCTTTCCATGGCCATCTGTTGGGTTACTTTAGTTTGCATCAGTTGCTGCAGGCAACTGCAGCAATTAGTGGTACCTATTTATGATGAGATTGATAAGACTGCCCTTTCTCAGTACTGTTCTCTTCACACTCCCAAGTGTTCTCATTTCTTTTTTTTCTCTGTCATTATTAAAATGAAAACAACAATGCAATGTTTAGTATATTCTCTGCATGATTGCCATGCACATCAAATGGGAAAAAAATCAACATGCTCCAAGCATGCAGCTGTTACTTGAAACAAACCATCACCTACCACAGAAAAAAAGGGATGGTAAATATTACTTACATCGAGGCCAGGTTCGCCATCTTTTCCCTATTAAAGAACCATATTGATTACATTAAGCTCTGCAACTCTTCATTCAGGTTGCCTAAGATATCTGCCAGGACTGTTCAGATGTGCAACACCTATACTGTGCATGAAACAGAACTTTGGACTTGAAACCCCATGCCCGGTTTAACAACAAGGCATCAAAATGATTAAAATGAAGGTGAGTCATGGACAAGCTACTTTGAGGCATTGTAACAAATGTTAAGCTTTGTATACAAAATCAATCAGGTTAAACAGTAGAACTGTTAAACCGGTTTCTGGTGTTGGTAACAGATTGGAAGAGGGCTTATAATATAGATGTACTGTTATTTCCATTTTGAGTGGTACTGTTCAAGATGTTCTCAATGCTCCCCTTAAGGATCAGGTGTGCTGTCTAAGGATGTTAATGAGTCAGCTTTGAAACTGGAAGCTGTAGTGGTTTGGAACTGCAGAGGCCAAAGTGGCTTCACGGAAGTATCTATCACTAGCCACAACAGAATTATCCTGGACACAGTAAACTAGAAATTAGATTACTATAACGGGTTGCACATGGCATGATCTTTGAAGACTACTGAGAAATAGTCACTAGGTGTTAACTGGCTGTTAACTGGGAACACTTGCTGGAAATATATCTTGCTGGTGCTTCAACAGCTTCATGGTTCCCAATCCTTTTTTGAAGCATAAACGCTTATCTTTAAAACTCCATATGGTTTGAGGTCTACATAAATGGAGAAAGATTTACTTTCATACCTCTACACTTAGGTCACCTACAGAGGCCCTCTTCTAAGCAGCTGCATCATCTAAGTTAAGGGTCAAATCTGACCTTCCTGAAGTCCTGTTCTGACCCTGTGGGCTCACTCAGATAGTGACACACATCCCTTTCCCATGACACCATTATTTGTTGGTTTCCCAGGTTCTCTGTTCTCAGAGGCTGAAATGCTTTTCTAAAGCTGTTAGCAGCAGTAAAATGGGCTACTGTTTTTGCACCATTCTTTTGCCGTTGGTTACATGAACTACCTGGAAGTGTCTCCTAAAGGGCTTTACTGAAATTGAGTTTGGCTCTTAGTCTGAAAAAGGATCCCCATCACTGATCTGAGGAGAGGTAGTAGGAAGTAGGCATTGGCCTTCTTGGTAGGAGGTGTTTAGCCTGTGACACCTTTACTTCTAGACACTCTTTAGGAGGTACCTACCCTTATGTCTTTTCTTTCAGTTTTTTTAAACTGTTTTTAAACATTGTTTAAAATATTTATACATTTAAAAACATTGTTTTAAAAAACAATTTCTGCTCTGACATTGCTACTCTGTATGATATTTGTATTTTTGGCTGTTGTTTTAAATTCTGATTTTGTCCTTTAATCACAATTTGTATGATGTCCTAGGAACAAATTATAAAGAGTGGTGCATTAAAATATAAAACATGAACAAGTAGATATTTTATTTTAAAACATTTATACCCTGTCCTCTAGCACATTTTAAATTGCTTACAGAAAATAAATATTTAACTATTAAAAACATCTGAAAAAATAAGCAGTATACAATAAATAAAATAGTCAACAATTAAAATATTTAAACTTTTTAAAAGCAGATAAAATAAATTGCCAAGTAAAATTATCTACAGAATGCCTTCCTAGAAGAGGACTTCACCAGTTTCTGAAATGCTGTCAATGTAGATGTCAGGCAGACTTCTCTTGGAAAGGAATTCCAAAATCTAAGTGTAGCTTACAGCTTGGAAAAGTCACTTTTTTAAATATAACACCCAGAATTCTTCAGGCAGCATTGGCAGTGGTTGGGGGATTCTGGGAGTTTTAATCTTGATGTAGCCACCAGAAAGTCCTGCTCTCTAGTCCCAATCAAATGTTATCTTTGGAATGGCTGAGACAAAAAAGGGCTCTGAATGTTTTCTCAGTAGACAGGCATATTACAGGAGGAGGTGATCTTTCAAATATTCTGATCCTACGCCACTGTGGTCTTCAAAGGTTATCCCCTTTGAAAAGGTTATTTAAATTGAGCTTGGGAATAAGTTGGATGTCAGTAAAAAACTGAAGTCACATGGTCCTTCTGTGAAGCCACTATTAGATAGTATTCTGAACCAATTCTGTAAATTCTGAATTTTCTTGCAATATTCTTTATTGCAACAACCCAGACATGATGTAACTAAAGCATGTGTCAACACAGCCAGACCTGTATTTTCTACAAATGAGTGTAGTTGTGTACAGCTGAAACCTGAATCTGCGCAGTCAAAGCCAGGTCTAGAAGAAATCCAAACTATGTGCCTCTATTTTTAAGGATAGTCCAACTAGAATCCAATACAGGTTGAACTTCGCTTCTCAGATCTCTACTGATCAAAGGCACTTCCCTGTTGCTTAGATTCAGTTTCAATTTTCCCACATTCAGTTATTCTGTCAGCACCCAAAGTAGCCCATACTTAGTGTCTATTATGACTCTGCGCAGATATTTAGGACTTTGACACCCTCTCTAGCACAGGATAGCAAGGACAGAGTTTGGTGCCATCTAAATATTGATGGCACTGAATCCTCCAACTAATCTCAATAGTGTGATAATCTCTCTCAACAATTTCACATAGACTGGAATGGGAAAAATGAAGCCGGTGGGCTGGAGATACCTTTTAAGTCTAAACAGCTTAATATAACAACAACAACAGCAGCAGCAACACCCCAAAAAAGGGCAAATCACTACTTCTAGAGTATCAGCCTACCCTTCCAAACACCCCACTTCCCCCTACAAAATATCAACAAACAGCCCTAACTCAAAGAGGGAAAAACAGCTGAAAACAGGCCTGCTGCTGGGATAAAATTGATTCCAGGCATCATTGCAATTACCAACTCCCAATGTAGACATTAATCAGCACTAGGAAGGAAATAAAGCCCTGAGGGACACCACTGGCCAGGAAAGGGCAACATAAGATGTCCTCACTTCTTTTTCTACTTCCCCTATTTGATGTCCTCCACTGCCATCTAAGAAACTTGGGAATATAGTGGCAAACCGATATGCTTTCTCTCTGAAACAAGGCATACAAGGCACATATGTTGTTTACAAATTCATTACTGCTCCAGAGGCACTGTACTCCTCATGAACAAGGTGCACACACTCTATACACCTTATTTAAAAGGGAAATACTCTCCCCCCCGTTTTTTAGTTGATCTGTGGTGTGGCTGCAGAAACAGGTGCAGAAATTTCTTTTTAAGATAAGGCAATTTATTTACAAAGTGTCTAGCACATCAAAAGGCTTGCAAGAACATTACCAAACTTGTAAACAAGGAAAATGTTTTCTCATGGCTGCTGAACACACAATCATTGATGACTTGGGGAAAACAATTTGCCCCATCAGAATTTGTCCAGCACTGCCATAGGCTGTCAGCAAGGGATTCTCTACCATCTTCTGAGACTTGCCTTCCAGGAAGGACTGAAGCCAACATAATATCTCCCAAGTTCCATTCCTGCATGCCAGTCTAGAAGGATACAATCGGTACAGGGAGCCAATGTGCCACCCATGGGCCATGTCTGGCCAAGGATGTTTTTGAATCCACCAAGGCTTTTCTCCATCCCATGCCACCCTCACCTAAATTTTGAGGGAGTAGACTATTTTGCCTTAAATGTTCAACAGCATCCTCAGGCTGCTTTCAGGCATGGGGGTGGGTGGGTTTGTGATTGGAAATCCTGCTCCAATCTCTTCCTGTTTTGGAGAAAGGCTTGTATAGATCAAACGAATGCTTCAAGAAACCTAAGAAAGTGAGGGAAAGGAAAAATGGACAATAATTCCTTAACAAGCTTAGAGAGTTAATGTTATTGGCTATTTGGGGGGTTCAACATTTTTTTCAGCCACCCAATTTTGGGTAGAAGTGGAGCACACAGTAGGATAGCAATGAGGGGTATGGTCCTCCAAGATCTCACTGGTAGGCAATGCAGTCCCCCAGCCCCTGGCAATTGGTCACACTTAGTCTATGGTATCAAATGGTCAGTATCAAAATCCTCAGTTAAAATTTCCTTGCTTCAACAATGAACACATTTATAACCTACCATTTTCTCAACTATTCTTCATCACAATCAGTAAAATGGGAATAAAGGTATGACCTAATTCTGTCCTCTCTCTCTTTTTCAGCCCCTTCCTCTCAATCTCTCATACACACGGACATGCACACAGAGTATCCTTCATTAGAAAACATGAAAATCAATTAAACAACAATTAAATTAGAATACAAATACAAAAATCTACCATTGAAAATAATCTCAGTGAACTATGTATGAAAATCAGCAAGTGTGTGGTCAGATGGGTTTATCTGAGATAGGTTAATCCAGGCTGGTGCCTGGTGTACTGTGATGAGAGGTGGGGAGAATTCCAAAGGTGTGACACCAGAATGGAAAAGTTCTTCTCTTGCTTGTTGCAAAGTAAACCTGTGTAACCTCTGAAATAATGACAATCAACAATGATGGAAGATTACCATTACCCCTCTATATCCTCATGGAGTTAGTTAAATGTAAATTTAGTCAATGGTAAGACATTCTCAGCATTAGGACACAAGAGAAGCCCACTATTTAAAAACAGGAATAAGAATAAAAGGTCAGAGGGCCATTTTCAGGTCAGCTTGACATGTTACATGTCCACCAACGTCTGACATCACTTTCTGACATTCTGGTCACCTGCGGGCACTTTTGGGGATGTTTTTTATTGTTTTAGGGCAGAGGGCTCCTGAAACAGTTTTGTTAACTATGAAACCTGAAATTTAGAATCATCTCCAAAAGGCAAATGTGCACTCCCTAGAAGCAGGCTTTGAAAAAAAGTGGCATTTTCCATCAATATTTTTTCTTAGCTATGGGAGAGATTATGAGGATGCACAAATGTGCACAATGGCCATATGGGAATCCCTTGATCTCTCTCTGAGATGCACGATTCCCTGATCTAAACCACTCAGGACTTTAGGTCATTCAAGACTTGGCATTGCTTCCCCTGATCACTTTCCTTGGATCAAAATTGGACATGCTAAGAACTCATTTAGTATGTGTAGATATATTTATACAATCTGAACAAAAACAGAAAAATACATGGGCCCCATCCAACTACATTAATAATATGGGCCACCTGGGGGAAAAAGTCTTTATTGAGTTCTAATCCCACCATATTTTCAATGCAATACTCTGTAGATGTTTGGTATATTGTTTGGGTTTCATAGCCTGTGTGTAGGATGATTTCCCAAGGGCTGATGGAACTGTGGGAAAGAATGCATGATTGTGTGAGATGTGTGTATGTGGGATAGATGGGAGAAGATGGGGAGCCGATTTTCTAATTTTTATTGTTTAAAAAGAAATCTGCGTTCTCATTTGAAAAACTGCTTCCAAAATGTTTATTATTTATTCTGAAGGCACAGAGGAAACACGCACATAGGTTGATTTATCTTTTCTGATATATAAAGAGATTATGTGTAGGTATGCAGGTGGGAAACAATGCTTATTTCCATTTTTATTGGGAGTGGGGAAGGGAAATTTAACTAGGTTGTTTTCTGAAACCAGTAATACAAATATATATATATATATATATATATATATCTCAATGAAAACTTTCTATATGTAGATGTCACACCAAGCAGTGATGCGACCGCTAGTTTCTCCCCAGATGTTCGTATGTATATACATTCATCATTAGTTGGAACAAATTATATGCTGCACAGCTCCTCTAACTCTGGTAAAGGTCTGTTTGAATTTGTACTTCTACAAAGAAGCAAATTAAAACTTACAATAATTTTGTCCATTGATAGCCCTTATTTTTTCAAATGTTGACTTAGTACAACAAATCTGTGTTCAGAATGCAAAGAAGAATACAAGCATGATGCTTAGATCACCTGGCTGGATTCTTATGAGCAGAATTCTGCTCATGAGGAATGCTCTTGGCAACTGCTAATGGAAAAGGGTAGAGATCCTCGCCCTCTGCAATCCTTGCAACCTGTGAGAAGTTGCACAGAAGGATACTTCCATGCACAGAAGTAACACATCATCCAATGAAAAGTATACAATCAGTTTGAAGGACGGGAAATTTATCAAATAAAATATTTTTTAAAATGTATTTTTTCAATTGCTACACTGCACACAAACACTCTAGTCACAACATATATGTACACACTAGAAAGCTACTTACACTGAACAAATTTAATAATCACTAGACTGCAATTTGCAAAGGTGCTATTTATGCTGTCCTGTCTCGCAGAATGAAATCAGTTTGCAGAAGTCATTTTGTAGGAAATGGAGATGCTATGGCAAATAATTTGTATAAATAAAATCTGGAGAGATGCTTGAGCAGTTAAAAGAAAAACAACATGTTCCCAATATATTTTATTTGCTTGAACTCCAACAATTACATTCTAGAGCCTAGAGAGGAACACTTATATGATATAGTGGAAACAGAAGGAGTTGTACGAAGAAGTCAATCTTAATTATGCCTTTTCTCATTGTTAGTTTAAGTCAGACCTTCTCCGTTATTTTTCCAGAGAAGTTTGTGAGAATATGAATTTGCCAAGATAAGAGATAGCCTTGTAAGTAATGATCTTTTCCTACTTAAAACTATAATGACATTTTTCCTTGGTGAATGTCCATTAAAATCCAGAAGGTTTTAATTAAGGTTTTCACAAAACTGCACTTTCTAAAAGTGTCATGTAACTTACAGGTAAGCCATATGGTCCTCTGGGCCCAGGATCTCCTGGAACTCCCTTTTCACCCTAAAATGTAAATATCACAAATATTCATTCCAAATGGTAGTTGAATTGTCTGTTTTTTACACTTGCATCTTTTCTTTCTCCATAATTCAGAGCTAGATTATAAGAGCCATGCTGGCTCGGAGATTCTGGAAGCTGTAGACCAAAAAACCTGAACTTTCTTTTTGAAGTATGCTAGAGAAAAGGGGTCATTTTTTCATCATTCATGAATGATGCCACACTGATGTGTCTTAATGTTGACACATAGTAAAAATCTTGTATTTACCAATACACTAGAGTTCTTGGGATTAACACCATCTTCTGGCTTGTACTTCAGTATACAACAAACATCTCTTTCTCGGGGCAAGGAACAAGGTAATTTCCAGGCTATTATTCTTTGGGTCATATTTCAGTTTTTAGAGATGGTTTCAGATGCTGTATAATACATGCTGGTGCTCTTTAAACTAGTCTTTTTGTTTGTAGATAACTCAAATTTATCTAAGAAATAATAGTGTTAAGTTACTGGAGACTACTAATGCCAGTCAAGGTTCAAATACTTGTTAGGCATTTGTGCTAGGGAAAATCCACCAAAAACAAAACAAAACAAAACAAAGAATTTTTCACCTTCTTATGATTGGTTCTTTTATTAATTCTGGAATACACAATGCCCCTTTTGGGTGTAACAATCCCCTGTATTTATATTCATATTTCAATATGTGGTGTAGTGAACACACTTAAGCACATTGAATTGATAACATTCCTCAGGGAAGGAAACATATTTTCCACAGATTTATTAAGACATAATTAGAAGTTTTCAAATAGGCACTCACTCTGTCTCCTTTTGGACCTGCAAGGCCATGTGGACCAATTGGACCATCCATACCCTAAAAAGTTAAAGAAACAGAACATGATTAAAAGATTCAAAATTCCTAAATTGAATATTTTAGATTATTTAGCAATTAACATCCTTAGAATCAAGTTTCATTCCAATCTCTGGGAATACAGGCTAATTTTTAATTGTAGGAGAATGAAAGTTCAAATCCATCCGAAAGGCTCATAAATTTCCACCTGTTAAACTGAACAGTTCTTGTTCCCATCCCATTCATCTTAATGAGACATATATACACACACACACACATATACACACATATATATATTAATATTCAGACACACACATACACACACACACAGACACAGACACACAGACACACACACACACACATATATATAGGGCCAGGTTTTTTCTAGGAACTGTTAAAGTGTTAAACAAAGGGACTTAAAACACAAACTAAATCATGCAGAATTCACATAAAGATCCACAAGAATATAGACGCTACAACAAACTTAAAGAAGGAAATTTTAAATTTACAGCTATGCTATTCCTTAATTTCTTTTTTCCATCATCAAAAACCTGGAACATTTCTTACAAATATCAATAGGGGTTCAAAGAAAGAACCATATCTCTTCTGAGTGTAAATCCAGCATTAAGTAGCTGCTTTGAAAAAATCAATCCAGGCTTGATCTGAGCATTTTAAACTTCAGATCTATCTTGCTGAAGCCTGAAGAAACATAGGTAAATGAAGTCTATACCACACAACAGTATGAAATTGCTGGTTTGGGCTTTGAATTGATGCATTTATTAATAGCCAGTGTGATCACACTAAGATATGCTGAAAAAGCTAAGGATGGTTTATTCACATGGCCATATTTTCTTTGTATGATTCTTGCATTGTAACCTGATTTTGTAATATATCATCTGTCATCAGTTGACCCTTTGATTTTGTTGGTTTGTTTAAATCACATGACTTATCCATACTTGTATTTTCAGGTAGCCAAGTAACAGGTTGAGGGCCAGTGGAGTAAAGTGGTTTGAGTGTTGGACTAAAGCCCTTTCCGCTCGACGCACCCAACCCGCCATGGAGATGGGAGAAGGACAGGGCCAGGACAACACTTGTGCACAATGTTGTCCCAGTCCCGTCCTTCTCCCATAATCAGGCAGCGTGATTGCACCACAAATCATTGGTGGGTTTTCCCCATCAATGGTTGGTGATCATGCTGCCCTCCCCTGCATGCCTCTACCTACCTTGTCTGCAAAGGCTCTGGAAGAGCAATGGCTCTGCTTTTGGCCCCAGCACAGCCTGGTACAGTGTCTGGCTGCGCTGTGGCAGGAAGAGGCATGGCATTGCACTTCCTGGTTCCAGGAGGCAGACGGTGCAGAGGGAAGCACTCCATTGTTCTCCCCTCTCGGGAGAGCCACTACCACCATTGTCATCAGACACCCACAGGGACAAAGGTAAGCTATGGAAAGGACCTGAGACTCTGGAAGCCAGTGTTCAAATTTCCACTTGGCTTTTGAAACTTGCTGAGTGACTTTAAGCAAGTCACACTCTTTTTGCCTCAGAGGTAGGTAATGGAACCTCGCTCTGAATAAATCTTGCCAAGAAATCCCCAGGAGGGAGTCTCAGGATTGCTATAAGTCAGAAATGACTTGAAGGCACACAACAGCAACAACATGTAACAAGTTAATTGTAGCTAATATTTCACATTGTTCTAAAGTTCTTTCTGCCTCCCAAGATTTCCATCCCTTCATTAATGAAGGTTGTTAATGAAAAATCACATCAGTTGCTTAGTCAGTTTTGTAGCAGTTGATTCTACCGATTAGAAGGAGGAGCAGGAACAGCACTAATACCACACTGTAAACGAGACAAATCTGTTTGCTATGAAGCATGTAGATTTGGTAGTGAAGTATGACAAAGGAACACAAGGACTCACCCGGGGTCCCGGCTTTCCGTCTAAGCCAGATGCTCCCTGCATGGAAGCATTAAATGGAAGCACAGACGACAGGGATAACACGAATTACAAGAATGCGAGGTTAGTAAGTGGTGGTGATGAACATGTAAAACTTCTGTTTATACACAGAAAACACATTGTTACAGGGTCCCAGAATAAGTGTCACAGTACTGCGCTGGGTTAGTTATAATTTACACACAATATGAAGGGCCTGAGTCCGATCCCCTTTGCAATGGGTCTGTATTAAAGCAGACCCACTGTGTTAGTGGATTTGTTCTTGATTTCATGAGACCAGAATAAGTCCCTAGATGCATTAGTGATACAAGCCTCACACGTTATCATGGAATATTTTTTTTGTACTTTAACATACTCATCCTAATTCATAAGTTAGTATGAAAAACTTGTGACTTGGAGATAAAACAAAGGAATAAAGAATTTCCCTTTCATTAAGTAAAATGTCTATTCACATGGATGGTTAAATCAAGGAAGTTACCAGAAACCAAATATCGTTATTCTTCTCAGCAGTCCAACTAAGGCAATCTTGAGAATGCTATATTATAATAGGATTTAAATGAGCTTTCACTGAAAATAAATTTAGCATAAATATTACCAATAAGAATTAATCCAAAGCTATTGAAATACAAAGTTCTCACACCCACAAGCAATTGAAAAATACTTAAAGGTACATAAACTATCTTCCTAAGACTTTGGCCCTTTCCACACGGGGGGCGTGAAATGCGGGGAAATAGGGCGGCGCATGCGGAAACGGAGCTTACCTTGATGTGGGTAGCTCCATCGCCGCGGGGAGCAGCACGTGTTCGCCACTCTACACGGTGGCGGCGTCCGGCGGCGCCCAAAATGGCGGATGGCGGCTTCCAGTGACTCTCTGCCAATCGGAGAAGCACGCCAGCCGGAAGGCCGCCCCCGGGCAACTCTGCAGGGATGCGCTTGCGCGCCCCTCCAATTCCACATGGGGTGCTGCGACGGGCTAGTACGCGCGTGTTTCATAAAGACCACATGAAATGTAGTCTTTATAAAACATGCGGCGCCACCCCCGCGGCTGCACGAGGGTGGTTTGAGGTGTGGAACCTCCACATTTCTAACCGCCCTAGCGCACTCCACGGTGTGGACGACCTCCAGGTGAGGTCGTCCTACCCCGTCTTTTCCCCCATGTGGAAAGGGCCTTTAATTAGCAATACTGACTAGATGAATGAAGTTGAACCATTCATTACATGTAACTACTGAACCAAAGCAACAACAACATCAACATACTGAAACTGTAGGTATATATATATATATAAAGTATAGTAAAATAAGACACCACACAGCAATCAAGTAATAATATGATTAATACAAAAGATGAATTAATTAAATGTTATGCCACTGACACTTACAAATGACAGAAAAAAAATCAAAACCAACAACTGACAGATCTGTGTATTAGGGATGATATGAGAACAGACTCTGTATAAAAATTAAAAAACAAGACTGATATATTACTCCAGCATGAGATGGCTTTATATTTGCTATTGAGTAAACCAGAGTTTTTGGTTGAAAATAGAAAGAGCAGTTTGCAATTTGCAGTGAAATGGAATAGGTATTTTACTTACTGGCAGACCTAGGGGCCCTCTGTCACCCTTGTGACCTGGTTCACCCTTCAGTCCTTTTAGACCATTTAACCCTGGTTCACCCTAAATATAAAAGTATAAATGCTATTTTGCGGGGATGTTGACAATGTTATTTAAGCTGGAACAGAAGACAGCCAGTCAAGGAAATGAATGCAAACTCCCAGTTCCTTAACACGACTTGTTCTATACAGAGAAATCTACCATTTTCTCTTCACTAGAATATGACAAATTACATAAATGAGTAGTAGTGAAAAACTTTAAAATAGATGGCATGAAACTAACATATTAGTCTCACCCATTGAAATCGTAGTATTTTTGGACTGTTATTAGATAAAAGAATCATTTGTAATTTCAACTACTTATTGCATGTTCTGAATGGAGCCCGAGACCATTTATAACCTGCAGGCCTTTGATTAAGACTACAGAAATCAGAAAACTGGAAATTTAATTGACCAATTAAAATTTTGAACTGTATTGCCAGTGATGCATTGTGATGCCTTAAGTGGCTTCTTTCTTTTTACAGCAAACTGGAATGTGCAAACTGGAATGTGGAAAACATTCTAAACCTTTAAACATGTTCAGAAAAACAGAGGAAGATTGTGATGCACTGGGATTTGCATTTTAAGAAACTATGATGTAATGATTTCCAAAAATGTATGTATGTACGTATCTATTTAAATTTATATCCCATCTTTCCCCTTGCACAGGATTCACTGTGGCTCACAACTAAAAAGTTGATAATACTTTTATTGCAAATAAAAGTATCAATTATCAACAAATTATCCATTTGTCTGGAATCCTGTTAAGGCACTATGCTAGCTTAAAAACAGTTGTGAGAGCTGTTGTACTTTCTCAGAGGTGGTTAAATAAGCGTAATCATAGTGTAGCCAACTGTTCTGCAAGCACACACACAGCCCTTGCACTTTGGCTTAGAGAATGAGGAGCTAACTTGCTTGTTGTACCATGTCTGAGCTCAGTGAGCTCACGGCAGCCATTGTGCCATCTGTTCTGCAGTTGGAAGGGACCAAAAGAGCCCTCTCGATCATCCCTGAAGTATGCAGGAATAAACAACTAAAGCACTCCTCAGAAACAGTCATCCAACCTCTGTTTAAAGACCTCTGAAGAAGGAGAATCAACCACCCTATGGAGTGATCTATTGCACTGTTCAGCTCCTACTACCAGGAAGTTCTTTCTAATGTTTAAGAAGAATCTCTTTTCCTATAATCTGAATCCACTAGACTAGCAGAAAACAAGCTTCCTCATCTTCTACATGACATCCTTTAAAATATTTAAAGATGGATATCATTTCTGCTCTCTATCTTCTCTTTTCCAACTCAGGATGCCCAGCCCTCTAACCCATTCCTCAAAGAGCTTTATTTTCAGACTTCTTGCCATCTTGGTCACTGTGTAGACATATTCCAATTTGTCAATACATTTATTAAACCGTGATGCCTAGAATTGGACTAAGTATTCTGGGTGAGGTCTGACTAAAGGCGAATAGATTAATACTGTTACTTCTCTTGACCTGAACACTATAGTTCTGCTGATGTTGATAAACTGGTATATATTTAGGATACGCCCTTTATGTTTAGGAAATTACACATGAGATAGTATATGGACAATTTGTGCCCTTGTTAGCCAGAATTTCAGAAACTACAATGCCAAGATTCCTTTACTAGGAATAAGCTACTGATTTCTGACAAGCAATTACCAGTATGCTTACAAAACTGCAACCTGAGGACTTTTTGCAAGAAGCAGGGACATTTAAATAGGCTTCAGCCTCAGTTCAGTGCTGAAGGGCAATGCAGTCTATGGTAGACTGAAACGTGTAATCTGTCAATTGTTCCCAATATAAAAAATAATACTAAGGTTGCAGAAGTGGAAATTCAGAAGTTGACATGAATAATTTTGTCTGAACAAAAGAATGCAATGCTCGCGTTTTGCTTTGTCCAAGTTAAAACAAAAGCTTACAATTTAATGAGAGAGCCTTGAGTAGAAATGTCATGCTGTTAAAGCTTTAGAAGAAAAAGGCATGAGATTTGGGATTTGGAGACTCTCAGAGAGGCATGAGTTCCATTAAAACAGTTCAGGTTAGATTAGGTTTAGTATTGGCACAGGAGATGTGGCTTGAAAATGTGAAATATTTTGTGGATCTCTACTGTGAAGTGAGAGTTTCAGCTTCTTTCTTTCTTTCTTTCTTTCTTTCTTTCTTTCTTTCTTTCTTTCTTTCTTTGGAAAAGCTACTTATAAAAGTATACTTTTTATGGAAAACTAGAATGACTGAAATTAAGGCAATTTCCACACTAGACTGCTATAGTGCTATTATTCCACTTTCAACATCCTATGGAATCCTGGGGTTCGCAGTTTGAGAAGAGGCCAAAGGGAAGGGTCAAACTCCAGGATTCCATAGGATATTGAAAGTGGAATAATGACAATATAACAGTCTAGTGTGGAAATGGCCTAAGTTGCAGTTACTTTATGTCAATCCTTTCATATTATGCCTTCTGAAGCAGCATAAATGTTATGTGTGTTTTTGCATGTATATATTCATCATATGTCTTGAATAATGCTTTCAGAAACAGCAATGGAGCCTTGATTGATATCAATAACAGGAATCTAATTAAGCATTTGGGTTTTCAAATATGAGAACATGAACAGGAAAAAAATGAGAAATAACATATAAAGGCAGGAAAAATGGGAAGCTTGAATAGGAAGAATTGGAAGGAATGAAAGAGAAAAGTGAAGGAAAAAGTTATTTGGAAATTATTTTACTTAAGTGCATAACACACTCATCCTCTGTTTTTCTAAGGCTAAGTGAAAGGTAGTTCCAAATGGCATAGCTTGAAACTCTCACCAGACAACTAGATGTTTTTACTGGCTCTCTATAATTAACATTATAGGAAGCTAATTTGGATTATAGTGATGTGGAACAGACACAGGAAATTGCCATAAATCCTTATATTTAAAAGTATGTTTTAACATTTTATTTTAAACAGCTGCTTAAAGGTTTAAGAATATTCAAAAAAATTAACAGAAAAGCGAGACAAAGAACAAAACATGACTGCATGCTTCAACATGATTCATGAGAATGACAACATGACAAATTAACAGAATGAAGTTAGTTGTGGCCTGGATTTTTTACCTTTGGGCCTGGCAGTCCATGAGGTCCCTAAAAGAGAAAAAAAAATCATTATTATCAAAATCATTAATGCAAAACAGAATACACTTCACCAATAGCAAATTTTCTCTTTGGCTATCCCAGTGATTCTTAACCTTTTATTTACTAGAGACTCCCTGTAAATACAATTTGTTGCTGGGGACTCCCACGAGTTAACTCAAGATTTAAATGTTTAAATTTAAATTTAAATATTCAAATATTTATTTATTAAAGGCTTCTGGAGATTAGTATTCAAATCCCTGTTCAGACACTGAGTGACTTTGGGCAAGTGACATTCTCTCAGCCTTGGGAATGCAAAGGCAAACCTTCTCTGAACAAATCTTGCTAAAAAGCCCCCTGTGATAGAATCACTTTAGGGTTGCCATAACTCAGAAGTTACTTGAAGGCACACAACAGCAAAGCGCTGCTGACAGGGAGAGGTTCTTTCTAGCCATCATGTCCTAGGCCCTTTCCACACCTTACCTTCTTCTGGCGCTGGGGTGTGGGGATCGTGCAAGCAGCCTCTGGCGAGAGGCTCTCGTGTCCCTGCTGCTTCAGCTCTTCATGAGCTGCCTGCTCACTTGAGAGCCCTGCCTCTTCCTTCCGCAGCACAGCCTGGGAGTTTCCCAGGCTGCACTGGGGCAGGAAGCGCGACCAGCAGCTTCAGAGGCTCCGCACGCCAGGTAAGTGCGCGTGGGGCCCGGGAGCTATGAGCGATCACACACCATTTTTGGCTTCTAGCCGAAAATGAAAAGGTGCACGATCAGTGCCTGCTAGCCCCTGGAGCGTTGTGCAATTGTGAGTGCATCATGCAGATCGCTCCTCACAATTGCGCAATGCTCCAGGCACCCTTTCGCATGGAAAATGCCGTGCGAAAAGGGCCCTAGCCTTTGAAAACTGACTTATGGAGACCCTAAGGTGAAATTGTCATGTTTTTTTTTTACAAGATTTGTTGCCTTTGCTTTTCTCTGAGGCTGAGAGAATGTGACTTGCATGAGGCCACCCAGTGAGTTTTCATGGCTGAGTAGGGATTCAAACTCAGGTCTCCAGAGTCATAGTTTGGGCCTGTGCACATGACTGTCACCATGTCCTTTTTTTCAGGAACATGGTAGTGTGTGTGTGTGTGTGTGTGTGTGTGTGTGTGTTTGTGTGTGCTGAAAATGGTCCCTTGTTTGAAAGTGAGGCAGTAGTTTCGGCACCTCCACACACCCTACTCTGCCGCAATCCTGTTGCTGACACTGTTGTTGGTATCCAGCTGCAAGGCTGCACAAATGCCAGGTTAAGAACCATTAGGCTATCCAAATACTGAAAAAATTGGGATGTTATCCTGTTCAATATTTATGAGATTGTAAACCAGATCTTGTAACTTTAGAATTCATGTCTGTGGGTGCCAATCATCAAAGCTACCTCTTAAGCCAGACAGCACCACCAAAGGGTTTCCAAGATACTACAGATCAGGATGGTGGGAAATGATGACCATCGTGCTCTCCTGGTCATGGAGCACATTGGCGCAAGCAGCTGTGGCAGTCCCCAATGGGTCTCTCCTTCTGTCTCTCTCAACATGCTCTGAGACTGGGAGAGCACTATAGTCATCATTTTCTAGTGACTTGATCTGCAGCACCCAAGAAACTCTTCAGCTGGCACAGTGCCTAGGTTTTAGAGGGGTGGCATTGGCAGAAGTAAGTATAGCTCAGAGACTAGAGCCTGAGAATGTAGGATGAACTACTCTACAGAAGAAGAATAAAACCCAGTACTGATTTTTTCCCCAAAATTTCAAGATTTTAAAATATGAGGGGAGAAGCAGGACTACTATCTCTAACTGATCTCTGAAATGTCAACTTCTATGTAGTTTTTTCCATATAGAACTAAATTAGAAAAAAGCTACTTACCAAAATTGAGATGGTAAAAAGCCACCCTCGCTCCAGAATTTGAGAAATCATCATTTGCCCCATTCCAGAAATACATGTGCCTCATCAGACAAACAGTTTGTATGACATATACCTGCCACTCCCCAACAATTCCTATCTCTCCCACCACTTTCCAGAAGGTTAAATATTTCTTCTTTGAACTGAATTGTCTGGAATTGCCTAGGACAGGACAGAAGGCCAACTCTAATTGGAATAGAGATATATGTGGAAATACTTACCATAGGTCCAGGTGAACCATGTGGACCTGGAGGTCCTGGCGGTCCTATAATCTACATATGAAACCAACATAATTAGTTCAAAAGAACACATGATTATCTGGTCATTTCTTTTTGTTTCGTTTTTTCTTAGTTTGTTTTGTTTTTGTTTTGTTTGAAGCTGTAATCCTATAGAAGTTGCAATTCTAGGGTCACAGAAAATGCACCCTACGAGCATTTTAAAAAAAGGATTTCCTACTCTAAGATCTATCAAAATGTTTGAACATGCTCTGATTGCAGAGGAAGAAATTGTGTTAGAATCACTCATATGGTTCTTCCCAGCCTTAGCTTTGACGAGGAGAAGAACAGGGTGGTAGTGGTGACAGATTACAAAAGGACATGGGTCCTCTGGCCCAAAAGGTTCCTCAATCCTGACCACATTTCCAGCATGGAAAGAAAGTGGAAATCACAAAATGACATGAAAGCAAAGTTCCTTGTCATTGCTTGTGAAGGCATGAGTTCTGTGTTCAAAAGACCAACCCCCACCCGTCCAAAAAACCCACAAGCAAAACAAGCAAACAAAACAAAACAATTTCACTTGTACTGCTGCTCTGCTGACAAAAGTTTATCAGGGCTTCTGATGAACCAGAGTCTCAGCTTGGTAACACAGAATTTGATGTGATAAAATATAGTCTTCATCTGCCAGATCATACAACAACGGATCATTATCGACATGAATATTTGTCAAAATCGGACATTCCAGTTCAAGAGATCCATATATACTACCATGTTGTTATCAATGCACATCTTAGGAAAGTTCTCTATGCCACCTAGAGAACTTTGGGAGTTGTACTCCAAAAAAACTAACTCTTCCAACATCTGATCAATATTAATGCATTATTACTTTGTTTCAAATTGAGGACCACCTTTCAATAGCTCTCCCTGTCTGATGCAATAAAGGATAGCAGAACCAACAGTACACATTTATGGATAGTGAAGTGTTATGGCAAGACTTACAGAGGGACCTTGTGGACCTGGCAAACCAATGTCTCCTTTTTCTCCTTTTGTGCCACTGGATCCCTACAAAATCAGTTTTGAACAATTGAATGACACTTTCATCTTTTCAACTCACGAATTTTGCTTGGTTGAGACGTCAGTTCCCAGGATGTTACTTATGATTGTAATTGAAAAGATATTTTATTTTGCTTTAAAACTCTCAAGAACCCTTAGAGCACTCTGCGCATGGCTACCTAGAAGTACTTCTGGGTACTTAAACTGAGTGTATAAGACTGCAGCCCTAGCATGTTAGCAACCTCTTTTTACAGCAACATACTACAGTAGATATTTTAGACATCAGCTCTACGAATCCATGATTATCGGTCCTGCTGACTAGCATTTCTAGAAGCTGAAGTCTAAAACACCTGGAGGCCCAAAAACTGAGAATGACTGGTATCCTGTACATCTCACATATTGTAGTTTAACTTTTCTTTAACAAATTCATTTGCAATTCAGTGCTACAGATACCTTCCGTTATCTGATTTGTTCTGTCATTTCCAGAACAAGAAATGTTTGAGCTTCCCTTATTCTGAATCAGTCCCCTAATTCATCTAGCTAAAAGCTGTTTATACTGACTACTTGTAGCTTCTGAAAATTGTGGTTTAAAAAGTAACTCTTCTAAGCAAGTCACAAGGGAGTAACAATCTCTGTGTGTGGTTTCTTTAGATGTCACCCTCACAAGATAATACTTTTGGCACTTACATCTACAATTTGCATTCCTATGACTGCTTTCTAAAACCATGTCCAGGCTCTTAGTTTATATTCCAAAGTAGACACAAGTTCCTCAAATACATCATGTAGTATATCCAAGTATTATGGGATAGGTCAATTTGTACTGTGAATTATTTAATTATTAATCAATCAATTATTAATTATTATTCAATTATTGTGAACTATTTAATTAACTGTGGTGATGCATCTTAGGCACACAAGAAATGATGAGTGCTTCAACGATATCCATGCTCAGTAAGATCTCTTCTTGTTTTCTGTATGTGGTGGCATCACCATAGTGGAGCCTGCTAATACAGAACAATTTTTTCATAGGTACAGTAACCTACTGTACTTAGAATGTTGTTGATAATGAATTACATGTCATGAAAACATGTCAGAGAGCTCAGACTGCATAAATACTTATGAAACTCTTTTTCCTTCATGTTCAGAATTTAAAATGTTTCTTGGCTGAGACCAGGTTGGCTAGTTTGCCTATCCAAACGGGGATCTTAAATGTGGGGTGGGCAACTGTAGTGAACACGGGGTGATTTCTGTCATGAGCCAGGCTGAGTGTGCTGCCAATTCAGACTTGGACTCTGATTTAGACTTAGACTCCTAGCCGGGGGAAGATCCCTTGGAGGGGCCTTCGGGAGAGGGGGCTCCTTCAGAGGCTAGGGAGGAGTCTGCCAGCGACCCCACAGCTGTCCTGGGCATGGATCCCGAGCCAGTACCTGCAGCAGCTGTTTGTGCTCCAGAGGCGGAGGCTAGTGCTCCTGACCCAACAGAGGCTGGTGTTTCTGACTCCAGCCCGGAGTTTGCAGCAGACCCTCCCCCCACATTCCTTCAGAGGTGGCTGGAGAAGGGGGCGGTTCGGAGGTCTCAGCAGCTGCGGGAGAAGTGTCTGATGAATCGGCCCTGAAGTCTTGAGGGGCTCCAGCTGTGAGCTGGGCCAACGGATGTTTGATCAGCCCCAGCTGGGCTAAAGACTGTGTATTTAAGACAGATGCTGTTGGAGTTGGGCATGGGGCAACAACTGTCTACCAACCAGGAATTTGCGTCCTGTGTCCTGGGCTTTCTGTTCCAGGCTAAACCTTGCTGTTTGAGTTTGCTGCCCCTGGGACTTGAATGTTTGTTTTGGTGACGTAACCTCTTGCTTTATTTATTACTAAAGCCATAAACTCATCTCCTGCCTCTGTGTCTGCTTTGCCGCTGCCTGACATTGACAATTTCTACCCCAGGACCCTTCAATAGAATCACGGATGGCCCCAAAAGCCAAAAAGAAAAGAAGAAAACAGAAGAAGTTCACTTTTAAAAAAAATGACAGCTTTAAATTAAACAGTGCAAAAGGGCCATGCAAACTATTGAAAAGTTGAACAGCCACTCTTAGGCTATTTCTGCCCTACGCTGTTACAGTGCTATTATTCCACTTTCAACATCCTGTGGAATTCTGGAGTTTGTAGTTTACTGAAGCCAAAGAGCTTTCTGGCCGAGAATCCTAAATGCCCCTCCCTAGACTGCAAACCCCAGGATTCCATGGGATGTTCAAGTGGAATAAAAGCACTAGAAAAGTGTAGTGCGGAAATGGCCTTAGAGGTGTCAAGGTGCTCATTCTTCTTTGGCCAGAACCATCTTATGGTTTAACCATCTCATGGTTAAAAAAAAAAAAAAAGTCATCCACAGAGCCTAATGAGGCCAAGGGCTGCAAAATACCTTTCAGAAGCAACATGAAGCCCCAGAACTACATTTTGTTGAGAGCTAGTTTAAATGCTTCCAAAGAAAAATATGTCAAACCAAAACAGCTGGCCATATTCTGACATATGAAACGTTTTTATCAAGCATTCATCCTTTTCTTCCAGTTTTGGAGCATGTTTTTAAAACATATCTTAAAATAATTTTGGACTGGAATTTCCTTGCTGCATCTCAATGGAATCCTGCAAGACACAGTTCCCTAACTCATTCTCACCTAACCTGGAATGTTGGGGAGATGATAGATTTCAGCGACAAAGGCTGTTCCTGCTGCTGCTGTTATTTGAAATGCCTAGCAATCACCAGAGTAGGGTCTTTTTTGGGAAATGATGGCTGAAGAAACATTTAGTTTTGATTCAGATGTATTATTTTTATTGCTATACGGATTTGGGAGGTCTTTTTTGTTAGGCCTTAGTACGAATTACTATTAAATTATTTAACCTGAATAAGGGTAATGAATATATATCCAGTCACACACTTCTTGAGGTGGAGGTGGGTGGGGTGGGGGGTTTGAAGGAGAAGGAGGGGAACCGGGAAGCAACTTTGAAAATACACGAAGGGAGTAATACAAAGATAATTTTATATACTTATAGGATTTAGTCGTGATTAGGAATCCCTTGATATGACAGGTAAAGGGGAGAGGTCAAATATCTATTTACTGGAAGATTGTGGTAATATTGGTTTCAGAATTTATTTGTATTACTCTGGTTTAAATACTTTTTTCCTTCTGTAACCTCAATTTACTGTTTTATTTTTACTTAATTCAAAAAAAATTAATAAAAATATTTATTTATTACATATTTATTATTATACTTATTTATATTTATTAATATAAAATGTGTTGATTAGCCTGTTTGTATGGGTGTTTAAATCAATCATGAACTGTAAGTTAGTGAACAGTCTACAAATGTTGAAATATTTTATTATGTAAATATTTCTGACATTGCTGTAAACTGCTTTGACTATTTTGAATACTAATGAACTGATAAAGATGAAGCTCAGTTTTCTGGAAATTCCTTTTCCACCCCACTCTTTCTTCAAAACTTTTTTCAACCCCTTCACCCATTCCCCTTTTCACTGAAGGCTTTGGTGGAAGCTCTTAATCTTTGTTCCCTGAAATTAAGGCAAACTACAGATTTAATCAAGGAAACCACAGCACTGAACTTGCAAGATATGAACAGAGTTACTGATGCCATGGTGTTGTGCAGGTTTCTCATTCATAGGGTTGAAGGCAACTTGATGGCAATGAACAGTGACATACCCATTAGTAGATATGAAATATTCTTTCCCCTACTTTCCCTGCCTCTTTCAATCCATTAGTCTGACCTCTAACCTTTCAGGATGCATTGCTCTTACACAATCACTTACAAATTTTCAGAAACAAATCTCTTTGCAAGACACATTTTTGCAACAGGCCCAAACAAAACTGACTACTATCAACTGAATATCTATATTACAAAGATGTTATAACATGTGGAATATTTCAGCCTAACATTCCAGCTCTAGCGACATTACAATCAATGACAAAGTCTCTCTGGTCTTCTCTCTTCCTATCAAAATGTAGATGATCCTTAGTTCATTGTGACAGAGATCCTTCTCTGTATATTATTCTTTCTGTAAATCATCAGTAGTGGTGCTATAATTACGGTAATTAAGATTGAGATTAAGTAGACAGTAAAATGGTTGTTTAAAATACTGTGACCTACTACCAGGGCTATCCATTTGCCAAAACAAACTTACTGGCAATCCTGGAAGTCCAATTCCTCCTTTTTCTCCTGGTATTCCAGGGTCACCCATATCGCCCTTTGACCCTTTGGGCCCCTGAAAAGAGAACATTTATGAATGAAACCTATATTATTGGAATACTGAATATCAATGTCAGATGAGAATCAATGAACATCTATGAGTTATTTATTGATGTTATTAGCAAATATTTTTGTCTGCATCTTCCTTCCCTAATAATAACATTTAATGAGAAAAAAATCTTGCAGTAAAAATCATTATTCTGCAAAAATCACTATATCTATCTTTTGGTCTTCCACGAGAAGAATTGTTTAAGTACCTGCTCCCCATCAGCACCTGGTAATCCTGGGGATCCGGGTTCACCCTGCAAAATAAAAATTCAACTACATTAGTTTCACTATTTCATTAATTACTTCATGGTTTAATGTAAATAACCCAGATTGAGTTTTGGGCATATGTGTTCCCCCTTCCACTTTATCTGGAATGGCTGTCAGAAGGAGATGAGAAACATCTAACTAGAATTTGTTTTTATACTAACCAGAGTCATGACTGTGTCTGGAGTTGGAACTCTGGTTAGTTTAAGCTATGATTTGCTGACATAAACCAAGATTAGACACAAGCCATTTTAAACCCGTAACCACATTTTGTTCATTTTCAATTTAATGGTAAACTGCTGTAGCAAATGGTTCCAGTCTTTAATCTCCTTTTCTAGGCTTTGTTAAAGGGCAGAAGATGACAGTCCAGCTTTTGAGCAGACTTACTCTGGCATCACTGAACTATGGTGTAGTGTTACATCTACATTTGATCCATTATAAGTATATGATGTTCCTTTATCATAATCTAACATGTAAAGGATATGCACTCTAGGAAGACAAATCACTGAAAGATCAAAAGGCATTTCATAATGGAGAATATATTCAGGAGCCATGCTGGGAAACTCCATCTTTCTCATGTAGTGGGGGATCCAATGCTATCTCGGTTGGACTCAAAAATTGCTACCCTCTGAGCATTACAGGATGTTCCTTAGATAATGGCCCCAAGAACAGCAGAGCCTATGTACCTCTGTGTACCTTGTGATATTTGGTATTTTATCAAAAGATTGCTTTAAGGCAAAGTTAGCTCAGGACAATGAATAAACTAACTGAACTGCCATTCTTTTACATTTGTATCGAAAAGACAACCAGTATCATATATATTATTTAATTATTTTTGACACACGTTTTCCTGGTGATGTCTGAAATGCACAGAAATCTTGTCAGCACACAATGCCTGATATTTCACACCTATATAAAAATTTGCTTCAGTGTTTGTTTATACTTCAAGAAACATTGTACACATTCTAGTATATTCATAGTCAAAATAAAAAAAAAATATGGAAGCTCACCTTTATCCCTTGCAACCCTTGGGGTCCAGGTGGGCCTGGAGGACCCTAAAGAAAAAAAAATCACTTTTTAGTACACCTTTTATATTCCCAAGCGGTATATCTGTCAGACACACATACTCTAACCTTTGTTAACAACAAACCACACTGGATGACAAAAAACACTGGATGAAAATGGACACAAACCAACACCATCTATGACAATAAATGATCCTCTATGGACAGACAAAACTGTGCAAAACTGTGTTACAACTAAACTGCATGGTGACATTATGAAACAAGCGAACAAACTTCTATTATAGTTATCTAGTTCTATTTTAACTCTCAAGTAACAAGGTGTGTATGTGTGTGTGTGTGTATGTGTGTATATTCTCTGCAAACCAAACCAGACATCTGATTTGACTATTGAATTTGGCCACTGGGCACACAGCCTATTAAATTTTCTCTACGTATATATATTTTTTCTAATAGCTAGATTGCCATTTACAAGACTTTGCAGGAATGGGCAGCTTGGCAATTAGGTAGTCACCCGTGACATGTTTGAAAGTGGAAACTGAATTACACATATTGGGGTACAAATGGCTCCCTCCACATCATATTTAAGATCGCTAGATTCAGTTAAAGTGTTATACTGGAGTACACCATAACTCGTGATTAAATTATACTGATTTATATTGATTTTCAGGGTTTCCATTGCTTGTCTCTGTCTACCTTTTTGGACATCTTCATCGCTCGTAGCAGTGGGCTGCTCTGGACAAAAGGCTCAGGACTCTGGATCCATATTTTACTAGGGATTACCATTAGAAGCTATCTCCCAGAGGGAAAATAATCTTGAGATGAAACAGAACAGTGAAAAAGTGGTGATGGAGTGAACGAAGCACCTTTTGTCACTTCTGCACTGAAGAAATCCACGTCCTCTTGAAGTGGGTTTGTTTTCCCTCCATAAAAAACACATTTGGGATTTTTTTTTTTTTTTTGGAAAAAAAATGGATTTGTGGGCAACATGCAATTAAATCCTAAAATAAGTCCTGAAATGTAAAGATTCTTGCCAATCAAATATTCTTCTCACCATAGTTTCCCCATATTTTTCAACCATTTTCTGAATATTTTCGAATATTCAGTCCCTAGTAATAAGTAACTAAAATGAAAGTGGGGTTGGTAACTTCCATGGCAAGAAATTACTGGGAAGCTTAGTAAAAAATTAAATATTGAACTACATTTAAACAGTAACTTTCCATGTTGTGGGATAGGCCATCTAAGTTCATCAATGGAAAATGTGATGGCAGAGAAAACTAGACATTTCCATGTCATTTTTGGACTTGGTTAACGGAAATCTGTTCCATTTTCAACACCGTGTATATAATACTTGGTGGCTCTTATGAAAGTTCCTTCATGATTTTGGTTTAGATGCAAGGGTGAACATAATATTTTATTAGATCACTAGCTTATTGAGCTTAGTGCTATATGTTGACTTACAGCGGCTTTTCAGAGTCTTATTGTGCAATCCTAATACAAAGATGTGCTGGTTTTGCATGGTAAATATCACACATGAGTCTCTTCTGCCAGAGAGATGCTCTTCTGTTGGCAGAACTCTGTTAATTAATTTATTTAAAGCATTTATATATTGCTGTAGGCCACTGGGAGCCCCAAGGTAAAAACATTTAAAATTATACAGAGATTAAAAATTTGAAAAATAAAATATGCTTCTGCCAACAGAATATTCTTCTCTGGCTCCTCTCAGAACTCTGCCCACAAAGCAGTCTAATGACAGAACTGCTCTGCTGCCTACGGTCTGCTGACAGAAGAACAAAAAGGAAATTAAGAGAGAGACTGGCTGGGACAAGAGGGGAACCAAATTACACCAAAACCAAACCTCTTCCAGCCCAAAATGCCACCACAAAGTAGAATACAGTGTGGCATACAAAGTAATTTCCAAGATCTCTAAGCTGAGGCATCTGGTTTCAGCACAGCTTCAGCTACCCTAACACTGGCTCAGCTTCACATCTTGGCCAGTTAGGACCACACTTTCAGACAGACGGCTTTCAAGGAGTTTCTGAATTGAAAGCTACAGAAGATGCAAGGGCTTGGACACAAAACATTCTGCAGGCACAGTAGCTATTTTATTTTGCACTATGCTACTCTTTGTGGTCTCTGCCTGATTTAATGCAAAACAACAATTGTAATGCAGGCAAGCTCTTGGCTTCCTTAGGAGCATGGGATAAAGATATTTGATATCAGCAGGTTTTGTGGCTAGGTTTCTTGCCACTCAGTGGTACTTAATCTTTTGAGTGCCGTGCTGTACCAGGACCTTAAATGAAGAAAATCCATTGATGCAAGAAGTACAGACAACAAAGAGAGACTTTAATGAAACACCAGAAAAGCTAATTACTGTATGAGATGCACTAAAGATATAAGCCCTTTCCGCAACTCACCTTTTTGCGGAGCTGGGATGCGGGGATTGCACAAGCAGCCTCTTCCGAGAGGTTCTCACGTCCCTGTTGCTTCAGCTCCGCAGCTGCTGCCTGCTCACGAGCAGGTTGCACAAGAGCCCCTTCTCTTCCTTCCGCAGTGCAGCCTGGGATTTTCCCAGGCTGCACTGGGGCAGGAAGTGCAAGTGCTGTGGCTCCGGAGCTCCACACATACGGCAAGTGCACCCGGGGCCCCAGAGTGATGCGCAATTGTGCACCATTTTCAGCTCAAAGCCAAAAATGAAATAGTGCACAATCAGCGCCTGCCAGCCCCTGGAATGTCACATGATTGCAAGTGCATCATGTAGACCGTTCCTCGCAGTCACACAACGCTCCAGGGGCCCTTTCACATGGCGAATGCCATGCAAAAAGGGCCATAAAAGCCATTAAGTATACTAAGCATTTTTTTTAACTAAGAACATTGTTACTTGTACTTGGTTGAATTCTAGCCCAATAGGCTTCCACTGAGGAAGAATGCAAGCAAAAGATGGAAAAGACCATGGTCCTTGTGAAGGTACAAAACTTGAGGAATTGAGAAATTTTCAACTTGTTCAACTGAAATGTCTCTTAATGATTATTTCCCAGATCTAAGATTAATAATTTCTTCTTCCACTTTTACACATTGCTGAGTCTGAACTGACATAAATATTTTAATAGAATGAAGTTGTACTTGAGATGCCAACTCTGGATGCAGTTCACATGTAATCTGAACCACCGTTACTTAGACGTTACTGAATTAAAAAGTATTCAGAGGAAAGTGTGGCCCTTATCTATGGATGTATGGCTGTTATATATAATCTTTTTTTTTAAAAGTATCCTTAAAAAGAAAGTGACAGGGAGCTTTTCCAGTCCTGCAGTTCTTGCATTTAAAAATCCCCACTAAAATTAGCAGCAAATTAGATGTACTGATACACAGTGATGATAATCTTAATGATAAACATCTTGCAATGCTAACAAAAGTTTGAGTCCTTTTTCTATTACTGACATGAAGGAGAGATTTGCTATTAATTTCAGAAGAAACTACAATCCAAGCTTTCAACAATACATCCATTGAGAATACTTTATGTAGAAATATATGTAGTGACAAACAGGGTCAATATCTGATGAACAAAGACACATTCTAAATCAGAAGAGTTATGAACATGCAACACTACAGAAGAAAATAGCTATGAAGCACCATAAGTCATGCAATTGGAATTACCGTGACAGTTAGGGTAGTAATCCTCTGTTGGCAAAATGTATTAACAGAAGACAATGTTACCAGATGTTCAGTTTGAAAAAAAATACTTTGCTTGTTTAGCAACAGATTTCACAGAATTTCAGAGGTAGTTTGAAAGAAATATTTGATTGTCTCAGAGAAATGAAAGATTCTCAAAGTACTAATCCTACATATTTTGAAAATGTTACATCTTCTCATAGGATCAAACGCACTTAAAAGTTTTAAAAGGAAATGTAACATTGTAAATAAGTAAATTAGTTATCCACAAGCTAATTAAACATTAGACGTTTTAGAACTTCAAAAGAAAAAATAGCAATAAGAGTAAAACTAAGAATTATGAATAAAAGTATTTGATGTTACATAATTTCTGGAATGAGATGCTTAAGTTGCTAGAAAAGAATTGTTTCTTTAAACAATACTGCTTTCTTCAAATTGCTACAGGTTTCCAGTAGAGTCAGGGCAGTTACAATCAGTTACTGGTTAGACACTGTACTCATCTTAATGATGTACTAACAATTCAAATTAAGATTATCTTTTAAATATAATCTAGTTCAAACATGAAGTTCTACACATGACGTAGTGGGTGTAGGCACACTATGAGGTGAAAGAAATGGTCAATGTTGACAGAAAAGAATTAATACAAGCTGTATTCCTTGTCCTTCTTCATTGCCACTCTAAAAATGCTACACAGATGGTTAGGAGACACACTTGAGTGGAGTAAACTGTTCAGGAGAAGTTAGAAGAAAAGGATGATCAGCAAAAATTGGGCAAAGACATCTACTACGAGTGCCTCAGTCCTATTTTTGGAGATTCTCTCTTTCCTTTCAACCCAAACAGTCCACAGACCATCCCACATAGAAGAGTCCCTTGACCAGCGGTGCAGAGTTTCAAGAAGCTCTGGGGGCTGCTGTAGGAAGGAAGGAACTGAAAATTCATGAACCATCTTTGGACAGAGTAGCACCGAGTATTACTTACAACTTCACAGTAAAAAGTAATGACTAACACAGTTCTGTAAAACAACGTGTTATGTTTTTTCTGGTGCTCATTCATAGTAATAAGGAGAGAAGAACATGCAGATTATATACAAATGTTCTACTATATCAAAACTGACTACGTAAGCATCCAGTATCTACATTTAAGAATAAATTATTGTGATTACTCCAATAAAGAAGTGGCATAACACAGACTATCATTATAAAACAAAGATTTAGGATCCAGTTTTTGCAAACTCTCTTTAACAGATGGCTTTCTGTGAGGTGGGTACATCTGCATTTACTTCACATAAAGTGCAGTTATAAAGAATGAAGTGTACTAAAATGCAGTTCTGCTTAACTCTATGAAAAATGGCATTAACAATACTGTGACTGTTTGTTTAGTTAAACAAGCAGCCCTGTTTCTTGAAAGCCCTGCACTGGTAACAATTTTTACAGATAAGATTAAAAGAAAAACAATCAGTAATACATTAATCAGAGAAAAACAAATGTGTAACAAAAGCATATGTTGCTTCTTCCCAAATATTAAACACTGTCCAAATAAAAAGCCTCATATCATTCTAGAAGACTCTGGCATTTGGGTATGGCAATGTACTAATGATGGGAATTGCAAAGCTGTGTTAAAACTCATCTCTGTACATGCACTTGGTGTCAAAATTTGGCTTAGAGTTGGCATGTGAAAGAAAGTTTGCTCAGCTGGATGAGACAGAGCATATGGCTTCATGCTGTGTAGTGTGCTATCTTCATTAGTTGTACGTTACATTCTGTGATGTATTAATTTGTAATGCCTAACTCTCATTATTTAGTCATTAATAGTGGGTATTAATATGCTCTCCTAATTATTACTTTATAACAAGCAATTACATACAGCATTATTTTATAACAAAATAAGGTATTTGCTGCTTATACTTTATGGAATGTAGGATTCATGCAGCAATCTTCTCATTACAACCACTGACCCTGATCTAGAGAAATGCAGGCATGCATATTGGTGCTTTTGTTTCTTATAGTATGAAATAGCCATATAATTCTTATTTTAAATTTGACTTAGCTTGAAAATTTGCTTGCAAAGCTTGTGAAGTTGGGATGAGGGAAGTGCTTATGAAGAACTCAATATCTGGCAAAATTAATTAAAGCCAAAATCCTTCTGATGTTTTTCATTTGTGTAACTATGTAAGAATTGGTGGTGGCACAACCGCAGCAGGATAAAAATAGGTAATGGTTGCAGCAGTCACAAGATAAGCTAGGCAAAACAGCCTTCCTCAAGAAAAGAAGGCTGCCATCACTGATCATCCTGTTGGTCCAGGTGGGTCTCTGCAGCCACGAAGTTGTGGGAAAGCTATTTTTGAAACTGCTTGTCTTGTGGCACACAGAACACCCTGGCTTCAGGAATCTACCTGGATACCAGGCACAGGAGAAAGCAGCTGCTCAGTGCTGATAGCTTTCCTCTCAGATGATAGAGACAGATTTGCCTGGCTTCCCTTTGGCTGCTGTGGAGCCATGCAAAATGTTCACCGTGGTAGTGCAGTGGACATTTATATCTTTTGGCCTAAAGCTGCAATCCTACATCTGTTACCTGGGGAGCAGTGGAGTTTACTCCTGGGAAGGATGTAGAGGGTTGCTTTCTATGAGTCCAACTGTTTATACCAATCATATGTCATAGAGTGAATGTGTTAAAACAGAAGTGGGCAACACTGAGCAAAAATGAGAGCTGCAGTCCAACAACACATGAAGGACCACAGGCTGTCTGTCTCTAGTTCAAGGATCTCACTGTACTTTGGACTCTTTGGTGTTCATGAGGAAAGCAGGGTCCAACATCTGCACCTGCAATTCACAGGTGGAGTATTCTTACTGAGTCTAAGATGCTTACTTATGCCTTACATATTCTGTGCTACTGTATAAAAATGACTTCTAATGACTTGTGTAACAAAGTAGAAGAAATGACACAGAGGAATTGCAAACCACCCTGCAAAAAATCTCTTACTTTTTGGTTTATTTCTCAGATCTTCAAGCATGCATCTAAGAGAATTGACTTCTGGAGATGAACAGTGCCAATTTCTATTTGAAACAGCATTCCAGATCCTTAGAGGAGCTGAACAAATGCCAAACATTCAATTTTCTCTAACTTTACCGTGAGCTGATGAAAGTCAGAATTTCTAACACAAAGGAGAACAGAAGATCATTCCCAATTGTTAGAGTACAACTGATACAGAGCAGAACCACCGTTCAATTCTCCTTTTAATACTCAAAGACTGAAATTCAGAGCTCATCCACAAGTGCTTTTTAAAGACTTTCAGAGTTTTTTTTGTTTTTGTTTAGATCTTACAAGCGCTTTTATAGTGATAGTTCTCAGGCCTCACTGATACACGCAAATAACACATACAAAAAGCAGAGTGATAGTACACAAGGCAAGTAATGGTGTCATCATGCTTCTCATGAGGTTATGGCCATGTCACTATAGCCTACTGTTAAAAAAACAGAACAAAAAACAGACTAGGCTGAAATCAGCTGCTGTGTCTTCTCAGAAATGCAGATGGTTACGTTTCATGTGGTGCCCCTTCCATGTACCGTACCCAGCTGTGAGCAAATATATTTGAAGTACACAGGCTGGTGTCCCTATCTGCAAGTAATTTCACCTATGAATAATTGCCAGCTTACCATTTCTACCCGCCTGGCTCTCTTGTTGTGCAATATACCTATGCTACTCTTTGCTTTGATAGATCAGACATCACCAAACAACCAACAATGGCATTATGAAGGATAATTTTTAATCTATTCATTTACTCATTTGGATCTTGGCTGGTCTTAATATAAACATGTTTTATTTCTTCATTGAATTAATATGGCTCTTAAGTTCAAGCAATCAGCTTTTCCATTCAGACAAGGAGCAGAGGATGGGGAGAATTGGACAGGGGAATTTCAAGAAAAAGACATCCTGCTTTTAGAAATTATTATTTGAACTGAAATAGACTATTCTGGTGGAACCATTTAAAATGAAGTCTCAGAGCAAAGAGTTACAAACAGAATATGTTCTACTCCCATCACAACATGCAAACAACAACCTGGAGCTTCATGGTTATCTCATTTCTCTGAATGCAGCTATGGAAAGACCAAAAGAAAAATACCCTGCAAAAGAAAATTCTAGACTATTGTTAACACACACTCACACTCTCTCACACACACATAAACATAGAAATCTTTTGCACTGAATCTTTGCACTGCTGTTTTGATAGACCACTACCTATTCCCCACTGTCTACTCCAGCTCTGCAGAGACATTTAGCTGGAACCAAACCATACAATTCACTCTTTCAGATCACATGTTCTACTCCTGACTTATGCTAGCAACATGGACAGCATGATTATTAATTTGATTCCCTTAACAAAAAGCACACAATTATGTGTACTATGTATTTTTTTTTCTGACCACATACCTGTAAAGCTTCATGGATATTCCCATTGTAGTCAATTATTTCTGTGGCACCTTGATCACCTTTTTGTCCAGGTGGGCCCTGTAACATATTCATCCCATCATCACAGTTCCACAATATTAATTTAATCAAGAGCATAAAAGACAAATGACTGATTGTTCTAGCTAATCTGAGGAAGGCTGATCACTAAGTGCATCGTGGTTCTATTCTTGGGATTGTTTTGTTTAAATAAAGAACTAGCAGTAGACTAGTAAGTGTAAGCGCGTGCTCCATACGCATGAAGAGGGAAGCACGCCTGGACAGTAGAGTTTGTTATATCTCTGGATGTTCTCTTTATCAGCCAGAACACAGAAAATGGCTGCTTCATGAGGACAGCTTCCTCGAATATAGTAAGTCCCCCATATCCGTGCGACAGGTATCCACGTTTCACTTATCTACATTGAAATGCAGCCCCTCAAAAATGTTGTTCTGATCTCTTTTTGGACCACATATTGTTAAATTTTATATTTTTATCAGTTGTACAATAATGCCTACAAAGTTTTCTTTTTCTTAGATTCTAAAATTTTAGGTCCTCCTCTCCAAGCTGCATACACATCTTACCACATTTCGCCTCAATGAATAAAACAGTCTTTAATTATGCATGTTTTTCATTATCCACAGCAAGTCCAGAAACACATCCTTCATGGATATGAGGGACCTACTCTTAAGACCATCCTCTTAAGACGTGCCAACTTTCGCCATTTCTGCACTACACTGTTATAGTGTTATTATTCCACTTTCAACATCCTGTGGAATTATGGGGTTTGTAGTTTACTGAGGCCAAAGAGTTCTCTGGATGATAATTCTAAATGCCCCTCCCTAACTGCAAACCCCAGGATTCCATAGGATGTTGGAAGTGGAATAATAGCACTATAACAGTGAAGTGCGCAAATGGCTTTTATGTGAAGAAAGCGACAGTGGAAGGGATGAAACTAGCAAACTTTTCCCCTCACATGTTTACTAAATATATGAGCAGGGATTATGGCTGCATTGCAGATTTTATATATTACCATTTTTAAAATAATATAATGTAAATATATTTCAGGGTAGTTGTATCCTCGAGTACATCTGCTGCACAATGGTTGATTAGCTCCCCATCTACCTAGTTAAAGATGTGAGTGAGGGCTGGGTCTGTGTTTGTGAAATGACTGGCTGTACTAAGGACTTGTTCTTACGCAACCTATTGAAAAATACAACCACAGACAACAGACTACCATAACAGGATTCCAGGGGAAGATTGAACATCCTCTGGTGTATAGTGGTGGTGCAATATATGAGAGACTGGACTACATATAAACAAAGAAGTCTCTGATCTCTGGTTTGATATCTTCACTGCCCAAGATTCCCAGGATCAATCCCCTAATTTGCAGTGTAGAGATAATAAAACTGGCCCCAAGATGGCAGACTGGTTTCCAATAAAGACTGACACAAAGCTAAATTGTAGTGTATGCCATGTGAGGGAGCAACTGTGGCGTATAGCTTGAAAGAAAAGGATTCACGGGCTCTTCCCTGCAGAGTCTGTCCTCAGACCAAAACTAATGGAAGTCATTTCTCCAGTCCTAACTGCAGGGTGAAGTCCTGTGTATCAGTGCATGTAACTATAACACAGAGAGATTTATACACAAACACCCAGACCCAGGCCTTTTCCGCACAACACTCTTGCACATCGTCCCATCACAATCCCAGCAGCACCTCTGCCAGGATGGGAGCATATTCCCAACGCTTCTCTCTGCACGCAACCGGCTGCCTGCAGAAGGAAGCGTGAGGGACATGCTCCGTCCTTCCAGAGTGCAGCCAGCCTTCTTCCCACGCTGAAGTAGAGGAGAAAGCACGTAGACTGTGCTTCTGGCTACAACAGAAGCCTTGTGCGATCAGAGGTCATTGATGGAGTTTTTCCGTCAATGATATAGCCTGTAATCATTCTGGATGGTGATGCAAGAAGGGTGGGACTGCAACAATGTCGCGCAGAAGCGTTGTCATGGTCTCACTCCTCTCGCATCCCCATACTGCAATGCCATTGTCACACGGAAAGGGCCAAAGGGCCATTGTCACACGGAAAGGGCCAAACTGTCTCACACACACTTATTGAGCCAAAGTAAATATGACACTGCCTACACAAATAGAAGTGAGCATTTGGATGATTTTTAGTGTAAACAGCAAGCTTTGTAGGCTTAATCCAGGTCTGGAGTCTGGCAAGTGAGGAAGGAAAGAAAATCTATAACCCCAAGTTCGATTACGTCACTCACCCGTGGGCCTGTTGCCCCCAGACCACCTTTGTCTCCAGGATCACCCTAGTAAAAAAAGCAATATTGGTTGAGAAATGTAAACATATTACTTCTCCTAATACTGCATATTTCAAGAAAAAAGGAAAGAGAATAAAGAAAAAGGAAAGTAAACAGAGCAACCCCAATCTACACAGAAGCATGGGCAAAAATTCATCAAATATAATGGAATCTCAAGAGTAGCCAGGCACACATTATGGACTGCTCATTCTGGAAAAAAAGAACTCTACACATTGAGGTGGTTTGTTCCATTTCCATCTACAACCAGCTTGCTTTGCTAGGTTGTGGGCCCATAGAAGCAGGGCTTTAGAGATGTTCCTTTATTACACTACAACTCCCAGGATCCCCCAGGAAGCAGGGCCATTGGCCATGCCGGCTGGGTGATTTGGGAAACAGTAACCCAAAGAAATACCTTCTCCAAGCTCTGTATATAAGTACTTACCATCAAGATGGTTTTCTTGTGATCACCACAGACACAGTATATTGTGAAGCTTGGTTAAGATATTAGCAGATTCATTACAGGATAATAAAAACAAAGCAGAAAACTCCAGAGACCAGTACAAATCCTGAACTATTTGTGTCAAAAATTTCATATACAAGGCCAATTTACTAGACTAGGAGTAGGCAACAGGGGTGTAGCTACGTAGCATTTCCAAATAATAATTCTGCTTCACCAAATGACATGTTTATTCAGTACCCAAATTACTAGCATTGCAGAGAGTGAGACACTAAAAATCCTTCAGTCCTAGTTTGTTGTGTTCACATTCTCTTGGTATCCTTGCCTGCCCTCTTTCCTTTGGATGCCTAAATGTATTTCTATATGCTCCATACAGTTTTAAGTTACTGCCCCTCTTCTTCCTCACTCTTCTTGCAGCTCTTAACTTGTTCAGACTATCGTTTACAAGTCCACTGAACGTGAATCACCTCTCCTGGAGAGCCAATTCACTTGTGAAATATGTCGCAACCTATCCCATACTATTTCACATTGAAAATGTCAATTTTTCAAAACCAGAAGTGTATTTCCAGCCATCTTCATTTTTTTTCTTTTTTGTACTTTAGCATTTTTGGCAGTCTATGAAGCCTCCAAGTTACCTGTAGTTGTCCACCCCTGATTAAAACTCTAAATGCACAATTTATATCACTGGCTTTGTGACAAAAGTTGTTGCCTATGCTGTGTGGTTGTAAACAATAAAGCACAATAATGGAACTTTAGCAGCTGCTGCACCAGGAAATTAATCTCATGTGCCACCTCTGTTTCAAAAGCCACATTTCAATTTAATAATTTTAGAAGAAGCCAGTATGTTGTAATGTTGGAGACATTAAATCCATTTCTGCAGAGGAGTGTACTGTTTATCATAACACTGGCGATGGAACTGGATTAAAGCAAGGCCTACGAAAGTCGGGCATGAACTAAAGGATCACTTTTTTTTTCTGTATTAGGAGAAAAAAGACATACTTCTCATATTGGGCTGGGGGAATAGGGAGGAAAACTCTTTCATAGCCAGTGTACAGATTGGAGAGCAGAACAGGGAAGAATATGAGAAAGCCAGGACTTATCCAAGGTATTTTCCTCTCAGGGCAAAGGACATCATGAATGGTACTTTATCTTATGTCAACACTGGCAGTGAGACAGAATCCCTCTGTATACTTCAGGGCAGCAGGCTACCTTAAGGGCCACAAGGCATACTGTCTAAAAGATACTGTTTTATCTTCCACAAGAGAGAAACAGCCACATTTCTGCTTCTTACTTCTTACTCTATACCACCCAGGATCTAGCAACTAAGGTAGCTGTCCTACTCTGCCCTAATGTTACGGTCCAGTGCTGGGAGAGAGGGAGAGACATTGGTGGGGAGAATTAGGGACAAATGGGAAATGACAGGAGGAAAGAAAGAAAATGATGGGCAAGAAAATGGCGGGGAGAACTAGACAGTCCCTTGAGAAATATCAGCCAGTTATATATCAAATTCACCTTTAATTAATTACAGGTGGTGGAAGGGAACTCTTAGTAGAAATGCAGTATGCGGAGCCCAATGAGTTAAAAAAAAAACCCCTAAGACACAAACTATATGCTATATTAAATATGCAGCATGGAGCTAACGGTTACTTTTTTATTCTGAAGTTCATAAGCACATATGACTCCAATCCAGACCAGAGTAGTATGCTGGGGTAGGGAAAGCTTAAACCACCTCATTTGGTTTTTCTCTAAAATTTGAGTTCCTGCTGAGGGAGAGGTTTTAAACAAACAAAATGTTACTGCCACTAAGAAGAAGATTCAGAAAATGGAAATGTCATGGTGATGGGAATTTCAGACTACACTAGGAAAAATATTTGTTAAACATTTTACTGAAATCAGTGATGGTATTATTTGTGACTATTTTACATCTGGGTTCTTTCCGCACCTTACCTGGTCACGGAGACATCTGGTGTGGGTCCTGGTGTTGGCTCTGCCAGGAGGGGAGCACAATAGGAGCATTCCCCTCTGCATTGGCTGTATTTGTGTTTCTCACTCATGTTCCCGGAAGTGCGATGGCCACGCCTCTTCCTGCTGCAGCACAGCCAGGTATTTTCTAAGGCTGTGTTGGGGCAGGAAGCACAGCCATTGCACTTCCTGAACCTCTGCAGACAAGGTAAGTCTGCAATAGTGGTGTGATCGCTGGTCATTGACGTGGAAAACCCATCAATGATTTGCGGCACAATCATGCTGCCTACAGACAGGAGAAGGACAAGACCACACCGACATTGTGCATAAGCATCATCGCCATCATGTTCTTCTCCTGACCCTATGGCGGGATAGGAGGGTGGAGAGGAAAGGACTCTGGTCTCTGGCTTGTGACTGAGCAGCTTTCATTCAGAAAAGATCACTGAGTTATTAAAAAAGGGTCAAGTCATTCTGTAGTTATCTTGAGTAGTGTGATTATAAGTTTGTTGCTGTGTGCTTTCAAGTAATTTCTAACTTGTGGTGATCCTAATGCAAACATATCATGGGCTTTTCTTGGCAAAATTTATTCAGAAGGGGTTTTCCTTTGCCTGCATCTGAGGCTGGGTGTGACTTGCCCAAAGTCACAGTGGGTTTCCACGGTTGAGCACAGATGTGAATCTTAGTCTCCAGAGTCCTTGTCCAATGCTCAAACCAGCACACCATGCAGGCTCATCATTATAAATTATTCCTGTTAAAGTCAGGCTTGATCTCTCCTACAGGCATGGCTTTAGGTTAAAAAAAAATCCCTCCAGCCTAAGCGAACTTTGTATATAATATTATTAGTAGTTTTATCAAAGGTTCTAAGAAGCACATACTGACACAATTTCAAATTCTGCAGGCCTCCAACACAATTTAGAGATGTCAAGAATTCTACACATCAGTTAATGAGTGTATCAAAGTACTGTCTGGTCACTTTCAAATGCTTCAATCTGATGTGTTTTTCAGAATAAGTTCTTCGAGTTGGGTATGTATTTCAACCTGGCCTGCTCTAACTTCAAGGGCCATGCTGACACAGAGAAGAGAGACTTCTGCTCACCTTTATCACACTAATAATGTGGGATTCCTTGACTCTTGTGTGTCTGGCACTTACTTTCTTATCTTTTGGACATCAAAGACTTTTTTTTATTCCACCAGGCATTTACTGACTTATTTATTCATTTAACCTTTATTCTGCCTTTATTGTACAGATACAAAGAAGCTTACAAGTATCTGAAAACAGGGAATAGTTAAAAAAAATGTACAAAAGTTTTAAAATGACTAAACAAATAGTTTGGTTAAGTTAGCTAATGGCCTGTCTGAATAAAAAGGTCTTTGCTGCCAACAGAAAGAAATGAGAGAAGTAGACAGCCAAACTTCCCATGGAATGAAATCCACCACTTGGGAGATGCCATGATAAGGCTCTCTCTCATGTCCCCATCAAATGTGCCAGTGATGGTGAAGGGAACAAGAAAAACCCTGCCCCTGAAAATCTTAAAACTCAGGCAGGCTTATAGAAAGAGACATGGTATTTCAAATCATGTGGATCCAAGCCATGTAGGGCTTTAAATGTCCTATCAAGCATTTGGAATTCTGCTCAGAGACGGACTGGTAGGCAGTGATGCTATTTCAACACCTGGAGTTATGTGTTCCCTGTAACCAGTGCCAGTCAGCTGCAGCAAACCTGCTGAAGTTTCCAGACAGCTTCCAAAGGTAGCCCCACAAAGAGTGAGAGGTATTCAAGGCATGTGTTATCATGGCTGGACCTGACATCTCAAGGAATGGGTGCGACTTGTGCTGGCTTTTTTCCCTGTCTTCTGATGTGCAATTTTATATTGCCTTTATTGTTATTTTAATACAGGCTTTTCAACTCTTTTCAGTTACTACCAAAACCCATATATTCGATGCATAGTCTGTTCTTTTGACCATGTGTTGAACCTATGTGTTCTGCTTGTAATCAAATAAGTAGGAGACTCCTGTATAAACCACGCTGGTGCTTGAAGAGACGTATATTCATATATCAGACACCCAGAAAGACAGATTCCACCCCAGTACCTCATCGACTCATCTCATTGTACCAACAGAACCAAAATTTGCTTACTACTAACCTTCGACCCTTTTGGGCCTCTAGCTCCAGATTCGCCTGACCTCCCCTGCATGATGGAACACATATAAGATGGACAGTAGAAATAAGGGCAGAAAAAGGAAAGAGAACAGTCAAAAGAATTAGTATTGTCTACTGATGGTTAAACATGTAGTGGAAACATTTTAAGTGAACATGACTGCTATGATAAATCTATACCACAGAGATATATAGGTAAACGAATAATAAATTACTTAGTATTAAGGAGTACAGGTTACAGTGATGTATAGCTTGAAAGGATAATCATTTTTTTTTTAACAAAGAAGTATTGAAAAGGAATGAAAGACTTTCACACACAGAGTTTTCTCTGTGCACTATGGAATTTCTTATGCCCCTCCCTTAATTTTCTCCATTGACAGATCAACTTCTTTGATGTATTATTATTATTTGCTGGTTGTATAGAAATAATTTTAATCTAGATCCAACCTGATGCTAAAAAAAAAATCTAGCATAACTGTGCAGGATGTAACTTTTGTGCATGGATAGCTCTTGTACTACTGTTTAAACAATAGAAACCCAAACAAACTGTGCTAAGTCCAGAAAATCCTACGCCCTAGCACAACAGCACTTCTGTTAACACAATGATACCACTGAATTCAGGTTCCAAACCAGACCTTAGCATTATGATTCCTGAAGGTAGTAATTCATCTCTTGCTACCTCCTCCAAGCATAACAAGAGAGTTTGAGAATGTTATTTCTTGGCTTTCCATAGAATTTTGTATTCTAAAAGAATCTGCCTTCTACCTGCTCCTGTTAATGAGCTAACAAATGTATCAACTGATAGATCAATATGGCTCAGCACATGGTATTGAAAAAACTCATTAACAAAATTGTGCAAAGGTACAAAAACTAACATTAATCGTGTAAATGGAACTAATGTTAATTAAAAATCTAATTAATCTAATCAAGAAGTCATGATTGCAAGGCATTTTTCAATTTTTACTATGGTTCCAAAGCAGACTGGGCCATATTGATGAAGGCCATATTTTCAACCAGAATTTCACCTAAAAATAAAAACAAGTACACCGCAGTATAAATTCCTTGGGAAAACCACTAAAAATTTCTCATCTCCACACACAGAATTAGTCATTTGGCATTCCAGTATTTGGAGCAATTGCCAATATATACCACATGATGTATTCCCATGACCATGAATACAGATCCATTATGCATAGGTTTTACGTACTGAACTTGACAAAACACAGAACTTGGGAAACTCTTGTTTTGGATTCGTTTAAGCAATTAGGGCAAACACAGCAGCTCCTCTGAACTGACCCAACACAGATTAATCCACGAAATTAATAGTACAACATCACTTTATCCCAATTAAACAGGTATTTTTAATGATTTTTTAAATATCTTCTGTACTTGTTTTATTTGATTTCATTGTCAGCCACATTCAGTCCTATTTCTTTAGGCAGTGTACAAATCTCAAATAAATAATCATTAAAAAAATTTTTTAAAAAAATTCTCAGGTCATTTGATTAAATGATAATTGTACAATAAATATATAAATGGAATTTCTAAAATTCTAGAATTAACAAAGTGTTAATTTTTGTATGTTTGTGTGTACAACTATTCCTTCCCAACTTCAGACTGAAAATGAAAAATCACTCAATGTTTCGTTCTCCTGGAAACACTGCAATAGCCTGCATTTTATAATATGATTCTGCAAAAATAATGCTCTACAAATATGCCACAGATTTCAATGACAATTATGATTTTTTTAAAAAAAACCCTCCATGCGTGCTTCATGGAGGCTTTTTTGTTAGCTTTTAACACTAGATTACATTAATTATTTTTCATGCTCCCAGGTAAAAGGCATACATTTCAATCAATCCTGGAACGCAACCTAAATCACACTGAAGTTCATTTGGTACCTGTTTTTTTTTAACCTCCCCTAGCAGAAGTTTTCTTTTTTAAAAATAAAATCCACTGCTCTAAGAAGCTCATAAAATATTTCCAAAGTTAAACCAGACTGACCTTTGGTCCTGGAACTCCAGGCTCACCTCGTTCACCTTTCCCAGGGGGGCCTGCATCTCCCCTTTCACCCTGTCAAAAATCACAAGACAGCAGAAACATTACAGAAACACCATCAACCTGTGGTATAGAACCAGGCAGTTTTTGAAAAACTGAAGTGATCAGCATCACAGCGTATTTCAAACTGACAAATGTTCACCACAGTGACAAACTTTTCTCTGGGAAAATAAATAAAGACACGATGCAAAGGGGAAAAAAAGAGAAGAAAAGAAAAGAAATTGCTTGGGAATACACTCTCTGAAGATGTACCTAGCAAACTCAACAGAGGCAGTGAGCAGTGAACCCTACAGGCCATATAAGTTAACCTTGATATGTTTTTATTTATTTTCATTTAATTACAGAGTTAAAAACAGAGAAGAAAATAATTCATAGAATCACAGAATCATGGGCCATTTCCGCACTTGCCTGTTATAGTGGTACTATCCCACTTTCCACGTCCTATGGAATCCTGGGGTTTACAGTTTAGGGAGGGGCCTCAAAAGATTCCGTAGGATGTGGAAAGTGGGATAATAGCACTATAACAGTCTCCTGTGGAAATGACCATAGAATAATAGAGTTGGAAGAGATCACAGGGGCCATCCAGTCCAATCCCCTGCTATGCAGGAACAACTATCAAAGCACTCCCAACAGATGGCCATCCAGGCTCTGTTTAAAAACCTCCAAAGAGGGAGACTGGACAACTCCAAGGCAGCATATTCCACTGCCAAACAGCTCTGACTGCCAGGAAGTTGTTCCTGAAGTTCAGGTGGAGTCTCTTTTCCTGTAGTTTGAATCCACTGCTCTTTATCCTAGTCTCTGGAGCAGTGGAAAACAAGCCCGTTCCTACTATAGATCATATTATAGACCTCTACCCTTTTAAAATATCTTGTTATTCTTAAAAAAACAAAAAAGGACAACTTTCTCATTATTTTGAAGATTCTCTACTTATATATCACCTCAGTTTGACTTTAGTAGTTAGGTGGGTTAATGTTTTCATCCTAGGCTAAGGATTAGGTTTGAATGAATCAGTATGAAGTAAGATACTCACAATAAGGAGGGAAAAAACATAAACATACCTTTGTCCCTGGTAATCCTGGTAATCCAGGTTCTCCCTGTGGACCCATGAAACCTGGCTCACCCTTTGAAAAATGAAGACATTAGATCTTTGTTAATTTCACTGTGAACAATTATTGTAAAAATATGTTTAATTTTAGTTATATTTTCCCTAGCTACCCATGGTTTTCTAGCTGGAGTCCAACAGTTGTAGGCAGGTATGATTAATCAAATATGATTTCCAGCAGCAAAGTGTTCTCAAAGAAAAGCTTCACTGAGTCTGAGAAAGCAAATGGACTGGAAGCTCTTACATCTTCTTTTTATGGAATTAACGCATGTTATTTCTCCTGGATTATGATATAGTTTGTGGGAAGAAAATCTAGTGTAGCAAGACAATTATTATGATGGATTCAGTAGCAAGAGAAAGTTAAGTGATTCTGGTTACACATTAGTCATAAATGACAAAATATTCAACATCTGTGCTATGTTTGTTTACAAAATCACTTTAATTTTTTAATTAAAAAAAGGGATTGAACACAATATAGATGTCTACCTAGAATCTAGAGTACAAGCACAATATACCGTACATTAACTGGTTTGGGCAACAACATGATAATATTGGGGAGTTGATTTGATGGGAGAATTCTAACCAGTTACACTGAGAGTAGAAGATATAGTTTATTTGAAATTTATTTTGATATAGGAAATAAGAAACAAAAACATACAAGATGATCTATGTTTCTAATAGCATATCGTAGCTTTTGTTTACTTATAGAGGAACCTAGATATTAGGGATGGGCCAACCGAATCCTCGAATCCTTGGGAAGGATTCAAGATCCACAAATCTGAATCCCTGTGCCAAAATAGGCAAACCAAATCTTTCAAATCCACCAACTAAACAGATTGTTGGAGACCGCGACGCCTGAAAACCTGGGCAACCAGACACACAAGGGGAGATGGCAAGTAGGTAGAGTTTTCCCTTGGAGTAATAATGGTCTTTGCTAACAATTTCAGAACTTACATCTGGGGTCGTATGCTAATATATTTAAATTGAACATTTAATATTTAAGTTCAGCATTATTTTCTGTGCTGAAAATCAATGGCATGCATAAATGCTGGAGTCAGTGGGTCTGATGCCTGTCAGAAGTAGTGAGGCAGAGGGCAAGGTCACACAATCTCATCCAGTCATTGCCACATGTAGGCCAGTGTACCTCCTTCCACAAGACCAGTGTCTGGTTTTAAACCTATAGCTATAATAGGAGGAGAAGTGAAATGTCTGCCACGGTTTCTCATGAACCACATGACAAACTCCATGTAGCAGAAAGGAAAAATCATTTTTAAAAATTGGTGCCTCCTGGGCCCACTAAAGGCCTAATTGGCTGGAAGGTACAGTCTTCTTGAGATTTCAAAGACAGTTGAAAGATTCCTTTGCATCGCTCCCTTGCAAAGCTCTTTCAGACACAATTCTGGGGTTTGTAGTTTTACAAGATGTCACAGCCTTCTCTGCCAAAGTGTGCTGGTGCATCATAAAATCACAAAGCCATAAGAAGCTATGCAAAGAAAATCCAGTTTTGACCTGGATTGTCTCTATTCTGTAGTATGTGGCCCTGCTTACACAGGCAGGAAAATATGGGATTACTCCACATTTTCCTGCCTGTTTACAAAGAGCCTTCAACCATTTTCAATCCGGGGAGATCCTGAGGCAAAACTATGACAACTGTCCTGGCCAGATTTCTTCAGAGAGAGGTTTACCTTTGCCTACACTTTTGCTAAGGCTAAGAGAGCGTGTCTTGCTCAAGTTTATCTGTCTTTCCCTTGCTTTTTAAACCCCTTTTTAAAAAAAGATTCGAAAGATTTGAGATTCATGAGATTCATGGATTGCCAGAACCTTCCAGGGATTCAGAAAATTCTGGATTCATCCTATCCCTACTACATATACTATTTAGAAGCCTTTCTGAACTCATAGGGCTCAATCAATGCTTGGAATTAATTTGCTTAAAATCTATTAGATATAGTTGTTCTAGTGTTAAAAACAATTTTAAAAGCTGGTATTTTAATAATTTGAATATCCATATTAGCAGTTTGAGTAATGGTTAATGTTTCATGAATATTAATATATTAATTTTGGGAGTAATTTACAGGTATTTCTGCACCACTTTAAATGCTATTTTTTTAAAAGAAAAAGTAACAGTAGTGTGCCACTAACATATTACTAAGACAGCCAGAGCCTTTCCACACTACACTAGTATAGTGCTATTATTCCGCTTTCAACATCCTATGGAATCCCGGGGTTTGCAGTTTAGGGAGGAGCATTTAGACTTCTTACCCAGAGAGGTCTTTTGCCTCAGTACAAACCCCAGAATTCCACAGGATGTTGAAAGTGGAATAATAGCATTATAACAGTGTAGTGTGGAAAGGCCCTTAGTGTAACAATATTCACTTTAAAAAGTGTCTGGATTAACATTAATGGATTGCTTTCTGAGTTATTAACATGTAGATTTTAACAGTAACCTTTCCAAGTTTGGAGTTTAATCCCTATCACATGATTTTAGAACTTAATTACAGAAGCGGACTAACAGTGTTTCTTTGTTAACTTCTGATGTCCACATTTATTTATTTATTTGTCTGTTCATTTGTTTATTGTTTTGCAGGAGTTCAGATGTAAAGTCTAAAGAACCACAGTTAATACCTGGGTAAAATTTTGCTCAAATGCAACTCTTACACAGCAAGCAAGAACAAACAACAACAACACATTCATGTTGACCACATGATAACTGGTGGGACTTTCCAAGTGAACCACAGAAAGACCTCCAAAGATAAGCTGTCAACATCACATTACCATGGCCTTTAATGGTAATTTCACATATTCCAGTGGTTCTCAACCTGTGGGTCCCCAGATGTTTGTGGACTTCAGCTCCCAGAAGCCCTGAGCATTGACCATAGTGGCTGGGGCTTCTGGGAGCTGAAGTCCACAAACATCTGGGGACCCACAGGTTGAGAACCACTGACATATTCATCTGTAATTTATCATGCTTTAGTAACATACACATATGAATCTATACAAACAGGGCAAGCTTCTGGGTGTATGACTGGATGTTTGCTGGAAGTAAGAACATAACAGGTTGTACTGGAAGTGAGGGCTTAGTGGAGCCTAGAATATTGTGGAAAAAATATTTGAAAACAGCAGGCTTTGGATGAAAAGTGAATAAATGAATACAGACCAACACAGGACTAAAGATCCGCACAACAGGATGGAGACTGGACCAGTAAACAAAGGTCTCCAACTGTATGAACTGAGAAGCCAAATCAGCTCCTGGTTTTGTGTAGTTTAGATCTCTTACAGTAATTTTGTTTTTAATTTTAATTTTTTTAAATTTATTGAAATGTATTAAAAGAACACAGTGAGTGGAGAGACTGCAATAATAAAATTATACATCTGCAAATTTAACAAATATTCTTGTAATATTTACTTATATGGATTCTAATAACGCTTAATACATCCCTCCTTCCTCACTCCCCCCTTCCCACTCCACCACAAGAAGTGAGTGATTAGATATCTGTTCCTTACCCTCTAAAATTGTCTATATCTGTTAAATCCGAATGTCCCTTATTTTCCCTAAATTCTTTTGTTATCTGTACAAGTCTACCATATCTTAAAGAGTACTTGTTAGTTGCTAAAAAAAAAAAAGATATTAACAGAGTATTTAATTATAAAACATGAAAACTAAAATTACCAGTTTCTAATACTAATATAATACATACATAATTCTAATACATATCCATGCTTACTTTCGTAGCCATATCTGTCTCATTCCAGTGGTTATCAAGAGACTGACAATTTAATTGATTAGCTTCTATATTTTTTCTATAACGAAAATATAAATTATCATCCCATTTTCACTTAGTTTAATAATTATATTTATTTTTCTAACTAATTAGCTTAAATTTCCTATACCTAGGACTGCCTTCCTGCCCCATATATGTTCCCATATCAGCATTACTATTTCCCATCCATTTCTTATCTGCATTGTAGGTTTTTCTGATGTCAGTATCCAGATTTTATCATACTCTTAACATTTTGTATAATTTCAATGCCCAGTCTTCTATACTTGGAGGCTCCAGTTGTTTCCATCATTGGGCAAAGCATAACTTTGCTGCCATAACTATATATAATAAGGTCCTTTTTTGTGTTTTATCAGTTTATCAAGTTTAGGGAGGCAATTGATCATATTTAATAAATATAGCTCTGGAGTTCAGGGAAATTTGGTTTTAAATGTTTCAGGAATTATTGTGTGGATCTCTTTCCAAAATTTTTTTGCTTTCAGGCAAGTCCACCATATGTGATAAAAGGTACCTTTGCACTGACACTTCCAGCACACGTCCTTTCCACCTTTTCTCATTTTAGCTAACCTATTTGGTGCTAGGTGCCATCTATGGATCATTTTATACAGGTTTTCTCTCAGACTGACTGATTGTAATAGAGACCATGACTGAGTCCATGACCCTACCCATTGTTCCAGAGTAACAGAATGACCAATGTTCCTTGCCCATTTTATCATACTATCTGTTACTGTTTCCTGTTCCACATCTATATCTAATAAGATCCTCTACATTTCCCCCACTTTATGGCTTACTTCCGAGTTTAAAAGTTTATCTATCTCTTTTCCTTAATTTCAAATCCCTCTGACTTGTTATCTTTCTTGAACTCTTCTTTTAGTTGTTGTAATAATAGCCAGTGGGTAGTGAAACCTTGCTCCTTTAATTGTCCTTCTGATTTAAATTGTATGTTACCCTCTTGGTAATTTAAGAGATCTCTGTATATGATCCATTTACCTAGTCTTGGCATTTCCCTCTTATAAAATACCTCATGGACTGAAATCCATGAGGGAATTTTTAAATATAATTTCCGTTTATATTTTACCCATACTCTTCGGAGGCCTTTTTTTATACAATGATTGGTGAATTCTTTGTCTACTTTGGCTTTCTCGTACCACAGATAGGCATGCCAACCAAAGTAGATGCCTTCTCTTTCCAGTTGTAATAGTCTGGTCCTTTAGGCTGATCCACTCTGTTGTCCAATCTAAACAATTGGCATCATAATACAATTTTAAAAGTGGTAATCCGAATCCTGCTCTTTCTTTTATGTCCGTTAAAATTTTTTGTTTTATTCTCTTACAGTAAATTGAGCCATGCTGAGCAAACTTTTGGCTGGAGAGATGGCTGATTAATTTTCAAAATCAACCTCTAAAATGCTGCAGGTGAGAATCACATAAATGCTAAATACACATTGCTTGTGTAATGGACCATCACTGCCGGAAAGGTCTTAAAGTAGTAATGAAGTCTAACAGTGCAACACTGTTCAACAGAGAAGTTATTCCTACTGTGTTCAATGGGGCTTATTCTCTAGTAAATGTGCACATTATTTTAGTTTATCCTAGTATGAACTGTTAGGTAAGACATATTTCATGGAATGAAACCTATAATTTCATATATCACACCAACACTTAAATTCTTAAAATACATAAAATAATGAAACACTTAAAATGTTTGAAATCATGGAAAATAACAAACATACTCTGCATTGCATTTATGTAATGACTGACATTATTATGAAGGAAACAGAAGTTAAAGATTCAGATATAATAATACAGTGAAAAGAGAGGGAAGTTTCAGCTTGCCATTAAGAAATAGCTTATGTTGATGTGAAAAAATATTTCCAGTTTACGAAAGCACAGTCATTTCCTGAACAGTTGAAGATAAAAACCATATCTGGGTAAATCAGAGGAGCATATAGAGCACAATCTTTGATGAAATACTAGAAGAACTGATAAACTGTAAAAAAAAGAGAGAGGGAGAGGGAGGGAGGGGGAATAAATAGAGGTGGAAATAAACACATGCGAAACATGTATTTTATTACTGTTGTCACAAAAGAGATTGTAAAAAATAAAAGAATCATGTATTGTTAATAATAAAGAGAATAAAACAGTTTTGAAATTTGTAGTAACCAAGCATTACTAGCATATATCAGTGAAAACAGCAGTCATGTGTATTGAGGAAAGAAAGAAAGAGAGAGAGAGAGAACACCAATAAGCAACTTGAAAACTATTTAAAATCTCCAAAATTCTTTAGTAATCGTAAACTCAAGTTATTGCAAGGACAATTGTATTGTTTTGTTAATTGATCTAATTATGATTTTTTCAATGAACAAAAAGAACTAATCTAATGATTAATCATATTTTAATATGTGTACTGGAAAATTCTGCCTGTCTTTACATATCATACTAACTCACATTATACAAGGTTTACTGCATTAGCCAGGAAATGTTCTGGAATCAAATAAACAAACCACACTTTCCCTTTTTCTAATCAGTTCTTCTCCTGACTCTTTCCTCAGCTCCTGTTTCTGGGTACTCAGTCAGGGAAATAAGCTAGGGGTAAGCCACTGTTCTGGTAATTACATGCCAGGTTTAAACAAGCCAGAGTTTGGAAGGCTTAGACACCACAACAAGCCAGAATTCACAAGCCATTATCTGTGCTACCACAATGTACTTTTTGATTCTGCACATATTTCAGAACACTCCACACACACAACTATTAGGCCCTTTCCGCACGCGGTGAGGGAAACGCTCCCTGCCGCTACTCACCGGCTTTTTGGTAGGTCTGTTTGAGTCCGTCCTGACGAGGAGCAGTGCGAGCTCATCACTCTGCACTGCTCTGGCATCCAAAATGGTGGCTTTCAGTTGGTGGAGGCTCCCCACCAACCGATGAAGCTCGCCAGCCTAAAGCCCGCCCCCGGCAGTTCTGCAGGCTCGCACTGGTGCACGCCTGCAAATCTGCACCAGAGTGCGGGAATGGAGTGGCACGGAGTGGCGCGCTCTGTGCTTTTGAAAAAACTGTAAAAACAGGTTTTTAAAAAGCATGCTGCACGACCACTTCGGGTTCGCTCCAGAGCGGACTGAGGTGCGGACCTGCGACAAGTAGTCCGACCCAGTCCGCTCCCAAGGTGCGGACTACCTCCGTCAGAGGTCACACCGTGCCGTTCTATTTACCCCGTGCAGAAAGGCCCTTAGCTCTCAAAATCACATCAGTGTATATCAGACTAATTCATTTCCAAATTTCATATTCCAAGTTTCATAATCAAAATCACACGGAATTTATATGTAATAATACATATTTTATATGTGGAAGGTTATTTATGTTTAAACAAATAATGGTGAGACTACTTCCTTTCCCTCTTGTCTTACTCAAAGTCGCTGTCCCTCCTTTATTACTAGGCTAACAACGCCATCATTTTTTTCTTGTCAGCTTTCAGGAATTCTTTCTCATCATATGACCAGAGACCCCAATGCCTTGTCAAACAGAATAGAACATTACAGGCCATACACCTTGATTTAGAAATAATTCTCATGAACAGGCCTTCTGAGTGGTTTATTTATGCAGTGATAATCACCAAAGCCCCAGGGAAGCATTGCCTAAGTTGTCTGCCAAGAGCGTTCTGGTACTTATTAATACTTGCTTTAGTAATCACATACACAAGTGTGGTTGTAGACAAACTGTGCAATGCCAGAATCAGGCCTTTAGCTTTAAACTTGATCAAATATTTGGAAAAAAGTCCACTTCATTTAGCTTTCCTGGATGTTAAAGTCATCTCATCTTCTACTACTAATTTTTAGATATAATGAGAAACGTCAACTTTGAAATGAGCCGAGAAACAAACCAGGAGCCAGTGAACATCTCTGAGCAATGGCCTAGGTCTATGCTTAGATTCTAATGTACCGTGAAGGAGTTGCAGGTGTAGAAAGATGTAAAAACAACTTCTACAGGTTGTCATAACCTCACCTTTGGATAGGGCTATAGTTCAATGGGAAAGTACATGCTTTGAACTCAGAAGCTCCCGAGATGAAACACAGCCATCTTCAAATAAGGCTGGAAAAACCTCCCTGTCTGAAGTGCTGGAGAGTTGTTACTGCTGGACAACAGTAAGCTAAATCATGGTTTCTCAAGCGTTCTAGCCCAAAAGCTCACTTGAGAGTGCTAAAAATCACAGAGGCTTCATCTGATACAAAACAGCAGTGAAGAGATAGAGGCAATCACAGTATCAGTGCAGGCAAAGGTGGACTTTGTAATAATCATGTTACATTTCCTATGCACATACAAATCACCTCACTTTGGAAATGACTATATTCTTTGCCACATTGATTAACATGCAGCAGGGAATTGCATAATTCACCCATCCTAAGGTGAAGCACAGATACTGGTTATGAAGTTGTGTCAATATAAATCTGCCAGTTTCATTCACCCCGCTTTTCTCTTACTTCTATTCATTCTTTCTGACTATCTGATGCTCTTCTCTCCCCTCCCTGGTGGTGATAAAGATTACAAATATTAACCTTTTATTTGTATTATTTCCTTTTGGCCTTTTTCCCCCAGAAGAGGGAGCTCCAACTTGCTCATCTCCCAAATCCTGGTCAACATTACTCAGCTCCACCTGCTCTTCTGCTCCTGTCATATATGGAGTTTCACTTTCTAAAATATAGAATTATAGATTCATAGAGTTGGAAGAGACCACATTGAATCCAACTCCCTGACACAGAGGAATACACCATCAAAGCATTCCCGACATATGGCTATTCACCCTCTCTAAAAACTTCCCCAAAGAAGGAGACTCCACCACACTGCAAGACAGCACATTCCACTGTCAGACTGTTCTTACTGTCAGGAAGTTCTTCCTAATGTAAAGGTGGAATCTCTTTTCCTGAAATCTGAAGCCACTGCTCTGTGTTCTAGTCCTTGGAGCAGCAGAAAGAGTCCTGCTCCATCCTCCATATGGCACTGTTTCAAATATTTAAACACAGCTATTGTGTCACCTCTTAACTTCCTCTTCTCCGCACTAAACATAGCCAGATCCCTAAACTGCTCCTCATAGGGCATGGTTTCTAGGCCTTCTACCAATTTGGTCACTCTCCTCTGGACATGTTCCAGCTTGTCAATATCCTACCTGAACTGTGCTACCCAGAACTGGACACAGTATTCCAGGTGGGTTTGACCAAAGCAGAACAGAGTGGTACTATCACTTCCCTTGACCTAGACACTATAATCCTATTGATGCAGCCCAGAATCACGTTGGCTTTTTTAGTTGATGCATCATAATGCAGACTCATGTTCAGTCTGTGTTCTACTAAGACACCTAGATCCTTTTCAACATACTGTGGTCAAGCCAGATGTCATACATCCTAGATTTGTGCATTTCATTTTTTCTGGCCAAGTCTATCTTACACTCTCCTCTGTTGCAATTCATTTTGTTAGCTCTCTAATCTGTTCAGATCAATTTGAATTCTGATCCTGTGTTACCTACCCTTCCTAGTTTGGTGTCATCTGCAAATTTGATAAGAATGTCTTCTATACCCTCTTCCAAATAATTGATAAAGATGTTGAATAGCACTGTGCCCAGGACAGAACCCTGTGGCACTTCACTTCTCTCCAGGAAGAAGAAGAGCCATTGGTGAGCACCTTTGGGTTCAGTGAGTCAACCAGTTACAAATCCACCTAACAGTAGCATTGTCCAGCCCATATTTTACTAATTTGTTTGCAAGAATACAATGGGGGACCTTGTTAAAAGTCTTATTGAAGTCAAGATACACTATATTCACAGCATTCCTCTTATCTATCAAGCTAGTAACTCTATCAAAGAGAGAGAGAGAGAGAGAGGATTAGTCTGGCATGACTTGTTTCTGAGAAACTCATGTTGACTTTTAGTGATCACTTGACTTTTAGTGATCACTTAGTGATACTTGTTTCTCCAGACATCTTTCTGGTATTCCCTATGTCATAACTATGGCCCTTTTTGCATGGTATTTGCCATGCAAAAGGGCCCCTGGAGCGTCGTGCGACTGCAAGGAGCAGTCCACACGACACACTCGCAATCGTGCAACACTCCAGGGGCTGGCAGGAGCCAATTGCACATTATTTCATTTTCAGCTTTGAGCCAAAAATGGTGTGTGATCGTGCATTGCTCTGGGGCCCCACATGCACTTGCCATGCATGCGGAGCTCCAGAGTCACGGTGCTCGCGCTTCCTGCCCCAGCGCAGCCTGGGAAAATCCCAGGCTGCACTGCGGAAGGAAGAGGAGGGGCTCTCGCGCTACCTGCTCGTGAGCAGGCAGCTGCTGTGGAGCTGAAGCAATGGGGATGCGAGAGCCTCTTCCAAGAGGCTGCTCGCGCGATCCCCACACCCCAGCTTCACAAAAAGGTGAGTTGCAGAAAGGGTCTAAATCTCTGAGATCCCTTTCTACAGAATTCTATCCATATGGTTGCTTTGTCAAGATCCCTGTTTTGCAGATCCTTCAGTTACCAATTTTAGTGAACCATGTCACACGACTGAATTTCTTCCCACTGTTTATTTGATTTCCCAAAAGAACAACAAAACTTGATTATGGTGAAAGGTTGCTCTTCTGACTCATTACTGTGTTATAGCTCAGCTAGATGTGGCATGAGACAATAAAAGGATGCATTAATCAGGCTGCAATGCTGAGGCCCACCAAGTAGGAATGAAAACTGCTTTTCCTTGCACTTCAGCTCAGTTTCTACACTGAGTGAGGTGATCTAGAGTTCTCACATGTATAAAGCCGATCCACATGGAGCTTGGAAGAAGGAACATACATGTTCCTTCTGGTCTACCATGGCCTTTCACAAGTGAAACTTTTTGCTAAAGCTGACAGTTATTTCCTCATTTGCATCTCATTTTAAAGGAATAACTTGTTTCCTCAGAATGTAGTACATAATTGGTGAGTTCAAAATCAGACAGAAGAGAGATTGTAATACCTGTTTTACAGGGGAAAAAAAGTCTGACAAATAATAAAAAGATCATAAACCCTTCAACCCTGCTCAACAAGTCAGATGGCAATTCTAGATACAACAGTTCATTGTTTTATTGATATCTCAACAACAGAGGTAGGCTGTCCTCTACTACCATATATTATATCTGTAATTACTTATAATATAGTCTGAAATACAGGACTGTATGCACATTTTCACGGGCTACCATTGATCAGAAAAGTAGGCTTTAATGTCTCTTCCAATAAACTAGTAATCCAAATGAGTAGTTTATTAAAAGGCAAGATTTCACTTCATTCATTTCAGTTATTACTGTAAACAGTCAGCAGAAGTTACAAATCAGAACAACAAAAAAGTACAGTTAAAACAATAGTAGATTCCATCAAAAGTTGTTAAAAGCATTGACCATAAAACACAATCAACAACAAGTAAGTGGAGTTAGAATTGTAAAATTTAAGATTATAAAATTTAAAACTTAAAGATAACATACCTATCTATGACTTGTGTTAACATTTATTAAAATACTAATAAAAGCTTCAATCATAAAATACAAATTGACATTAGGAACAAATAGATATAGCTGAAATTCAAATATTTAAAAAACAAACATACAGCCACCATGGGAGAAGAACAGCAAACCCATCTGTGAAGAATATAAAAGTATTAACCCATTAACTGTTTTCGATGGTTAATGGCTGCTGCGCAAAAGCTTGCCACTGTAGTTGTGACCTTGGGATTCCAGTCTGGCAGAAAATAACCTAAATAAAATTCCTCAGGCCTACCTGGGATCTTTTGTATGATTGGGGTTATATAAACAGATCTTAGATCTTGGTAAAAATTGCAGTGAAATAGGACACGACCCACTGTCTCTACTTCTCCCATCCCACATGGGCAAGCCCGCTTACTGTAAGGGATCTTTTTATATCTACCTTCCAGCAATGCAGATGGTAAAACACTGAATCTGGCTAGTGTAAATGCCTTTCTGAATTTAGGAATGGTCAGATCTATCAAATAATTTGGGAGTATAAATGGTCTTCTATTATTCCTAAGAGCTGGATATAATGCCATTTGGTTTACATGACGTTGAAATTCAGTGTCTTGAATTCTCTGTGAGATAGTTATTTTAGCTTTGGTAAAATAGCTAGGGTTTGAATAGCCATTTTTGAAAAACCTAAGATTTGTAATTTCATACTTAAAGACTTTTTCCACTTTGATTGATAAGAATTGGTTAGTATAAGTGGAGCCAGTCCAACAGGTGCAAACATCATCTTTAACCAGAAATGAAATTTATGTAACCATATGCAGGCCTCCACAGAGATTTGTCCTGCTTCTAAGTGGACAACTGCATTTTGAACACAGCTCGGGATGCCAAATGTTGTCCTCAGGAATTTAGTCTGCACAGCTTCCAGAGGGACAAACTTATCAAGTGCCCATACTTCTGAGCCATATAACATCTGGGATAACACCTTGGTCCTAAAAACCTGGATTACTGAGGGGGTGTGCTGCCCTCCCTTGTTATAAAAGAAGGAGAAGAGTGCCTTCACAGTTCTCTGAACATTCGTAATTGCACATTTTGAATGTACCCTCCAGGTTCTATGTGAGATGGAGTATGCAAAGTATATTTAAGCAGTCTTTCTCAATATCTGGCATTTGTTAAAGTTATAATCAGGTTTGTCAATCAAATCTCTTTTAAAAAATGTCATCAAAATCAGAAAATATTGGTTGCAAATTGTTACTTTGCATTCTCTTTCAGGGTTATTCAAAGTGAAAATTCAAATGAAAAGTTCTAAAGTTCTTTTATACAAACACAGTCTACAAACATTGTGCCGTTTCAGTTTTGTCTTGTTACTGCACTGAGATGGCAGAAAGCAAATGGGATTCTATCCAGATTAGTGTTGTTAATGGTGTGTGAAACAAAGTAAAGAAGTAGCTCATTCCAGTAAGACATGCTGATTCCTCTGCAACACAGAAGGAAAAGAAAAACAGAAAGAGACCCATTCTGTTTTGATCTAGAGCCTTCATGTTGTAGAAACAAAGAGAAACATTTTGCAGCTTATATTAATTTTCTTATGCTTTCATGTCATTTCTTGTTTCTTTTGAGAACAAAATTCTTATGATATACAGAAAATGAAGAGGAAAGAGCTTCTAGTGGATAACAAAGTGTGCATATATCCCTCAGAAGGATGTTTACAGTATGGTATGTATCTCATAGAAAGAAACGTTTATAGTGCAGCATTGTTTGGACATAAGTTGTAATTGTATGCATGGTTTATTTAAGAAAGTAATTGCCATAGTATCATATATTCTTAGCAGCTGTATATGAGGTGAAAGCTTCTGAAAATAGTATTGTAAATCTACATAACCAATAAATGCATATCCATGCAGATAACAAAGTGTATGTAATTCTCTCAGGAAACATGGACAACAATTCTGTAGAGAGGGACAGTGGTGCTTATTTAAGTCCTTTTATTTCAGTTCTCTGCTAGCTCATGAGCATATACTCAACTAAAGTCAATTTCTCAGTCTCATATACATTATACTTAAAAATCCCAGTGAAATCAGTGATGCTCAGTTCAATATATTGCTTCAAACAAATCCCAAGATCTGTGGAAAATAAATGATTAAGATGTTGTGGTTTCAAACCAGGTCCAGAATTATATATATGTTCATGCTTTGTTTCAATGCACTGCCTGCTTTCTCAATGTGGGTCTAAACCCATATTTCCAAATTTGTTAAATCCGTTAAATCAATGGTAAATCAAACCTATCTAAGGCCCTTTCCGCAGGATGATGCTCTTGTGCGTCATTCCATCGCAATCCTGCCTTTGCTGGGATGGGAGTGTGTCTCCAATGCTCCCCTCTGTATCTGACTGGCTGCCTGTGGAATGGAGGGTGAGGGACATGTCTCTTCCATCCACACTGCAGCCAGGCTTCTTCCCATGCTGCAGTGGGGAAGGAGGCACGGGATTGCCCTTGTCGTCCTTCTGTGTGGCCAGCAGCAATGGAAGTCTCATGCAATTGGGATCATTGACGGAGCTGGCTGGCGATGTGAGAAGGGCGAAACTGCAATGATGTCATGCAGAAGCGTCATTGAGGTCCCACTCCTCTTTTGTCCCCATGCCAGGGCACCACCTTCCTGTGGAAAGGGCCTAAGTTTTACTGATTCAATGTCTATTTAAATAGGACTAACACTTGCATTTAGGCCTTAGCTCTTGATTGTAACTTTGGCTACCACTTCTTGAATCACTGCAGCTTTATTCCCTAATAAAAATCAATACAGGCATCTGTCAGGATGCTGTTTGGAAAAACGAATGAGCAGCCTGTCAAATCTAATAAGATTAATTGCATAGCTAGGGTTTTCTGCAGTTTTATCCCCTTAACTGGCTTTCATGTAAAGGCCATTAAATAAGAAAAACAATCAAATAAAATGAGCATGATTGTAAGGTAAGTTTAAGTGCAAACTAGAGGTGACACACTTACTGACAAACAGTTTAACCTGACAAGTTTTAGACAAATGTCACCAGGAGTATGTGAATGCTCTCCTATAGAAAGGGATTGGTGCACATTATGAAGCTGGTACCAGGTATGTACGCTGTCTAGTTCTGTCTGCTCTATCTAAAGATGACAAATTAATCTGAATGATACAAATAAAGAGTGCAACAAGCCAGAAAAAACAGGACATACTGGGTCAAAACTGACATGTGTACTTAGCTTGGCATGTACAATTCTATATCTTCCCACTACCCTGTAACTGTCAAGCCCTAGGGCAATGGAGGGGTGGCTGATGCTGATACTTGCTAATAGGGAAATAGGGAAGGGGGAGGTAACTTTAGGGTCTCAGCTCAGTTTTACGGGGGAATGAGGTTATGCTCTCAAATTGGCATTAACTCCAGTTTTCCTTTCCTCAGGAGCTCAGAGCAGCTGAATTTTAACAGTGTGAATCACCTCTCCATTTCCTCTGCTTTTCTCTGGTACAAAGGAGCAGCAGCAAACACCCCCACTTTGTGACTTGATGCTCCTGAGTGTGGGAGGTTTGTGGATGGAGCACGAGGGCAACTGAATAGCCCTCTATATGGCATACAAATAGGGACTTAGACATGCATAGCTCACTATTAAGATGTCAGCCAATGTAGAGAACCAAGAAATTTGTGATCTTTGCTACATGATGACCATATAGAAAATGAGAGCCAAATACCTCCCAGTTAATTTCTCAGCAAATCTAGTTTCTTAGCAATCTAGTTTACCAAATATAACAAAATCCAAAATCCAGAAAAGAGTGATACTTCTATTGGCCAACCAAAACGCACAAAACACATCATGCAAATTTTCAAAGCTCAATTGGCTTGTTCATCAGGCAGATGTTTAAAAAATAATAAAGGAGAAGAAAAGTGACGAGGGTATTGTCACAGGCTTACATTTTGTATCAGATGTTCCTACTGTAGTCAGTTGTTCCAGAGCAATCTCAGTGCAGCCAAAGGCCCTTTCCATACGTTCCATGGAATTCGCGCTGCAACATTTCCAGGTGGGTTTTTTTTTGTCTGTGCTACCGCGGACATATTGTACAACGGTCTATTGGCATTTCCACACGTTCCGTGGAATTTGTGCAGCGGATGTGATTGGCAGCTCTTTTTTTTTAAAATGGTCCCGTGCGTCATGATGTGCGTGCTCACGTCATGCCCCGCAGTTCCTCCCATGACTCCCTCCTCCCATTCCTCCTGCTAGCCGTAAAATAAACCATGTCGATTTTTTATTTTCGCTTCCTATCTCGAGGGAATGGTTTTCCGCACCATAGCTGGGTGGAGTGCAGTTTTTCTCCCTATCTCTGGTAGGTTCTCGCACCTGTTTTCTGCTTTTATCTTTCCCTTGAGCGATGGAGGAAGAGGTGTTTCCTGAAGTTGAACGGCCCATTTTAGCTGTATTCTGGCTTCTTGGAGTTGTGCTGGCTGAACTGGAACATCTATGGGCTACAGACCACATGAGGAGGTGCCGGTGATTGGCCTTTTATTGGTAATGCTGCAGAGGAGTTAAGCTTTTCTGTGCCGCTGCTTGGAGGCTTCTCGCGGCGCATTCCAACTGCTGAAGCTGTCCACGCCCACACCCCCCCCTCCGATTACATCATGCACGAATCAGCACGGTATCAGGGGAAAACCACCTTTTCCCCATTTTTTAAAAAGCCCGCGTGCTGACTGTTGGCGACTTAACCGGGCAGATTAAGGTGTGGAGCTTGCCAATTATGTACGAGCTAGCGCACTCGAACGTGTGGGCGATGTCCGTCAGAGCTCACGCTGCCCCATTTTATTTACCCCGTGTGGAAATGGCCAAAGGCTACTCTCCTGCTCAGCTGACCAACAAAGGTATTTTCTCTTTTGTGGATTTTTTTTTTAACTGCATGATCAATATAGCTTCTCCTGAATACACTTCCTCTTGCTTGCTTGCTTTTTTTTTTTTTTTTTTTGGCAAATATGTACCTCTAGCTATCATTTAAATCAGATATCTGGGTTTATATATATTCTATGTCTATGTTTCTATCCGTATCTCAATCAGAAACCACAGATGTTCCTCACTAACCCAATCTGAAATCATACAGAGTTCCATGAACGTGGGTTGTCTCATTTGTGGATTTACATTTCTGGATACCACTGGAAAACCACCTTGCCCCAGCTCTAGAATGTTTTGAAAATTATGTAGCCCAGCATCCTATGCGTACCTTGGTTTGCTTAGTGCTGGAGTATTACTAAGAGACAGACTTTATGTCTCAGATTTCACAGAACAGAAGCAGTGTGTATATGTGTGTGGAATATCATTTTCAGGCTGTTGGACTGTAATCTAGAGATAAAGGCATTTTGCTTTGTATCCTACTACAAGTTATACATCAAACTTGTCTAAAGGACATCACAGGATTTCACACAGATGAGTCAATATTCTGCATTTGAGTCCTTTGCTCCTTTCCTGACTGAAGCAGTAGAAGACATTTAGATATGTATTACATTTTCAGTCACTCCAAAACAGCAAGACTAGGGCCATTTCCATTGCTGGAATTGCTGTTGCACAATGGGGACAAGTTGGCAGCAGTCCGTGAGTTGTGCTTTCGCACAAGGTCATCATGGTCCCCCTGCCAACACGTCCCCACTTGTCATGGTTGCAGGATATACCATTAACAGAAAAAAATCTGTTAATGGCCCATGATTGCATGACAATCCCATCACCAGCAGCCGTGCGGAACAGGAGGAACCTTAATTTATGGGCTTCCTTCTGCAGTGTAGTATGGGAAAGAGGAGGGCTGCACTGCAGAAAGAAGGCACACGTCACTCACATTCCCATCCTCAGGAAGCCAGCTGAGTGTGGTGGAAAGCTTTCATGTCATGCTCCCATCATGGCAAAGATGTTGCTGGGAGAACAACAGAAGGAAGTATGGTGCAGAAATGGCCTAGGTCAAGAACCAGGTCTTCTGGGTCAAAAAAGACTTTACAACATATTGCATTTTTTGACACATAGAACTGCACTTCAAACCTACAAAATAAGCACATATAAAAACTACTTAGACTGGAGCTCAGCAAAGGCATACTAGATGCAGCTGATGAGCAGGCAAGTAACATACAATCTCATCCTTACCCACAGAGCAAAGACTGATTTACTCATTTGATTTATATCCTATCTTCTCAAAATGCATTTTGTCATTAATGTTGGGTTGTTTTTCATGCAGCCTACACTCCCGACTCTCATATTTTTTTTGATACATTGTGTTTTCATTTCAATTAAAAAAGAAAAGGAAAAAACATCCAAGGCTAAATAAAGATAGAAGATCTTCAGAATTCAGCAATACATCCAGTCTGGTCCAATGAACATTTTGAGCACTGACAAGTTTTAACAACTCTTTTACAAATTTGTCTTATGCTCCATAAATGAGAGAGATTACAATATTTGTAATGAATTACCTCAAATCCATTCATTTATTGATGTAAGCATGGTGTAGTTTGAAGAAATCTTAGTTTTAAGAGGAAAAAGTTTTAAGGTATTTAAAATCATTCAGTTTCAATAGTCTGTCACACTTCTCTCAATTTATTTCACAGCTACCATTTCACAGTATAGCCAGTATCTATATAGTTACCTTAATTCCAGGTAATCCTGGTAGCCCAGGTAGTCCAGGTTCACCCTACAAATGAAATGACATAGTGTTACAGGAGAATAATAAAATAGTTTTCAAAGCCAGAAAATAGCTGTATGTGGATTTAGATCAAAACTAGACATATGGTAACTCAGTGTGATTGTCCAGTTAAAACATGAACCTGGTAAGTCTGCACAGAAAAAGCTGTTGAATACACAGAAAATGCTTAATTGGGAAAATATTCTGTGCAACATTCACACACAGTTAATTTTTGCAGAAAACAGCATAACAGAATAAGTCCCAGACTGGACTGGTTTCTACAAAGTTTTTTCACTGTGGGCTTTCTCACAGTTGGAAGAAAATTGGCAGAATTATCTGTTGTTTCTTTCAGGAATAAACTCAGTGAAGAATTACATCCCTAGCAATATCGCAGAGGGTGATGTTACAAGAATGATGCTGTAAGAGGCAGTCCCTCCATTGGTTATCACTTCAGGGAGCAAAATGTTTTAGGTTGACAATAAAGAGACCAAATTAAGCACCCCAAAAAGGAATGGGCCAGACATTGCAGAATATAAGTGTGTGATTGATAACCCTATTACAATTTTGCCCAACAAAATGTATCTAGTCTCTCAGTTTTCAGGTATTATATCTATGACTGATGTGCACTGAAAACAAAGAAGCCAGTGGCACAGTACATAAATTCACTTCTACTTTGAGTTCACACATCATTTATGGTACATCATAAATGAAATGGATTTGGTGATGTCAGACAGTCAGAGTGATTCTCAGGATATGTTAGATACCATCAGTTAATGCCAATTGATAGTCTGGGCTCTCCACTATTCAGAAGTCTGAAGTGGAAATTTTAAGTGCTCTGAGCCAGAGCTATACCAGAAGTTCAGTCTGTGACAGTTTCCTCTGTGTCTGGAGGTTCTCATGGAACAAACTTTGCAAGGCGCTGAACACCACACAGACTACTGAGAAAAAAAATGCATGCTATATGTTTTGCACAGTAAAGTTCTAAGAATCCCGATAAAACAATAGGGAAAAGCAACATTATTTTTTAGGGTCACAATTCAACTCCCTAAAAATGCTTATTATTATCACTACTCTTTGAGCAACATTTTATTTCTTTAAAAATGCTACAGATTTTCTCCTTATGAATCTAGGTGAGAATAAACAGAACACGCAATCACATTCCATGAGGTGCTCAACAAGAGCACAAGATTTTTTCCCCCCTGTTTAATTATTTTTGCAAGGAAGTTTGTCCTGGGAAAGGGCCTTGTAATTATGCACTCTATGCTTACTTATTTTATTACTATGGCATCAGGCATTACTCTATCATCTCATCAAAAATTCATGGCTATGGATTATTCACTGCTGCTCAAAGGAAAAGACTCAACAATTCCATTCAGCCTGGTACAATCCCTTGAGGAAAGCTAAGCCAGGTCTTTGAATCTTGGGCAATGTACTTCTACTAAAATGAATACAAAACCATACAACACACGAATATGCAGAAGATTACATCACTGCCTTTTTTAAAAAAATGAACTTAACACCAGGCAACGAAGCACAAAAAGTATAAACATTTTACAACCCACTGTGCAACTCTTAAATGTTTCAGTTCCTTAATAATTTAGTACATGTATGATACAATATGATTATTAAAAGGATATTTTAAATTTAATAAAATAACAGAACATTTTAGTCATAAAAGATTGCTCTAGGATGGTATATGTTCTTTAATGGAAACCAGACTGCCAACTATTCCAGAATATTTTATTGTTTTAATATATATTTTTCTTTTTAGGAAATATTTTACAGCATTTAGTTACTCGTTTTCAAAATTCCTAGCACTATCTATATTAATTACTTTAGAATGTTACCTTTTGTCCTGGTCGCCCTGATTCTCCAGGTTCTCCCTAAATAATGGATTGAATTACAAATACACAATCAGGAAATCAGGTTTGGAGATGGACTTCAAGGAACAGAAAAATTGAAAAAATGCAGTAAAAATATTATTTAGTACAGGTGTCCTCCAGGTTTCGACAGTCTGCTTTTCAACCATCTGCTCTTCCAACCCTTTTCAATTACAACCAGAACCCATATATTGGATACATGGTCTGCCCTTTTGACCATGTGTCCAATATATGGGTTCTGGAGGTAATCTCTAACCATCTTTCTCCTGCCTGTCTGGCAGGGGGAGGAGGAAGGAACAGCTTTGCTTTCTCATAAATTCAGATGAAAGAAAGAGGAAGGGGCAGAGAACACAGGGAACCTCCTAGAGGTGAAGCGTGTGGTCCAACCAAACTATTGCAAAATCATTCTGCTCTCAGGCCAAGAAGGTATCATGGTTCCACTGCTGCAGCCAGTGGATGCTTGAAGCAGGCACAGGGGGACCTGCTACCCTGGAACCATCAAGTCTGGCTGGGTAGAAAGGGTGCTTGTAGAGAATGGAGTGGAGAAGGAGGCATCAGACTTGGAGCACTTTCACTTCCTCATTGCCTCACTTCAAGTCAATGTTCTTCTTTCCCACTCGTGGCCACTCCCTGTCTCCCCTCAAGCTTCCCTCATGAGGGCAGAAAGGCCCTCATGGCTCCTCTGAAGCACTGTGGCAGTGGCAGCAGTAGACCCATGTTATCGCCGTGAACCGGCCTGGCTTCAGTAGACACTCAATATCATTTTGGTATCACAATTCGGCCACATTTTGCCACCCTCAGCCAAGTGTTTGTGAGGCCCCCGAACAAGCACGGAGCTAGGCATGGCCATTAATTGCTGAAACATTCCTTTCTCCACCTAGGCAAGCCAGACTCAGCCAGATCTTGCTTTAGGAGACCTCCCTAGACAACCACTTCATTAAGGATGCACGCTAATACAAAGAGCCCCCTGCCCCGAGCAGGCACCCTGGCGAGCTAGAAGCTCAACTGCCCAGGCGAGCTGCATCTGCATACTGGCTGTTCTATTGTCAATTCGAACTTAACTCAATCATGTTAAATTCTGACCTTTTGGAGACATTGTCTCGCACTCAAACCTCATTGTTCTCTCCCAAGTCCAGACTAGCCTACGGTCACACTTTCCCTATAAAAAACCCCAGTTCCGAGAACTTCCTCGGATCGCTCTGAACTTCCATCAAGCCCTGCTGCCACTTTGCTTGGGTGAGCCTTCCCCTCAGCTCCATTAGCTGAGACCACAGCAACCTGGGATCACTCCTGAGTTCCAGATCGCCCTGCTGCTGCTTTGCCCAGCGAGCTCCCCTCAGCGAACCACGCTGAGCTTCTTCTCTCCATCTGAAACTTCTTCAGGATTACGAGAAAGGTGTCGTATCACCCATTTTCCCCAAAAACTCTTATTTCTTATTTCCTAGTTAGCTGTGTGGTTGTGTTGTCTTAAGTGTTTGTCTGTTCTTAATAAAACATCATTTTTACCATTTTAAAACTGTCTGACTGCTTGACTGACCTGACCCCGTATACACTGGGTTACAAGATCCCCTAAGTTACCCTGCCTCTCGTTAGCTTAAAGTGAGTGCTCCAGTTAATTTCCCCATCTTGCATTGTTGTGTTTTGGTTATTTGGGCGCCCCTCCCAGGACCCCCAGTTAACAGGGTAACACCCAGCTCAGATGCTCCGAATGGAGGAGGAGGAGGTCTCATTGCGGCTGCCATTATGGGAAGAACCACGTGTGGGGACTTTGGCAGCTTGATTTCTGTGGTCAGCACTAGGGGTGCTGTGAGAGGTGCAGGTAGCAGCTGAGTCAATTTGCAGTGCAGTCTGCTTTTTGAAGATTTTCACTTTTTGACAGCTCTCCAGACCCTAGTCAAATAAACGAGGGAATGCCTGAACTGATTCTATTGCAAATTATTTATTACTTTTTTCATTACCTTAATTCCTGCAGCAGAAGATCCAGGATCACCCTAGATAATAAAGTAATAATTTGCAGAAGCAGTAATCATATATGAAAAGGTACTGAAGAGCTAATATTTGTAGAAAACAACTACAATTATGTTCATGTATTGTATCTGTCCCAGAGTGAGATTGGTATTTAGTATACAGTCAGCCCTCCACATTTGCAGGTTTCACTTTTGCGGATTTGACTATTCATGGATTATTTGCTGTCACTTCTGCTGCCTTCCTATGCCATTTTTAATAGGGACTGTAACCCTTGTGAGACTGAGAAACTGTGAATGAGGCTTGTAAGTCCCCATTAAAAATGGGATGGGGCAGCAGTGAGGGTGGCAGTAAGCGCCACTAGCCACCCACTTCTGCCTTGTGAAGGAATCCTAATGCCTTAAAGGAATCCACGGTGAGTTGAATATGATGATCATACTTTTTTGTGTGTTAAATATGGTTTGGGAGGGCCTAGAGCTATTCACAGTTTTTCCACTTTCATGGGGGTCCTGTGCCCCTAACCCTAGAGAATGTGGAGGGATTACTGTAAAAGGTTCTTCCTTAATAAGAATAATCCTCCTCATGACAAGGACCATGCTTTATGGGTCAAAAAAATTATCAAAATCTCTAAATTAATGAACTTCAGTTTGAACAGCCCCTGCCCCATTACCATGTATCCTAATTTAAGATCTGCTGAAGTAATAATCATTTTTCTTTTGCTCATCATGGAGTTTATTTTGACAATGTAAATCTAACTAGGTTTAATGACCAGGATGACACCATGTTCATGTTGTGTTCATTAAAAAAAAAAGTAATTTTCATTGGTTGAGCACATATTCATTAATAGAGCACCTAGCATTGATAGAACACTTGCCTTGCAAGTAGAATGCCCTCAACCTTGCCCTGTAAACAGCACACAGGTTTTTAAAAACCTAGTTAATGAAAAAAAATTATATAATCTAAGAGGGAGATTGAAAAAAAAGTGAAGAATCTATAGTATTCATTTGATTGAAAAATCAAAGATTAGCTATAGCTTTGGTGTTCAGAACCCACACAGTAGATTTGCTCTGCCATTTAATGAACACAGAAATAAAGAAGCTTACTGATGTGCAGAAAACCAGCATGAAAACCAACTGTATTACATTTATTTATAATTTATTTACAGGTTGGAGTCCTTTTCTAATACCACACAAAGGATTTGGATATTTGCAGGGGTTGAAAATACACATCATTATCTCCTTTTATTATAACAAACAAATAGTGGGGACTATGTTGGTGAAAAAGCAAGATATGCTTGCTTATTAAAGCTGATTAAATATTTTTAACAACTCCAAGGGGAAGGAAAACAACTTCCCTCTGAACTCCATGATAGATTTGTCTTAGGTTGTCATAAACTGGAAATAATTTCAAGTCACACAACAACAACAACAACAACAACAACAACAACATTCCGTACAAAGCATACCTTTTCTCCTGAGTCACCTTTGGGTCCGCTATCCCCAGTATCACCCTACAAATGAAAATGAGTAACAAAACATTTAAAGTGGTTTTTTTTTCATTCAATAACAGCCTACCATGAAAAATAAACATATAGTTGTAATATTTTACAACCCACCGTGCAATGTAAACGTGGCGTAATGGTTTGAGGGTTGGACTAGAGCCATTTCAGCACAATGGGACTAAACCGCTTTTCGGACAAGATGGCAGTGGCTGGCAGGTCATGCTTCTGCATGATGTAATTGCCAGCCCGTTGCCAGCCCAGCCCCAAGCATTGCGCTTGTGCAGTTTCCACAAAACAAAACAAAAAATCCATTTTGCGCCTGCGATCATGTGGCACTCCCATCACTCCCGGCCATGCAGAAGCTACAGAAGCATAATGATGATGCTCCCTTCCATACTGCAGCAATAGAAAGTGCCCAGCTGCACCACAGAAGGAAAAGGCAGCACCATCATGCTCCCTTTCGCAGGGAGCTGGCGAGGTGGGGAGGGGAGCATTGCTGATGCACTCCCTTCCGGACCTGGGATTGCAGTGCAACAATGTGGAAGAGCATCATCATGTGGAAATGGTCTAGGACTCCATGAGTCCACAGTTGAATCTCCACTCAGTCATGGAAACCCACTGGTTGATCTTGAGAACGTCACATACACTCAGTCTCAGAGGAAGACAATGGCACCCCGCCCCCGAACAAATTTTGCCACAAAAACACTAGCACAGGGGTGCCACAAGTCAGAGTTCACTTGATGACATGTAAGAACAGGAGCTTAGACAGTAACATATAAAAATATCTTACTGGTAAAATCTTATTTTGTGCTATAAACTTTGAATATTAATGAAATCCTCAAAGATTTATAATGAACATAATAAAAGCACTATAATTTACTGAATTAACAACAACTGAATATCACTGTTTGTAAAGTATCATGTTTTGCTAAGCATCAAGACAATCTTATCTGGTGCATTATGTATATGTATACTCTTTATGATCACCACATTGCCAGAAAGTAGAGAAAATTCATTCCTGGTTTTCCAACTCTGGGCAACTTCCATATCCAAGCATTAATAATCTGATATTCTAATGCAGTTGGAGGCTCACATGTTAAAAGATGAAAGCCTAGTAAAGGAACCCCTGGACTTGGGCAAACAAATTGCCCCGTTATTCAGGACTCAAGCATGGGAAGTGAAGGAATAAACTTTACCAGATCCAGAGTCCCGTGAAGTGAGGAGGCAGCCCAAACTATAACCCCACTGTTCTCAAGGCAATTTTTGAGACTAAATTTTACACTATAGACTAGTCACAAATCATAGATTGAATAGCAGGGGTGCTGCACTGAAAACGGTGGAGAAAGAACATCTCTAATCTGTCTGTATAGATGTCTGAAGGTATTTTTGCTAACCCATTTCCCTATATCTTGTGAGATTTGCTGGAGCCAATCAGAAGAAGCCTCAGTTCTGAACGTGAACTGACGGCCTAGACCTTTCTGTAGAACAAAAAGATCATACTTGTGTACTTAAACTACAGCTAAATGTCAGCTTAAAAATACTAAAGCTAGTTAAAATGCCTGAAGCCAATGCCAGTCAGAGTTGACAATACTTTACTAAATAGATCAATATTCTGACTTCGTATGATGTATCTAACTCGCGATGACCTTTTCCAGAAGTTTATGCAGAAGCCAAAAAAACATAGCTGACATATATAGGATCCAAAAGGTAACGGTTATGAGGATGAACCGTGGATTCTCAGAATCATTTTTTGGGAGCCTTAAGCCAAAAAGAACTGGAACTATTGAAAAACAGTATCTCAAGTCTCAAGTGAGGCAAACAGCCCAGAATAATTCCATGACTGATGGTCCCCAATGCCACGGAGGAGTCCAGAAAAACCAACAGGGTATCATTTATCCCACACTGCTTCTGTCACAAGCCCCTCTCTAAACAACCAAGCCTGATTCTGTCCCATAACCAGGTCTGTCAGCTTTGAAGTGTACTTTCTAATAATATACATAGAACTGTGCTTCGAAAATCAATATAATATTATAAGACCACCATGTATAATAGAAGGATACTTCATTGTATCCATGTCAACAACATACTGAGGATGTTCTATGCAATGTTTAAGTCTGTGGACAAAGCACCAGTGATGAGTGAATATTAAAACAGTCACTTGTTTTAAAGAAGATGAATTTAGGAGGAAACTGAAATGTCTCTTACACATTGTCCATGTAACTCATACGGTACTACATGAATGCATAATTAAATTATCATACACTGAAGACACAATAGCCTTGGTTTTAAGTTAAGTTTGAATTATTAGCCTCTGAAACCAAGTGAGAGAATTGATTATTGTTTTACAATGGTATGATTTGTAATTGATTGTATGTCTAGTTTGATGAATTTGAAACCATTTCTTTGGCATGAAATATAGATGGAATTTGTACTCTTGATAATGCTGACTTCCTGAAACAAGTCACTGACCAGAAGAGTCTAAATAGTGTATTAGTGATTTTTGAAAATATATTAAACTCTTAGTACTTTTATATATAATTACTGATGGAGAAGTAATCTCCAAAAGAAAACATGACTGTTATCTGCAGTACAACTTATATGATCCATACGTACAGGAAACATATCAAAAGATATTCGATTTAAATATATTAAAGATAAAGTAACCAAAGTCATGATAACCCGAAGTGCCTAATGATTCTGCATGACACTTTATGAAGTCAAGAATAAGCATCAGGCTTCCTGCTTCTACTACATGCTGGCTTTGGTAGTATGATCTTCATCTTTTCAAGCCACAGTTTCCTGTTGCGTCTGATACAGGAAAACATAATTTAATGTCTATTTGACAAACTAGGTTCTTCATTGAGATTTAAGATAATGGCCAGTAAATCAATATTAAACCACAATTACCTGCTGGTCATATAATAGCAAAGTGTGGTCATAAAAGACCAAGACTGCAGCCAACACATAACGGAGGGTGTGTGGGCCCAAAATGGGTTCCTGGGTTAATTAACTATGGCTTGTTAAGAGCATAAACCCATGCAGGCATTTTCAAAAATGAGCATTTGATTCCACGGGAATCACTCCCACATGAATATATATATCAGACTACGCTTTTTCATATAGCAATCTCTCCTTACTCCCTCAGGTCACATTCCAATAATTTCATCATGTGGTATTGTTTAGCTATTTTTTTAACTAATAATATCAACATTATTGAGTTACCAAAACTGAGCATTAGTCTTTGAACATATATAACACATCAAGCTGGATCAAAGCCCTACAGTTTTATTAGAATTTTCAAGGTTATAACTATTTGTCAAATTTCGAGTGGTTTTTGCCAATACGCCATGTCAACCAGTCAGAATGCTGCATAACTAAAATGAAGAATGAACTGTTACATTCCAGAAGTTTATAACCAGTCAGATCACCAAATCTGCATGCTTCTCAGTCTTTTGTCTTTATTTTTCTTGAGTTGGTAAATATACACTTGAACCTACCATCAATCTGATTTTGGAGGATAAAAATACTGCCATGAAATAGAAAAACATTACTAAAGCTACAGTGTTTTGCAGTATTTGTACATTAATTTTGTGAATAACATCATGAGAAAAATCAGACTATTTTGGCTGATCACTCCCTTAATGATGTGTCTTCAAGTCGACTCTGACTTACAGCAGCTCTATTCCAGGGTTTCCTTGGCAAGTGTTATTTAGGGAAAGTTTGCTATTGCCTTTCTGTTAGGTTAAAAAAGTGTGACTTGCCCAATGCCACCCAGCTGATCCAGTGGCTGAGTGAGGATCCAAATCCTGGTCTCCCAGGATCCTAGTCCAAAACTCAAACCACTGTATCACTCTGGCTCCTGGTCTCTCCCTTTAGTTGGATGAAGCTCTCCCCATTTTTTCGTTACTAGATACCTATTCCAAAAATAAAATGTGCAACATAACCACCTATTAATTACTATTAAAATCTTCTAAATAAATAGGTATTCAAGTTCTTTGTATTCAATACATTCAACAAAACTGATATCCCACAGCATTTCTGCAACTGAAGATTTTCACCACTGTTAATTTTGTGGTAGCTTCAGAATAAGGTATCAGTATCAGATATTTGAGCTAGTCCCTTGCTGAAACCATGGGCCTACTGAAGAAAGTCATTAGTTAGGGCCCCTTTCCCCAGCCTGGAGTCTTCAGTTGTCTTGGACTACAACTTCCAGTAAGCTACCAATTGAAAAATTATTAGAATTGTAGTCTGACACAACTGAAGTGTATTATGTCAGAGAATGCTGATCTCAAGTCCCACTGTGAATTTGCACTTTTTTATTTGCATGAAATTAGCATAATTGAGATTTATAGGCCAAACTACAGCTGCAGGACAAATTTATTTCCTTTGCTTTGTGATGAACTGTAGCGTTTTACTATGACATTTCCCTGCTTATTCCTGCAGCAATAGGAAGTACAAATTTTACAGAATTGAGCTTGTGATTTTTCAAGTTCCCAGCAAGATTGCTTTTAGCAACACTTTAACTCTTTGCAGTTTTAAAGACTTTTGTATATGTCTTTAAAACAGGTGAGGGGCTTACCTTTTCTCCTTGTTGCCCAGGATCACCCTAATCGAAACAAAAGAAGCAAAACAGTAGGTCATGAATGCTTCCAAACCATAGACACAGCACACCTATCATGCTGTACAAATTTCATTTAAGCTGTGTAAATTTATATTAAAATTAATAATTTGAAATTATTATTAATAATTAATAAATTCATCAGAACTTTGAAGCTTTTTCAAAGGTGGCGGTTAACACAAGTCTGCTTGAGTGTAATACAAGAGTAGGCATCTGTGCTGTACTGACACATTTTTGGCAGAAAATTGATTGAAAACGTTATTCAAAATGGCCTGGAATTCATTTCCACTTTCTGTTTCTACTTCTTGGGTCTCCCAGTCAGTTTTTGCAGCTTCATGGGGATATGGGAAGTTAGAGAAGGTGTTCAGAGGCAAGCTGCAGATTTTTGTGGTGTTTTGGCCAATTTAGGGCATTTTTCAACTATTTTTTTCCTGTGGCTTATGGACAGCTTTGGGGTCTGCAAAAAGAGGTCTGGAGGCAGCATTTTCCCTATCCATACTAATAGTATTCAAGGAAATAGCTGTGTTAGTCTCTTTTAGCATTAAAATGCTTAAAAGAGCCCAGCATTTGAGATTAACTGGAAAAAGAAATGTCTAGAATAAGCTTTCATGGGTGGCAACTGATGAAGTGGTCTACAAAGGCTTATGCTAGAAATCTCTTTTTCCCCAGTTAATTTCAAAAGCAATACTGGATTCTGCCCCCACTCCCTGCCATACTTTATACATATCTCCTATGCAGTTTTTAAATATTTCAAAGATAAAGCCTTTGGGGTCTATTTCATATACCTACAGCCAGCTTTTCATCTGTCCAATGTCAGTTGCACATGTATAAGTTATTCACCTTCTTACTTGCAACAACAGTTCCCATACCTCAAACGTAACTTTATTCACTGTTTTACTTGCAACAAGAGCTTGGAACTCGAAATGCAACTTATGCTTTCATCCTTTACTACCGTTGCTATGGACTGGAGGAAAGAAAGCTTTCTGACCCCAAGTGGGGGGCGGGGAAGAGAGAGAGAGAACCTAGAGGTGGGAATGCATACATTTTAGTGTGTGGTCACCTACAGATCTCTGAGATTTTCAGAATCTGGCATAATCACTTAATCTCAGAAACCGTATGAGACAACTTCAATTTCTGACTCTTAAAATTACTTACTGCTTTACATGCTAGGACATGGAAAGCCTTCATTCAGTTCTCTGACCTTACCTCAACAGTAAAACCTACAAGTATGCTCTCGCTCACTCAAATTCTACTTCAGTGCTCTGCAATTCTGAAATATACCTCTGTGGAAACTAATTAGGGATTATGTGTGATCAATGGTATTCTAAAAGTGAGAAATGGCTGTTCTCCAGAGGCCAATGTTCTTTTCTGATCCACAAAGAAAAAGACAAGTAATTTGTATACTTCACTTGATAAGCTGTGTCAACAGCATTATGATGTACAAATTCTGCTGAGAGGCAGATATACACCCCAAGAAACACTAGCACAGCTGATGCAATCAAAGAAGATACAGAACGGCCATTAAATCTAATAAAAACTATGTACTAGCAGTAGACGGATGTATTCATAGAATCATAGAGCTGGATCGCAATCTAGTCGAACCTCCCTGACATGCAGGAATACACAACTAAGCACTCCTGAAAGATGTGTCCAACCTTTGTTTAAAGACTTCCAAAAATGATAAGTCCACCATCCTGCGAGAAAATATATTCCACTGTGAAACAGCTCTTACAGTGATAAAGTAGAATCTCTTTTCTTGTACTCTGAATCCATTGGTTCATGTTCTACTCTAGGGAGCAGCAGAAACTAGGTCACTCCGTCTTCTAGGTGGCATCCTTTCAGATATTTAAAGATAGGTATCATGCCATCTCTCCTCTCTTTTCCAAGCCAAATATACCCAGTTCCCTCTCTCATAAGGCATGGTTTTCAGACCACTGATCATCTTTCTCTGATCATGTTCCAGGATGCTGACATCCTTTATTCTTTATTGCAAGGGTGAACAACAGAGGACAATTTTCATTCTCTCACCCACATTGGATTCCACTTCAAGTTTTTACTTACTTTCCACTGAAAGTCTGGTAGTTCTGGAATGTGAATTTTCCCCAATTGTCACATTTTGGGATATTTTTGTGGCATTGTGGGCAATTTTCAAGTGATGTTTGGCCAGTTCTTTTATTTGGAGGGTTCCTGTCCTGGTGACCTCATGAGCCAAACTTTGCCCATCCTTGCTTTATTGCGACATTTAAGAGGCTATTCTTGCCTCACCAAGCTAAATGTCAACCAACCAACGCTTCATGCTTAGCTCTAGCTAGCCATTGTATAAAAATCCAGGAGCTCTCAGTCATTTGGCTACATAGTAAATGAGAGCATAGACACTCTCAAGATTTGACATTTGTCATACTGTATGGGTGATTCAGAGAGTTGGAGTTCAAATTTCTACAATGCTCCAAGCTCAAGTACAGAGTGTTGCATGTTGATGCTGAAGACCAGGGTACAGACTCTCCTTTCAGCATGAAGCTCAGTACAGAAACTATGCTAAATCCCTCTTTCTCAAACCAAAATGAGAGAGAGGGAGGGAGAGAGGGAAGGAGGGAAGGAAGGAAGGAAAGACACCAGCATTTTGTCAACTCACCTTAAGCCCTGGAGGTCCTCTTTCTCCCATTGTACCAGGTTCCCCCTAAAAAGGCATATGAGAAAAGTGATACCAACCACATCAGCAAAATCTATGGACAAGTGACAATGTTCGGTAAGCCACAAGTTGGAATTATAAAGTTCCATGAATTTTGTTTTTGCAACTCAACACCAGCTTTTTGTAAAATTGATGAATAAATGTAGAAACAACTAACCTAACATACAGGGTAACTGCAAGAAGATTAACAGTAATGCAATGAATAGATGCCATATTACCAGTGTAAAGCAGATAGTAGAAGTGAAACTTCTGATATCAGTGGAACTTACATCATAGCATATAGGTCTCCAGCTACAATGGTGGCTGTTTCTGTACACATTGTTCTCAAAGGCATAAAGAGACTTGTCAAGCTGCCAGTTTACACATTCAGCACAGAATGCTTGTTACCCCCACAACACAATCTACTTTCCTGATTTTGGTAGTCTGAAAACCAAGAGATCCATAGAGTAACCAAGGATATAAAATCCTACATTCCATAGATATAGGCACGTTACTCCTTTATAGCAGTAGAAAAAAAAAGAGAGAGAGAGAAGGTCTGTAAGTCTTTATGATGCCACAAAAGTCTTGGTTGTTCTTATAAAACCCGATAGTATACCTCTTCAAAGTTATTGCTTCTTGGATTGGACTAAAAATGCAGAAAGCAAGCAATCTTTTTGCTGCTGGATTTTAGATAACAAATGGGTATAAAGCAAAAAATATTCCCTGGCTGCATACAAATTATATGAGAACTTGAAGATTCTAAGTAATTGCCAGCAAATTTTCTCACATTAAGCTTGTAAATGTAACAAATGATCTTGGCAGTGTTTCTTAGTGGAAAACTCCATAAATGGATATTTATTGGGCAAAATAATCTTAATTTTACATATGGGATCTGAGCTGGCAGCAACTGGCCAAGAGAGATGATCTTGGGCTTGTAGTAGATAGCTGGATGGAAATGTTGACCCAGTATTTGGCTTCTATAAAAAGACAAATTCCATGTTGGGCATAATTAGAAAAACTGCCAAGATCATTTTGTCCTTATATTTATGGAGCAACTATATTTGGAAAACTATGTAGGTTGTAAGCCTTTTAAAACCACTTTTCTTGGCACAATCTTTGTAGTAGTGCGTTTTCTTTAAGGGGGGGGGGGGGGGAGATACCCAAAACTGTAATTTTACAAATCAATTTTTTCTTGCTTCTTGCCTCATGCTTGTCACAAAGAGAGAGAGCGGAAAAAACCAGAGTCACTTACAACATGTTGTTCATTCTCTTGTTCCCCACTTTTTCTCTTCTTTCCCCAGGTTTTTTTTTCCTGTGAATAGTATTGGATCACTGTGGGCTCAGTTTCAGCTGCTGTGGCTTATGAATGCGGACAAGACACTTGTAGCCATTCAGCTAACCACATGTCTTCTGAGTTCCTGCTCACTGTAGTTTATTTGAGTTAGCTGAGGAGGACAAAGTGGATCCAAGGAGTAGTGAATGGATCATTGATTGAATAAAGTTGGAAGTAGGGCAAGGAGGAAGTGGTACAACCAAATCTGAGAAGCATCATCCTTGGATCCAGAGACTCACAATAACTACCACTCAAGGGCAAGTGAGCATGCATTCCTTCAAAACACCTGTTGATAAAAAACCTGTGACCCTATGAATTTCATAGAGTTTTCCTAGGCAAGAAATACTCAAACACGGTTTGTCATTGCTTTTCTCTGCAACATATTCTACAGCTCCTAGTAGTCCTTGCAAGTTCCTCATCCAGGTACTAACTATCTGTAACCCTGCTTAGTTTTCAAGATCAGATGGGATCTGGTGCCTCCAGGGTATTTAGGCATCTCAAATACCCCTTCCCTTTTTGGTAAACATACTTCAGATGGCAGTACAGACTCAGTTTCAGAGAGAAAAGGATACTGATTATTCAGCTATGGGACAGAAATTATCACCTCAGTGGATAATCTTTATGAAAATAAGGATGAAAGGAGCTAATCTTTCTGTGGCTTTTCTTGGGATAACCCTGCTTGATAGAAAGTTTAGGGCACTGTTGTAAGGTGATTCCTATTTACAAATAAATTAGTCTTTAGGCTGGGATAGAAAACTCTGGGGGTGGGGCAGGATGGAGGCAACATGGTTCCCCCAAGTCCACTGGGATTCACACTCCTATCACTCTGGCAATTTACTTTTAAACATAGGCATGTGAGTAGCGTGCACCTAGTTTTCAAGCTGAATCACATTTCTGGAAGGTTAACAGAACCACTATTTAACTTAAAAGCACTGTGTGCCATTGCTGAGTTTTTTTGATACTAAAACGGAAAACTGGAACCCCTAGGACCTCCAGTGGGCATATTTTCAATTTCAATAGTATTCTGGGCTCCTCACACTTTGGGGGAACTGAGACATTCCCTCAAACTGGTCACCAGGACTGCTCACCTGTAAATTAGAGCAGGGAAACAGTCCACAAACTGTAGATCACATATAGCTCCTGCCCTAAAATTTAGCACTCCAGTCAGCAACTATTGTGGAGACAAGAAAATATATATAAAATATATTGCCTCTCCTCCTGCTTACTCAGATTTTTATAGGAGACCTCCATACTTGAGTGCACAACTGAGAAGTTGATGCTCCCCTGTGCATGTTCAAGCCAGTGTGCTCCTTGACTTTCTTATATCAGACTGGGGAAATGCTTTGCCTTAGGCAGTAAAATGCCTTGGGCTGCCTTTGGTGTTTCTTGTGAAGCTTAATTAACAAAAATTTCTTTGGAGATAGAGTTGTATCAACCACTTTATTCCTTTGATCTTTCAATCCTAGTTATTTCTTAAACCTCTTTTCTCTTTACTTTTCTTGCAGCTGTGTAAGCTGCCAGGTTTACCTGCATGAATATTGACTTCATCTTAACTACACTATACATGTTAAAATGTTTAATTTTCTTGTTAAATAACAAGAAGTATCATTTTCCAAATTCAAGCACATAGTCAAAACAAAGTAGACAAAAAGTTCATGTTTCTTCTTTCCTCAAGCCCCAGATTCCAGTTGTCCTAACTGCTACCACCTTCAATTGACAACTGCCCTTTCTAATCTCATTTCAGAGGACTGTGCACATACATACACAAAAAATCACACAACAATTGAACTTAACATCTTTATGCTCCACTCACCACAAGTACAGCTGTATTGAAAAACTGTTCAGTAAAACAGCCTACAGTCTGTTTAAGCTCATCAGTAACAACTTCAAGAGGATATCTGAAATGGCCAAAAATATCCTAAAGTGTAATTAGCATAGAGTCTGAAGAAGTATCTTACAATACTCCATATTTGGCAATGGCACTTGTATAATAAGACCAATGCTAAAAGCACATATGTTTGGAATATATGTCCCACTTTGAGTCAAGCACAGCGTGGTAATTGAAAGTGATTTAATGGATGATAATGTGAAGGCTGGGGTTGAATACAAAACATCAAAGTTTCTGATGAAGTGTATCATATCACCATTTGTATTTCCAAAAAGACCTTGTTTAGTCTGCACAGCTTTTTGGTGTAGCTCATAAGCCACTGCCATCTTTTGGCAAAAGTACTGTATCTGACACTCAATTATTATTTTCATGTACTACTTTGATAATGACTTTCTCTAACATCTTGTCTATGTCACCACATACAGTTTCTTCTTCTAACAGGATATAAGGAATGGGTCTTAGATTCTCAACAACAGGCGTGAGCAGGCTTGTCCATTATACATTTATAAGACTCTTCTCTGATCTGCTCCACACCTTTATAAACAGAGGATAAAATTGTTCCACCAGGTTGTCTTGGTAAGACTGACAACAAATGACCCAATGTCCAATCTCATTCATTCCCCTCCTGAAAGATACATAAGACAAAAGAAGCCTTATAGTCAAGCAAAGTTTCCATAACATCCTTAATGATATAAACACACTCAGTTACAGCAATGTTTCTCCAAGTACACTGCACTCTAAAATAATCCACACTTATGAGAGGGTACTGGCCAATTCTTACTCTAAGCGGAAAAAGTTGTTTGTGGGTAACAACCTCTATTGTATGTTTGAAGACAATGCAGAGTCTGTAGTGAGGTAAAGTTTGAATATAGAAGTCTGTTTGGTCTCAGGCAGAGATTGGGATTTTTTTCTTTCAACTATAATTCTCAGAATGCTCCAGTTTGCATGCCAGACACCATGATGATTGGGGGATTCTGGAACTTTTAGTACAAAAAGCAACTTTTCCAAAATTTGACTCTCAGTGTCAATCACCAGCACTAGTTGTTTTCCATAACTCTCATATCTTCTTTCCTTTCAGAATCTACAAAATAAACATCTTTTCTTCATTCCTTTTAATTGTCAAGACTGTCTTTAAACATTTGCCCTCTGAATGTGCTTTTCCCATTTCTCACTCTTTTTTTATAGCAAATCTAAATAAAATATACAGTTTATATTAATATGGGGCATTTTAAACATTATATTATATTAGGGAAATCAAACAACTAGTGATTTTTGCATAGTACTCTTCTTTGCTGTAGTTTGATATCCTACAGCAGTAACACAGAATTTCTCCTTGTCTGACCAGTATCTACGTTCTTTCTGCATTCTTGGCAACTTTTGAATAACTTTAAGGGGTAACTTGCTGCTAGACAATATTGATTAAAATATATGTAGGATCACTAATCATGACAACCATTAGATGGGTTTTTCCTTGATCTCTTGCATGCATCCTGGCCATAGTAATTGATTGCTTTATCTAATGCAGTGGTTCTCAACCTTCCTAATGCCGTGACCCTTTAATACAGTTCCTCATGTTGTGGTGACCCCCAACCATAAAATTATTTATTATTTACAATGCCTCCCCCCCGGCAAAGGCCGCCTCGCCGGCCAGGAACAGAGGGGGTGGGCAGGGAGGGAAAGAGGAGCTGTGCGTCTCCTCCAGGAAAAAACTCCGAGAACCCCCCCAGGATCTGTTTCTGTTTTGCTCTTGTTTCCGCTGAGGGGGAGCAGTGTGGGAAAAGTTTCCAGAGTGTCGACCCTGGCCGGGGGGGAGGAGCAAGCCCAGCACCTTTGTCTTTTGTGCCGGGCGCAGCTCGCCGCCCCGGAAAAGAGCTGCCTTGAGGCCCCCAGCCCTTCCGCAGTGCCCCCCTTCCGTGGCGAGTGGCGAGTGGCCGTGGTGAGGAGGGGACCTGCCCCCTGTGCTGCTGCCACCACCCCAAGCTGGCCCGTCAGATGGGAGGTTCTCCCAGAAGCGGAGAAGGGGAGCAATTTCAGTACCTTCTGAACAGGGGGCAGGAGAACGCAAGCGCGTGGCTCACACATGCACACCACCACTCTTGGGCCTTGTCTGCACGTTACCTTATCGCGGAGGTGGGGGTGCCATTCGCGCAAGCAGGTTCTTGCGCGAGGCGCTCTCTTTGCTACTCCTTCGTCCCACAGTTGGCTTCCTGGTCGCGTGACTGCCCCGCCCCTTCCTCCCCCCGTGCAGCCTACAGCTCCCAGGTAGTAGACTAAAGCAAATGTGCACATCCATTAGTTATTCCTTTTCCTCCCTATCCCAGATATGAGGAAAGGCACCCCACAATAAGAAACCTGAGCAGGTCTCTTCCCTGTTTCTTCCATGGATTTGTTCAGCCAAGCCCCAACAGCAACGACCCCCACCTTCACTACAGGATATTCCCTCCCTCCCTCCCTTAAAGGGAGCACGGCTGCTTGAACACTCTCACTCCCACATCCCATGGGCGACCCTTCCTTCCTCCTTTCGTCCCTCTGAGGGCTCGGGAGTGGGGTGCAATACCTGCTGTAACCCCTCGACCATGCTACACCTGTGAGCCCCTCTCAGTTTCCCCACCTCCACCTCCCTGCCCAGCAAGGAAAGACGGGGAAACGTCCCCACACGCACCCAGCACGCCTCCTCTCCCCTCCTCCCAGCATGGGGTCTCAGAAACAGCGCTCCCATTGGCTGTGAGGCCACCTTTTTCAAAAGGGGGCAGGGCGGGATAGAGGAGCGGCGACCCCTGTGAAATGGTCATTCGACCCCCAAAGGGGTCGCAACTCACAGGTTGAGAACCACTGATCTAAAGACATGTCATTTAGTATGGATATTTATTATACAACGTTTTGTGGATGCAATTTTCAAACATTCCAAATTATATTGGCTTTTAGTCCTCTATGCTCAAATGACTTAGCTCAGTCCCTAAATTTTAAATCAACCAAGATTTATCTACACCATGTAGAAATGTGATGGAATGGCTTAGAATCAGACATAGAACACAATCCGCTGATGAAAACAAGGTGTGAAGGTGTGTACCTATATATGCACTCTTTTACAAAACGTAGTCTGAATTGTCAGAGGACAGACCTCTAGTTGCAGAGCTGTGCAGTCCAAATCTGATTTAAAGATAAAGAATTTAAGGGAGGAGATCAGTTGTCTTCTGTTTAAGATATCAATGTTTATAATGACTTTATAAGTTTTGCTTTGATATATCATGTTGTGAAAACATATGCTGTTAATCTCTAAAAATCTTTTGCCTCAGAAACAAACAAACGGCTTGTGAATGACTGTAGCACTTCATCCAGAAGTCTCTTAATAGACATGTTTGAAACAGTACAGTTCCAAGAAGCAGCTGTAAGGAATAGAGGAACAAAAAGGAAGCAGTAAAGAGCAGGGAGGGAACGAAAATGAGTTTCAATTGGGAGCTCCTTTGGGAAGAAAAGTAGAGCACTGAGACTATTGTACAGTTTTCTCCTAGTACAGGTATGCCTCAGTTAAGAAAGCCTTTGACAGTGAAGCTCCTTTTTACTACGTCTTTTTACACCTTTTCTCCTCGTCCTTTGCCTATCTGGATTTTATTTTAGCAGCACTGGTATTTGGAGGAAGGTGAATGAGGATTGGAGAAATACAGACCTTCAGTGCTGGGTTGCAGTAACATGTTTGCAATGAACAATTCAATGAATAAACAATGAGATTCTACTCTAGCTGATCCTATTGTAGCTATGTGTGCTCGCCTACAACAGGCAACATAAACAGCAGCTGCTGTTGAATTGTTTAACATTGCCTTAAGCTGTGCTATGAAATATAACATCAAAATGTAGAATTCAAAATTATTAAACATTGTATCAAATATGAAGCAGCAAAGACAATGTCAGATTCTGCTAAGGTGACATAATGAAGGATACGTGTATATGTGTGTATAAAAATCTTTCTTGCTAGTTTTCTGATTGCAGAACATCAAAGTACAGGTTTCTATCATGTTGCAAGACAACATCTGTAGCCATAAGCTTGGAACTCTTTTTTTAAAAAAAAATGATATTGGAGAAGCTCAGATTTCAGTGAAGTTGCAGGGCAAGTTATCCTCCTCCATTAAAATAATAAAAACATTTGAGAAATGGAGGGGGCAATAATGCCTATAGTTTCTTTCTCATTATCCTTCCATGACATATTATCTTTCCTTTATCTATCCTTATACATGAATTCATAGTTTGATTTGCAGTTTGGGTTTTCTCCTGGATTTAGCCTTGAGTTTGGAGATCCATATTAGTGTGGTGGCGAGGAATGCTTTTGCATATGTAAAATTAGTGAACCAGAGCCATTCATTCTTGGAGATGTCTGACATGGCCACAGTGATCTACCCCTTTGTTACATCATGGCTGGATTGCTATAATCTGCCCTATGCATGGCTGCCTTACAGAGTGTTTGGAAACTTCAGCTGGTACAAAGAGCTACATCCAGATTGTTAACTGGGGTGCATTATAGGGAACCTACAACTCCACTGTTCCAACAGCTCAACTGTCTGCTGGTCTGTTTCCGGGGTCAATTCAAAGTGCTGGAGATGACCTATAAAGACCTATATGGATTAGGTTCAGGCTATCTAACAGACCCTCTGAGCATGCCCAAACATAAATCTGCAAGTGTGGCCCTCCTTTTAGTCCCCCACCTTTACTGGTACATAAGATGGTACCTTCTCGGTGGCTGCCCTAGACTTAGGAGCAACCTCTCTAGAGGGGCTAAAATGCTTTCCCTTATTGTCCTTCTGCTGGTAGGCAAATGCATTTTTATTCAGTCAGACTTTTAGAACAGAAAGCTTTTAAGGAAAGAGCTGTAAGAGGGTGTTGTATTGTTTTAAATTGAACTGCTTTAGCTTTTCAAATTCTGTTAAAGTGTTTGTTTTAAATTCTTTTAATGTGGGCCTAAATCCTGTATGGCAGTTATGAATGCATAACTTGAAGTTACATACTCATGACTGTTATATTTTCACCATCTCTACAACCCCCCCTTAAGCAGCTACATAGGGACAGTGAAAGTCCACCAAGGAAGCAGCCACTGTGATCAATGCGGGCAGTACTGCAGTCACTCAGGGGTACAGCCCCCACTGATAACAGTGGCTGCTTCCCAGTAAGTACACCATGGTGGACCTTCACACTCCCTACGACATTCTTACCCACCTCTCACACAAACAGTCTCTAGTGTGAGGGGGATTGCAACAGGGACCCTGTCTGATTGTTGCAGTGGGATCAGCCAGGGGAAGGGGTGGAAACAGCAGCTAGCTGCTTCCTGAGTGACAGGTGAACAAACTGTGATTGATCACAGTTTCTCCTACTCAGTAAGTGGAGATGGGGAGTCAAGCCAGAACTCACTGCGTAGCACTATTGCTACGGCCCTTTCTGCAGGATGTTGCTGTCCCACTCTGGGGATAGGAGAAGGACAGGACCTGGATAATGCTTATGCATGATGTCATCCTGGTCCCGTCCTTCTTCCATCTCCAGGTGGTGCAATCACGCCGTAAAACATTGATGGGCTTTCCCCATCAATGACTGGCTATCATGCCACCATCCCACTGCCCGCCAGCACTTACCTGATATGTGGAGGTCTTGGAAATGCAATGGCTGTGCTTCCTGCCCCAGCACAGCCTGGGACAGTACCCAGATGTGCTGCGGAAGGAAGAGGCAGCATTGTCATGCTTCCTCCATTCACGGAGGCAGTCGGTGCAGAAGGGAGCACTCCTGTTGTGCTCTCCTCCCAGCAGAGACAATTCCAGGACCTGCAACAGATGTTGCCAGAACAAGGTGGACTGTGGAAAGGGCCTATGGTACTTGCACATACATAAAGAGCATACAGGATTCCAGACACAATTAATACAGACATCTCCCACCTATTGACAGGTTAGGGACCAGAACACTGTCAGAAAGTGGAATTGGTTGAAAAGCAAAACCCCTCTCCTTTTTTTTTGGGTCAGTTCTTCTCTTCTTGCCATCTTCCTTCACCAGGCAGACCTCTGCAATTCCCTCATGTACACTACAGGAAGAAGGCAAGAGGAGAAGAACTACGAAGAGCAGATGCCGTGTCAAAAGAATGGTACATGTCTATAATTTACTACAGTCAGCACAGTAGAATGTCAAAAAATAAATTGTCAAAAAGTGTGGGACACCTGTAGTTTAATTCTGTTTTTATTGCTACTTCTGGTATGCTTTTAATTAAATTTATAAGTTCCTTTCAGTCCCACTCTTGGGAAAAAGTTGGAATGTAAATAAAGATAACAATAGCAATAATAGTTTTGTAAATAAAGTGAAAAAGAAAGGTTGATTGATTGATTTTCCCCTACATTTAGAAATGCTTTCATTGTATCACATTATCTTATATTCCAAATGAAATTGTTGGGAGAGGCACGTTTGAACGAGGAAGTGAGATTTTTATGTTTCTGAAACTAGGTCAGGAGGTTTAAAGACTGAGTAACATTGCACTAGAATGTAAATTCTAGAAATAGAAAAGCTGCCTCACTCCATCCATCCCCCCACAGTCTAATCACACTTGTTTTGCTGTAAACTGAACAAGCAAGGCAGGGAGAATGAAATGCATTTCTTTAGATGTGCTCTCTGTCCACTCCACCCCAATTTCATTTCAAGTCTGTGTTGTATTACCTCTTTTCAGCTTGCTTTTCTTCTCTCCTTCCCACCTGCCTGAGATTTTAAATTATTTGTTTTAAGGTTAGAAACCTCTCTTGGCCCACTCACCAAGTGAAAGTGAGAAGTCTTTTCAACAATACTCTGATGGCTCACAAAACCAGTCTGAGAATTTGTGAACTACATGCAGTGATGTTCATTCTTTCAGATTTCCACTTTTAATAAACAGCAAGTGTAAACACGTTGACATACATAAGACTAAAGCTAGCCCCTTAAAAGAAAAAAAGTAGGGAAGGGGAGAAAATCCTTCTAGGAAAGGAAGGGAGAGAGGTAAGAATGTGTCCAGTATAATAAATAATACTGGGAAAAAAAATAACTAAAATTAAGAAATCAGAAAAAAGGATCATGGTACATCTAAGGCAAATGATACAAATGTTCTGATGCCTTTAAAAAGAATAGAAATACTTTTGTGGTTTACCAGTTTGTTGCAGGAAAACTCAATTAGGGAAACTCAAACACAGCAATTCTGCAGTCAGTGGATTGGATACAGACCAAGTTGTAATAATATGAAAGAGTTGTTGTGCTTTCCATTTAAATCAGCTGAACCACTTAATCATGACTAATTTTTTTCATGTTGTTTTCAATGATATTTAAGTGTGTTGGTTTACATCCAGCCTACCATCTCCACTAATGGCCATGGGGAAAGGGGAGGTTTCTAATTCAGGAAAGTAATTTTTCAAAGTTCTGCTTTTTATTAATGAGAATTGCACAGCTTAAGAAACACTCCAGTTTGAGCCTAGACTTTTCTCAGAATGTTAGAATGGAAATCATGTAATGTGCAAGCACCAGAATGACATGATTGGTACTGGAATGGATACTTTGGCCAGTACCAAAACTCTTCAAAGAATAAGCCTCAAAAAAGGAGGATACGTTTTGATATGTATAAGCTTGCATGTTTATTTTTAAATATGTCAGGGGTGGGTTGTTTTGCACAGAAAGCAGCACTTGCTTTACAGGGAACATTTTTTTCCGTGCAAAAAATGCTGTTCTCTGCACAAAACAACTATGTGCAAATTTTGTATAAAATGAGTACCAAAATGCAGAGTTTCTCATCAACCCAGGATTCTTTTCATCAGAGTTTCCTAACATTAAAAAAATGGTTTTTATCAACCATTTTTCAAATATTTTTGGATATTTTTTCTAACTCTATTAGGTCAAGACACCCAAACAATTGACAGATAGCATCTTGCTGAGCTCCAAAGGAATGTTCTACACAGAGTTTTGAATCATTATTCTACTAGGCTGCAACTCCCAGAATTCCCCAGCCAGCTTGGCCAGTAAAACTTTATGTATGTCTTCTCAAAGCATTGAGGAATACAACCTTATATATGTCTTCTTAAGGGCCTTCTATTTGCATTTAGCCTACCTCAAACATCAAGAAATCTGTATGGACAGTGCCAGAAAACACTAGCAGGCAGCCCATAGCAGCCTTCAGCTTGAGGATCTGCGTTGAGAGTCTGTTTTTGAAAGGAGAAACATTGATTTCTCAAAAGGCCTTTACTCTAGTCTGAGATTGCAGACGTCTGCAATGGACAATAGAAGAATTAAGCCAGGCACTAAAGTTATTCCAGCTTCATTTGACATCATGTCTTGCATAACAATACACTGCCTCTCACAAAACTGGCAGAACTTTGGCTTCCCATCCTATCTGAAGGATTAACCTGCTGGCAAGCAAAATTTCAACTAGCAATGCTGGGCTGCTGCCAGACGCAGATGACTGATGTATAAAGAAGAACACCTGTGTGGACATATTATTAACTCTTTTGTGTCAATTTATATTACGGCCCTGGTCCTTTAGCTTTAATCTATCTAGCATATAGATATGGTTGTTTATTGTATAAGTGAACAGAAGTTTTGCGACATCTTTTTCTAAAACAGGCCTGTGTCCATGCTTTTGAGAAGATAGAACATGAACCTCCATGAAAAGTTATCAGAAATACAGTGTTTTTATAACTTTCTCTCTACAGTGTTCCAAAACTCCAGCACTGATTTAAAGCCATCACCCAGATAGCTATCTGAGTTGAAATCAAATGTACCGCCTTCAGACACTGCTGAAGATCTCAGACACACTAAAATACTGAGTTGATATGACCAAAAGACAGGACTACCAACTAACCTCCCCTTAGATCAGCCTATACAATGGAGTGAAATCCAATAGCAATTATTACTCAAAGCACCTGTAGTGAATCACAATGTTCTCAGGGCAACAGTGAAAGGGATGGTTTAATCCACACCTAGGAACTACAGCCTATGCAAACACTACTGTGTGCCATTGCACTATAATGAGATGGCTGAATAGACTTAGACTTATAGGTACAAGAAAGACTTCCAGAATTGCTCTCCCTATCGTGGTGGTGCACTGGAACAGATCTTCCTAAAATGTAGAATGCCAGGTTTGGATAGGACTCTAGATCTAAAAATCTCTATTATTAATATACTGAAAGAAAACTAAGAACAAAAAATGAAATATAGATAACATAAACCTTTTTTGGACCCCAGTCCACCTTATCATTTCACAAAGACACAGTGGCCATTTCCACACTATACTGCTATTGTGCTATTATTCCATTTTCAATATCCTTTGGAATCCTGGGATTTGCAGTTTAGGGAGAGGCCTCAAAGGTCCTCCCTAAACTGCAAACCCCAGGATTCCATAGGATGTTGAAAGTGGAATAATAGCACAACAGCAGTATAGTGTGGAAATGGCCCTTGACACAGCACCTTTCCGCACTCCACTGTTCTAATGCTATTATTGCACTTTCAACATCCTATGGAATGCTGGGATTTGCAGTTTAGGGAGAGGCCTTTAGAATTCTCAGCCAGAGAGCTCTTAAGCCTCAGGAAACTACAAACTCCAGAATTCCACAGGATATTAAAAGTGGAATAATAACACTAGCACAGTGGAGTGCGGAAAGATACACAGAAATAAATGTTGACATTTTGAGTTCTATATAAATGTGAGAGTTTGCTATGGAAATTAGATCTGTAACTTTTTTTTACTGTATACTCTTCTTATCTTGACTAAACTCACTTCTGTGGCTGAAGAAATAAAACTAAGACCCAATGCCGAGGCATATAAGATAACAGAAGAAGACAAAAAGAAAATGCATTTGTAGAGTTAATGAAATCTCTATTGCTTTATATTATCTTTGCCATTATTCTGAGCTACACAAAGCTATACAAGCAAACTTTCCAGAAAGTGAATCTAAACAGTTGTTAAACTCATATCTCTGTTTATATAGCATTTCACTTTAAAGTGAAAATGAAGAGTATAAAGAAGGATTCAAGGATGAAGATTAATTTATGAAAACAGGCTTCTAGACATCTCTTTCATTATCACAGTTGTTAAAAATTTACAAATTATTTTATTTAGTGCAAGATTCAGCAACAGATAGTGCCCTAGCTACTTTGAATAAGACAAATGCAAAGAGAATAGGTCTGTCAATCAATATTAACCATGACAGCTAAAAATGGAAGGTTCATTTTTAAAAAAAAAAAAAAATGAGATCCAGAAATGACCAAAACTTTCTGCTCGTCACATGTCATATGTTTTCAAGACAAGAATACCACTGGAAACATGTCATACATCCTATCTGTTATTTCTAGATAGAGTTTGGAAGTGCTATTTTTCATGGCCACGCTGGTGGGGAGATTCTGGAAGCTGTAGAGTGAAAAAAGGAAATTTCCCAAACACTGCTTCTAGATGTATTCATTGCAGTGGTAGCCTGTTACCATATTTTCAGTCTCCACGCCTGAGCTTTCAGTGATCCATGAACTGTACATCCAGAACAAGATGGCCATTTTCAGTGGCATCATATAGCTAATTTAATTTGATTCCATATTTAGCAAAAAGTCATGGACAAAGGTAGAAATGAAGAAAGCAGGGGATGGGTAGGAGAGGTCATATAATTTCTCTCTCTCTCTCTCTCTCTCTCTCTCTATATATATATATATATCTCCATATTGTGGAATTTCACCAAAAAGCAGGTACAAAAATAGAATTTTATCCATATACCTTAGAAAGATATTGTAATACCAAGGCTAACCCTACCAAAGGCAAAGTGATACAACAGCCATAGACATCAGATGCTGTGAGGTACTGGAGGATATGTAAGTTCTGCCCTTCACTGCCCAAGCCAGTTTGCTGCCTTCAGGTTCAATAGAAGGCATTGTTTCTAGCAGAGTCTGGAGCCGAGTCTCAGGACCAGGGCTAAGGTTCCCAGATATCAGAACCTAGCCCCTCATCTCTGGTCCTTGGGGCTAGGGAAAGGAATTTCAGAATGAGGGTGCTACCTTGAAAAGTGTGTATATACAGTGGACTCTCTGTATCTGCAGGGGTTCAATTCCAGAATCCAGACTTTGTTTGACATAGGGTTTTTTTTTTAATTTGAATGGCATAGTCATGCTTGATGCTTAAGGTATCATGTTTAGTGACATCACCAGGGTCCACCTTCAGTCACAACAAAGTCTCATATGTCAGGCATTAGTTCTGAAATCTTAGGGCCTGATATAGTCCAGACATGGCAAAACTAGCCTTATGACAAATGTTGAAAAAAGATTCATGGGTCCCATGATTTGTGTTGAATCAAAATGCTGAAGAAAGATTCAACTGTCAGTACAGCTAGCTTTTGTGCATGGAAGGGTGAGGATGACATCTTGTTCTTCACCTCAGATAGCAAAATGTCTTGGACCAACTGTATTTAACACACTAAGTATTTTCCTCACAGTAAATAGGTAAGCAGAATGTTTGCTTTTCTGTCTTTCTTTCTTTCTTTTTTAGTATAACAGCTATGCATAACACTACACAAAGAGCTAGTTATTAAAATATTTACTAATTATAGCCAAGAACTGCACACTGGTTGTTTGAAATGTTAATACTACAAGCCACACTTTTAAACAATGAAGGTACTGTTGGCATTCTTGGCTTGACATTTTATATATTTAGGTAAATAATACTGCTTTTTACAATGGCTTGTCCTTGTATAAATGCAATGACTCCATTATGTTATGGCATTCCCAGCATTTTAAACAGAGAGTATGATATAAAGCTTAATGTTCATGGGAACAACAGATACACAGTACTTTTCTACTGTCATGCCAACTTTGTCAACAGCTTTGCCAACAGCCTATAGTGCTGATGTGAAATGCCCCTGCTGTTTCAGTAAGGCATTGAATACAGGCTGCCAGTCATGGTGAGCTGTGACACAATTTGGTGACAGAACTGGATGAAAACTGAACTACTGAACACATTTCACTGGTGATCTAAGCCAAGATTATTTCTTTTCTCATTTACCTTCACTTCAGACCATCTACATCTTACCTCCTGCCAAATGCATTTGCTTACTCTTTATCTCTCTCTAGGATGGAGTCTACTTTCTTCATGTGTTTCTTATCTCACTAGATTCCTCTGTAATCTCTTAGTCATCAAGAAAGTCTAAAATCTCAGAGCACCACTGCATTTTAAAGCCCATCACATTTCAACTGGATTTCTAAACATGGAGCCCTGTATTGGGTTGCAGCCATTTTTAAAGGCAGAGTGCTTATTCTTTTTAGTGCCATAATTGTTTATCCTTTGTATTCTGATATCCAAGAAAGTTACAAACCAAGCCATTTGTTGTGATTTATTTGATTATTCACTTAATTTTTTAAATGACAAAACAAAATCATTTTTTGAGCAATTGCATTTGCAAAACTAACATTCTGCACAAACTTACCTGTAAGTAAAGGCTATTGAATTCAGAAGAACTTACATCTGAATGGATATGCCTAGCATTGCACTATTACATCAGCAACAAATAGAGCAGAAATAGTGTGGCACTTACCTGCTTTCCATCCATTCCTGGAATGCCAGGTGCACCAAGTGAGCCCTGCCAAGAACCACATATATGACCTCAGTAAATTATATCAAGTGGATCTTGACATTTCTGAGGCCATTTCCGCACTCGAGTGTTATAGCACTATGATTCCACTTGCAACATCCTATGGAATCCTGGAGTTTGCAGTTTTGGGAGGGGCCGCCCGGTCCCTCTTGAAACTGCAAACCCCAGGATTCCATCAGATGTTGCAAGTGGAATCATAGTGCTATAACACTCGAGTGCGGAAATGGCCTCAATGTAAATGTATTGTTTAAGGCTGCAATATTATCAGGGAGCAGGTTTCTTGAATTCTGACCTGACATGCACAGGACTGCACTGACAGACTAGTAAACTCTTCTACATGTGGATCTTTATCCTAACTTTAACCCACTAAATTAGAGGAATTTTTTTATAGAATGAGAAGTCTCACTTACCTAAAATAAGACCTATTTCTATATTGTGTTTTATCTTACTTCAAAATTACAATTCACATACTATCACATTTTAAACTTAAACATGCTAGCAATTTTTTAAACACAAACAGTGAAAGCTGGTGGTTTCCATGTGAGTGGCAGTGAACTGGGTCCACATTTAGTGTGAACTTTAAAAGAACTATCCAAAGTACAAAACCTAGTTTGGAAATATGACTCAGTGACCTGAGCAGCAATTTTAACATTCATATTAAAACTCAGAAACAGATTCACTCAGCTAACATGGAAGCCCCTAGCAGCTACAACTTACAAGCTGTGATTTTCCTGGTTTTATAATATATGAAGGACAGTATTAATCAGGCGTGTCCTGGACTTCCTTAAAGGCGTTTATGAACCATCATACTGAATATTGTTTATACTTTTTTCAAATTTCCTACATACTGAGAAGCACATTCTTCTACTCACTAGTATCCATTTTGAAAAGTAACCCCCAACCAGTAGTGCTCATAATAGGATAATGTTCTGGATCATGTTTAATTTGGAAGTTAAACTTGAATCAATTTTGGCTATAATTATCAAAGTGTTATCCTTTGTAACTCTATGAGTTTCATTTCCTTCATTTTTCATGAGGGGAAAAAAATCACATCAAGAACAAGACTAGGTATTGAAAAGGATCTCATTTTAAAAAAAGAATTTTTTTTAGCACCGTTTTTAGCACCGTTTCAAAATATAGTTAGATGTTCTGTCTTTCTAGAGTAACTTGTGCGTTGGCCTTCATGCATGTTTGGTGACAGCTTGAAATTTGAAGAAAATAGCCATGCACTGTGCATCAGCACGTTGGTAAGCTTTAGAGAAAAAGTAAATCAAAACCATCAGTGCATCTTTCATTTCTAAACAATTCCTCAGCTTGTGCCACATGTGACTTAACATCTGCTCAAAAGGCCCACTTATTATAAAGGAAAGAGGAACAGATGGAAAAGTTGCCAGTGATAAAACATATCCTTAGCTTGGACTTATTGCAAATATTCTAGGAAGCTTTAGTAAGATTATTCATCTACAATAGTAAAGTTTCTTACATGTTTTGTTCTATTCTAGGTTAGCAGGCTCAACTCAATGGTTGATACTTGAGGAATATGATAGTAAACTTAGGACATTTTATTGTAGAAGAAAGGTGTTACTATGGGAATTCTAAGCACTAAAACTACATTAACAGGGTACTACCTTATAGAACTCCTTTGCTTGCTTCTTCGAGGTTCTAATCAAGTTGATTAGCTATTCCAGTTAGTTTTGTTAAACACCTATTACAGCTGATTGAACAAAAGAATTTTCCCATCTGGCAGCAAACTCTCAGGTTATTTGCATATTGTCCCACATGTTATTGACATTCTATCCATATAATAATACAGCAAATCATAGGTCATTTCCGCACTACACTGTTATAGTGCTATTATTCCACTTTCAACATCCTTTGGAATTCTGGGGTTCATAGTTTACTGAGGTCAAAGAGCTCTCAGGCTGAGTATTCTAAATGCCCCTCCCTAAACTGTAAACCTTGGAATTCCATAGGACGTTGAAAGTGGAATAATAGCTCTATAACAGTGCAGTGGAAGTAGTCATAGAGTGTATCTGTTACACACAGTTAAAATAGTTTGATATCATTCGAACTGTTCTGTTTCCATCTGGCCAGTTCCTAGGATTTGTAGATACTTAGAATGCTCTGCTAGAGAACTCCAGGGCACTCCACTAAACTACAGCACTAGAGCTCTTTACCAAAGAATTCTAAGTATTGCATCACTATACATTCCAGGACGTTGTGGGATAAAGCCAGAACAGTTAAAATTAAGAGTATTAGACTGTTATAACTGTGTAGCACAGATGCATTCTAAATCTAATATGATGTAAATCCCAGGGTATCTGAAATGACATGTTAAAAGTATGCAAGTTTCTCATATGTACTTCTCAGTCTTCTAATTTTCCTCCCAGGACTAAAGAATTTCAAAAGACCAATAATATGTCAAGTTTGTTAAATGGGATCTCAAGCAATACATTTCTTGACAGAGCTTTAAAGTGGAAAATAAGTAGATTAAAGAATTTTTAAAGTCTGGACTCTGTCTGTGGATATACCATTCACCATATCATTTCATTGCAACCCTTTGTCTACTTTTTTGTTTTAGTGATTTTTTAAAAAGACAATTTTTAAAGACAAGATTTCTCACTGGTGAGGCTACTGATTATTCTTTTCAGCTTCCTTCCGCTCCTTTTTGAACACTTTGTTTTATGAAACACTCTTATGGTATTTCATCTTTTAAAAACTGCTTTTAAAATAATCTAGCCTGGGTTGATGTTTCTGAGAGCAGGGCGAGGTGTTAGTTAGTGGCTTGCAAAAATCCATTTGAGATGTTTTTATTCCTGATATATTTAGTACTGCTCTAATGCCACAGTCCATAAATCTTGGATTGCCTCTGTCAAACTTTAGTTGTCATTCTTGATGAGTGTACGTAATATAGGAAGCATTCATAGGAAGTTAACTCTCAGGTTACCACAGAAATAGGAAGACCCTGGCCAGCCACCAAGCACCATTTATCAGTAACACCTAGAATTCTTTGTTTCCCATGTTTTTATGGGGGTTTTTTGGTGGGGGGCATACAGTGGAGAGCAACCTGAATAAGACTGTTTCCCACGTGAAATTCCAGCTGCATTTCCTACTATATTTGGAGTCTGGCTTCATCACTTTACCAGTGTTCAGGTTAGGACATTATTGTAGTCTTTTTAAACTGAAAGTTTAGAAGATGGACTGAAAACATATTTTATTTGCCACTGCATGAATAAATGGGAGAAGGGGAGATGCGAGTGAGAATGAGGCATCTTATATCCCACGGCTGTATTTTGGGAAAACAGGGTTCACAGACAAAACCAATTGCTTCAGTGTGGGATACAGTAATTAATGCCCTTCATTCCATCAGCTTGCCATTTGGCACAAGAAAGTATAATCACTTTCACAGCATTGTTTACACCATACCTTTTGTCCCGGAGGCCCCTGAGGTCCCTGAAAGAGAAAACAATTCCATTACCATAATAATGCATCCAATTTAAGTTTAAATGACCAATTAAAAATGCCCCATTATGCAAACTTTTATAAATTGGGCCAAAATCAGCTGTTTTGCACACGGTAGAAATCTACAATGGATGTTTTTCTCCTCTCCTTAAAATCAGCTACAGGCTGCAAAGATTTCAGCTACTGCTTTCTCCCATGTTAGTAATCTTCTATATTACACCCTTCTTTGCTTCCACTGACACTCAACAAATCACATCTAATACTACCTGGTTTGTATTTTCTGCATGATATACCAAGTCCATGCATTTCGACCAAGGACATATTTTCCTAGTGAAAAATAACATGCAGAGATTTAGGGTTAAATCCAGTTGTTCAACTACAGAAGACCCAATGAATCACTGAATACATAACTGTTGTCTTACAAAGTTGTCATTGAGTCAGTAAATCCACTCTAGTTGGAACTAACAACTGAGCTTAATGCTAAACTGTAAATGTGAGAATTCAAAAATATTACGTTTTTATCATCATTTTGATTTGCAGGCATTAGGACAAGAAGACAAGACATTTTCACCCACTTAATGTTTGTTTTAGGATGAAGTGTACACAGCATATGTAGTTGAGGGACACATCATCATCATCATCATCATCATCATCGAATAAGAACAAGAATTTTAAAAATAATAAAAGATGTTAAATCCAATTTCAGACAAAACTGAGTGTCTCTGCAATTTGTTACACATTTTGCAACCCTTGCACCTTCAGATGTGGGTCATGGCCCTTAGCAGATCTCTGTGTATATTCACACCTTATCTGCGCCCTTAAATCATACCATCCACAAAGCAATAGATACATGTCACTGTCTGTCCTTCACCTTCCTATGGACCCTGCTTCTGCTTCTACAAGAAGTGGAATGGAAGTGATTGCCTGATATAACCCACCGTTCACACTCCTTTAGGTCACTAATGGGCGAGATTCAGGCCTCCAAAATTTGTTGGACTGCAATACTCAGATTTTCTTGCCCTTGGTTGTGCTGGGTGATGGGAGCTACAGTCCTAGTCTGGAAGGTAGCACTTTCTCCACTCTCACTTTAGGTTTTTTCATGGCATTCAAACTTTGGTTGCAAAAGGTTGCACTGGGCTGCTAAACTGGGAAAAGGCTGCCTCTTCTATTTACCAAAGCAGTAGGGACCTAGATGTTTTACTAGGCATCTTCCAGAGCAAAGGAGAATTCATGGGCAAAGATCAAAATCTCCTCATCAAAATGACAGGTGATTCTCTAGTACTTGGTTATGCACGAGTATCATCCATAATCATAGGAGAATCAAAATGCATAATTATTAATCAGTCAGGAAAATAACAAGTTCTTTTAAAATTAAGTGCCTTAATGAATAATAATATTACTGAGACACCACCAGGACCTTGTGTATATTTGTAACTAGCTGCTTCTGTTGAGTGTTTTTATTATATGGATCACACAGTGTATCACTCCCTACTCTTGAACAAAGTAGCTGCCTCCAGCGTCTGAGCTTGGATATGCCAATTGTAATTAAAACCTCTCTCAAAAATACATTTTGCAATTTATTCATACTGACAAGTGCTCCTTATACTGTGAACTTCTAGCTCATTGAATTGAGCCAAACAGCAGCCATACTCCTTGAAGGGATTTCTCCCATGTGTGTAGGGGAGGTTTGGCACTCTGAGCCATGAAGCCTTTGCAGATAATATGTCCATGATCTATTTATGATTGTCTTTCCTGCAATTTATGATTGTCTTTTCAACACAACAGGTTCTCAAGTGGAACAATGGAATTCTAGCTATTAATATACCAAAGGAGAGAACTTAAACAGATAGATAAATGGCAGCAAGTATATCACTTGCTTTAGCATCTGGGCTCCATGAGCAACCTACAGTTTTGAGAAAAGCATGTTTAAATGAGTTCAGTGTAGGGTTGTATTTCCTCAACGTGATCTCATAGAACGATAAGCCAAAATCCTATAGAATTCTAATTTTCTTTGAATGAAATGGTATACTGGTGTAATCTGCCCAATCATTTTCTCTGCAAGCAGAAAAGGCTGAAAAAAACATCTACCTTCCATGTCTTAACCTTGTGATCTGGCTTGCCTTTCCTACAATAAGCCAGAAACTTAGAACTGTCTGTGAAGTTTTCTCAAACTAGATTTACACATCAGGACAAACAAAATACAAACAGGAGGCCTATGACTTTTTCCAGCACTACGGCTTGCAGAATTTGCAGCACTCTAATAAGACATGCAGTTTAGTGAGCTGATAAATATTGATTTACAACACTCTGTTTTGCTGAAGAACAATTGTATTCTTTTCTTAAATAAGATATTCATTGGTGTGTCTCCTAGGAACAAAACAGGGTGCTAGTGTTCCCTAATCGTTCCAAGTGCAGGTGGGAGTGGCCAAACAAACCACAGATGTACTGTCTGTGGTTTGCTTAACTGCCAATCTGGATTGCCTCTCAGCCAGCACACTAGAGAAATAATCCATGGTTTGTTCTAGTTCCCCTCGCAACTGACTTTTCATGAGACAAACAATCCAGATTACAGATTCAGATATTGAAACAATTAAGTCACAGAAGGAAAGTCTCACTTACAATGTGAACAATTAGGCAGTGTTTATTAGCTGAGTGCCATGTTCTTTTTCATTTTTGATATGCTAGAATTTTGTGTATCTAGCATTTGTTACTCTATTTGCTTTTTATTAAATTTGGTTTTTCCTGCAACATCTTACTCATTCTGTCAAGTTGACATACCCATAAAAAATGGTAGCCACCACTAGAAACATAGCTATGTCTCTTCCTTGTTTCAAATCCAACCTGTTTTTGGCTCCATAGAAATAATGGCTTGGCACTGTGAGAACTGGAATACCAGACCAAAGGGATGACTTGTTCCAGTAGGCTAGAAGAGGTCTATGTTTAACAGAAGCAATGAAAAACTACCAAGACACCCTCATACTGTCCAAACGGCACATCAAGCCACTTAACAACAATGAAAACAGAAACCACTGTGGAGATAAAAACCCCAGAACCACAAGTACAATCATGGACCTTGTCTAGAACCAGAAAAGAAAATACACACCACAATCCTGCGGAGACTATAATTTTAGATTCTTTTTTTTAAAAAAATCATAAGGACTGATAAATTGCTACCCACCATAAACAGAAAAGCTTTACAAATGTTTTTAAAAGTCTATATTTTTATTCCCTTTGTAGGAAACTGAAGATTATTTTACACTCCACTTTATAAAGGTCTGGAAACAAGCAACCCTGTTGCTTTCCCTATTGATTTTGTCAGTTGCTACCCCTTGTACCTCCATGAGCTTCACAAGTGCAACTCCACCCATATACTTCACTGCAAAAGGGACATGTAAGGGGAAAAGAAAATAGAAGACTACTTAAAGGTTGCATTAATTGATTGAAAAAATCAGGTCTTACCATCACGCCTTGTTCGCCTGGCTTTCCTGGTTCACCCTTAAACACAAAATGTCATCAATATCAATACCAGTATGTGGTGATGGACACTCATCTGGGTGCATTTTCAAGAGTATTGGATTAGACAAATCTATGCAGGGTAGACCTATCAATGGCTACTAGTTACAAATATTCTATGGAGTTTCCTCTTCCCATCATAGGCACTGCACTATTGTAACATCTGGGCGGAAATTAATTACAACTGGTAGTTGTATTCTAAAAAGCTACTTCTCCAAGCTCTGTGCGTCTCTTAGCTAATGAGGAACAAAGACAGAGGAAGCTAGAGTTTTTATACTCTGCTTATGAGCTTCTCAAGATCAATGAAGGAGGTTGCTAGCTGGACAACCTGATCCAGCAAAGTTCTTCCTACCATTTCTCCTTCTTGAAGACCTTTAATATACATATTTCCATGAAAAGCTCTAAGTCACAGATTCATGACTTCAGAATGAAAAAGGTCTTAATTATCTTTTTCTGCTTTGAAGAGAAATATATAAGAAATAAGACAGAGTCCAAATCCTGTTTGAAAGCTTTGTTAATAACTTGCATGAAAGTTTTGCTTCTTGGAACAGTCATATTTTGTTACGACACCAGTTAAGACATCATTGAGCCAACCTTTCTTGGACATCCTATAAGAGAACATTTTCTATCTTGCATCTATCTCCCATTATCTATAATCACAAAATCCCCTTTTGCCATGGCCATATTCACATCCCTATACTACACTTCAGATTCTTCCAGCAGAGTGTCAGGGATCTAAGACCTATTCACACCACACAATTATACTTTAATTGTCATGGTTCTGTTCCATGGATTCCTCGGATTGGCAGCTTAGGGAGGGGCATTTAAAATTTTATGGCAGAGCTTCACACAACCACAAACTCTAGAATTCTACAGGACAGAACCATAGCAATTAAAGTGGAACAAGAGTGCTATAATTATGTAATGTGAATTACGCCTCCTTGGCCAGAAACATAAACCATTCCATCTTCATAGGCCCTTTCTGCACCTTACCTTTTTCCGGCACTGGCTCTCGCGTCCCTGCTGCTTCAGCTCTGCACAAGCTGCCTGCTCAGGCGAGAGCCCCACCTCTTCCTTCCGTAGTGCAGCCTGGGACTTTCCCAGGCTGCGCTGGGGCAGGAAGCATGACTGGCGTGGCTCCGGAGGCTCCCCACACCAGGTAAGTATGCGCGGGGCCCGGGAGCAATGCGTGATCGCACACCATTTTTGGCTCCCAGCCAAAAATGAAAAGGTGTGTGATCAGCGTCTGCCAGCCCCTGGAGTATCGTGCGATTGTGAATGCATCATGCAGACTGTTCCTCTCAATCGCACGATGCTCCAGGTGCCCTTTTGCATGGCAAATGCTGTGTGGAAAGGGCCACAGTTACCTACTGACCCAGGAAAACCTAAGCTGCTTCTCTTTTGTCTCCCCTGAATTTCAAGTGTCTCTTTATCATAATGCAGTTTAATATCTTTTGAAAAATATGTGATTGCTTGAAGATCACCTATTATATCTTACAGAAATGTCCTGGCCACTAACATCCATAGGAATGTGGCTTACTTTGAAGTGCTGCAGCTACAGTAGTGTTCTAAAATGATCTGCATTTCAATAAGCTGATAAACAGTTATGGGACAAGCATCCTGATTCCCTGTTCTCAGTTTTGTTGCATTCAATGGTATAATAATGCATACCTAGGAAGGTAGCTGTGTGTGTGTGTGCGTTTCTAGAAGTAAGAAGTCTGAAGTTTCTTGCTGTTGACCCAGCTGCAATCAGTTCAGTTTATTGTCTCCCAAGGAATATTATGGTTAAGTTCTTCCAACTAGTCTTAATGATAAAAAGAAAACTACACTCCCCCCAATCTCCTGAAGTACTTCCTTCCACTTTTGTTTTTTTTCCAAATATAGGGAAGAAGGACTTCTGTTTTTCTTAATGATATAAATGCTTCTGTTTTCCTTGGCTAGTCAAGTTGTTAGGTATTTCATTTCTCATTTCATATATGGAGTTCAATCTTAATATACTGCACACACACACACATACACATCAGATCTAGAAGTTCATCAGATTTCCTGTAACTATGTTATCAGGGGAAATACTATATGGTGCTAGGATTTCAGTCAACCATTCAGATCCTGTAGAAAAGAAAACTGCAAATGTTTTGAAAACATGCTATGTGAAATACATACTCAGTTTAAAGAACAAACAACCATTTTCACTAATCATGATATCTAAAGAATGTAATCGTGTCCAAGGAGAAAAACTAAAAGAGAAAAATTCTCACAGAATAACATCTTGTGCCTTCCATTATTTAGCATATCGCTTCCTTATTTTGTTATTTATTTTAATAGTGATCATCACTGGGGGGATAGAAGCAGCAGCACAGTAGTGAAGTGGGTTAACAGACTATTAAAAAGGATATGCAAAAATACTTTTGCCACGACAGAGAAGCATACGCTCAGTATTCATAAACTGAATAGCCAACAATTACCCGATTTTTTTTTCCAAAGAAGTATTATTTCTCATCTTCAAGCTTACCAGTCACTTAGGCGGTTACTTCCGGTGACAATTTCCTTTTTTTTTCTATTGATAAAATGGATATAAGAAATCTTTCCCAATTATAGAAAAGCATAAATCTAGACAGCAGCAACAGCAATGACAACTAGAACATATTTTTAGCATAAGTTTTCATGGACTGCAGCCTACTTCATTAGATGTGGCTGATTAGTTCTGTGCTACAGCAAACAAACATGGTTTCCCTCATCTAGATCTTTAACATCAATGCACATTAATAGCTCACTTACTGGTACACCAGGCATTCCTCGGGGACCATCTTTCCCGTATCTCCAGGAGGGCCCCTTGGTCCCGGAGGCCCTGGAGGCCCAGGGGGTCCAGCTTGTCCTTGGTCACCCTGAATACCAGTCAGTAAAATAAGTATTACTGAGCAGCCTTCAATTCTTAGCAAGCAAGTTTTCAGTTGCACAAAAAATTCAACAAAAGGAAAAAGAGAGAGATGCAATTTTCAAGGGAAAGGCTTGTAAAAAAAACAAACAAAAAAAGGCTTGTCAGACAGACGTCTCATTTCAACAACATACAGAACTACCTGCACATACTTATCACACATCTTTGACAGGACAGTAACCAGTACGGAGAAGAGACGGAATTGGATTTCAGTCATCCATTTCCAATGGGTGACTTATTCATTCCCACATTATTGGCATTACTGGTAGATTCACAGATTATGACACTGGCTGGGAATATTGCTAATTTAGTAGATGACTTCTCTGTGAATATTCCTCAGACATGGAGCTATAATCAGCCATCCACGTTTTTATTACTTCCTATTTGGCTTATTAAAATGTGCTCCATATGGAGCTGTTTGAAGATATTTTGGAAACTGACTGTGCCACTATCTTGACTGAGACAGCACCTAAGCCTTTAGATCCAGGAGCAGAATCCAAAGCATATGTATTGTCTACAAAGCCTAGCAATGCACACACAGCCTATTTTTATATACACATGTAAGAGTCCAACAAGGTAACATATGGGAGAATATGTGCCCCAATAGTACACTAAAGGCCAATTAGAATTATTTCAATTCATAAATTTTCATTCCTGCACTTGAAGGCTATACAACAACTGGTTCAAGCTTAAACAAATTTGCAAAATTTCATTGATGTGGTCTATAGGAAAATACGTTTACTGGTTTGCCATGTTCTTATTAAAGGCTGAGTCATCAGATTTACATGAAGACTGTACAACTTTTACGGCAACCCAAAAACACTAGCACATAGGGCTCAGAAAGAAAGCACTAACTAAGTTCTAAGGGGGACACTGAAGTACAACCATCTTGCTGAAAAGCATACAGCGCTTTTCAAATAGCAAGAATATTTAATCTCTGTTTAGCAACCATTTCATAGTGACAACAACATTTACAGCTCCAGTGTTATCCACATTGCAATAACTTAATCCAGTTGGCTAATGATCTGTTAAATCACAATCACTTCCTTTCAAAAATACTAGGTTTTACCCAGTTTCCAATAAAAAAAAAGTGGGAAACAGGTGATAAAATTAATTATGCAGTTTACGGCAAAATTTTGTGCAGTTTCATCTTACTTCTTCTAAAAACAAAAATCAATGTCATTAAGAAGCATATGGGTCAGCAATGTTCACAATTCAGCAATCTGCGGCAAGCAAGAATATGGCAAAAGGTGGAGGGAGAGATTAAGCACTACCTTAATGAGGCGGCGTTTAATGAGCTGCTGATCAGCAGAGAGAAACCCATGATTGATTTTAGGAAACACCATCTGATCAGGCAGGTGAGGTCAAAGGTTGAAGTTCAGAGGTGAAAGAGTTGAAGTATAGACATCAGAAGGCCCCAAGAAAGAAATAGAAACATACACATTAGACTTGCAGTGGCAAATATAGTAAGTAACTGGTGCTTGTGTCTGCCACAAGAATCTGTGCATTAAAATGGAAAAACAATATCCATAGAAAATCAGATTACCAAGCAAGGAGATAGAATATTCATTAGCTTATCACTTTATTAAAAAATTAAAGTTAACCTAAAGTCAAGCTTAGTCTTGAAAATTTTTTTGTAACTACTGTTTTTTTAAATTTACTCAGTATCAAGAAAATCTACACTGAGTGCCTTTGTTCTGCTTCATGAGCAAAGATTCTAAGAGACAAAGCACCAGTTCAGCTGTTAGCCAGACTTCCCAAAGAGCATAGTGTGCCATGAAGAATAGTGTTGTGGTTAACCCTGCCCATCTCGAGATGGTTAAAACCTCTCTGTGTAATTCTCAAATAATTTAAAGCATTTGTGCAAGTGTGAAAACATAAAGGCAAAACATATTGATTCGCATAATCACCAGTGTTTTGATATACATTCACCTGATGCTTTGTACATCTTTGTATCCTTTTTTGCAAGCAGAATTACAAAATGTATTTGCACTAAGAAATAAAATGCTCATCAAGAAAAGTCACTTTTTTGGATCCCAGCTTGAATTGGGAGTCTAGAAAAGTAGCTTGTCCAAGTGCTGATTAAGGGCACAAATGACTGCCCACTGTTGAAGATACCAGCATCCAGAATTGAAGCCTCATCTCTCTTATACACTGAGCAGTTCCACAGGTACCACTAGTATGACATAAGAGGATTAAAGCAGTAATGCTGATAATGATCAGACACATGATGTTTGTAGCAAGCTTCCAGAAGTAAACTAATTCTTCATGACCCTTCTGTGCTAATATGGAAAGACTGGCTAGCTGAGATGGGTTGTCCACAAACCTTGACGGTGAGGATCTGATTACTGTGAAGGGCGGCAACTGTGGGAAAGCCTGGGAGACCCTGGAGACACACATACACACACATGGTACCGAAATAACACGACACAAAATGTCACACAGAATGACAACTTAATAACAGACATGTAATTTAGTAGTTTCTTCTTTCTTAAAAAAAAAGAAAAGAAAAAAGTCTGCCACCTGCTGTGTTCCTGAAGGTGGCATATGTTAGGGATTTAATCTTTTTTTTGCATAATAGGACTCCCAGAAGGAATCAGGCAACATATTAACAAGTAACATCTATGAACGTGGATTAGATTTGATCTGTTAGTCAAATAGTAATAAGCCACCTTCATCTAGAGCAGTTTCCTATGGTCTCAGATACTGTTGAAGTACAATTCCTATCATTTCCATGAATGGCCATGGACAATTAATGACAAAGATTGTAGTCGAACATAATCTGGGACTGGATTGAGTTGCGATAGGCCGAACAACAACATGTTGTGATTAGTGAGCCATGTAGACAACAACAAAGGCTGAAACATCATATCTTTTTTTTCACTACATTTTAAAATGGTTTCTTTCTCATGCAACACAAAGCACACAAAGTACATACACAATGAAACATTAAACATTTAACTGGTGCTCAATCAAGACAGTTTTAAAAAAAGGGTTTGTGTTAACATTAAAGTGTATGCTAGACCTATTTTTGTATGTGAAGGGCAAAAGGTTCATATTCTCTCGTATTCCCCACTGACGCACTGTTATATTGCAATGCCCTTCTATATTCAGAAAAGGTTATCAGATATGAAAGGCACATTCTGCATCCAACTTCTCATACCTTTATGGTATTGTGCAGGGGAATGAGGGAGCTTAGAGAACTCCAGAGAACTGACCTCTAAGCAGAGGCCAGCAACCTTTGTAATATAGTTAAGATTGTTCACTAAAAATCTCTAGGGCAGAATATTATATAGGGAGACTCTGAGATTAATTTACTTTGATAAAAGATGCTGTTTTTTTTTCCTTTGCTCCCTGACCCTAGTACCAAAATCAAATTTTCCAGAAGGAGAAACATCTCTGAACTGCTTTTTCCTTAAAAGCAATGTTCTACTCAACATTTGCTGTCATACAACTATTAAATTTTGGCCAAACATTTCCTAACATTCTTCTATTTGAGGGAAGAATTAAGAAAACAAAGGTATTGGCTTTGTTACTACATGTGTAGGATTTATAATTTTGAATACATGGCCATTTCTGCACTACACTGTTCTAGTGCTCTTATTTGACTTTCAACATCCTGAGGAATTCTGGGATTTGTAGTTTACTGAGGCCAAAGAGCTCTCTAGTTGAGGATTCTAAACATCTCTCCCTAAACTGCAAGCCCCAGGATTCCACAGGATGTTAAAAGTGGAATAATTGTTACTGCGATTGAGAAACCCTATCCCGGGGTCTACAATTTTGATATGATTCTGTGTGCCAGAGAGGTCCCCCAAAGGGGTACGTAGGCAGGCACGGTCGAGAGACCGAGAACCAGGTCAGGCCAGTAAAATCCCCAGTCACGTAGCCCCAGGAAACCTCAAGATGTATAAACCCACAATAAACAAAGAGTCCTCAGCCCTGAGAAGACGACTTGAGGGGATTAGCGTGTCTGCACCAAGTTGAGCAAATATTCCATCAGGCGAGGACCATTTACATGAAGTCATATCACAAACTACCACAGCCGAAGATCCTGAGACTTTGGCCACACCTCGCAATCCCATCACACGAAGGAAATTACCATGGTGGAGCTTCATTATTGCTCCAACACCCATTGTTCTCCCCGGGAAAGGATTAGTCCTCCAGGTACTTTTTCCCCTACAAATAGTCCCAGCTTTTGAGCAGTTCTTTGGATCACCCCCAGTCATCCCAGCAGACCATTTCTCCGTCCGTTGAGTGATCCCCTCAGCCCTCTCCGTGCTGATCCCCACTTCTCTGCTGCCTTCCCAGACCCAGGACTTCAGGAAAAGGTGCAGTATTACCCCAACTACACCCCTCCAATATCCCCCTGCCCAATTTCCTCTCTTTTGCTTCTTAATAGCTCTTGGGTACATGTGTGAGTGATTACGTTGCTGCGTGAGATTTTCATTCAATAAAATCATTTATTGGACATTTTTGTTTGGTTTTCGGCTTGGCCTGACCCCGTAAAAACTGGGTAAAAAGATCCCGCTAGGTTACCTTGCCTCTCACATTGCTATTGCTTGTGTTCTGGCTAGTTTCCATTCCCCATCATGTGGAGCACATTGAGTTGTCTCCCAAGGGACCCCAGAAATCGGGGTAACATAATAGCACTAGAACACTGTGGCACAGAAATGCCCCATGTTATGTTATAACTACATACACCCAGGGAATAAGTTCTTATGAACTCAGTGAGGCTTACTTCTGAGTAAGGATTACAATGTCACAGAATATCCTTCTTTACCAAATAAGGCACACATGAGACAAAAATGCTAGTTTATTCTGCTAAAAAAGACGTATGGACCTTGCATTCATACTACTGTGGAATATATGTTTTACAATCTAGAATAAATGTTCACCTTTTTTTCTCATGTTAACATAACATTTTTCTTATGGTAATATATCATTCTAAAAACATTCATTTTCTAAATCATCCTTTGGATTTGGTAAAAGAAGTTATATGAGCGTCATTTATACATATATATATGTATATATATATATGAGTGTTTCATATTAGTTTTTAAAAGGTGACTTTTAAAAAATGCTATTTATATGACGCTGGAGTTATCGATGAAAACTATTTGGGATGCAAGTAAAGCCATGATGCATGGTAATTTTATCAGATGGTCTGTGGAGATCAGAAAAGAGAGAAGTCATACTGAACAGCAAATTTTGGAAAAGATGAAGGAAACTGAGAAACAGATGAGACAAAATCCATCGGACAAAAAGATTAGACTACCGATGAAGGTATATCAAGCTGAATTGAATCAACTTAATTTGAATGAAATAGAGCAACAGATATGGAGAATGAGATATAACTTTTTTGAACAAGCTAACAAACCTTCAAAGTTTTTGGCTAGCTTGCTGCATAAAAGAAGGGCCAGAAATATCATATCCGAGATTAGAATAGAAGAAGAAAGAATTACAAAACAAGAGGGAATAAAACCAGTGTTTTATAAATATTATGTGAAGTTGATGAGTAAGGTCTCAAAATTGCAAAAACAACAAGAATTGGAAGAATACTTGGAGAAAATGAACAAAATGAGATTCAATGAAGATCAAAGATTGATTTTGAATAAATCTATTTCAATGATGGAAATTGTTGAAGCTATCAGAAACTTGAAGAATGACAAATCTCCAGGACCGGACGGCTTTACTGCAAAATATTACAAAATTATGGAACATGAGATTTCAATACTCTTGCAAAGTACAATAAATGAGATAATAAAGGAAGGAGTACCAGACACCTGGAAAGAAGCTAATGTGGTGCTGATTCTGAAAGAAGGCAGAGACTTAACTGATGTAAAGAATTATAGACCAATATCGCTTTTGAATACAGATTATAAGATTTTTGCTTCAATCCTAGCAACAAGACTCAAAAAGGTTCTGTCAGAGGTCATTGATGAAGACCAGAATGGTTTTTTACCAAAAAGATCTTTGAGAAACAACATCAGAACGGTCTTAAATATAATGGAATATTACAAAAAGCATAATGAATGGAAAATGGCTATGATATTTGTAGATGCGGAGAAAGCTTTTGATATGATTAGTTGGCCATTTATGATGACGGCAGTTAAACAGATGCGGGCTGGAAATAAATTTGTCTCATGGATTGAAGCAATTTATAGTCAACAACAAGCTTAGTTGGTCATTAATGGTGAAAGAACAAAATCGATAGAACTGTATAGAGGGACAAGACAAGGTTGTCCTTTGTCTCCTCTGTTTATCATGACAATGGAAATACTAAACAATGCTATAAGAGGAAACAAAGACATAAAAGGAGTTCAAATTAAGAAATATCAATACAAGCTGAAAGCTTTTGCTGATGATTTGGTTTTATTTTTGGATGACCCAGGGAGCAGTATTAAAGACTTGATTAGAACAGTTCAAGAATATGGCGAATTTTCTGGATTCAAGGTCAACAAGGAAAAAACAGTTTTGTTAACTAAAAATATTACTGAGAGAGAAGAGAAGGAATTAGCTCATTTAACAGGATTTAATAGAGGTCAAAAGGCTAAGTATCTAGGTGTCTGGATAGCTAAAAGAAACAATGAATTGTTCCAAAATAACTATGGAAAAAAATGGAAAGAAATAACAAAGGATTTGGAAAGTTGGACTTCCATGCGCTTATCGATGATGGGGAGGATAGCAGCAATAAAAATGAATGTACTTCCAAAAATGAACTTTTGGTTCCAAAATCTTCCCATTATAACAAAGAGTAAGCCTTTTTTACAATGGAAGAGAGAACTAACTAAATTTATATGGCAAGGGAAAAAACCAAGGATAAAATGGAGTATTATGACAGATCAGAAAACTAGAGGCGGAATGGGACTACCTGACTTTCAGTTATGTAACAAAGCAGCAGCTTTCATGTGGATAAAAGACTGGGTTGATCTACAGGATATGAGAACGCTGGCATTGGAAGATTTGAGGATGGGGTGGCATGCCTATCTGTTTTATGATAAAGCAATAATAGATAAAAATGTTATGTACCATTATATTAGAAAATCACTCTTGAAAATTTGGAATGAATATAAGATTAAAAATATATGGCAGTTCCCCACATGGGTGTCCCCTCAGGAAGCATTTTTCAGAAGATGGACTGAAACAGATAAATGGCTGCGATATGAAGATATATTAGAGAAGTCAATTTCAAATAATTTTAAGATTAAAACAAGAGAAAAACTGGAACAAGAAGGAATAACATTAAGTTGGTTCCCTTACAGACAGTTAACTGATAGATTTCAGATGGACTTAAAAACATATGGAATACAACCTAATCAGAAAACTGGAGTGATCAAATGGTTGTTCAAAAATCCGCCTCATTTACTATCTCATATATATCAAGAAATATAAGAAACAATTAAGTCAGCAATGATTTTGTGGGCTCAAAATATCGGACATTCAATTCAATTAGATTCCTGGGAACAGAGTTGGAAAAGAACACAAAAATTTACGGTAGCCCAGAATCTGAAAGAGAACTATTATAAGCTGCTTCATAGATGGTACATGACACCAGACAAACTAAAGAAGATTTACAATACAGGTAGTGGTCTGTGCTGGAAATGTCAGAAAGAGGTCGGTACGATATTTCATATGTAGTGGACACGTCCTAAGGCTAAAAAGTACTGGAGTGAAATATATAACAAAATTTGTGCTCTAATGAAAGTTCAGTTTGCTAAGATACCAGAATTGTACTTGTTAAATATGACAAATGTATTTGAAGATACTGGTATAAAGAAGTATTGGAGAATAATACTGTATATGATAACAACAGCTCGTATTGAATATGCAAAGCTTTGGAAAACTCAGCAAATACCCACAATAGAGCAATGCTGGGGAACATTAATTGAAAATAGAAATGCGGATATAGTCTCTCAGAGATAAAAGGGAAATCAGACGATGAGATTCAAACAGAATGGCAAATTGTAATGGGTAATTGCTGGGTACTATTAAATGAAAATGAGTAATTCATGGTTAAGTACCATGGAACTGGAATGTGGAGATGGAAGTGCAAGAACTAACATGTAATACTATCATTTTAATGCAGTACATTAATATAAACATGTCAAGAGATAAAGAAAAAGAAATCTAGATCAGTGTGGAAGATCAAAAATAATTCATGTAAATTTACAGTTATAATTGTTTGTTTTATATGTGAATTTGAATAAAATTATTTTTTAAAAATGCTATTTATAAAGAAGAATTTTTCAACGGGAAAAACAAGTTTGCTTCATAACACTATGCTTTTTTATCCTGAAACCTTGATGACTGCGAATATGTAACATAAGAATCTTGAAATCCGATGGGATGACACCATCAAGTTTAGATGGGCCTTTAAAAATGGAATTAGGAAGAACCATGAACAAGTCTATCAAGGATCATGATAGATCAGCTCGTACTCTCAACTACTGAAGCACAGACCTTATAATGATTTTCAAATATCTAATTACTTAGAAAGTTTTCTTCTCTTAAACTGAGAGATATTACAACTGCATCTTAACGAGAGATAACTTTTAAGGAATGGGACAATAAAATTACAAGTGTAATGGTAACTAACTACTTTGGTGCTTAGGACTATATTTGCTGCTAATTGCTTTCAAAAGTAACAGACCTTTGAGTGTCATATTGCTTTATTGTTTAATTCTTAAATACAATTACACCCATTCCAGAATTAAACTGAAGCTATATTAAGTGACTAAAACAACCCTCAATCTAATTGTAAGGAAATAAGTATTTATGAGTAATCTTGAACAGGAATATACTATAAATATTTTGCTATCAACAACCAATGAGATTATCAAGCACATCATTACAGCTACATGTACAAATAGCTCACAGAGAGAATAGAAAACTAAGAGAGCAGTAAACTAAGTGCATAGGTGGAAGAATAAGATTGGTTTTCACACAATCAATGAATGAACAGAACTATTTAAACCAGGGATATGGAAAGTATGGGCCATGAGCTGTGTATAGCCCCTGGCCTCTGGCTCCTCCAGGGTAAAAATGTAGATGAAAAGAAAGAGAGTGACTGTGTCTTGTTTTTTGCTCTTCCTGGGCCATGTTTTAGGTCCAGGAAAGGCTTTTTCTCCAACGGGAAGTGACTTCTCACATCCCCTAGTGGGCATTTTTGGGCAAAATATATTTTGCAGGAGGTTATGGTGAGGACTGAGGCCCCTAGCATCCTACAGTTGCCCACTCCTCAGGTACACAGAGTCTGAAGCGTATCCGGTCCTGAACATTTTCATAATTGAACATTCTCATAAACACCAGGATCCTTAGTAACGTCATTGAAAAAGCTGGAACATACATCTTGAATAGTGGTCTTCAGCTCTTAATAACTGGATCTTCAGTGAAATGTGATGGACTTAGTACTGGCGCCTGCCTCAGCTCAACTAGCTTTCTTCAAGAATTCAGCAATTTGTATAGCCATTTCCCATAATAGGCAATGGTTACTGCTCTTTTGACAACACACAGGGCTGGCTCTACTGTTGGACACAGTAACTTCCAGCACCAAGTTGTTAATTAATAATTTATTAATAATTTGTTTTTAAAGCCAGGGAGATGGTTAAGCTTCTTGGGTTTTGTTTGTTTGCCAAAATAATTTAGTTGACCTTAAGTATTCTATATCATGACTTTGGCAATTTACTGATCCACCTCAGGCAGAAATATGCCTTGGTCCAACCTTGATAGCGTTTAATAATATTCCTACTTATTTACAATATGGTAACGTATTATGTATATGGACATTTGTGAAGGGGCACAAGAGACCTCACATAATGAAGGATGGTCACACTTGGAGGGGACCACATTAGTGTCTGCACTGCTGCATTACATCCAGCTCATTTTTCAGAATCCCTTAAGTTGAGCTTCACATAAACAAAACAGAAAAGGAGGTAACAGAGAGGGACTTCAAAAGAACATTTTGCCCTGGGCCTTTCTGCTTCTTTAAAAGGCCCTGATTGAGCTACTGCTGTGAACCTTGTAGGATGTGAGCAAATCTTTGGCTCTTTACTTTATCACTCACAGTAGAAGCCATGAAGTCTGCTTTTTTTTTTTTTGCTTTTCTCTTGACCTTTCTGCACAAGCTTACATATTTCTGTGAAGATCTGGCAAATCAAACAGGAATTACCACCTGCTGCCCAACTGCACTCCATACATTTATAGCCAGCTGCTACAAGTTCACATCGAATCACTTAAGTTGTAGGCCAGAGTGATCCTGACACATTACAGCCACTTCAGGCTCTAATTAATCTCTCAGACCGGGTGCTCATTATTGTACCTGCTCAGGAGAATATGGTATCTTGTATCATTCCCTATACAGTGCAAAGAATCGCAGTAGGAGCTTCTTTATATAAACCCTTTTATTGCAACTGCTGTTTTCTCCATCAGCAGCCAAACCAAAACAATAATACACTGCAGAGTATGATAAGGCCAAAGGGCATTCTTCTTCCTAATGTGTACTCATTCAAAACAGAACTGTAATTTTAACAGAAGGAGTATAGTTTTATGGATACTTTGTAAACACAAAAAGACAATCTGAGATAGTTAATATTCAGGAGGGGGCATATTTCCCAAGGGATAAAATCTCCCTCAAGGTATATCAAGTAATCTATTTGCACTCATGCTCTTGGTAGTGTATAAATATTTCATTGTAATATTTTATGGGCATTCTCTCCAATGAGACCCTTTTGCCTCTTAAACAGTTGATGCTCTAAAAGAATTAGCACTTCCCTACAGATCTGCATCATCCAGAAATTAATAATTTTGGATAGAAGAAGTCCCTCATGGAAATAATTAATAAGGGGGCTAAACTGTATCATCTCTCTACATCACATAGGATAGTTTATGTCCTATTAATTATTACTGATTGAGTACATTTCCACCCTGTTGCATACCAATCCACTGATAATTCAATGGAGCACAAAAGCTTTTTTATTCTGCAGTTTTGTCATTTGCTGTAAACCTGTCTTTAAGGCAGTATTTGGTATAAATATGGTACAAATATTTAAATATTTATTTAGTTATACTCCACTTTATATCAAAAAAAATCTCAGGGTAGCTTACAAATAACATTAAACAACAAGTTAAACAGGTTTTTAAAATAATTTAAATAAGCCAAAACCTCTTAAACATAATAATTAGTTGAAAACAGATTTAAAAGATTGAATTTTTTTTAAAAAAACTATGTACATCAGTATTTGGGATTAATTAATGAACCTCAAAGCCCTTAATGAAAGCCAAGGTTTCACTTAGCACCTAAATGAAATGAGTAGTACATAGATGAAATACCCTCTTTCATTCTTGCTCTACTATGACTACTGACTCTGTTCCTTGGTTTCAATGGCAACTCACAGTCTGGTCTTCACTTTGTCAACCACAGGTGGTCTCTGCAAGGTCTACTAAATAACTTAGCAACACCTAAGAAAGCCAGTTGCACTAATACATGTTCCCAACAAAACCATATTAATAGTAATCATCCTACATGCTTGCAAATATTTCAATTAAGACTGAGGTCACATGAGCTGTAGATTCTGTGAATATTTTTACTCTGCAAAATATGCTTCTTATTTCAAAGTGGTAGTGTTATAGTGATAGAAGGCAGGGTGAGGCTGTGCTCTCATACTTTTCATCCTTTTTGCAGTTACATTTGGCTCCACATCTGCTTGAAAACATAGACCGTTTTTGTTCTTAGTAATTGTGCTGTTATCACACAGCCATTAAAATTTGGCAATGAAATGAAATCACTGATGGAAAGAAAGCTAGTTCAGAGTGAAGGCAATATTTATTAAAGATGTAATGCTCTCACTCATCATTAGTTTTTCTTGCTCCCAATAACACCATCATGCTGCTAAATTTGATAGATTCACTGCTACTGTGAAGAAATGGGTCTATTCTAACAAACCAAAATCCAGTACCAAAAATTAGAAAACTTTTCAGTGTCCCCAAGAGCTCTCTTTTCACAGCATTCACCTCAACTCTGATTTTAATTGTTTGATTTAGTATCTTTCTTAATAATGAATGTATATTCCATCATGATAAAACATAATGCAATATATTAACATTATAATTTAACATTATAATGACAAGATGACCTTTGCTGTGTCTCATTTCTCACATTAAATCCTGCAACAATGTTCTCTCAGACAAAACTAAGACATTCTGACATATGATGTCCCATTGGAATTGGAGAAGCTACATCAAATCTGAACTAATTTAATGAATGGATTGGTCAAGCAAGCCTCTTTCATTTTTTTCCCCTACCTATAAACCAGGAATGACTCAAGGCAGTGTGAATCACAAACGTTCACTGAAATGTATTGCTTCTGTTTTGTTATTCTGAAACTTCTCCATTAGATGCAATCAGAAGAATAACAAGGGTTAATAATATAAGAATATTAACTAGGGAATCCTATCAAGTCTACCAGAGCAAAAGAATCTGTTTAATCACTCAAGTTAACAAAGGTTAAGATAATAAAAGAAAGTTCTGAATGCCTTCACTTTCTAGAACTTAATCCCTCCTGCTGAAAACATTTGAAAGATGCTATCAGTTGCATGTAGTCCCAGCTGTTTAAAAAATTTACTCTGAATACTCTATGTGGAGAAAATAATTTTATGAAAATAGTTAAGTATGCACCCTGTGTGGCTTCTTATTGCACCTAGACTCCAAAACCAATTTAAAATCAGCTGTTGGATGATGATTTTGAGGACTGATAAACAATAAATCTCTCTCTATATTAGGACTAAATGGCAATAGCTCTTTATTATCAATATAGAAAGAAGAGAGCAAATAGATTAACATATTCCATTAGACCATTTAGTGTACATTCAAGGTCTATTTTCATTAATTACTGCTCTGGCTTGACAATAAATCTGAAATGATCTTCAGGTGGCAAGATAAGTTAAAGTAATTTAGGAACCCTTAATTGACCTGCTAGCTTTTTCTAGTGCCAGGACTTCAAGCTTAGCTCAAGTAAACATCACAAAATATCAGCCAGCGCACAGAAAGTCAAGTTGATTTTGTCCCTTCCTCAGTTGATTAGTAGTAGAGACCTCTCCAGACATTTTGTTAAAGAAGCATTTGCCAAAGGAATAATTCCATAGGAGACCTCTGTACATTAAGATTGTAAACTTATGCAAATTTACTTGGGAGTAAGAAGCACAAAAGTGGCACAGAAAAAGAACAAGAGACCCCTTCTGCAAGCTCTGAGAAATCAAAGGGAAGTTTAAACCAAGAGTGGGGATGCTCTACGATCAGCAGGGGAACACATTATATGACAAAGTAGAAATAAAAGATGATGGAAACTATAAACAGAAGAACTACATAAAAGAGATGAAAGGATGATAGATTCATTCAAGGAGGAATCATATGAAGATGAACCTTCAGCTTCAGAAAATGAAAGGATGCCTGCATGCAGAGTACTCGGGAAAAATAAATCACCAGGAACAGACAGCATACCAATAGAGCTGCTTCACTCTACAGAGACAGAATTTACTCTAGTTCTAACTAAAATCTGTCAACATATATGGAAAACAAAAGAATAGCCCACAAACTGGAAATGCTCAATATACATTCCAGTCTCCAAGAACGGGGACACCACGAATTGCAGCAACCATAGACTCATTGCGTTAACTTCACATGCAAGCAAAGTCATGCTTAAAGTTCTACCACAAAGACTTTTACCATACATGGGCCGAGAAGTGCCAGATATTCAAGCTGGCCTCAAGAAAGGAAGAGGCACTACGGATTATACTGCAAATATATGTTGAATAATGGAGTGGACCAACACATTTCAAAGGAAAAATCAGCCTGTCCTTTATAGATTATAGCAAAGCCTTTGATTGTGTAGAATATGAAAAACTTTGGATCACTCTTAAAGAAACAGGTGTGCCACAACACTTGATTGGCCTGATGCATACATAACCAGTACACAGGAAAAGAGGATACTGTGAGCGCAGAATACAGAGAAACGGAATGGTTTCCAATTAGCAAGGGGCTCAGGCAAAGCTGTATTTTATCACCCTACCTGTTTAACTTGTATGCTGAACATATCAAATGTAAAGCAATATTAGATTCAGAGGAAAGAGACACGAAAACTGGAGAAAGGAACATCACAATTTAAGATAGGCAGATGACAACACACTACTACCAAAAAATAGCAAAGGCTTGGGATGATTACTGAACAAAGTCAAGATGGTAAGTGCAAAGGCAGGTTTACAGTTGAACATTTTAAAAAAGCCAAAAATAATGACCCCAAATGCTTTGCATAACTTGAAAGAAGACAACGAAGACATTTAAATTATTCAAGATTTTCCATACCCTTGGCTCAGTCAGAATGGAGACTGTAGTAAAGAAATCAGAAGAAGACTAGGACTTGGAAGGATCATGATGAAGTAACTAGACAAGAACCTCAAATGTAAAGATATATCATAAAATACTAAAGTTAGGATTGTCCATGCTATTGTTTTTCCAATTTCTATGTATGGTTGGGAAAGCTGGACAATGAAGAAAGCTGACAGGGAAAAATATCTACTCCTTTGAAATGTGGTGCTACAGATATCCTGGACTTTCAAAAATATCAACAAATCGGTTCTAGAGCAAATCAAACCAGAACTCTCCCTAGAAGTCAAGATGACTAAACTAAGGCTGTCATACTTTGGCTATATCATGAGAAGACATGACACTAGAAAAGAAAATAATTCAGTCACCTAGAGATGGGGGGTTGATAAGCAGGTGAGCCTCTGGTGGCAATTTTTTTGGGAGCGCTGCCACTCCTTGCCTGCCCTCCTCGTGTGACACAGCCCCACCCCAACATGACGTAGCCCCACCCTGCCCCTCCACCTCCTCCCCCACCCCCCTCTGCACACTATGCTGCTGTCATAATGTCTGACAATAAGGTAGAAGGTAACAGGAGAAGAGGAAGCCTACATTACAGATGAATAGACTTAATCAACGAAGACACACCCATGAATCTGCAAGAACTGAGCAGGGCTGTTGGTGCCGAGGTGACTTGTAGGTCTCTCATCCATAGGGCAACCAAAAGTTGATGTCAACTTGACAGCAATTAACAACAGTGGCACAGAGATGTAAATAAAGTCTTCTCAAAGGCCTTGCTGAAATCAAGATATGCTACATCCACAGGATCCTCTTCATCCCCTGAGAAAGGATCTTTTCCAATATTGCAGTATACTTCCTGACACAGTTCCTGTATTACACATTCCAGCAACCCCTGTGGCAATGTGAGCATTAGAACTGTCTGCTACTTTATTATTCCAAAACACCACAATCACAAGCAACTTGATGAAAATAATTACTTATGCATCCAGCATTCACCTTTCAAAACAGAACCACATCTGCTCGGTTTCCATGAAATCAAAATTAGAGAAGCCAAGTTCTGAGCAATAGAGGAAGACCAGATGTAATCCTGTAGGAGACACCCTACCCTGCATCTCATTCCCAGGAAGAAAAAATCCTGCATCCCAAGTACAAGGTAGCTCTCTCTTCTCCATTTACCTTGTCCATGTGATACATACACGGACAAGCATTCTGTATGCACCTGACAAAGCTAAGGACAATTCATGGACAAGGACCATGTATATGTTTTCACCCAAGAGCTCTTGTGTTTTTCTGAGAGCCTATGTGAGTAAAAAGAGTACATGTATAATCTCTGTACACAAGATACACACCCTACATACTTTTGCACAAAACATTGCACGAATGTGCCTTGTTTGAAGGTGAACCAACATGCTGGATCTTGATGCCTCTTACTATGCCTCCAGAGCAGAACTCATACAGGTTACATTTCTGGAGTACAACTCTGTGAATCATCAAGCTAGCAATCACCACGCCTGAGGACCTGGGAATGTATAGTTCAAAAAGTAAAATATAGGAGATCTGGTCCACATACATATTGTCTGCACGATACTCCCAATATAAAATTAATCTGGCTAAAAATGTTTTCTCTGACCTCATCTCTCACCCCCAGCACTGAAAGATGTGACTTTCTAAATTTTGGATTTCTATTCATCAGGAAGATATTCTTGGACATTATAAGTACCATTAAGACTATTCATCACAGTGGTCAAGATGGATAAGCTCACAACAATACTTTTCTTTAAGACTAAGAATGAAAGTTTGAAAAAAGAAACTAAAAATGCTGGTCATAAATGCAAAAAGGGGCCAAACAGCTAGAGGGAGGAGGGAGAGGAGAAGGAGGAGGAGGAAGGCGAGAAGGCAGCAGCTCCCATACCTAAAAATTCCTCTTGTTATTTGAACTATTTTAAAGACTATGCTCCTTGTCTATAATACAACTTGTTTCTAGACACAAAGCACCATAATTAGAAACCCTCAGTATGCAAACACTTGATCATGCCTATGTATGGTCTGTTCATGAAACTCCCAAAGACATCAAAATAATCTGTTTAAAATATAATTGTCAAGGATATAGTATGGCAGCAAGTGAAAGAGAAAGTACTATTTGCAGATTAATGCAATGACATGCAAATTCTAGTGTAAGAAATGAAGGCAGTGAAAGATGTGACTGCTCTTTTTGATCTCTGTGTTGGAACAAAATCTCTATAAAATTATTTTTCTTCTGAATGCTTCTGCTACAAACTGAAGAAGGAAGTTTTCCCATGGGTGGCAGACTACTAGATATTTAGACCCCTGCCAGTCAGAACCAATGGGGATACTTCAAAGTAAGATACTAGAGAGTGAACTGCTAGATCAGTGAAATCTTTGAATACAATCTATCCAGTCTTTCATGGACAAAAATAGGGAGATCTTTGTAACACTCATGTTCTTATTGTTTGCCTAAGGCATACCAGATGATATTCAACTGACATCTCTCTGCTGATAGAAGACTTCTGTCAGCATAACAGGCAAAGAGATGATTTTTTTAAGACACCTCTCCAACCATCTGACTCTTCTCTCCCCACCCACACCGCCAAAATCCGTTCCAGAGGACTGGGGGATCCCACTGAAACAGAGCAAAAGATATGGATTATTGGCAAGGAGAGATTGTCCCAAATCACCTTCCTTCTCAATTGAGTGGATTGGATTTCTTCCATCAGTGAAGAGACATTGGTGTTACATTAAAGAGGCGGTATGCTTTCTATTTTCATTTTGATCAGAAGAAGGACAGGATGCCGCCATCTGAACTGGGGCTGTGGAAAGAAGGATTAATCCCTCACAGAGAGGATTCCTCTCAGCTCCTCTTGCATTCGTCTAGGATAGTCTCACTTACACAGCACTAACAGGAGATTTTTAATGTCACTGATTCCTGAGGGAGGGGGGATTTTACAAGAGTCACAGTCAGTGATGGACGGATTAAACCTTTCCTTCCTGCACGATAAATTCACAATCTAGATCAGTACTCCCTCCAGTTCTTTCTGCTCAGTGAAATAACGCCAGAAGAAAAGAGCACATTACATATTTAATGCAATATGTGGCTTGACCCTAAAGAAGCTTAGCTTTCAAAACTCCTCTGTAAAGTTTATAAAGCCAGAAATGATGGGGTTTTAATATTTTCATAGACCAGTCTTGCATAAATGTCCAGTTCTTTTCAGTCAGGTGCCAAATACATTTGAATGTGCTTTGCGGGGGGCAGCATGGATAAAATGGTTCAGAAAATGGCTGAAAGCATCATAGTCTGGAATCTGAGATGCAATCAAAGTTATTCAAGCTTGAAAAAGAGGCTTTAGTTATATTTTCATACACAGTGGGAATGAGATGCATGCATTTACTTTCAGTTATGGACAAAGGCAATGACACTTCATAGCAAAGTTCTGTAAAGGAGAGAGAACGTCTTAATAATCATTTTGAATGATGTAAAACAATAAGCCTCTCAAGTAAAACCACCACCACTTGCAATTTATCTCTTCATTTCTATTTAATTTCTTAACACGATTCAAAGCTAACATCACTTTCTTTTTGTCCCTTGTGAGACCATGCTTTTGTAAACCAGTTATAATACTGTCTTGAAGAGTCCTGAACACATCACTCCTGTATAAAAGGTTTCCAAGCAATAGTTTTCTTCCTGTTTTCTAGCTAGAAGCACAGTAAGAATCTGGCTCACTGTTCCTGCACCTGGCAGAAACAGGGTGTGTAGGCTGGGGGTGGATAGGTGGGGAGAGCATAATTGCAATCAGGGTATCTATTCTTGTGATTCACCCCAGTTAGGACAATTGTAGAGTAATCTACAATATGTGGCAATAATTGGCAATCTACACTATGTGGAACAAGTCCAGAATTCCAAACTCATCATCAACTTTCATAGAATAGTTAGCCCTTAATCATTAGCCAACTTGCTTTAACATGCAGTTGAACTGAACAATTAAGATATTAGTTAAACATTGGATTCCTTCCACCTCTGAAAGGAATCCTGCTGGGAAAAATGTACGGCCCTGAGAAAATAATACTAGTATTTAAATATTTAACATATTGCTCAGGACAATCTATCCTAGGTGCCTTCCAAGGTCAGTTTCTACTTAGAATTGCCCACAGACACACAGAAGAAGATGGTGACAAGCAGCTGGAAGAAAGCTGAGGTAGTAAATTGGGTTGCATCAATTCAGAGACTCCAGAAGTGGAACATTTTTTCAGTGTTTGCCATCAGTGATAGTTCCTGGGGATCCTAATTTTCTTGTAGATTTCCTGTTCTGTTACTGGTTTCTTGAAGCCAGAACTTGGAAACATTACCATATTACTAATTTAGTTATCAATGGTCAAGTGGGCTGGGAATATTCTAGAATCTGTACTCCAAAACTAACTTTCCCAGGACTAATTTGGAAAAAGTGGCAGATGTTGAGAAGTGTTTATAATTTCCCACCCTGTTTTCAGGTGTCTGGTGTAACATTTGTTCCTTAGCAGCATAGGGGATTTAAAACAGCTGCTTCTCAGACACAACTGTCTTGTGCAGAACCTCCTTCCTCTGGGAAAAAAAAATCTAGCTACGAATAAAAAGCCACAAATTGAGGGGGAAAGACTTTAATGTATTTTAAGAAAACCATGGTCCAAAATCTGTAGTGTGATGTGGGGCAGCCCATTTTGTCTTCTCAGCATTCTGTTCTGCTACATGTGGAGACTGATCCATTTGTGCTACCAGTCAGGCTCGCTGGCTGGCGTTATTGCCAACTGTGAAGTCAACACCCAAGGGAGGGGGGGCACTGCTGATTAAAAAAATAATCCTTGCATCTTACTCTTTTCTCTTCCTCCTTTCTAGTGCTGCCTGGCTACCTAGGCCATTCCCACACTACATTGTTATAGTGCTATTATTCCACTTTCAACATCCTGTGGAATTCTGGGGTTTGTAGTTTCTGAGGCCAAAGAGCTCTCTGGCTGAGAATTCTAAAGGCCCCTCCCTAAACGGCAAACCCCAGGTAAGCAAACGACAAGGAGAAGGAAGAGTAGTAACTTCCACTTGGCTTTCTCTGTCCTCCCGGGGAGTGTGGCAAACTGGGTCCAGAGAGAGAAAGCAAACAAATTGACAGTGTTGACAGGGGCAATGAGTTCAGCCTAGTCAGGAGATCTTTCCTAAGCCCTTCTATTAATATGGAGCCAACACTGGGAAAGCTGAAGGAAGGGAAGGAATCCTTTTCCAACAATTGTTTCCTGAAACTATAGACTTAAAGATATACAACTGGCACTTTCAGCTTTGGGAAAAAAATAGTTTATGCACTACAGTTTATATTCCTAATTCTCAAAGTTTGAGAATGAAGCATAGCACATAATTAAACATAGAATGTGTTATTTTGGGGGGTAACAAGGTCATGATAAGATGTCCTTTTATCTATAATATTAAGGACTGAGAGCATTTGTTTTTCTGAGAAAAGCAACCTTTATTTTTTATCATTATTTCAGAAAGTTAAAATAGCTAAAATGGTGTTTTGAAAAGATTTCACTATATTTTAAGCCGTTTTCTTACTTGCTAGTTGATTTTTTTTTAAAAAAAACTATTTAAAAAACGACGAATTTAGTAAGTAAAGCAATGAGATTTCCCCAAATCTTTTCCACTTGACAAGTTAGTTCATAACGATTCATACAACAAATTATTTGCAAAATAACTGTCCAAACTCTGCCAATCCTAAAACCTATGTTCTGAATATTTGGAACAATCCGCTATTTCCAAAAGATACATATTAAGAACATGTATGACTCCTTTTTTTCAGGGCTTTCATTTGTTAAAACCATTTTCTTTATTGTAGATCTGACAAAAAAAAAAAAAAGAGTTGATGGGTTTATTTAGTGAAATGCTTTTCTTAACGCAGAAAATCACAAACATTCTGAAGGACTGCTACCAAACAGCAGAAATTCTAAATTTTAGTGTGCAGCAAATGTAAGTAACAGAGAATAGTTCTACTCAAAATGTTCTTTCAGTCTGTAAAATTATTTTTGGGAATTACTTTCCTGGGGACACTTGCTACCACATGCAGGGGAGAAGCAGCTGATAAGCATGATTAGCTGTGACACTTTATCCAATTTAGTTTTGCGTTAAGCACTAATTGCCTAGTTGGGAAAGGAGAAGTGGAACATTTTTGTTAATATGCTTACCCGTGGGCCCTGATCACCTTGATCTCCCTGCAAAGTGGAAAGATGAGATGATAGTTTTAACACAGCATCTGTGTGCTAACCCAACTCTCTTAAATAAACTCACATTATATGGCCTCAATAGGCACTGGTTAATATTAGGAGGGCTTCCATTCATTTTGTTAGTGGCAACAGTATGTTAACTTACCTTCTCACCTTTTGGACCAGGTGGGCCCTGAAAGAAACAGAAAAGACACCCATTAACCACTTGAAGACACTCTTTTGCAAGCCAGAAATGCCTAGGTTCTGAAAAGAAAAAGACAGGGTAGCAAAGTGGCACCTGGATTGGATCATTTTGAACAGAACCTGGTGTTACATCCAGAACTTAGAAAAGTTATTTTGGACTAAAATTCCAAGATTCCTAACTGTCAACAACGGGCATATTGGTAGAGGGATTCCAGGAATTATAGTCCCTAAAGTAAATTTCCCAAGTTTTGGGTTGGATGATCCTCCACCTAAGAGAACTCACTACTGCACATAGAAAGCTAGCATGTTGCAAAGTCTACACCAGATATAGGTTTTCACTGCACATAAAAAGCTAGCCTGTTGCCAAGGTTTGCCTCCTCAGCATTTGTTCCTAAAAAAAAGCAGGCATGACTCTGAAAGCTTCATGATTAAAATAATAACAACGCAATGAGGACCTTCCAAAGTTTTCCCTCAGGATTTTGGAAGAATTTAAAGCAAGATAAAAGAGAAAAACGAGATATTATAAGTTGTAGTCAAAATGTATCCCAATAATCCTAAGAACACAAAGAAACTGGATTTTAAAAAAAAGACTTGGTTGAGAGAGCATTCACTTTGAGCCCCACTCACTGACCATTTTAGTAGTATGGTAATCATTTAAGTTGAACAGTGATACTTAACCAGACAAAGCAAGGCACTTGGCATTCTGCGAATTACTCCTAATATCCTTTACAAAACCTGAACAATAATGCAAAAAAGAATAGTAACACTGCAGTACAAGACAATAGAAAGTAATGTGGAGCTTCAGAATAATTTAACTGACTTCATTATGGCTATTCATTCTCAGCAATCTCTAGGTTCATGGTATGGGTATGCCTGAATTTTAAAATGTCTGGGGAAACATAGCTAAGGAAGATTCAGTTTTATTAATTTGTCACGAATGCTGACTGTTCTCCACAGTACAATAAAAGGAATCCAAATGTTTCATTTCTTTGATGTATCCAGAACTGTTACTGTGAGGGCACAGTGCAAAACATTAAGGAAAGATAAGCCACCTTTCATGAGATAACTGAGGATATTTTTCCCTTCTAGAGTGCTTCAAATGATAAACAAAATGGGCAGGACTGTGCTTTTTTAGCATGAGGATTCAGTCTGTTTACCAGAGTTTAAGCCATTTGTATTTTTCCAGTAACAGAAGCAACAGTCTAGGTCTCCAATCCTTTATTTGAGAGCTGATAATTTTACTCCCAGAAGTGAAAGACAAGATGACTCCAACGACATGTACAGATATCAAACAAACCAGTAGCTGAATGGACAGTGCTTGCCACAGCATTCAAGGACAGGAAAACTGAGCTCTGACTTTCATCACTTTGCTCCTACTGATCATGATCCAACTAGGCATCTACAATGATAGAAGACAGATCCAGGAACAGACTGTTCCATTCAATAACTTGTGTGCCCTCAGTATCTGCAGCGGAGGTCTAGGAAACACCACAATAGACATTTGGTGTGGAAAGTTGTGGGCAAGGAGAAAGAGTGGGAAAACGCAAGTGTCTTGTTGAAGGAGCTGTGAGGACGGAAATCACATTGACCTGCAGCTTGAAGTCAAGGTGGGGGAAATGGATGCAGTGCCCATCCGTCCCAGAACCCTGTGACACACATACCTGGATTGATTGATTGATTGATTGATTGATTGATTGATTGATTTGGAGATTTTAAAGAATAACAGCTTGTTTTAAGGGTCAAATTAAGAATGACAGCTTGTTTTAACGGTCAAATAAGGGACAGGTCTTTTGTAAAATAAAGCAGAACAAGTGCACAAGAAAAGTCTCATCTGAGAGCCACCTGAAGTGTGGTCACCCAATATGTTCTCTGACTGATGGGAGATTTCTCAGTAGCAAAAATCACTCTAATGATTTCAGTTGTCATAGAAAAAAGTTTTTTTTAATAACATTGCCTTTGAAAAGATAAACATTAGAACTTTGCATTATATGTTAGAATTAAGACTCCACCTCTTGGGATTTCCTTTCTTCTACTTTTTCATTTCCGTTTCAGTTGTGTTATCTACCTAGCCAACCTAAAGATGTTTGTTTGCCTGTTGCAACAAGTAAGAGTTAGTTTATCCTAAAATTGCAATTTTCAGAGAGATAGCTGGGTTAGTCCGTTTCAGTACAAAAGAAATGAGGCGTATGGGTGGGAAGGGGTCTTGTAGTGCTTTTAAGACTAACCAATGTATTTACTTTAGCATGCACTTCTGTAGATTCTCCACATCACCATCAAGGAATCTGAAGAAGTCTGTGAGAGCTCATGCTAAATGTTCATGCTAAAAATGATGCAGTAAATATTTTTCAAAGTTAAGGGCGCAAACACATCAACTTCAAGAAAGTTATGTGTACGGTCCTCAGAACCAGTCCTTCCAAATTCATCTCCATAGTTATATTGTATGTGTGCTCTCAGTTCATTTCTAAACCTGTGGGGTTTTTTTTCTGTTAGTGTTGTAATGATGCAAGATTAAAATTAAATTTTTGTGAAAACATGTTCCAAACTAGTTTATTTAACTTCCTGGTTACAGTATAAACTACCTTACATGTTATAGTATCCTCTCATTCAGTGTTATCCTTAACGTCCCATTTTTAGCTTACGAAACAATAAAATATTCCAGACATTAAATTAAATGCATACTAAATTTTTCATTCACTTGACCTTTACATAGCCCATTACATAAGTTAACAAATGCTCTGGCCTGAACTTCACATTCTCTCAACCTGGGAGGGGAGAAGAAGAGATTGGCTGGTGCAATGCATCCCTCCACACATACTGCTGCTCCAAAGTAGGCCTTTGGTCTATTTTATTTCTGTGTTCTTATAAATGAACCATGTATGGAAAGAAATGTTGCAGCAGTTGTTCTATACCTGATGGAGCATTGGCTCCTATGTGGAAGGGGAGAAAAATACTGAATCCACCAGTGGTGGAATACAAGCCTGGCAACATATGTACACATACAGCCTGAACACAGAGTACTATTTCTGCATATGTTGCAACCCTCTAGAGCTCTTAACCTTTTTTAAAATTAGGCCTTTAGATACATTATTATGTCAACTATATTCTTTCCTTATTATCGCAAAAGAAATGTTTGTATTCCCCTGGTTCCTAGGCTAAATTTACACTGAAATTTATTTGCAAAATAAGTTTTTTTTTTTACCCACTTTAGTGCTAACATAATTTGTACATTTTGTTGAGTGTATGGATACAGATGATTGTGTACTGACTGACATGTAAATTCAGCTCCAAGAAGATTATCAAGTTAAAAATAAAATGAGATGCAGGTGGACTGAAGGACTCAGAAAAGGAGTAAGATCAGAAAATAATCAGTAGGAATCTTGTGAAAAGTGGATAGAGAGCAAAAGAAATACAGAAAGGACAGGTGCACCAGGTGACCATGTACACTGTGCCAAAAAAGAATACCAAAAGGAGATAAATTTTGCATAGATGCAAATTTAGCAATTATCATTATATTGTAAATAGAAATTTGTGGAAGATTGAGACCGGATTATCTGTGTACCTGTTAAGTTAGCTATGAGTGTAACTGTTCATTTGTACCCCCCAACCCCCTCCTTTTTCTTCCTCTTTATGGTTTTTTGTGAATTCAGAATGGTGAGCTCTTCAGACATAGAATGCCTTATAACAGAAGTCTGACAGTTCTTTACAAATCTTTTTAAAGTAGGACAACATGGTGACTCCCCTGGCTAGGGGAAAGACAACGGTAATAGTGAATAATCAAAAGAGAAAGACTAATTCTATCTGAAAATGAGATGGAGAAATTGAGGCACAGCTCAGCTGTAGCTTTCCTTATGGATTCCACACATTAGCTCCACCATTGTGGACAATTCACTAGTATGCATGCCATTTTATACAAGAAAGAAAAAAAATGTTTCAATTGATTGCAAACACAAACTGTTGAAATCACAGCCAAGTTCAATAATGCCATGTTTCCCCCCCCATAGCTTTGCTCATAAGTATGAGAAGCCATTTCACGTTATACTAATATATTGTAATTGTTTTGTTTATAATACCTTGATCCAATGAACAGGCATTGGTAAAGAAATCAAGATCTGCTGAATTATACAGAAAGAATTGGAATAGCAGGGACCACATTGTTTATTTCTTGCAGTATTATTTTCCTTCATGTTTCTTATGCGAGCTCTGAACCTTAAGTGGTGTGGTTATGACTTTATTGAACTTGGCTATGATTTAGAAAAATATTACTCTAGATACTACACCATGCCAACATCTTGCTTTGGATCAAATCTGCAAATGCTCATAAAAGTTTCCGGTGGTCTTATGCAGCTTTCATTTGTCCCTCAGTACTGCTTCCTCCAATTCCACATGTCTAACTCTCCCCCTATGGATTTTTCAGATTCTTTAGAAGGGGGGGGAGAGAGAGAGAGAGTGCAAAATATTCTTTCACTTTTCAGTTCAACTTTCATTGCATTTTTCTTTTAAACTTTCAGTACCAGAGGGTCATATTTTATAATGTAAAATACTGTGCCAATAAACTGTATATGCCCAGAAAATTTTAAACTAATGCAACAAATTCAGGTCAACTACTGAGACATCAGCTAATATTTATTGTATTTATTGTATTGTCCTTACGTAAAATATTTAAGTTGGAATCCCAGTGGTAATTTACACCAATGTAACAGTCCATTATGAACTTTTTGCAGAGGTACGCAGTGGAAGAGGGGGAAGGTGGAGAAAGAAGTTGCTGTTTGAGAGAAAACCCTCCTGCTTGCTATTGAGCAGCTCTGGAATCAGCATGGAGCTTCCTCTCATGACAACAACAGTATTTACTTTCTCCCCCTCCCCTCCATCACCATATCACAATGTTGGCCACCACTGCATCTGCAGATATTTTATTCCTGCCACCACCGTTGCTGCTCTGCCATTGCAGTGCAGTTCTGCAAGCCAATAGGACTGTGCAGTTCTGCAAGCCAACAGGACTGAGGACGATGAGCAGTGTAATCATGTCATCTACAACATCTGGAAGACAGACTGCTGAGGAAGGTTGGTTTATTCAGTGAACAATCCAGGCACGAGTAGCATAGGGGATCTGTTCCCCTCACTGAAAATTACACCTTCGCTCAGTGAGTTACAGGTACTTAGAGCAGAGGCCCTTCCCTGTATGATATGCCCCCTCCTTCATTGGGTCTTTTCTTTATTTATTTGTTTTACTTAATTGATTTTTGTATCTCAAACTGGTATCTGTACACACTTTATGCAAGCAAAAAATCATGGGCAACATATTCTGTATTTGTCCTGAATATTCATGCAGCTTTATCTTTTGAGCTACTGCTACCTATATTTTCAATCTTGCATTGAATTGAAAGGCAGACGTGACAGGCAACCATGGTGTGGTAAGTGCCATTTTTGCTCTAGAACCCCCTTGGCAGACTGCATTAGTACACCTGATGCAAACAGAAGTGATGTCACGTCACTTCTGTTTTTAAAGTCTTCCAGTTTTTCTCATTTCCCTCCCAAGGTTTAGAGTTATGTAGTGGGTGGCAAAACTTCCACAGTGGGTATTGGACTTCATTTCCCAGAAGCCTCAGCCAGCATGGCCAATGCTCTGGGATCCTGGGAACTTTAGACAACAACATCCAAGGATCCAAATTTGGGAATCACTACACAAGACAGTCCACAAGCAGTTCACCAGTGGCCACAATGTATTCTTGGTCACATCTGCTGTAGGAAGCCACCTCAAAGCTAAAATGTGTCTTCTCCTCATTAATGGAAGAAGTGTGTTTTCAGCTTAATATGTCATTACATTTTTGGCAAGCCATGATACTAGGCACAATACTAGATTGCCATTATGAACTTATTGTTCCCTTAATCTTAAACAAGTGCACCTTTGTCAGCTACAGGAAAGCATTTTGATAAGATTCAACAGCAAATCAGGAGTCAACAGGAGGAAGTTCAGTTGACTAAGGTAGAGTATTATTGTTAATATATATTCATGGCAGTCACTAGAAATGACTACATTGAAATTCAGGAAGCAGAACCATAAATCAACCAGCCACAAAGCTGCATTTGTGTATAAGAGAGAAAGTGAAAAAGAGGCAGGGAGAGAAGAGAAGGAGAAAATGAACCCTCAGCACACAAAACTGGTCAGACAGAAATAAAAGGTTTACCATAGAATTTATAATCCAAGAACTAGAGGCTATGCAGAAAGTTATCAAAGTACTCTGTCTCAGCTTTCCACAGAAAGACCAGTGTTTATTACAATGTCAAACTCTGCTAAGCTGAGGAAGTGAGCTACAGCTATAAACGGATTTATAACTTCACACCTTCCATTTTGCACTGAAGATTAAAGAGATCATGAAACAAGGAAGAAGGGGTGGAGAGAAAATAAATAAACAAGGGATTGATGATTCTCTCACCCATCCCCAGCTATCAGAAGGTCACTGTGGTGGAAAGAACATGCTTTATTTGGGGCAGGATTGGTGATGGCATCATGGTGATATCTTTACTACCAAGCATTTTCTGCAATAGGAAGGAACATCTGTCTGAACTGCATTTGTGAGAGCTTGTTGGGCATGGAAAGGTTGATGATAATCACAAGACTCAACCATATGGAAGCAATTAACATAGCCCAGGTCTGAAAGCAAAATAAGACTGAAAAGGAGGAGGATTAAAAGGTGGACTGATCAAGTCAAATGGAATTTAAGGCTTATAAGATTGGTAGGATGAGGAAAGTACATTCTGGCTTTCCTTCCCAACACAAAGCAATATTAAACAGAGTAAAATAACACCTCCTGCCAATCAAAGCAATGAAATCCTTTCCTTGCAGGGACGCTGAGATCTCAATATACCATTACATTTTCTTCCCTGTCATATGCTTCCATTTACTTGCTTAAGTTAAGCTAAAGTTCACTGTGGAATATTTCATTATTTTAGCTTAAATTTGAAAACCAGATCTTGCATTAAGAGTTGTTTCTTGAAATTTGGTCAACTGCCCAGAGATCTCAAGCACATCTCAACAGCACAGTTTTGTGGCCCATCCTACCATTTTTGGTACAACTCAACTCTGGGATCAACATCTTTCCCCTTCAGAAGCTATTATATGTTTGAAAAATGACAAAGATAACAGTCATGATATGAAATAAGGTTGTCTCATGCAAACTGTATAGCTGGGCTTCCAGTTCACAAGCAAAGACAGATAGATTTCCAACAGAATGGGACTTGGGAGATTATCCCCTCTTCTATATCCATTTGGAAGTAAGGACACTTCTTGTACATATTATCTGTGCACCAAGTTAGAGTAAATTCATCACACTGTACTTGCTCCAGAGTGGATGGCATTCCCACTGGCTTCTCAACCACTTGAGAACCACTTACTTGTAACAAGTCCCCAATAGAATGTATGTGTCCAAAGTACTATAACAGTGGTTCTCAACCTGTGGGTCCCCAGATGTTTGTGGACTTCAGCTCCCAGAAGCCCTGAGCATTGACCATAGTGGCTAGGGCTTCTGGGAGCTGAAGTCCACGAACATCTGGGGACCCACAGGTTGAGAACCACTGTACTATAAGGTCTTTTTATTGAGCTTTCAAGGGCTTGGTCGAGTCAGCAAAGGGCTTCCATTTGCCATCTACGAGTTTATTATTTTAAGGTAAGGCTTACCCTACTATTGGTAGAATAAGGCAGTTGCCTCAGGTGGCAATAAGCAGCAGAATATTGCTAGCAGGTAGTAATTATCACACGCACCAGCTGTTCATCACCCAGCATGGACTGCCGGACTAGCAGGAGGCTGTTCACAATCAATAACGCTTGCCTGTTCAGGGTGGAGCAGAAATTCAGTCAAGAATCAGTCCAAAGTTCTAAGAATCCAGCAGGCAACACAGTCAGACAGTCCAGGGTCAGAAAACCCAAGCAGGCCACAAGCAGGGAATCTAGACTACACAAGGCAAGGACCAACAAACACACATGTCATTTCTGGCATCAAACCACTTGCCTCTGCCTTTCTTAAGAAGGCTAGAGCCAGCTGGCTCTCATCCCAGCCTGATTAGATTCTGCTATGCTTGCATCTGCTTGTTCTTCTTCAAGGCTGCTGTTCACCTGGGGTAGCCATGTCCTGGCCTGTGACAGCAGCAAGGTTGTACGGAAGGCCTGTATGTCAAACAGTGCACTCCTAACCTAGCCTTCTTCCTTTGGGTACAGTGAAGAACCATCTTGAAGAAAGATTCCACTGCCAGTTCAGTCAGCTTTGGTACATGGGATGGGAAGGGGTGCCATCTTGTCTGTTGTCTCAGGCAGAAAAATATCTTGGGCCTGTTTTTGCTTGTAGGCACCAGCATTAACTGATAATCTCACAAAAAGCAAGAGCAGGGGTGCAGAATAACAAGTTGTTCCCAGGGCAAGAAGGGAAGAACCATGAACAGTCTGGCTGGGACACTACATATCCAGCAGTGAAACACAAAGGCAGCCCAGGACTAATAATAATAATAATAATAATAATAATAATAATAATAACAATAATAATTTTTATTTATATCCCACCTCTCCCAACAGATCGAAGCGGTACTACAACAGTATATAAATACATTAAAAGCAATTAAAACATAACCCATCCTCCCCACCCACCAACCCATCTAAACCCCCTAAAACACATGAACTATTAAAAACAAGAAGACAGTTGGTGGGAGGCGGTGGAGCACTAGTCTGGGAAGGCCTGTCGGAAGAGAACAGTCTTGACCGCTTTTTTAAAGCAGTCAAGACTGGTAATATGCCAGGTCTCTTCTGGCAGGTCATTCCATAACTTGGGGGTGATAGAAGAGAAGGTCCTCTGGGTAACTGCAGCCAACCTAGTTCTGACCGGCTGCAGTAAATTCCTCCCAGAGGACCTTAATGTGTGAGGCGGATTATATGGGAGAAGGCGATCCCGCAGGCAGGCTGGCCCCAAGCCATGAAGGGCTTTAAAGGTAAGAACCAACACCTTGTACTGTGCCCGGAAACTAATAGGCAATAAGAAGGCCATAGCAGTGTTTATGGGGAAGCTCTAGTAGGGACAGCACACTTACATCGGTAGGGTGTGAGCTTTTAACTGATGTTTTAATTATATGTTAGTAGAACTTTCATATGAATATTTCTACACACACCAATAGAATGCACTAGGAGTTTAATCAAAGAACTAATGAACTACCGTATTTTCCGGCGTATAAGACGACTTTTTAACCCAGGAAAATCTTCTCAAAAGTCGGGGGTCGTCTTATACGCCAGGTGTTGTCTTTGCGTTCACCGCATACGGTGGGAGGAGCTCAAAAATGGCCATGGTCGTATCCCCGCTGTATGCGGCGCCGGGGAAGGAGCGGTGGCGTTTCGGGAGAGGCTTGTTGCTCTAGCCGCTCTTCCCCCTCGCACAAGCGCCGGTCGTGCTGCCTCCCCGCTTCCGCCCCCAGCTCCGGCTACAGCTCCCAGGCCAGGGAGTGCTGCAGAAGCTGGGGGCGCGATATGGATACACCAGCACCGCCGCCACTGTGCGCGCGCGAGGGAGGAAGGACGGAAGTGGGGAAGAGTCCAGCCAAGTTGACAGAGAGGGGGAAAGGAGGGCTTCCTCTGGGCCGGCGGGGCGCATGGGGGGCGAGGGCCGGTGCCAGCCTTCCCCGCCCTCCTCCCCTCCGGGCACCCGCCCCTCAGCCCCCCCAGCCCCAAAGAGCAGGGCACGGGGCGCTGCCCCCTTCCTTGTCCTCCTCCTCCACTTACCTTGGTGGAAGCAGCTGCGGTGGCTCAAGCAGGCATTTTGTTTCCTTCCCAGCCCCGGCGGAGGCAGAGGAGGCCAACGAGAGGAAAGCGGGTGAGAACTGAGGAGGGCGAGGGGTGGGGGGATGCCGCTCTCTCGCTCGCTCCTTCCCTCCCTCCCTCCCTCCCTCCCTCGCCGACGGAGGAGGATGGGGGGCCCAGGGTAGGGAGGGAAAGGGGGCATCGCGCTGTGCCTGCCTCACTGAAACTTCACTCGCTCACTCGGCTAGGGTGCCGCCGCCGCTGCTCCCTCCCAGCGCTGCCCAGAGGACATCCTCCCAGGAAAGGAGGAAGAGGAGGGATATTAAAAGGGGGAAGGGAGAGAGCGGCTCAAGTTTGCTCAAAAGTCCAGCGGGGCTGGCAAGGCTGCCCCTTTCGCAAGGATGCAAGCCCGGTGCTTGGCTTCTGGCTCCTCCAGAGCAACGGCGGCGAGGGAGGAGGAGAGGAGGAGCTCTCAGCGGTACGCCCCCCAAGAATGGGAGCCGGGCAGCCTTTCTGGTTCCTCCGCCGCTTCCTCCTTCGCTGGGCTCTTGTAAGATAAACGTGTAGTTTCAGCTGGAACACAGCTGGTTTGGAAAGTCTGACCTTTCTAGCTATTTGCATTTACTTAATACCTCTTTCTGTAGCCGAAAGGGTAATGATTGTTGGTTAACATTGCCTAAAGCAGATGGAGAGACGTCAGGCTTTGTAAGATCTGCTTGTTTTTCCCCAGACCCTTGGGGGTCTACCACCCAGAGACAGGCATAGAGTAGTGGCTTGTGCTGCCATGTGCTCATTTTAGGAATTCCTAATGACAGATGCGCAATAATATAATATATAAATATATATACATATATTTTAAATCCCACCAAGAGGCATTCCAAGGCGCCAGCTCCACTTTCCCTCCCTCCAGACAACGAGGTGCTGGCGAAGGCTCACACATCATTCACGGTGACTGGGGCATCCGAGTTTCCTGGATCGGGCCAGCCTATCAGCGGCCATGGAGGGAGGGAGGCTGGCCAGAGTTGCTCCTGTTGCTAGGCAGAGGACCGCTGGGAAGGAGGAGGAGGAGGAGGAGGACAGGGGGTGGAGCCAGCGCTGCAAAAAGGGCCAAAGAGCAGCGCCATGCCCAGAAAAACACACCTCTTTCACCCATCTGGCCCGCCCTTGTTTATTGTCTTATCCTTCCTTTCAGCTTTAGAGTGAATTAGGAAAAGTTTAATCCACTTGCACTGTTTTATGTTTACATGTTTGATGACAAACAGCCTTATGTTTATAACTGACAGTTTTCCTGCTAAGAACCTGCATGTCATAAGCATTTGAATTAAAATTACCATATTGAAATCAAATCTGATTTTTTAATTTTTTATTTGGTGTGCATTGGAAGAGGGGTAGTCTTATACGGCGAGTATATCCCAAACTCTAAATTTTAACTGGAAAAGTTGGGGGTCATCTTATACGCCCAGGCGTCTTATACGCCGGAAAATACGGTATACACTCAGTCATTATTATATGTAATAAAACTGCTTGCTGCTGTTTGCCTGCAAGTCATTTCTGACTTATGGTGACCCTATGGTAAACCTATCAGAGGGTTTTCTTGGTAAGATTTGTTCACTTCCTCTGAAGTTGAGACAGTGTGATTTTCCCAAGGTCAACCAGTGGGTTTCCATGGCTAAGTAGAGATTTGAGCCCTCATCTCCCAGTGTCCTATCCAATATTCTAGTACTACACTACACCATGCTGGCTCTCAATAAAATTGTACAGAAAAACTAATATTTATCTTTGAAAAACTGCAAAAATTAGATTTTGGAAATGCTAAGCTAGGCTTACAATGCTGCTACAAAAAAAAAGAAAAAAAAAGAACACCAAACAAATAAGGTGCTCACTTTGTTATTAAGAAACAATAACTCAAGACTAGATTCAGACCAATATATGCATAACATAGGCCCTTTGAAATCAATGAAACTTAACTTTCAGTTTCAGAGTGACAGAATAAGCCCAACAAGTCTAGGGTAGAAAAGTTACCATAAGCTGGGCTAATATCAAAGGTAAGAGACAAATGACATTTTCAACATCGATTGGGTGAAGGAGCTGGAGGCATGAATATTAAAAGCATAATGCATAGGGAGAAATGGTATAAAGATTAGAACGTAAATTCAAAATGACATTGATGAATTGTTAACACTAAATATTACATTTCAGATAGGAAAAAGTCTGAATGTACTGATTAGGGTCAAAGAATGACAAGAATGGCAGATCGCAAGCTTAAATTAATTCAGGCAGAATGTGAACTCAACGCACACACAATGTAGATTATAATAACACAAGGATATGAGAATTGTGCCACTGAGCTTTCATCTAAAAACAACAGCTTCATCTATAAAAATTATGCCCAGTGCATGCCTACAATTTTGTAAATTCCACAAATAAACTCAAGGAAAAAATTGTTCAGCAGGGGAGTGAACGTGTTTCAGTTATTTATGAAAACGGTTGGATTACAGAATATCATACCTAAGAACATGGAACAACTTTTAAAAAGAAGGCAACATGAACATCTCTTGGGAATTATTTAGACGGTCTCTAGGCAGGTTTTGATCAGGAGATGCTAAGGATTAATTCACAGACAAGCAAATCAGGTGCTTTTCTTGTTCTGTGGGATTCTTGTTGTATTTGGGGGAAAAGTATGGAAAATATTGTGAACACTGAGGCAATATATTGGGCAGGGAGACTAATAACCATTCCCATGGTAGTACTTTTTGAAGTCACTAGAAGTAGGATAGGCAATTGTAAGATTCCTGGAGACCAATTTTTTTTTTGGTCTGGGACTCTCCAGGGCAGCACATAGACATATTTTTTTAAAAAAATCAAGCAGCAACAACAACCTGAAAGAAGCTAGATATCCACTTCTGGTTTTGAAAAACCCTACCACTCACTATTTTGTTAAATAGCGCAGTGGTCCATGTAAACTATATGGAGGGCAAATTACTGCTTCTGGAATCTCCCAAAAGAAGCTGTTCATCTTTGGGTGGAGGGGAAGGCAGAATGGAGGGTCTGGGGAGTTTGGAAGGGCTGAGGACTACAAAAATAGCTTAGAAGTTTATACGCAGCCCCGGGACCATAAAAAGTCCTCCTCTGAGCTAGAATCATAGAAATCACCATGAGCTGCCCCTACACACAGTCTGGCATGCCAAACACTCAAAAAGGAAGCCAATTTTTCTTGATATATTCAGCAGGAGGAAATGAACACAGATACTGGACTTCAAATGGTATCACATAACAGTATAGCTGTTCCTTTTTCAGCTGGAAGATTCTGTTTTTGCAGACTCAAATTTTGCTGTCCCTCTACTGTTCTCTCTCAATGTGTGCCTGTACAAATGTTTTCCAGGTTTCTTTCCATCTCTCTTAAAAAAAAAAGATTCTGTGCAGTTTTCCAGATGTATTTATTGACTGTTTTTACCCAAGCTGAGCCTTACTTTATCATTTCCTGAGACATAAGCCCTTGCTCTTTCAAATACTTCCTTTTTCTCACTGATGTTAAGATAAGTTCCTGTTTACTAGGATCTCTAAGCCAGTCCATGTGGTACCATGTAAGTCAGAATAGAAACCCCTCGTCTTTCCATTTTCAATTTCCCAGTAGTGTGAGACTTGGGGGGGGGGGGATTTCCTGAAAAGAAAGCCCTGAATCGAAGGAATATTCAACTGATCTTTTATTGCCAATTTTCAACCTTCTTTAATTGGACACGGGGAAGATCTCAGTCAATCAAGATCATGTACTGGGTAATATACAGTACTAAAAAGCCTATCACAAATGACTGGACAAGATATTATTTGGCATACATAAAACCAACTGAGAATTAGGACAATGCTTCCTATCCAACCTGAGTGTCTAAGTCCAGTCAACAACAATTACATTATGAAAAGAACTGTATCATAACAAGATGTAGCTAATAAAATTTGAGCAGTTGTCACTAATGCAAAGTGAAGCCAACCCAGTAATTGTGAGTAGACAAACACACTGACATAGTTGCAAAACAAACAAACAAACAAACAAACAAACCTGTGGAAAGTTATTTTCAGTGATGCAGTAAACATTTGCCAAAAAGTGGAGGATGTTTTGGCTTTGGAATACTATAAAATATAGTTTGCACTTGCATACTTTAACAAGACCCATTGACAGTGTTGTGGTATTCTTATGAGAAACTTTCCATTGTTAGCTAGCTCTGAATCTCAGTCAAAGCACATGTTGCCAAACTTATTATGGAATCACCTTGGCCCACACTCCTGGACTAATGCATCTTGCTACAGTGCCAAAAACAGTACGCGGTGTTCTTTCCTAAAATTCATAAATAGTCTATGGGAATTATACAGGATAGCTAGAGACTCTTGTTGGTATCCAGATGGCCTCGACTGTTTCCATCCAGCCACAATCTTCAGTTCAATCACTTATTGTGTCTGCAGGGCAGGATTAGTATTATTAGCATCCATTCTTTTTATCCAAAAACCAGGAAAACACCAAAGTCTCTTTTCTAAACTCCTTTTTTCATCCTGATATCAATAGATTGATTTATAAGACTATCACTATAATGCTATATATGACACAAGAAATCATCGCTCCACCAGATGATCTGTGATATGCAGTTCTACTTCAGCCTCAGTTCTACAAGACTCATCTATACTTTAGGAATACTGATCTAACTTACAGAGTAATGTAAGAATAATAATATAATGCACAAAAGAACTTTGAACATTAACCATGCCATATTAATACTTAGTAGTTCCTGCTACTGTTATTTACCCCACCTAATGCAAAAATTTGAATGAAGAAGCCAATTGGCTCTTTTCTAGTGTCACTTGAAGAAGAAAATGACTTTTTTTTTTCTTACAGTTTTTCTGTACCCAGCACATGGCCTTTGCCTAAAACCTAACTGCTCATCCCAGTTAGGGACTCTATAACATTTACATAACTTGTGACTTACCATTTGGCAACTGATTCAACGGATTTGCTCTACTTGGAGTGAGCACTACACTTTTATAGTTCTATTATTCCATTTTCAACATCCTGTGGAATTCTGGGGATTGTAGCTTATTGAGGCCAAATTGCTCTTTGGTTGAGAATTCTAAATGCCCTTCTCTAAACTACAAACCCCAAAATTCCACGGGATGTTGAAAGTGGAATAATAGCACTATAACAGTGTAGTGTGGAAAGTCCCTCAGTTTAGTATTAAAATAACTGGAAATGTTCTCTTCTCATATGCAGAAAACTAGAGCAATTTGCCTTTTCCTCCTCCAGAGCTCACACTGCTGCATGAAGTTAATATTTTTATCACATCTGAACTCTACTATGAACTCTGCTATAATTTAATATTCTTTTAAGTATTTCTTTTAAAAGGAGAGATTGTTTCCACTTGCAATATTCACAAATACCACTATAAAACTTAACTGTAAAAGACGTGATAAGTTGTATCCCTAAAGTCATAACTGGTTTGCAGGGCAATTGTAGTAGTAAAATATTGATGGGAAACAATTGGTGCCTAAAGTATTTCCCAAAGGACAGAAAAATTATTGAGCTGGTTGTTCAAAACATAGCCAAAGTGTTCAACAACCACCCTTCCTCTAGGCAGTATTTTGCTTTCCTTTGAAGTACTGGAAAGACTATGGAATACCAGCCTGTAACTTTTGGTTGACAAAATATTATCCATGGAATTTGGGAGAGATTGGAGGTGACAGATTTTTAACTCTACAAAGTGATACATGGTTTTTAAATTACACTGAGTATCTGGGGTGTGGGTTAAATTTAATTTTACTTTCACAAGCTGTACGTTTATCACATACTTGTGTTGCAGCCTCAAACAGCATAAATGAAATCCAGTTATTAAATAAAATATGCTGGATACAATCCAGCCTAAATTAAGCACCTTGAAACCCTGTTGTCTTCAGCTGCAAAGTTAGGCATGTGCTGATATCATCCCTATTGAGATCAAGTAACTGCAAAATTGTTAATTTTAATTGAATGGTGTACAAATCTGCGTGTCCCCATTTACACCAGAGTTTCACCCTGGTGCTAGTCTGGAATATTGCCAAACTGATTCTATGTCTTTGGAGTCACAGGGACTGTTGTTACTTGGAAGTGATTCACCACCACCTCTTTGTGGGGTCAATTCACTTCTGTGGGCCATGCCCATCATCCTCACATAAAGTATGGGTTTACATGGATTCAGGACATATCAAGCGACATGGAGCAGGCCATTAGCAACTTTGTTTTTTTTCTGTTCACAAATATGTGCATATGTGCAAGCATGACACTTCTCATATAATTGGTTGTTCTTTTAAGTGACACAGGAGTCACCCCTTGGGTCCATTTCAAATCTGAACAGAATAACAAAACACCCCCCCCCCTAAAAAAAGTATGCTAGTATTAGTCTGGATTATAGCCCTCAGCATTTAAAACAGTTGTTGATTCTCCAGAAAGTAATGAACATGATGTGTCTTATGTGGTTTAAAGATGAGACTAAGTTGCATTTTTTACCCTGTATAGACTCAGCCTATAACTGCTGAATGGAAACAAGTTTTTTAAAAAGGTATAACTTTCCAGAATACTGTTTATTTGAAACAGGGATAACGCTACCCCTACGGATTGAAGGGTTGAACCTCCGTCTTCCTCACTGCTGGAATCAAGGACTGCAGAAGAAGAAATACAATTAAAGACAACTGTATTGTCTGGTTTCTTTAGCTTGATTTGATTCTCCTCTAAAAATCTTCCTCTAAAAGAGAAAGTTTAGAGTGAAGTAGAGAAAGATAAGTGTCTCCTTCTGGAATAGCTCATGGAACGAAAGGAATCTTTGGCAGAGGGTTGTCTAGTGGTCTCTGTTGACAAAGTTCCTCTCATGTCGGGAGGACAGAGGAGACTAAACACTTGCGCTTTCATTGTAAACCCATGGTCCCAACCCAAATACAGCACTCCTTTAGTGAATTCACACTTTTTATAATAATTTTTTTTGAATACTCATACAAAAATAATTTTTGAACACTCATACCACAGCCTTAATCTTACTGTTTTGAACATTTTTTATTAGAATTTTAGAATACAAAATAAAAATACAATAAAGAAAGCAATCTACATATTAAAAACAATTACAATCACAGCAATATAGAATACACCATACATCCTACATAAAAGATGAAGAGAAAAAAAGAGAAGAAGAAAAATAAAGAAAAAAGAATAGGAGGAAATAATAACAAGAAAGACTAAAAGTGATCCAATCTTTTTCCACAGCTGTTATATCCAAATCTCAATTAGGGCCCTTTCCACACGTCGGAAAATAACCGGGTGGAAACGGGACTCACCAGATTTCTTCTCCGTCCAATCGAGTCCGTTGGGATGAGGAGGAGTGCGAGCTCGTCGCTCCACACTCCTCCGGCGTCTTCCGGTTGGTGGAGAGCCTTCACCAACCAGAGAATCTCGCCAGCCGAAAGCCCGCCCCCGGAAGATCTGCAGGCACGCACTTGCACGCGCCTGCAAATCTGCTCTGGAGAGGTTATTAAAAAGCACACTGTGCGACCAGTCGCGCAGAACCGGACTGAGATATGGAACTACAAAAAGTAGTCCGACTCAGTCCACTCTGTAGAAGACCTCCGTCGGAGGTCGCTTTGCACCATTTTAAAAGCCCGGTGCGGAAATAGCCTAAGACTCCTTCATCTTAAAAAAAAAACAAACACAAAAGTACACTTCTTTTTTATGATCTATCAATTTTGTCAATTCACATATAAAAGAAAACTTACAAAACTAAATAACTATCCAATAGAAAGTTGATAAAAAGTTAATTCTGCAATAGCTATCTATTAATAATTGATGATAATTACTTCTATTTGAACACAAACAATCCTCTATTCTTCAAACCTCAAGTTATCCTAAGATTTAATATTTAAACATTAGAATTAACAATTTAACACATGCATTATCCATTATTCTGCTACCATTACACTGATACCTTGATAACCCCAACATAAAACTTCACATACTTTTCTAAATCAGAAACTCTTTCTAAATCCAACAATGAACTATATCTCTTTATCTTCAGAACGCAAATGAGAAACAGAAACAAGCCTATAGCAAGACCATTTAATTAAAAAATTTAAACCCATTTTAACCTAAATTATATCTTAATCTTAACACGAAGGTTGTTTTTCTCTAAGAACTGGAAAAACCGATTGAGGGAAATGCCTCACAATTAACAATATACACTTTAGATGTGGTTTTCTACAGTATTCTCCCTTCTTGATCTCAGCCTCTTCCCAGATGAATTGCTAATATTTTCCCCCATTCTCATCCCTGATCTTTTACTCACTACTCTCACTCATTATTTGCATACTCCCAATGCTCTCAGTCATAATAACCTGATCTTCATCTACTCACTTACTGACTTCTTCCTTTTCATCTGATGTCAAGATTATGCAGTCTCTGCCATCTCCCCACTCATCCTGCTGTCATATGATTTCTAGATACCTCATCTGGTTTTTACATGATCTTCTTCATTTTCCTTCCCTCCCTTGCCAGTATATATTGTGGTTTCACCAAATCTATATCCTGAGATAGTTGATTGATCTCTTCCTCTTTATATTCCTCAGACTATTCAGAACAGTCATTTTCCTTTAGTATCCCAATCTCATCCCAAAGGGACTTTACCATTGAATTTTAAATTTCTCTTATTTGTCTTAGTTCACCAAGTACAACCTGATAGAATGCAGTCTCTTCTTTTCTTGAAACACAGACACTTCTCCACATCTATCACTCTAACACCTGGCAAGCAGTATTCAATTTTATCAATGTTTTTAGCTTTGTTTAATCCAATATCTCCTCTTAACAAAACATATACAACTTCTCATGATGTCTCCATTTTGTAATCCAAAATTAATAAATCAAAATTAATTAAATCCACTATAAAATCAATAAATCTTTGAAATAACATTGATGCTAACACTTTTGTTGACACATACTTTGTCATTTCCAACTCTAATTAAACTTCCTGTCCTTATTTCAAAAAGAAGGGAGCTTACCATGCGAAGAGTATCACAGCTAGGTCCAAGATTGCTTTAATCCCAGATGTTTATAAGCAAAATCTGAAAACTAGGAGTTAAGAGAATCAAAAGAAGTTTTTGGGTCCAGTGTCCACAAAGGGCTTCTTTCTAGCCCTTCAGGTGAGCAGGTGATGGTACAGCATGATAAAATTCCAAAGCCTCCACCCCACTCTGAAAGTTTTGCTAACTGTGTTTCTTGTCGTCTCTGTGGCACCTGCTGGGTTAAGGAGCTGTTCTGGGCAATCGCTTTGATCCTCCCTTGATCCAGGAAGATAATTACCAACCAGAGCTTGCCTCCAGTCATTAAAAAAGCTGCCATCACTCCTTTTCCTTTGGATCTCTGCAAAAGGAAAGCTTCAGCCCTTCATGTTTCTCCCAGGTCATTGGCTACCAACCAGCACAGATCTTTGATTACCAACCAATCGACAAGAGAAGAAACTAGAAAGTGCCACAAAGTTTCATACCAGAGTGGCTTGAGATATTGTTCACCCATGTATTTGTTGTTCATTTAAGGCAGCAAAGTATCTTGGCCCAGAGGAGGAACAAGGAAGACGCTGAACTCCTGGGAACTGTCTTTTCACTCTAGCTTGTGCTCCAGGGGCATGGCCACAAGGCAAGATGCAGCCTCTTAGCCCTGGTGAGAGGAAACAAAAGAAGTCATATTCTCCATCTTGCTCTCTGTGTGTGCTCACCTGTGCTAAGTAAGAAGTGCAGATGGATAACAATAAAGAAAACAGACCATAGTTGAGTCAACATTTTTATTATCTACCATCAGTGAGTTCTGATGTTATCCAGGTTTTTGGATTACAAACAACATATTGTTTCCAGAACTGTACCTCAATCATGAGTAATACTGCATGTATTATATTCCCATGCCCTCAAAAAAGGCACAGTACCTTGTAAAAACAAAAAAGGTAGCAAGCCGCACAGAGAAAATACCCGGCCTTCTACTGGCTTATTTATTGATGTGTAGGATTTGCTGATTCTCTGTACAGCATGCAGGTGGTGAATACTTTTGCCTCCCTGTTGAATAGCCCCCTGGTTGCCTGTAAGGAGAAAAGATATATGTAGATGTTGAGATGATTGTAAACAGTAGCTAGCAGCTTAAAAAGATTGTTCCTGGGAACTGGTGTGTCATTGTGGGCTGATGCATCAATTAGTGAAAAAGGATGCTACTACCAACCTTTCCCAAACCTCCCAATGTTTTTGACTTGAGCTCCCATGAGCCCAGCCAGTATGGATCATAGCCAGGAATTCTGGAAGTGATAATACCAAAATCTGGAGGGCACCAGGCTGGGAATGCTGAGGTAACAACTTTTCCCTCTATCATGCTTCACTTTCTAATGGAAGCTCCATACATGGATTTCATCTGTTAGGAGTGACAACACTACCAAAGACAATACTCACTCATCCAATGAATGGTGTTGCCATTGGCCTGTCTCCAGAACCTGTTGCTTCTGCTTCTCATGTTGCAAGATAAAGAAAGCACAAGGGTTTGACTGGTAATAGTAATCAGAGAAGTTGAGACCTTGATGTTCTCTAAGCTGACTGTGCTTTCCATCAGTGCACCACTGATTCTTCCTTGAATCAGAAACATTGCTGACATCCAAAACTCTTACTGCAAGTATACTCTCTGTGAAGACGTAGATTAGGAAGGTAGATCTCTGGGTGATTTGCAGTAGATTGCAAGAAATTCTAACCCCTAATTTTTCTTAACAACAGCAACAGCTAAAACGCTTCCCTTTGACTCTGAATCTGTTTTTGGTTGTTGTTGTTTTTTGGTTTTTTTTTAAAAAAAGAACATTTGATGGAAAACTAGAACTGGATTTTCTGAGCCTCATACAGCACAAATCATTAATTTGCTGCCTGACTTTATACCCTGGAATGGATGTGTTCTTTAATTTCTCCAAATTACTTCTGCCCATCTTAGTCACTATTTTGCATCTGGCTCCTGTTGGTGGATCTGAGGATTCTAGTTAAGTCAAAATATTGAAAGATGTAGCTCTGTGTTAAGCCCAAATTTCAAGGGATGTAGCTGTTGCAGCAAAAGTAGCCAAGTCTTCTGGCACCTTAAGTCTAAACACTGTTACTTGACATAATTTTTCATGGATTGCAGCCCATCCATGAAATGTAAAAAAAACATCAAGTAGATCCCACAAGCTTTAAGTCTGCTCGCTCTTGGCTTAATCATTTCAGCAGGAGAACCTTCCTTAGCTACCACACAATAAGCCGAAACTGAGTAGTTGTGGTGGTAGTAGGAAGCTCTCAGCATCTGCGCAGTTCCCATTTAAGTTAGTTTCTGGTGAGTTTCTCTGTTTTGCTTACCTGTGTGGAACGCCTTTTTCAAGAGTGAAGCTGAGACTCCTGACTCCTTTTGATGTTAGACATCCTGAGGCAGGATACCTTCAAGAAGTCTAAGAAAACAAGTATTATTCAGCTGTCTTGGTTATTGTTGTTATGGTCCTGGGTAGATGCACAAGCAAAAAAAGGGTCTAGTGGGACCTTTAATGCCGACACGTTTATTTTAGCATGACATCTTCTGGATTACAAGTCTCTTCCCTGAAGGTGTGGAGTGCAATACCCAAGCCTCAGATACATATGCAGTGTGTATATGCCTGTCAGGGTGAGATCAGAGTAAAAGGGCTGCAAAAATGCCACATACACACTCTGGTCATAAACTTTCAAAGGAATAATTAGCATAAACATCCTGACCATAAATAAGGCAGTTAACTCTCGATGAGCATCTGTTTGCCAATGCACAAATCTGCTAAATGACTTATTACCTTTGAGGTACTAAAGCAATGAGTTCTACTTTCAAAGTAGTGTTTATATGTCTTCTGCACTGAAATCAGAGTGTTCTGTTGCTTTTCATAGGCTTTTCTGCATGTTTGCACAAAGTCCAACACCATCAACAAGAGTCTTCTTGTACTTTAAAGATTAAAAGATTTATTTTAGCACGAGTATTTGGGAATTATAACCTTTTTCTTTATGTTCATCTAACAGAATAATACTGCTACTTCTCAGACCATTAACAAGTTGAGATCTGTGGAATCTTTCACCAGACATAAGGACAGAGTGATGTCCCATACGAGTTGTGTTTCCTAGCTGTAGTTTATAAACTAGAAATGGATGAGATTTTTGTTTCAATTCTTTTTTTGATAAGAATTTACCAAATATTTGCAAATCTCTTAATATTCAAGATAGAAAAAAAGAGATGTTTTAATAAAATAGAATAAATCAAATGTGATAGATTGGCCATTCAGACCCAAAGCTTTGACATCTTAGCTCTGAAAAGTTTGCAACTCCTCAATATTCAACCATACTCATGGTAAGGATGGAAATATATTCAATACTTAGAAAAGAGTCAGAAAAACATGGTTTTTGAGTGTTGAGAAATCCTGATGAGAAGAATCCTGGATTGATGAGAATCTTCATAGTTTGGGAATCATTCTGTGCAAAATTCCCATGTGGTAGTTTTGCACAGAAAACAGTGTTTTCTTAGCAGGAAATAGCTTTTTCTGCTATTATATTTCAGTGCAGAAATGTTAACTCCTTTGCAGCAAAAGCTGTTTTCTGTATAGAAACTATTATAATTGGGGATTTATTCTGCAAAAAAATTGTATAGAAAATAGCATTTTATGCATAGGATAATATTTCTGCATTGAAATATTATTTTCCATGTCAAGAAATTTGCTGTTTCCTGCACAGAACCACCACATGCAAGTTTTGATCAGAGTAAATCCTAAATTGTGAAGAACCTTCAAAAACTGTGTAGTTTTCAAAGACTTTCTTACAACAGGAAAAAATCTGCTGAAATTATTCATTGCTATCTTTGAGAACCAATTTAGTGAAGAATTGCATCCCCAATTCATGTCCACTTAGGGTTGCCATATAACACTTACTTAGCTGCCATGTGCAACATGGTCTTCTCAATGCTGGAAATAGCTGCCATTATTCAATCTGTTTGATTGAACAGGACTGGTGGAGAACTGTGTTTCAATTTCTTTGAAATGAATCTGCAGTTTACTAATCTGCAGGTCTCTTTGTATTTCAGATGGAAACAATTTGAAGGTTTAAAAAGCTGAATGTTGGAGGAAGCAAAATTATCAGATTTTCCTTCTTTATTAAATGTGTCTTGTGGTGTGCTGTAATTTACTCCTGAATTTGTTGGCATCTTATCTTCTATTATGATCTGATTTTATTTCACTAGTGTAATATTCTGCTCTGATGTGCATGGAAGATTTAAACGCAATCTTTTCCCAGTCATTGAGTACACAGTATGCTGTAGCATAGGACCATACTGTTAATTTTTTATTTGTTAAATCTTTACATTGTCAAGTGCTTGGTTGAATTTGAAATCACACATGTTCTGTTTCATCTTACTGAATATGGTTTATTGATGGAACAGTCTGCTTCAATCTGATTTTTTTAATGTTATTGTTGCATATAATACTATATGGGCTTGTTTCATTTCATCCCTTTAAACAACTGACTAGGCAACTTATTGCAGAAAGTAACCACTGGTAACCACCTGGCGCATTAGGTTGCGGCTCAGGGCAGAATTAAAGTGACGGCACGCCAGCCATGCCAGCAATGTGTTTCTCCTTCCCAGAAGGCTCTGCACTGTTACACAGCCTCCTATGAAGAGGAACACTGGCAGCCAATGAATTTAAACCTTCAGTTTGAATTTATTGCTGGCTGAGCTGGAGGCCTGATCAGAGCTGCCTAAATGGGCAGTCTTCCCTCTGTTCAGGTACTGGAGTATAAAATTCTCCATTGGTTCCCTGCCCCCAGTCATTTCATTGCTGGAAATCACTCACCCTCGCTCCCCTTTTCACCTTTGGCTGGTGGACACTGGACACCATTTCTATGGTCTGGCCAGTGCGGAGTACCTGGTGGGTGCTGTATTGTATTACATGTATTACCTGTACTCTAATTCTTGCATTTGCTGTTAACTTACTACAGTTTGTAATAGATAGTAGCATGGGTTCCAGATCCACAGTTGCAGTTACTGGGGCTTCCCCAGCATCGGTATGCTATGTAGGTCCCCTTACAGGGATTCAGGGGTGTGGGAGGAAGCGCTCATGCACAGCACTGGCAGGGCATGATTCTCCCAGACTCCCTAGTGACAGAGGGGGCTACCGGAGGGATCTGTACATAGAGTAGGCCATTCCTGTCATCCCGGCCATTCCTGTAATCCCAGCTCTTCAGGCAGCAGGCTCACCAATCAACAGGTGGGTTGACTGATGCCCAGATCGGGTCCCACACATATGCCAACCTTTCAGCAACTATAGCCAATAAAGACGTGACCTTTGTTCTTCCAATTCTGAGTTTGTGTGTTCTGTTCCTGCGTCTCTCACCCTGAGCATGCAAAGGTCTTTTTATATTCTATATTTAAAAAATACTGTAAATATCTAAATTAAAACAATCATTATAAAATAATTTCAGAATGCTTTTGATTAGGCCAGTCAGGCAACTTCATACATTAGTCAATATCATTTTATGACCCTAAAGTTTTAATATGTACACAAAATCAAAACATTCTTTGGAAGAAACCCTACGTTTTCCCAATATGAGAACAGAAAAGGGAAGAAAGCAATTCCTTTCAAGGAGCTAAGAAAGCTCAAATGACGATGTGCATAATCATTTAAAGACTATGGCAGCAATTTCATAATACTTGTTTGTTGCTACATTGCCAGAAATTTAATAGAAAAAAGGAGATTTTGTGGAAAATATTATAATTGAAGTATGAAGAGCATTTTCTTGAACTAAAATAGCAAAGAACAACAGCAAAAACAAACATCAAATCTAGAGCTAGAGTGTCTCAATATTATGACACTACTTTTACAATAAATCAGACCATTAATTCATTTAGCTCAGTGCTTGGTTGGAGCTCTCAAAAGTTCCAGACATGGGACTTTCACAGTTCTAACTGGAGATACCAAGAGGTGAATGTCAGACTCCTTTCATGTAGACTTGTATCTATGCTGCTCTGTGGTTGGGGGGAACAAGGCTTTTCACACAGCAGCCAATCAGGGCTATCAGACAATGCCTGCCCACCCTAGTTCCTTCCAGGGAAGGAAGAAAGAAGAATGAAGAACAGATCTAGTGGCTCTCAAAGACCAATGGAGACCTCTTCTTTTCTGGTGGTGTGAGAACAGCTGTTATCATCATCAGCTCTCCCACCAGCTCTTTCCATGACATCTAATATCAATAAGGCAGAAGCATGAAAGTAGCATCTATTTTAAAAAATGATACTTGTCCGTTTATGGTAAATCTCCTTGTGGTACGAATTATCAGCTACTTTGCAGAATCTCACTGGCTTACTGGTGCTACTTTTGGAACAGTTGCTCTATGAAAGATGACAGCAGCTTTTACTAAACCCAGAAACCAAAACAATACTTACGGGAAATATCCCGTCTAATTCTTGCCTTTAAAAAAGAGAGAGAGATTGAGAGAGAGAGAGGCAGAGGGAGGTGGAGTGACATTTTCAAAGCCTTGTGAGAACAAGGTAAATGTTCAGTCACTAGCAATACTAGTGGTATTCCCTAGGAATAGAATTTGAGATACGTGTTTATTTTTTCCTGAAGATACTAGTTGGTTGTTTTTTTTTCCTACACAGAACATAGCTAAACTGTGGAATTTGTTATAGTAGGTAACAATGACTATCAAACTGCAGGGCTTTAAAAGGGAGTTAAATAACTTCATGAAAATTAATGCTATCAATACTTACCAGTCAAGATGGCTACACATTCTTTCTAGTATACTTGCACAGCAGTTGCTAGGGCAACAACCAAGATACCGCTGTGTGCTCACACCCAGACATGAGCTTCTAATAGATTGATTGACAAGTTTGGAAACAAAATGCTGAACTAGGAGTATATCTGCACTACACATTTATATCAGTTTCATCCCATGTTAACTGCCAGGACTGAGATCTGAGATCTGTAGTTTCATAAGGTACTTCGAATTATCTACTAGACAGCTCTACTGCCTATCTGGAAAGAATTATAATTTTCTTGGAAAGTACTTGCTGTCAGGCCCACTTCAATTCATGGCAACCCTATGAATGAGAAACCTGAAAGAGCCCTGGTCATCAACTCAGGTCTTGCAAACCAGTGGCCAAGGCCTCTTTGATTGAATCAATCCACCTAGAGTACACTCTTCCTCTTTCCCTACTGCCTTCATTTTACCTAGCGTTATTGTATTTTCCTTTTTTCTAGAAATATTTTTATTAAAATTTAAAGTGAAAATAAAAAAACCTTCCCCACTTCCAAGTTTTTTTCTTTTTTTCCAGTTGAGTCTGCTTATTTACATTCCAGTCATACATAGTTTCTCTTCAAAAGGTAATCTTACATTGTTACATCTTACATTGTTACATTGCTGCTTTGTTACATTGCCTTATTACATTGTTGCCTTGTATTATATACAATCTTACTTTATTCTTTTCCTTTTCTGATTGCTATATCTTTATCCAATTTAAGACTTCTCTCCATTCCCTTTCAAAGTTCTGGATAGACTTATTTTTCAGTGAAAATGTTAGCTTTTCTATCTCTATCATATCCAGAACTTTTAATTTCCATTCTTTTATATCAACATGGTTCCATTCTTTCCAATATTGTGCATATGTCAATCTTGCAGCAGTTATCAAATATAGATGTCTTCTGATGACATCTTATCTCTCTTTGTTGCCCCAACATATTTAACAAATAAAACTCTGGCTTCATTTCAAAATTTAAATTGTAAATTCTTTGAATTTCATCATGTATTTCCTTCAAAAATTTCCTTGCTATCTTACAGGTCCATCACATATGAAAGAACGACCTCACCTTTTCATCACATTTCCAACATCTTTCCAACATCCATTTTTAGTTATTTTCTGCAACCTTTTAGGTGTCATATACCATCTATGTAGCATTTTATAAAAGTTTTCTCTTAAATTTTAAACTTGGTGTAAATTTTATGTCTGTTTTCCATGCCCTCACCCATGTATTGGATGTCCAATATTTTGTGCCCATCTAACCATATTCTCTTTAACAGTTTCTGATTCCATTTCTCTTTGCAACAATAGCTTATAGAATTTGGAGGTTCTCTTCTTTTGGTCCTCCTACATCAACACATCTAATTCATTTTCTTTTCTTTCAAATCCATATGATTTTTGATCCATTTTAAATCTCTCTTTAAGTTGTCTCCATGGGAACCAATTAAATTCATGTCCCAAAGCCTTTAATTCTTCTTCTGTGTGCATTCTTGGCTTATCTCCTTCCCATTTCAACAAATCTTATAGGTTAGTAAATTACCTTGTTTTGTTAGGGCAATTTTTTGTGCTTCTTGAGGTGAGGTCCAAATCGGAAGTCCTCTATAAAATTTATGCTTTATTTGTGACCACACTTTCAATAATGTCTTTCGAATACCATTATTATTAAACGCTTTATTCACTGTTATTTTGTCATACCGTAAGTACCTGTGTCATCCATTATTAATTCCTTCCAGTTCTTTACATGTTGCATTTTCTACATGTACCCAGTCTTTGATTAAATATAAACAGCATGCTTGATAATAGGTTTTTAACAATGGCACATCAAATCCTCCTCTCTCTTACATTACTGTATTTTCCAATGAATCATATCATCCGATGGTATGTCCAAAGCTTCAGTTTAGTCTTAATTGCTTCTAGTGAAAATTCAGGCTTGATGTGCTCTAAGACACATTCATTTGTCTTTCTAGTTGTTCCCAGTATCCATAAAACTCTTCTTCAGTACCACTGAAGCTGGGTACCACTTCTGTACCATTTAAATAAGCTGGATTTCTTGCTGTTAGCCTTGTTCACTCTCCAGCTTTCACAACCATCCACAGAAATCAGAAATACTCTGGCCTGGATCATTCTGGCTTGGTATTTAATAACTTTAAATGTAAGCAACTTTTCTATTCCCTTCATAGCTACCTTTCCAAGCATTAGACTTCGTCTGATTTCTTGACTATGGTCTCCATTTTGGTTAATGACTGACCTGTTTCAGAGTCTTCTCTGTCCATTTTAAAGTTACGTAAATCATTGGTGATCATTATATTTGTCTTCCTAATATTCAACTGTAAGCTTGCTCTTGCATTTTCTTCCTTAACTTTCCTCAGTAGTTCTTCTAAGCCTTTGTTATTTTCCACAAGTAATATTGTGTCATCTGCATATCTAAAATTGTTGATATTCATTCCCCCAGTTTTCACACTTGCTTTCTCTGTGTCTAATCCTGCTTTCTGTATGATATGTTCTGCAGATAAATGGAAATATATTGGGTGAAAAAAGGCAGGCTTGTTTGATCCAGTAGCCAGTGAGAAAACCATTCTGTTTCTCCATATTGAGTCTTGACCTTGGCCTCTTGTCTAGAGTATAGGTTATTCACCAGGACAGTAAGATGTTGTGGCACTCTCATTTCTTTTAAAATGAATCATAATTTCCCATGATCTACATAATCAAAGGCTTTGCTATAATTGATAAGGCAGAGGTTGATTTTCTTCTGAAATTCTTTGGTCTGTTCCATTATCCCAACATATGTCTGTGATATGGTCCCTGATACCTCTTCCATTTCTGAACCCAGCTTGGACATCTGGCATTTCTCACTACGCATATGGTGAAGTAAAAGCTGTAAAATCCTGTAAAATCTTGACCATCACTTTGTTTGCATTGTCAATCAGTGCAGTAATCCGAGGGTTACTACACTCCTTGGTGTACCCTTTCTTGGGGATTGGAATGCAACAATGCAATCCATTATTCCTATTATTAGTCTTATTGCTTTTGTATTATATTATGTCAAAATGTCTTTTCCACAGGATTGCAGACTGATCATTTATTCATTTATACTGACTCTAAACTGTAACATTGAAATATACCTACAAACTGGAACACAGGCAATGGAAAACTGGACTTTGATTTATGTTTTATATTCTCCCTGCTTTAAGAACTTGTATGTATGCATTTCTTTGTTGGTTATTAGGAACACATTCAAACTACAAAGAACATATGAAGTGCATGGCATGAAATCTGAAACTGGTCAATGGATAAGAATTCTTTGAACTGTTTTAAGACTTTGTTAGGAAGTACACATAAAAATTCACAGAAAATTTTGGGCAATGCCTTTCCTTGTGTCAGCTCAATAGTGAGTGAACCACAGTCTAGGGAAAGAGAAAATATGTAGGATGATTCTCTAGAATTTGCCTGACCCCTATTTCACCTCCCTCCCTTCAACCTGTCCATTATTTCCTCATCACAATGCTTCCATCACCACTAGATCTTCTAGAGCCAGCAGTTCTTGGCGCTTAGAAAAATATTAGAAGCATCTTCCCTTATCTGCTGAACACAAGTGCCAGCCGCTCTATTTACACATTCTTATTCAACAGAAGTATTCCCTCTTTTCTGATCTCTGGGCTGGACCCAGACTTAGAGCCCAATTCTAAGTGGACAAGATTAACCACTATCATTTGAGCTGAAATCTTTACAAAAGACCCATCAGTCTTTCAGTTTGTATAGCAAGGGAGTATAGAACAATTCCAGGATTGATAAACATATAAACAAAGTGTGTCAAGAAGATAATTCAAGAATACGTGGAGTATGCTATGAATAGAGAAATCCAGGTTCAGATCATTATCCAGCCAAGAAAATCACTAGTTACCCTTGGACTGGATGCTTAATCTATCTCAGAGTGTTATTGGGAAGGTAAAACAAGAGGAGAACCATACATACTGACTTGCAGTCATTGGGGGAAAGATGGGATATAAATGCAATACATGGAAGAAAAGGAGTGTGTGGAGATCATGGTTCTTCTTTGTATCAGAACAGAAGCATTACCTGCAGTTTGCAATGTTTGTCAAATAACTCCTTTGAAAGACAGGAAAATTCTTTGTGCAAAAGGCATGTTTTGCTAGTACCAAGATACTTTATTTAACAACTTCACAATAATTTATACCACAACAATTGATCCACAATGGGCCCACATATGTAATAGCATGAAAAAACAATAGAGAAGTTACTGGTGGTTAATAAACAAACATGCTTTTTAAAAGAAAAATAATAATATGGACATTTAAATAGAGATCACTATAAACCTAAATTCAAGGACCCAAATATGTCACAGATTTTAGACTAACATTTGCCCTCTATGTGAGCCATGAAACTTTGTGGACCCAACGGAATGTTCAGCTCTCACTAAGTGCTTGAATGTGGTCACATTATTCAAAATTTATAGGCTGGTGAGGGAAACTGTGTTAGCTAAAGCCATGTTTCAAGAAAGTTGTTAACATGAGTCAAAGCTTTTACAGGCGGACCTTTAATTTTATTTTAACAAAAGCCTGATGTGATTTTGATCGTTCTTCCTGGTAAAAACTTGGTAACTTGTATACAAGATCTTCCCTGCTGGTTTTCTTTTACATGTTTAACCCAGAGGTTTTCTAGCCCTTGATAAATTCACATTTATTTAATTATGCCCTAAGTTTGGCTATTCTTCAGCAAAGTAGACATCGGTCCAGACTTGCATATAATTAATCAAAGCAGCCAATGTTATCATATATAACTGAAAGCTTCCTGGATTTAGCAGTATTATTAGCATGCGATTAATAAGCAGTTAATGAAAACCAGCCCCCGTAACACATTTGTTAAGATATTTTATCTTACTTCAAAGTTCTGTGGCAAAGTTTGTATCCATAGTTAAGACTCCTGCTTTACTTACTAATACATTGTTAAAAGGACCATCTGGTCAAACAGCTGACAAAATTCAAACATATGAGACCCCATTTGTTCCTCCTGGGATATATATGTGTTGTGTAATGATTAGGCCAGTTGATACTGGTTTTAATCTAACCCAACCACATTCAGTTTTATTCCATGCACTTTATAGCTATAAAGCTATGGACAAAGCTATGACGGCTTTGTTGATGAAATAGGGTTACTGAGAATTAAGTGGGATGGATCAGTATGCTTGGAGAATGCCACGGCTTGCAGTAGTGGGGTGTTGGAGAAACAGGCATCCCTGAACTGTCGAATGATGACAGAGCATATTCAATGGCCACAGAATGCTAAATTGGGAGGAGGAGCATTGGAAAACTTTACAGTACAACATTTTGTTTTCAATAACAGTAACAATAATAGCAGCAATAACCGTAGATGACACTTACTTGAGGACCAGGTTGACCCTGCAAAGGAAACAAAAAGGAAGAGTTACAAAAGGCCCAGACTTATTTGCCCAAAATATGTTGGTCTCAGCTTTCTAAGACAGAACAATCAGCTCGATTTTTAATGGGAGAACAATAAAGGTAAACTCCAGAGCTAAAGCCCAGAGTCTAAGAACTCTTGGTTAAAACTGCAATTAGCTCATTGGTTAGAAGTAACATGGGACTGACAGAATTATTTCAACAAAAAACTTCAGTTAAGAAGGCAACTTATTTATGGCTTCTAGTAAGTTTAAGGCAAACCAGAAGCATGTTCAGTGTGCAATATGTGGTAAAAGAACAGGATGGTTTTATTTTCAAAATGTGCTGTTAATGACTTACTTAAAATGCATTTGTCAAAGTGACATAGTTGGAACAAAACCAGTCATTTCCAACTACTTGACAATTCCCACAGCATGCTATGAACCTGAAACCAGAATATTCTAGAGGTAGCATCATTGGCTGAAACTGGTGTGCTTTATAGCAGGGCCTTAAAACATATTCTTATAAATTATGTCACTGAAAATACTAAGTTATAACTAACTTAGAAAACAACTCTAAGCTTCTATACTTGTATGCAACTCCTCTTGAAAAAAATTCAAATTACTATGTCACACTCCAGATCCAACAGGTCCCTAATTAGTTGTTAAATTCATTTGTTATTTCTTTGAATATCATCCAAAGGTGACATCACATCATATCCTCACGACAATTATCCTGAAAACTGCACATACAATTTTCATAAGGTATGATTATCTAGATTATTCAAATCAATTTGCACCTTCACTGAGATTCTAGCATTATTTGCCACTGAAATGTCATTCAGCAAAAGAAATATAAATAGGCCCTGGATTTGAGGACAATATTGGACAGAAAACATTAAGACAAATACATATGTATTATATATATATATATATATACACATATATATATATGCACACACATACATTTCTTAAAATTCAAAAACAGGAAACAAGTCAAAGAGAAGGATGGTCTACTAGAAAAGAAGTTAAGAAAAGAAGGAAGATAGTATGTGTTTGTGTTGCTCTTCTCTGGAGGAAAAGTTGGGTGGATATCCAAATACCTAGCGTTCATGAGAAGGTAACTGATTGTGTGTCTGAAAAACTAAGTCAAACATTTTTCTGTTGTCCAGTTAATTTTCTGAGAGTCTCTGGTCCAGAAATTTCTAAACTTTTGATTGGAAAGGTCTAGATACCACCCCTGAGCTAGCTAAATACCATATTCCTGAGTCAGGCAAGTCTGATGTTCTGAAGCCAGCAGAACCCAGGCCTGACATGCCTTAGATAGTGAGGTTCAACATGCTGGAGCTGGCCATACTAGGCACCAATGAGCCAATAAACCCTGAAAAACACAAGTTGGCTATATCAAGAATCTCTGCGCCTGAACCCTTCATGCCCATGACAACCTTGGCATCTCCTGAGCCTGGCGGTCTATCACTGGGATAGGTTCTCCAGCAGTGAGAGCTTGATAATCTCAGCAGTGTTCCCAAGCAAGAATCCCAGGACGGGCAATGAAATACCAGGCTGCAGGCCAAGGAAAATGTCCCTTTAAGGCAGTGGTTCTCAACCTGTGGGTCCCCAGATGTTTGTGGACTTCAGCTCCCAGAAGCCCCAGCCACTATGGTCAATGCTCAGGGCTTCTGGGAGCTGAAGTCCAAAAACATCTGGGGACCCACAGGTTGAGAACCACTGCTTTAAGGATTCCTACTTAGTAGAAAGGTGTGGAGTCTGGAGTGAGCATTTCCAACTAGCAGTGTAAGATGGCTCAGTTCAGCTCTGGCTACTGCTGGAGCAAAGTCCACATTTGGAATTGGTGGTGTCCTTCTTCCTGCCTGCCCCAAGGAGCATTGTTGCATTCATTGTTACATACACTGTTATATTCAGAACATTTATTCACACCTGAGTATATGAAGCATCTGCCTAGAAACCAAAGCAAAAAGGCACAAGCAACTTCCTAGATGTCCAGAGAGAAGACTATAAAAGGTGACCATATAAGGCTCAACAAAGTGATTTTTCAATACTTGCTTTTCTGATAGTATTGGCCTAAGCTCTATTGTTTATCCAAGCTCGAGTAGATCTGCTGAATCAATGTCCTTGTAAATCCCACTGATAAAATGGATCGTCTCTAATAGCAGACAACCAATTGATTTTACTATATTTTGTAATAATCAACATATTTCCTCAAGTGATCCATGTTTCTTACTGCACTGAAAAATTCAAAGTTGCTTATCATAGATTTAGTATTCAGTGTTACTTACGTTACATATGTACAGATGCCTATACTCTGATCACAATTTAGGGCAAAATTTTGTTTTCTTTTCTACTAACAGACATTAAAGTTAAAAATAAGGGCCATAATATTCTTATTGTAGTGATTGCTCTTTAGTTTCATAAGTCTAATTCCTTTAAATACAGCTGAGTCACTTTGGGCCTCCTACTGGAGAAAGGCAGGATATAAAACAGAAACACATATGTATACGTGCTCTCTCTAATAACCTGCACTGTTAGCAGAAATATCTCTTGATCTACATAGGTGAGTGTCCCAAGTGCTTTGAATAGGGTTAACATACTTAAGAATGAATGTGTTTTACCACAAATATTTTATGCTCTTTGTGTAATCTTCCTGTATATTCCCCAAACATCTTTTCATAAAATTAACACTATATTAAGGGGATTTATACAGGAGTTTTTACTACCCCATTTTTCCCTTAAGGAGATTTAGTTGTCATTTCCTGAAGGTAGATTCAACTTTCTAGACTTGAATTTCTATCACAAAGCACACCTCTTTGATTTTAAATTGTTAATTCCCACCACTATACCAGCATCGTATAGTGGTTTGAGACTAGGACTTTGGCAAACTGGAGTCAAGTTATACTCTTTCAACCTCAGAGGAAGGCAAAGGCAAACCCCAAGAAAACCCTGTGATTGGTTCACCTTAGGTTGCCATAAGTTGCAAACAACTTGAAGGCACCCAACAACAATTCCTATCACTACCAAACTTTTTTTTAGATTTACAACTACATTTTCTTTTTTAAAAAAAAGATTTGGCAGGCAATAGTGGAGAGCTCTATGTTTGTTTGTTTTTTTCAGAAAGAGATTGACCACTTCAACTAAATTCAGACGATGTATCACAGACAATACATTTTTGGAGCATATGATGTGGTCATGTCTAATACTCAATTGCTTCGATGAGAAAAATTTAATTATATTTATAAACACACATCCACTTTTCAACCATAGTTCTTCAACTTCGAACTTTACTGATGATCAACATGGTTGTAGTCTATGTGCCTTTAAAAGACATATATTGCAAGGTTGTAACAAGAAAAGTATCCACAATATATCACTCAATGACCAAAAAGTCTCACTGATTTATCATGAATGTGTATCCCACAGATAAAGATTCTGTAGACATTTTAGAGCATACTATCAGTTTATACTAATGTATATGTCTAGCTCACAATCATGTCCTTTGTATTTCTCTCTCCTCCCTTTCTCTCTTCTTAATGAGATTTTAAAACACAAATGCAAAAGGAAAATGAACACAACAGAACAAAAAAGGAAGAGGAGAACTATATAAGATATGAGTATGGGCTATGTGTGAAATAATTCATTATTTAATTTTTAGTAAACCCCATTCATGATTAAAAGTGCCATTTCATTTACAAATGGTAATTTTTGTAAGATATGTTAGCTAAGGTTGAATTGTTATTGCCTTTTATTAAATCACTATTCACTAGCCAAACATTTTGATTACTCAAATTTGTACATAACTTTAAACCTTATTTTAAAAACTTTACATACTAGTATTGCTTTCTTAGAAATAACTTTTTACTGTTAATTGTTACATTCTACAGAAGTGTTACTAATATGTAACTTTTTAATTAATTTTTCATATAAAAAAACCTTAGTAAATAAGAAAAATTGTGCCAGTCCCTTAAAAAATAACGCACCAACATTTTGAAAGTAACCACTAAATAACACTCATTACACCAAAAAGTAACAATATTGGTAGCTTTTATTTTGCAAAAGCAAAATAAAAAGCAATGTTGGTAGCTTTTATCTTGCAAAAGCAAGAATAGATTTAACACTCCATTGGCATGAGAGCCAATAGTCATCACTAGAATATTCAGATGTTGGTAAGACATATTTTGATCTTTATCACCCCTGCCAATAAATTAATAGCGTTTCCTCTTTTAACTTTTGCAAACTAAAGCAGTTGATCTTTCTGTAATTCAAAGGATGCAGCTTTGAAAATATAATTGCAGTGAAATTACTGAGAGAAAAGTTTAAGCCCATCTTTGACTTCAGCATTTCTTTGTAAAGTCACTCTTAAAAGAAGCAGAGGATCAATTTAATTAATTTTGGATGTGTTTGGGGGTTTTTTTTTGTTTGCTTGTTTTGGTTGGGGGGGTGGCAAAAAAACTTCAGTCATTTTTCAATAATTATCACTAAAGAGGAGCAATAAATAATCCAAGCAAATTACAGAATCAGTACTATTCTGGCTTTTAGTAATATAATGGGCTTCATATGGAATATCTAGTTTTATTTATGTTCAAGCATTAAATAGGTTAGATTTAACTTTGACTAAACATTGAAATCCTACAGATTAAAGAGTACACTGGACAGCATAGATTATTGAATATGAATCAACTGCTCTTACAGCAAGGTGACAAATAGCATTCCTATGTGAGACTGGAGACAATAATTTGCAAGGCAGTTCATCTAAACAAGGTTGGGAATGTTATAGAGATGCTTCTAGGTTACAAGTTATAGGATTCTAGTTTAGGGAATATTAACCAATACAGTCTATAAATATATCTTTCTTGTTATGAATGTCCTGACAAGCTTTTTCTGAGTGAAAAATGGAAGAAGAAGAAGAAGAAAAAAAGAAGAAGAAGAGCATCAACCAATATTTTCTGAATTTTAAGTGAATTTGGAGAAAGAAAGAAAGCAAGGAAGACTTAAGTCAAGTTGATAAGACATTTTTTAACGTTTAGCCTAAATCCAATTATTAGCCCAAAAGAGGTAAACCTACTGGAATAACAAAGCTAGACTTATCAAGTTCCTATTGAACTGGAACTAACAAATGAATTTAGAAATGTGTTTCTTGATAGCAGCAAATTATGGATTATATATAATTCTGCATAAATTATTTGGGAAGAAAAGAGAAAATTTCCTATAAAGGTCCAGTTTGGGGGAAGGGGTAAAACAATTACCTACCAGCTTTCCATCCAAACCAATTGGACCCTAGGACAACCAAAAAGCCAAAACAACATAAAACTGTTAAATCAAATGAATTCAAATTTGCAGAATAGTTTTGACTATTATTTGCTGAAGGGCAGCAGTTAGATGTAATCTCCTCAGGGCATCTCAGTCACCAAAGCTGAGAGAAGCAAACAGCAGCAGAAGCAAATATAGAAAGGTATTAATCAGAACAGGATGTTGGAAAGTAACCAGACGGCTGTTTGTGTGTAACAAGAAGGAGAGCAGGAGAGCCAGACTGGCAGCCATAAATGTATTTTGCAACACAATATATGAAATAATGCATCTGGATTTTGTATTTCTTTTTGAACAATTAGGTAGCTGCATGAGGTAAGTCCAAGACTGTAAGGCTGTTATCACAATTATGGTTTTAAGAACATATGTCAAGAGCAAACATGTCTCTAAGTTTTTGGATGTAATTCAATTTTTTTGTTGAGGTCATTAAAATGATTTCAATCATGAAAGAAACATTATTCAATAGTTCATATCTGGATTTCTTACAGCCCAATCCTATACATATCTTCTCAGAAATAAGTTTTAATCACTTCAATGAGACTTACTCCCAGATGGAACAGAAGGTAAGAAATAATGCATAAATAAAAGATAGCAGCCAAAAATACTTCAGTATTGCCACAGTTTCTAGAAAGAGGAAAACTTCAGAAAATCCTTTACCTTATAACTACTATATCAGTAACTATTGTTTATGGGTAAGAAAGCCTGATTACTTTTTCCTGCACAATAGATGGATTCTAAGTTCAGAGAGAAAAATACTAATTCATTAATAATGGGACTGCATCTGATTCTATTTTGATGCAGCTCAGAATCTTATCTCACGTTTATCTGTTACAGTTTGTTGTTATTCATCATTCAAAATTAGACAAGCACCAAAGTGGTTGAGGAATAAATGAAGTAAACAGAGTCTGTGAAAATAAATCTAAATCCATTGACTTGTTTTAAATATTCTATATTCAAATATTCTAGGATTCAGCCTACAAGATAATTTATGTAGACAGCTGAATCTAGTAACTAGTGCAATAAAAGATTAATTGTGCTGGTTTAAATTTACGGTCTCGCTGGGGTTTTTTGTTTTTGACCCTTTTTTTAAATCTTTCAAGAGCTTTGCTTTCCTGACAGTATTATTCATGTATATACAATACAATCATGACCCTGACATTTAGATACGCATGAGGAACAGTCATTGTTGAAGCTACTGTTTGATATGAATCTTCAGATTCTACCCCCAAATATTCTTGATGTTCAAGCCATCAACTCAAATATACACCCCTTCTGTCTTTGGATGATGTTCTCACCACACTCTGAAAGCCTATTTTTATCACCAAATTTCTTGAAGTAATAATTCAGAATTTGCTAATTTTACTGGGGAAAGTAAGAGTTTAGGCTCTCATTCTGCCAATATCTGTTTGAGAAACAGATCTTGGCCATTTCCGCACTACACTGTTATAGTGCTATTATTCCACTTTCAACATTCTGTGGAATTCTGGGGGTTGTAGTTTAGGGATGAGCCTCTAGAATTCTCAGCCAGAGAGCACTTTGGCCCCAGTAAACTACAAACCCCAGAATTCCACTGGATGTTAAAAGTGGAATAATAGCACTATAACAGTGCAATGCGGAAATGGCCCTTGTCTCAGATTCAATGGTCAAGATGTTGTTATGAAGCCATATAAAACTATAAATGGTAGAGAAATTACCTCTCTTCCATAGATTTCACCACCCACTCTTGGGTGGTGTTTGGTGGAATAGGGCTTGTTTACAGTACCATGGCTTACTGGTAACGAGGTGGAAAAGTCTTCTCTGTAGTATCCCCCCACTACGTGAAATTATCTTATCACTCATCACTTATTGCCAGTTTGGTTGAGCCTTTCGTTCAGCCCAGCTTTTTCATGACTACCAATACTGGCAGCTCTGTCAAGGCATTGTTTTATGAGATATTTTACTGTTTTATTCTGTTACTGACTGACTGGATAGGATGTTCTTACACTTCATTCTGTAAATCACTGAAGTAGGGTTCCATGGGCCAGAGCTGGTTCCTGGAGAGCTTTCTGGAAGCAAAGAAACAATTGTAGGCAATGAGCACAAATATGGGACCAATCCATTGGCACACTGAGAGGTGGGGAATACTGATCCCCACACCTAATAGCTTAAGAACCACTGCTGTTACAGTGCTAGGATCCAGCCATTTTTCCATCTCATGGAATTCTGAGACATGCAATTGAGGAAGGGGCATTGAGATTCTCAGCAAAAGAGCTACACTCCTTCACCAAACTACAAACTTCATAACTCCATAGGCTCTTACCATAGCAGTTAAAGTGGAATCACAATACTATAATTGTGTGGTGTGAAGAACCTCCTAATGTGGGAATAGTGGATTTGGAGGTATTTTTTGGTGGGCTTAAGCTGTGTTGCTTTACCTATAGTCAAGCTATATGTTTATAAATAAACAAAGAACAACATAATGCCAGTATGTATCCTACTATCTCTCTCATAAGGAAACCCTGCCTGCGTAGGCATTACACTCCTAGAGCTTCCTACTGCTCTAAGAAGTGGGTACACATGCATGTACCAGTGTTTACTGCGTAGGCTTTAATTTTAATGACCATGAACAGTATGTAGAATAGATGACATTTAAAGGATTTTCATAAATGTCATGTTTTTTCACTTGTAAAACTGCTTTAATCATACCTTCTAAAATACTGTTGAAGATTGCTCAAGATCAGTGGTATTTTATTTTATTTAAAAGTCTAATATTTAAAAAAGGAGATGAGGTGATCAAGTTTCACAGCTGGAAGAAGTAATCTGAAGATAAGAGAAAGAAGCTACTTATATGGTATCACTTGGGATTTTCACAGAATCTTAAGGACAAGTGTCATAAAAAGAGCAATGTTCCACAAGTATTAATACCTAAAATATTTGAAAACAAAATGCCCAAGTACAGCAAAACTGGTTCCCAGTTCCGCCTGCCTACTCATAAAATGTACCCAACATAAATTGTCCTATAATATAATAACAAACAATTGTATAATAATAGTCTTTTCCTTGGAAGGCTGTTTTTTTAACACCCTTGCATAATTACATTCACAGATCAGCAACCACAATTGGGGCTGGAATTCAAAAGAGCTCTCAGGCTCAAAGAGCATTTCTGACAACATGCCCGGGGTGACACAAAGGAAGCTACTGTGCTCCAAACACTTTTGAAAAATCTGACCTTGAATTGAAGCTTTACTCTTTTGAAAACATATCTCTAAATTTGGATGTTGAACACTCGAAAATCAAGCCCTAAGGACTTTGAAAATCTGTCCCATGCACACAAATACAATAATTAAAGATTGGCTCTCGTTTTAAACATATTTACTATGAATTACATTCCACTGAAGTCAAACAAGGCTGTGAATGTGGCTTAGAATGGTACTGTTTATTACCATGGATGTTGGTATGTGTAGTAAAGGAGGATGTGTGAAGGATTCTTGGATGGGGGGGACTTACTTCTACAGTCCACTGTAGAAATATTTGCTAATCAGTCTTTGCCATCCAGGCAAATAAATAGAGATATACCCTTTCAATGGCTCTAGGGTGTGAGCCAGGCAGGGTGTGAGCCAGCTGGTAGCTGGGTTTTAACAGTGTGGCCTAGGACAGGCTCAGCTGCTTTACAGCACAGTTTTATGTCTACTCAGAGGCAAGTCTCATTGTTTTCAGTGCATCTTACTCCCAGGAAAGTGTATGAAGGGCTACGGGGTTTTAGCACAATCCTGTACCCACCAACCAGAGACTATCTGAAAGGAGGCCCCACTGATTGCACTGTCAATTATTTTTATGATACCTGAAAAGAGGATGAACCAAGATGAAATTCCAGTCAGATGTCTCCACTTTCTACTTATCTCTGAGGCCTATATTCCATATAAATTTCTTACACTCCATACAAATTTCTACATATTTCTGACTACCTCCTTCTTCCTAATTTTGCTGGCATGGTTGGATGGGGAGGTATTTTTGGAGGAAAAGAAAATGAGTTTCATTTTGTTATTCAGTTAAAAGTTTCACTGAATTCAGTGGGATTTATGTCTCAGTTGGCAGGCATAAGACTGAACTGTGAACTATGCTTAGGGAATCTGAAACCTGGGAGAAGCCCCTGCCCTGTATCATAATCTTTATACTATTGATACTTTTTCTTGCTTTAGCAACCTGTAGGACATTATCAGATTTGGGCTGCCACTTCTTTCTTCCTAGCAGGATTCTTCTGCCTTTCATCAGAATTTGGGAACGCGTACATTTTGGATTTTTTAACTACAACTCTGAGAATCCTTTAGCCAGTGGCTATACTGGCTAGAAGTTTCTTGGGGTTATAGTTGGAAAAAAGTAACTTTTCCAAACTCTGCATTTGATACCTGCTTAAAGAGCAGAAATATAGTAGATAAACTTCATCTATTACTTCATTCTTCTAGTAGGGCACATATGCTGTATAAAAACGTAAAAAAGCAATAGGTAAAGTGGATTCCAAGACATACTGTAGTATTTCAGTTACTGCAAAGAAGCACTGTTAGAAAAAAAGTGTTGGCAGCTCCTTCTGTATTATCAATCTTCATCTTTGCAGTATTTGCCTGTTTTTTAGGTCCACATTCATCATAATTTGAGAGATAGGCTCTATCTACCTTGGAAACAAACCAGCATTTCTCATTTACCTCACGCCCTTCAACAGGTCTGTAAACGGCCGAGGGTTATTATCTAAGCAAATTATCTGAATTTACAAAGCACTTGTACATTGAACCACAACAGTTCTGAGCATTTTGATATAACCACATCCTGACTGAACAGAAAATTTATTAAGGGATTAAAAAGATGGGGGGTAGACATTTGCCTTTATAGCACAGGCATTACATTAATATTAAAATGCCAATTTTAAAAGTCTTTTTCTGTGTTCAACAGCACTTTTCAAATTATTCACTTTGGGTTCAGGTAAGTTAAACATGAAACATTTTTCTTGTTGTCTTCTCTCTGCTAGTTCACAATTCACTCTGCTGCTCTTCATCAGGAAGCCATAAAAAGCACATTACCACCATTTCTTCTTTCTACCTAAGTTAATTACATGTTTAGCAAGAATGCCTTCAAACTAGTAACTTTTATGTGGTGCCATAATAGTCTGATGAGATTTCTTTGTTACGGGAGATTTAGAATTTAAGTACACAGTGAATGTGTTGTACGCACATCTACCTCCATCCTCCCGCTGCCTGCCTTTCAAAGAAGCTATTCTCTGGAATGCTTAATGATTTCTATTAATGAAACTTTCTGCCATTTTTTTGAAATTCAAAACTCACTGCTGTTAAAATAAAAAATGAGAAGACACAAGTTTTTTTTTGCCAAGCTTATGAAATGAACTGTAACATGAAAGCTATAGTTCAGTATTAGCACACATGTTCTGCATACCAAAGGTTCCAGGTCCAACTCCAGCATCTCTAGAGTTTCAGATTCTTCTCTAGATTCCCGGAACTCTTCTATCAGTCAGTTTAGGGAATAACAAGATAGATGAATCAATGGTATGGCTTGATATTGTCTACATTATATTTGAGCAACTGTAATTTCTGGATGTTTTTGGCCTACAAATCCCATCAGCCCTTGACAACAGAGCTAATGGTAAAGGATTACAGGAATCGCCATCGTTTCTAAACTCTGGTCTACACTTCTTCATAGTGGCTTTCCCAAGCTTAAAGCTCTAGCATCTCTACCTCACAGATGGTGAGGAAATGCTGACAATTCTACCAAAATGTGTAATTCTCCACTTTCTTCAGCAAGAACTCCTCTGGCTAATAACCATGATATCCTCCAACAGCCATAGAAAGTCAAAGTGGTTGTTGTGGTGGTGGTGGTTATTGTTGTTGTGTGCCTTCAAGTCATTTCCAATTTATGGCAATCCTAAGAGAATCTATCAAAGGGTTTTCTGGGGCTGAAATGTGACACACCCAAGGTCACCCACTGGGTTTGCATGGCTGAGCATGGACTTGATCCCTGCTCTCCAGGGTCACTCAAACTATTACACCATGCTGGCTCTCAAAGTGACAGCAGCTCCAATAAATTTTTGCAGGTAAAGGTACTCTTTCGTCAATATTGTGCATCCCAACCTACACAGAATCCAGATAATTTAGGTAGTCCTCAAGTTTTTAGTATTTAAGGCAGTACCAAACTTTTATGTTAGTGAGGGAAGGGGAGAGAAAAGCAAAGTGAGAGTAAAGTACATTCCCAACATCAGAGATCTATTTGTGTGCAAGGAGGTTAAAAACACAGTATCAGAACTCTACTATATACATTCCATAACTTGAGTGAGTAAACATGAAGTGAGTAGATTCATGAGTAAGCACTGATGGTCTCACAGACGAAGGAGTCAACTGTTGCATAGCTACCCAGAACAAGAAACAAACAAACCTCCAAAGACAGTTCCTTTCTATGAACTGTACTGTATAAGTATGGCACACAAGTTCAATCAGCCATAAATTCTGCTTTATATTTTGGCTCCTAGATAGTGAAACAATCTTAAGAGGTACATTGATGTCTCTTTCATGAAACTTTCTGCCATTTTCCCAGCTGGGTAAAACATTAACATTGTAGAAACTTCTCTAGAGAAGCTATAATGCAACATGTTCACCAAATTGTTCTTCACAACATTACTTCCTTTTATGCCTGACAACAACATCTATCAAAGGGAAGGGAGTCTGGGCTAAGTGGCTACCTGCCTAAGAGAACTTAAATATTTTGTTTACTTCTGCTGTAGTTAAGTGCTAGATCTTACTGCCAGGGGCAATGTTGATGATATCAATAGCAGTATGCACCTGCAGATGTTCTTTATCCGTTTTATGCCAGATAAAAATCCAGCATGAGCTCCACAGCTGTGTAAAGACTGACGAAACTTAATATTGAGTTGTATCATCCAAACTTATTAGCCAAAAGTGAACAAAAATGAAACCAGTTTAGGTCTGGAAACCATACTTCCAAGTTTAAATTGATCAGTAAGCCAGAAGATGCTCATATTTTAGAAAACTGCCTGTACATGTAAGCATGTGCATTCTCTCTGAGTCTGACACCTTCTTGTGTTTGCCACAGTATTAGCCACATAGTGTTGTGCTAATGTCCTCTAATGCTCCCAACAGCCAAATGAGAAACCATGGTGAGGGCTGTCATCATGACTGTTGTTCTTTTATCTGCTTTGTGCAAACATACAGCAGTAAATTGCAGCAGAAAAGTTTTAATCAAAAAGGGGTAAAGGGCATTTTATCTGATTCACATCCTGCACCTTCCTGGCCTTTTCTTCTAATCCAGTTCAGACAACAAAGGTGAATTAGACTAGGAGAAAAGTTCCTGATGGGGAGATAAAGTGGGACAGAGTAATTAACTTATTTAGCCACTCCTATTTCTGCTAAAAGCAGATCTTACGCATTCCATTGTATATGTAAATAGAGTATATATATGAATGAGCAAAGGTAGCAGCACTGTTGCATCTACTCAGATAACAGAAACTGAACTGAACGGGGGGGGGGAACAACCTTTGATCCAACTCTTAGCTAGTAAGTGTGGCATAAAAGATCAACATGGTTAACATTTGGTGGCACCTGCACAACTAACAATTTAATTATACCGGAAGCTTTTGTAGACTATGGTCCACTTTATACAGAATGGGCTATAGGGCGTGAAAGCTCTTACTGTACTATATTTTTAGGCTGATAAAGATTCACATTTAAAGTTGTGAATAACTGAATATGGCCCCCAAAACCTACCTTTGCATCCTGGCAGCACTGCAACCAAAGCTCTTCCAAGGGACTGCAGACTGGAGCACTGAGGAATAGTATTTTCAGTGCTCTTCTGGTCGTGGGGTACACTGAGACAAATAGTTGTGGGAGGAGCTCAAGAGGTCTCTCCAACTGCTCATTCCAATACACCCTGAAAATGAGAGAGCCCTACAGATGTCATTCCCTAAGCACCTTGATCTGTGATGCCTCAGAAATGGGAGCAGGTGCTGCCAAGCTGGAAAAGTAGGTTTTGGGGGAGTGGTATCATCAGACATAACTACTACTATGTTGCTGTAGTTATTTTGCAGCAACTTGGCCTTAGGGCCACTCCGCACTACACTGTTATAGTGCTATTATTCCACTTTCAACATCCTGTGGAGTTCTGGAGTTTGTAGTTTACTGAGGCCAAAGAACTCTCTGGCTGAGAATTCTAAAACTGCAAACCCCAGGATTCCATAAGATGGTGAAAACGGAATAATAGCACTATAACAGTTTAAGGTGGAAATGACCTTAGTCTTTACAATGCCGTAGGGTTGTTGGCCAGTTTCACTACTATATACTAACATGACTATTCCTTTGAAAAGTGCCAACTAGAAAGTTTGCAAAGAGTGTGAATTGTGGCTATGTCACACATCTTCAACATCTGGCATGTTGATCCAGACCTTATTCAAACAACTAGGGAAGTAGCTCATGCTATCAGTTGTTTCTGATCACATATATTTCACTGTATAGACAAGCTGGTATATAAATAAAAGTCCTAAGCAGAAAAGAAGAGGATACGTAGGACTTAAATTTGTATTTTAAATTCTATTAAATGACATGAAGCCTACTAAGTTTTTAAAATTTTTAACATCTTGAATTGATATTATTCCTATCACGCCTTGTATGATGGATATTTTGTGATTTAAGGGTCTGTGCCTCTACAACAGAGATTGGATTAAAGTGGTTTTTAAGGCTACATTTTTCATCTTGACAAAGATACTAGGTCAAGGATGTGCAACTGCAGAGGAGGGTGACATTTTTCACTCCCACACCCATCAGGGGGCTTGACCACTGGATCTGAAACAACCAGAAGTGACATGACATCACTTCCTGTTTCAGTTTTGGCCAATTTTCATCAAATTTGAGGTGGCTTACATTTCTTTGCTACTTGGGGATATTGAGGTAGGTAACAGAAGCAAAACCCATGTATATCTTTAGCTTTTGGAGACCAAATCACAAAACCTGTGGAAAAAAAATAGTGGAGGCTTTTGGGACTTTATGGTCAGCAAAATTGGGTCCAGCTGGCCACAATCAGTCCACAGGACACACTCTCTTCACCCCTACCAAATATAAGAGATATTTATTTATAGCTCCTGTACCTTTCATTGATGAAGCTTTCTGGACCATTCCAAAAATATTAAAGCCATGAATATATTAAAGTATAAGAATAAAACCCTGCAATGATTAAAAAATGGAATTTGCTACCTTTCAACAGAGTGACAGCTACCATACAGATAGTGCCAAAAGTGGATTAGGCAAATTTATGGAGGATAAGGCTATCAAAAGCTTGTACTGATTATGGACAAATATTAATCTTCAGCATTGGAGGCAGTGTAACTTTCATTAACAATTGCTAGAGGATATTAACAAGGATATGCTATTACATGATGAGGAAAGTGTTCATGTCCTACTGGATGCTGTCTTTCCCTGCTGGTATCTGTCTATTATTATCTTTATTTATATCCTGCCTTTTTCCCAAGACTGGGACTCAAGGCAGCTTCCAAATTTAATTTAAATTTAAACTTAAATGATTACAGTATAATTTAAAAACATATAACAATCTACATTAAAACAGAATTAAACTATTTATATGAAAATTATATGAAAACTATACAAAAGTAATTTAAAACTAATAATAATAATAATAATAATACAATTTAAAACAACATAGTACTCTCATTACAGCTCTTTCCTTGAAAGTCTTAAGTTCAAAAGCCTGTCTGAACAAAAGAATCTTCACTTGCCAATGAAAGAACAGCAAGGAAGGGGCTATTATAGCCTCCTTTGGTAATGAGTTCCAAAGTCTAGGGGTAGCCACAAAAAAGACCCTCTTTCATGTTCCCACCAACCAAACCTGTGGACCAGCCACTGTGGGAAAAGGCCTTCAGTTTGATCAGGCAAGGCTCTTTGCTTGGTCTTAGCAAACATAACATAAAATCTAAAACAAAACAGCCCACTAATACAACCAAAGTAAAACAGTCATGTAAAGATCTAAAAAGCACAGCCACCTATCCACAGGCAAGCTCTAAACATAAGGAAGTGAATTCTACAGGAGAAACTGAGGGAGAGAATGTGGCAAGGGGACAACAAAACTCGCAGTAGAATTAAAGGTGAGAACGAACAAGGCTTTAGATGTCTACCAATGCACAGAGTCTGGGAAACAAAAAGAGGAGCTTGAAAGCTTAGTGCAGAAAGATAAGACATGATTTTATAGATATAAAAGAGACTTGGTGGGATGATGCCCAAGATTAGAATGTAACAACTGGAGGGTATAATTCTTTAAAAACAAAAAAGATGAGGCAAAAAAGGAGGGAGAGAGCACTGTATGTCAAAGACAAATTGACTTCTATAGAAATCCATGAGAGGGATCAGAATGAACAAACAAAGACCATTTGGGTAAAAATAAATGAGAAATTAGGAAATAAAAACAACCATGTGGTAGGAGTCTACCATAGGTCATCATACCATACCATGGTGGACAATGCTTTGAGAAACAAATTGCAGTCATCTCCAAGATGCAAGACTTAATATTTATTGTTATTTTTGTTGCGTCCTTTCAAGTTGTTTCTGACTTATTGTGAGCCTAAGGCAACCCTATCACAAGGTATTCTGGGGATAAGAGTATGTGTGATGTGCTGAAGGTCACCAAGTGGGTTTCCATGGCCAAGTAGGGAATCAAACCCTGTCCTCCAGGGTCATAGGCCATACTAAACTGCTACTCCACACTGGCTCTCTAGTATTCATGAGGGACTTCAACTGACCCGGTATCTGCTGAGACACTAAGTATAGGCTCTCCAACAAATTCCTGATGTGCCTTGCAGACAATTTTTTCTTTCAAAAGGTGGAGGAAGAAACAAGGGGATTAGCAATCCTGGACTTGAGTCTAACCATCAGGAAGGAACCAGGCACTGGAATCAAAGCAGTTGACATTTTAGGAGGAAGTGGCCATGTAATGCCAGAATTCATGACTGTGGGACAGACCAAAGAATATAGGCAAGTATGAGACCTTAGATTTCAGGAAAGCTGATTTTATCAAGCTCAGAGAAATATTGGATAGAATGCCATGACTATAAATGCTAAAGAAAAAGAAAGACATGCAGAAAAGGTGGGAGTACATGATAAAGTAGTTGCTGAAAGCACAATCACAAACAATTCCATGGAAGAAGAAAAATGAAAAACATCTGAAAAAGCCAATATGGCTGCACAGCAAACTTGAGGAGGAAGTGGAAGAAAGAAAGAGCATGTGTAAGGAATGGAAGAAAAGACAAATCACCAAGGAAGAATATAAGTGTGTAGCCTAAGCTTGCAGAAACAGTGTAAGGAAATCATAGAATCATAGAAATGTAGAGTTGGAAGAGACCACACGGGCCATCCAGTCCAACCCCTGCTATGCAGGAACACCCTCAAAGCATTCCCGACAGATGACCATCCAGCCTCTGCTTAAAAACCTCCAAAGAAGGAGATTCCACCACACTCAGAAGCAGCGTATTCCACAGCCAGACAGCCCTGACTGTCAGGAAGTTCTTCCTGAGGTTCAGGTAGAATCTCCTTTCCTCCAGCTTGAATCCATTGCTCCTTGTCCTGGTCTCTGGAGCAGCAGAAACAAGCCCTCTCCTTCCTCTACATGGCATCCCTTCAAATATTTAAACATGGCTATCATACCCCCTCTTAATCTTCTCTTCTACAGACTAAACATACCCAGCTCTCTAAGTCTATCCTCATAGGGCATGGCTTCCAGGCTTCTCACCATTTTGGTCACCCTCCTCTGGACTTGCTCCAGCTTGACCATGTTCTTCTTGAATTGGGGTGCCCAGAACTGGACACAGTATTCAAGATGAGGTCTAACCAAAGCAGAGTAGAGTGGTACCAGTACCTCCCTCGATCTAGACACCATACTCCTATTGATGCAGCCGAGAATTGCATTGGCTTTCTTGGCTGCCGCATGACACTGCTGACTCATGTTCAGCTTGTGGTCTATGAAGACTCCTAGATCCCTTTCACATGTACTGCTATCCAGCCACGTGTCCCCCATCCTATATTTCTGTATTCCATTTTTTCTACCTAAGTGTAGGACCTTACACTTCTCTCTGTTGAATTTCATTTTGTTAGCTGTGGCCCAGCTCTCCAATCTATCCAGGCCATTTTGAATTTTGATCCTGTCCTCTGGCGCATTAGCAATCCTCCCAATTTGGTGCAAATTTGATGAGCATGACCTCTATTCCTTCATCCAAGTCATTGATGAAGATATTGAACAGCACTGGGCCCAGGACAGAATCCTGTGGCACCCCACTAGTCACTTCTCTCCAGGATGAAAAGCAAACATTTGTGATCACCCTTTGGGTTTGGTCGGTTAACCAATTACAAATCCAACTAACAGTAGGCCTGTCCAGACCACATTTTACCAGCTTCATTGCAAGAATGTCATGGGGAACTTTGTCAAAGGCCTTACTGAAATCGAGATATGCTACATCCACAGCATTCCCTTCATCTATCAAACTAGTAACTGTATCGTAAAAAGAGATAAGATTAGTCTGGCATGACTTATTTTTGAGAAATCCGTTGTTGACTTCTCGTGATTACCGCATTGCTTTCTAAGTGATTAGAAACTGACTGCTTAATGATCTGCTCCAGGATCTTTCCGGGTAAGCTAAAGTTCAAAATGAGCTGAGACTGGCTAGGCAAGCATGAAGCAACAAAAAGTGTTATTTCAAGTATTTTCAAACAAATGATGAGTAGCTGCTCAGTAAGAATGCTAAAATGCTAACAGATCACAACAAAAAGGCACAACTGCTCAACATCTATTTTGCTTTAGGTTTTATTCCCCTAAAGAGAACTGTCTGCTTATATGCATAAGCAGGGACCTTGACAAGGAATCCAGATTGCTAATCAAGACCGATATGGAGATGGTCAGGAATCACCTAATTAATCTAAATGAGTTCAAATCTGCAGAACAAAACGAACTGCATCCCAAAATATTGAAGGAACTTGCTGATGTACTCTCTGTATCACTTGCCATCATTTTTGAGAAACTTTGGAGAATGGGTGAAATGCCAAAGGACTAGAGACAAGCAAACACTGTTCCTCTCTTCAAGAAAATGCAAAAAAAGATTCAGAGAGCTACAGGCCAGTCAGCCTGTCCTCAATATCATGAAAAATACTTCAATGGTTATACATGAGTTTGTCTGCAAGTATCTTCATGATAATGTAGCAATTAAGAAGGGATTGCCAAGAAGAAATCCTACCAAACTAACTTTATATCTTTTTTTTTCATGATGTCACTAGCTAGGAATGCTGTGGATGAGCTTCTTCTGGATTTCATCTAAGCATCTGATAAGTTCCCTCATTTTAATTAGCAAACTGACTAAATATGGAAGAGATGAAAACATTATCAGATGGATCCATAATTGGTTGGAAAATTGTGCTGAAAAAGTTGTCATCAGTGGCTGTGCTTCAAAATGGAAGGAGGTCTCAAGTGGACTGCCACAGAGTCCTATCCTGGGAACAACGCTCTTTTAACAGATATTGTTAATGGGGTGAAAGGAATCTTTATCAGATTTATTGATGATACAAAGGTGGGAGAGATAGCTAACATATTGGAAGAAAGGAACAGAATTCAAAAGGAATAATTTTGAAATCAAGAGAAGTAATAATTCCACTATATTCTGTGCTGATCAGGAGTACTGTGTTCAGTTCTGAGTGCCTCATTTTAAGGATATAGAGCAAGTTGGAGTGGGTTCCAAGAAGAGTGACAAGAATAACAAGAGGCACGGAGAATAAAACACATGAAGGTTGAAGGAGCTGAACATGTTCAGCTTGGTGAAAAGAAGACTGAGGAGTGACATGATTTCAGTCTTTAAATGCCTCAAGGGCTGCCACAAAGAGAAGGATGCTGGCTGGTTCTCTGCTGCCTCAGAGAGCAGAACTAGGTCTCATGGTTTTAAGTTATAAGAGGAAAGATTTCAATTGAACAGAACTTCTTGACAGTGAGCCGTTCAGAAGCAGAAACAATTGCCTAAAGAGGTGGTGAGGTCTCCTCTGAATGTCTTCAAAAGCAGGCTGGACACCTACCTGTTGTGGATGTAACTGGGGATCCTGCAATGAGCATGGGGTTGGATCCAATGGCTCATGAGGCCTCTACAACTCTATGATGCTATAAACTACTTCTATAAAAACAGTAGGATAGGAACTATTATTTAATCCAAAGCTAGGGCACCTTTCAGTATCCTGAAGTTTTGGATTTCAATTCCAGTAAGGCCCATGCAATATAGTAAAGGATTATAAGACTTGTAACTCAGTATATCTGGAAGACCAAAGGTTCCCCACCTCTGATTAACTAAATGATCTGTTAGTTTAATTGATCTGTTAGTTTAATTTATTAAGATACTTTTCATTGATTAATGTATACTTCAATGAATCAGGCATCTCTTTTTTTAAAAAAAAAGTATTTATGAAAATAGCAGATGGCCAGCCTCCCCCGCTTTCACAAGATTCAATGCCTGTTTTCAGATGATGTCTACTGCTGTATATGTGTGCTTAATCTAAGAACACGTTGCCTTTCTGCTTAAGAAACATTGCTTTTTCTTATATACAAACATTAACAATGAATGACTCAACTGATCAAATCATACAACTAATCTGGGGACAGTCATGAAAACAGAAGGAAGTAAAAATAATACACACACACACACACTAGATCTGACTACCTTCAGTTCTCTGTTCCTTGAAATACAATATTTCACATTCAGAATTTTTGCTCTCCCTTCTTCTGCCTCCAGTTAAATTGCAAGCCTGATTTCTTCTCAGACATTTCAGATCATAGCAAAACAAAATGTCACTTTTGTTTGATTGAATCCGGCTCAGTGCTAGAGCACATATCTCCTGAAGGAGAATTTAGGAAAATTACTTGTATGCACTACAGTTCCCAGAACTCTCAAGTCAGGATGATGATAAGTGCTAACAAGTTATTTGCTAAGATTTTAATTTATTATACCTATATTACTATGGATGCATGTATGTACACAGTGAACATACATGTAGCATTTTTATACAGAACAGTCTTCTCTCTGTACTTGAAATGTCTCATTTTTCCTTGAAGAAGTGGGTGCTCTTAAATCCTTAAATAGAGAGCACACGACCAATTCATCAATGCCAATCTCATCTGTGTATATATCTGATGTGGGTAGTGTCTTGCTGATGAGAAAACAATAAACTGTGAAAAATGGCACTTCTCAAAAATTAGCTGGCTAGAATTCAGCAGGAGATGGATTGTTGTAACAGCTGTGGTACAATGACTTTGATTAATTAGATTTTTGTTCTTTCCTGGAATAATTTTGACCAAACTGTCTCTTCTTACCCTCCCTGGAGTAAATCCATTAGTACACTTAACTCATATTAAACAACAATCTGTTCTATTACCTACCATTTGATAACCAAAGAGCATTACAAAGTGCATACTCATTATCTCAAATAATTATGTATATTTATGTGCGTGTGTGTACGCACACGCGTGCGACACACACAGAGAGAGAATGAATGATGGTAGATCTGTTTTTCATTTGAGGCTGTGCTTTTTATACTTGTATATTTTAAGCTCTAGAAAAAGGCACACAAACCTCAGTGAGATCAAGAATTTGTTATGCTTAGAAGAGGCTCACAAATCTCCCAGTTCTACATATGTCACCATGTTCTATTCTCACAGCGGCACTGTCGTTAAAGTAGTCTATTAATATTTGTAATGTTTAAATAATTAACTGGCCAATTAATCAATCAAGTACCATTAATGGACATCATATGTTACAGATTGCTTGCTGTCTGGAAACTTTACCCTAAAAAAAAATCCCTGACACACAGGAAAAAACAGGTGCAGGAGTGAACAGGTATAGAAGATGTGATGAATTCATTTATTTTTTACTACATTTATATCCCACTCTTCCTTTCAAGACTCTAAAGGAATGTACATATCTGTCTATTCTCCTTGTTATTCCCCTCAGAACTTTGCGAGATGCATCAGGAAGGGAGGGAGGGATGGAAAGTCTCTACCTTTAATCACAACCAGTGCACTGTAGAAGGATTCAACTTAGATAAGGTGAGACTCAGCTAAGCAGTTGAATCACAGGTTCCTTGGAAATGGCTGTCTTTGATGGAAAATCTGAACTAAGTAAGAAATGTGGCATTACACAGATATTCTGTGGCACAGTTTCAAGCATCTGGGGTAGCCAGATAGAATAGGTGGAATCTTTTGAAAGATCAGAGGAATGACAAATGGCTAAAGGTTGTGGAAGTGGAGAACTGAAGGCCATGAGCAGGGAGGTATTTAGATAGGAGAACAGAGAGATGAAGGGATGGGAGGAGCACAGACTTCAAAAGAATTTGTATTGTATCTTGGACTAAATAGGACACAGAGTAGAAATTTAAGGAGAAGCATGAGCTGATCAAAACTTTTTTGTGAATGGTAGACCTTGGAAACATTACTTTTCATGACCAGTGGTCTTTGATCTCAAGAAGAGTTACCTTTCTGTTGTTAATGGAATTGAAATTTTATCACCTTTTATTGCTCTTTGTCTCTAGTCCTCACATGGCCTCTGACTGCATTGAAATCTCTCAAAATCATCTTAACTGACAACATTTTAGACAGAACATAGGTCTATGATTCTGACATCATCACCATCTTTCTCCTGTATGTTTTTTAACATTTTTGCCTCATGAAGAAGTCAGTGAATCTTTGAAAGCCTGCATTATGTTTCCTATGCTTTGGAACTGGTCCAATAAAAGTATTGCTGCTTGTGGGTTTTGGATTTTGTTGTTTTCTGCCTCATGGCCAATACAGTTACCCTTGAATATATTTTTTCCAAGTACTATCTTTTTTTATATCAACCACCTTGATAATTCTAGAATCAAAGTTCATATAAATTAGGGGTCTAAATTATAAACAGACCATCCGATGTCGCTGAATTGCAGTTCCTAGCAGGGGCCACAGGCTCCTCTCATCTGTTTTTGATCAATCCAGCCCACTTCTATACATGCTTATTCTGAAGGATGTCCTGCTGAGTACAGTGGTCTTATGGCTGTTAAATGTGCCTAGAATTTCAGCCTTAGCCAACAAAATTATAATGTGTCACCTTGGCTAAAAATGTTTCTTTGCTGTGTAGGACTACTAGGATGAGTGATTTCACAGTGCTGGAAAAAGTGTTTTCATAGCACAACACAATGTAGACCATTTCCACACAATGACGCTCCCCTGGATCATCTTGTTACAGTCCCAGCAGCACACCAGGAAGGCTCCCCTCTGCACCTCACCAGCCCCCTGCGGAAGGGAGTGCAGTAGCCCTGCCTCTTCCTTCCGCAGCCCAGCTGGGCAGTTTCCACTGCTGCATCAAGGAAGCATCACTGTGCTTCAGCTCTTCCACGTGGCCAGGAAGGGCAAGAGCACCGCACAATGGCAGGCACAAAATGATGTTGTTGTTTTTTCTGTTTTGTGAATACCGCGCATGCATGTCACTTGAGAACAAGATGGTAGCAGGTTGGTAACAATATCATGCGGAAGCACAACCAGCAGACCACTGTCATCCTGGCCCAACAGCGGCACAACTTTGTTGTGCGGAAATGATTTTAGAATCTAGCACTGGAAGACCCATTTACATTCTGCTTCTGCTGACAACAATTCTTTATTCAGATTCATTCAAATTCTGAACTTTTTGCATTACATACTTTCAAACCTATCATTTGGCAGGCTTGTATTTAATGGTGTGTATTTCATTATGATTTGACTTCATTTGTTCAACTGCTATTAAATTAAAATGAACAAATGGTGTAAACAATAATTTTTCACTCTAGAAGCTTCCTACATTAACACGTACCTGTAGCATTATACTGAAATTGAAATATGTGCTCTAAGAAACCCTCTTCTCAATCACTTATTCTGAAATTAATGGCGTATTAAATCTGGACAGACAATAAGGGCATGCTTACATCTGTAAATAAAGTATCTTCCCTGAGATTAAAAGAAAAAAAGTAGATAAAAGTTCTGAGTTACTACAAGTGAAACATAGTTTCTAGAAAATATGACTATTAGGGTCATGCCTATAAATTAAAAAGATTTAACTTACACAACTTGACAATATAAGCACATCAGTCAGGAAAACAAGAAATACTTAAGGAAAATTTTAGTGACTTTGAATATGAGAGGCCAACCTTTATTAATAGTTTTGGCGCTAAACTTCAGTAGTTTCTGCTGTGACACAGGCCTAATTCTACAACATGAGGAATGATCTATATTTTCTTCACATTCTGCCATTTAATCTACAATGCAGGTAGAACTTTATTTCACAAACGGAAGTTGTTCTCACATGAGTATTGGGGTTGGGATATTGAGGATCTGTAGACACACTAATGCCCCCCCCCACATACATACCTAAAAATAACAGGAAATGGATGATTTTCCCCCAACATTCATGGTCATAGAATCACAGAGTTGGAAGAGACCACAAGGGCCACTGAGTCCAACCCTCTGTCATGCACACAATCAAAGTACTCAAAACAGATGGCCATCCAGCCTCTGTTTAAAAACTTCCAAAGGAGACTCCACCACAATCTGAAACAGTGTACGCCACTGTTGAATTGCTCTGTAAGAAAGTTCTTCCCAATGTTTAGGTGGAATCTCTTTTTCTGAAGTTTGAAAGCCATTGCTCCATCTCCAAGTCTCTGGTGCAGCAAAACATATTGTACAAAAATACTGTCATATATTTTAGCTTTTCTTCAGTTTATACTGAAATTCTGGTCTTTGGTAAATGTGATGGTGAAGCCACAGTATCACTGGCTCAGGTTCAAGAATGTGAAGAACTGTATTCTCCTATATGAAGCTGCCTGTATTTTGAGACCCTTCTATCCTCACATCTACATCTCGTCAGGAGAGGGCCTTTTTTGTGGCTTCTCCTAGATGCTGGAATTCCTTTCCAGAGAGGTTTGATTGGCATCCCACTTGCTATCTTTTTGTAGATAGCCAAAGACCTTTTTGTTTTGAAGATTGATTTCTTAGAAGAAAATAGGTCTTGCATAATGCCCTAGATTGTCTATTTTTTTAAAAAAAAAACTGTTCGTATTTTTTTTATTTAAAACACAAAAACATTAAAATTTCAACCTTCTAAAGCAATACTGAAATTTAAACCATCTTGACATAACACCATTTTACAATGTTACAATGCCCAATCGCCCTCGGGGGTTTTTTTCCAATCATACAAAAGAACATGTATCAATTCCACATTTCTTATTACAATATTCCCCCCCCCTTTGGTTCTTCCATATTTCCTCATCAGTACTTCCTTAACCTCCTCTAATTCCCACTCTGTTGTACTTAAACGTTTCTCAAATAACACCTCCCCCCTCAAGAGGAGGACCCCTTCTATTTCTATTGACATAAATTACTTAATACCGTAGTTTTCTTGTACTTTCAGCTTATTGTACTTTTGGTTTCAATTAACCTGTCGGCCATCTCATTCTTGTTCTTCACAACCCTTGTATTATTATATTATGTTATTTTATTTATAATAACATTTATCATAGTGCTTTAATGTCTAATCAGAACCACTAATTCTTTTCTAACAAAGTCAGGAGTTTTTCAACTTTATTCCATTCTTCCTCGTTCTTATTCTGATTCTTCTCTCTTATCAGCATTGTTAAATTGTCCATTTCTTTATATTCCATCACTTTGACTATCCAATCTTCAAACTTCAGGGTCTGGTTATTCTTCCATTCTTTTGCAAAGACTGTTCTCGCCGCGGTGACCATATACAATATAGTTCTCCAATATTTATTCCTCTTGCTTGGTTCAACTTTATGTAGAATATTCAATAAGAATAATTCTGGAGTATAAGGTATCTTTATTTCTAACACTTCTTGCATTGTTTCTTTTATTTTCTTCCAAAAGGTTTTTGCTGTATCACAAGTCCACCAAATGTGGCAATACATACCATTATCTCTACCACATGTCCAACATTTATTATCTTTTAATTTATATATTTTACTTAGTTTGGCTGGATCTAAATGCCATCTGTACAGCATTTTTAAATAGTTTTCTTTCAAATTTTGAGCTGCAGTAAAGCTGATCGTGTCTCGCCAACTTCTTTCCCAATGATCTAACAGTATCTCACATCCGATGTTTTGTGCCCATGCAATCATATTTGGCTTTATTTGCTCAGATTCCAATTCTCTTTCCAAAAGTATTTTGTAAAATTTGTAAATCATTTGTTTATTCGAGTCAAAGAATATTTTCTCAGATACCTTCTCCTTCCTTTCTGTTTCTATACCATCCATCTTTCTATCCATAAGGAACCTCTCTTTCAATTGGCTGTACAGGAACCAATCGCATCTGAAACCCTCCTCCTCCAATAATTCTCTTGATTTAATTCTTGCTCATGGTTTTTCCCCTCCACGATTAGGTCCTTATAACGTATCAATTTTTCATCTGGGTTTCTCCATCTTGCATAGAACGCTTCGTAGGGGGAAATCCATGACGGAACTTTTCGATAAATTTTTTCATAATCTTCCGCCAGGTTAATAGTAGGGGCTTCCTTATGAAATGATTAAGAAACTCTTTATCAAGCTTTTCTTTCCCATACCAGACATAGGCGTGCCAACCCAAAAACTGTTCATATTTTTAACAGGTGTTAATTCTTTGACATTTTAATTACTTATTTAACTTTTGTATGCTGTAATTTTTTTTAGATACAGGAAGCTCCCGTCTTTTGACATTCTATTATCCGATGACTTATTGTTTCAATGTTCCAAATTAAGGACAAGTTCCTTTAATTTGATTTGGGATCCACTGTTTCACCAGTTCTTCTTGCCTATGGAGGCTCACTCGAGAACACAACACTGCTTGCAACACCAGCTTGAGCCGGGGGAAGCACCAAACCAACTGAGAGACTTTACAAGCAGCGCATGTCGTTGGTTGGTCCCAAGCAAGCTTCTGTAAGTCCTTAATTTTCCCTGTAGTAGATGAGTTAATTTTTTCATCCATTTCCACTTTCGGATAGTGCTCTGGTCCCTACCCTGTCAGATAAGTGCAATAAGCCTGTAAGTTTGTTCTAATTGCTGTTGTCTTGTGAGAGCCAGCATAGTGTAGTGGTTTAATGTCAGACTATGACTCTCGAGATCAGTGTACGAATCCCCGCTCAACCCTGGAAACCCACTGGGTCACCTTGGGAAAGCCATACTCTCTCAGTCCCAGATGAAGGGAAAGGTAAACTTCCTCTGAACAAATGTTGCCAAGAAAGCTCTGTGATAGGTTTGCATTAGGATTGCTGTAAGTCTGCAACAACTTGAAGGCACTGAATGAGGAGGAGGAGGAGGAGGAGGAGGAGCAACAGCAGAAGAAGATGCCAATGGATGAGGAGGAGGGGGAGGGGGAGAGGGTGGAGAAGGGGAAGGGGAAGAAGAAGCTGCCTTGAGTCTTAGACTGGGAAAAAGGTAGGATATAAACAAATATCATCACCTTATCATCATCATTATCATATTAGGCGCTCTTGTTGGTTCATAATTAAATGACAATCCCACTATATGATCCAGCTAAGGCCATTTCCACACAACGATGGTCTTCCACTTTGTCTTGCTGTAGTCCTGGGTCCAGAAGGGAGCACATCAGCAACACTCCCCTCTGCACCCTCTCGGTCCATGTGGAAGAGAACACAATGGCACCATGTCTTCCTTCCACAGCGCAGCCGGGTTTTTTCCATTACTGCACTACGGAAGGAAGTGTCACCAATGCACTTCCGCAGCTTCCACATGGCCAAAATGACGGGAGTGCTACGCGACGCAAAATGTATTTTTTCCCATTTTGTGAAAACTGCATAAGTGCGACGCTCCATGACAGGATGGCAGCAGGATGGTGATGACATCATGCGGAAGTGTGACCTGCCAACCGCTGCTATTCTGTGGCAGAAACGAGACGCGGCATTGTGCAGAAAGGGCCTGCGTCCCACAGTTAATATTCCCACTGAGATAAATGCTCAGAGCACTTAACATACAACACACCTTGAAAGGTGGTCAGTGTACAATGAATTAATTAACCTAGACTGTGGTACTCTAACATTTTCTTCTTGTTAAGATGTTGTGTAATCATGTTTCAGAACAAAACTGTATGTTTACTTGCTTCCTTTTTCAAGATCTGAAAGTTACTTTTCTAAAGTCGAGCAGTGCTACTTTTGGTGTGGCAGTGCTACTCTTGGCAACACTCAGTTCTTCAGCTGTTTTTTTATACTCATTTTGACTTACATAGCATCTGAGACAAAACTCTTCCTTGTGACACAGAGTAAGATCATTGTCCTCCGTCTGCCAAACTATGTACGAAAATTTTTCCTTCCATACACCTCTCACCCATTTTGCCGTTGGTAAAAATATCAACATGTAGTATTTCACCTCCCCTCCCTTGTAGTACTTAAAGTAAATGATTGCAGATACAAAAAAATTGCTGCTGTGGTTTTGAAATTATCCGAATAACTCAAAATAGCATGGCTGTGTTCCCCATTTCCGTTTTACAGGGGAGCTCTTTTGAAAGACACAGCAGGAAGAAAATCGCATGCGGTTCCCCAATTCCACTAGCTTGTGAACTCTATACTAACAACAGGGCTGTCTTGCTGCAATTTAGGAATTAAATCCACCTTTCTATTCCTTCCTGGACGCCTGCCAGCAGCAAAATCATGATTTGGTGGTCTGGTGTACAGAGAAGGATCAAGTTTCTAGGTACCTCTGGTAGCGGCTAGAAGCAGGAAAGAATCCTTTTCACACAGTTAGATTGTCAAAACTATCATGGAATAGCCTGTAATCTATAACATTAGGCTTAGAGAGTTCACTACAAAACACGATTCTAGTCATTCATTCATTGATTATGTGGACCCTAATTTTTACTAAAAAAAAAAAAAACCATGACAAATAACAGCAGTAACATCCATTTTAAAAAAACAGCAAATAAACAACATAAAGCTGTCTAAAAAGAGAACAGCATATATAAATGGAAGCTAGTTAAAATATTAGACTAAATGCAAGAATGCTGCCAGTTTAGACTGCTGTTATTTATCATGGGCATTTAGATTTACTGATATCCATGAGATCTCTGTTGGTATTGATTAACAATTCCTACTTATTTCAGTAGCTCTATTCCGTCTGAGACTAAAATTGTATTTCTTTTTAAAACATCAATTTAAATAAAAATAAAATTTAAAAATCCAATTTAAATACAAGATCTGATTTTCTTTTTACTTTTCAGAATTTATTTGTATCCATTCTGACTCTGAAACCAGCAGCTTTACAAATCTCTAGCTACAATATATGTTTATGTAGACTCACTGAAAACAAGCATGCAAATCGTATACAGAAAGTGTATATGTTCATGACAGTAACATCAGATCACACTTTACACACATCAAGAGCAAAAACTCAAAATGAGTGATCTTTGATCACATGGAGTATGAGAGTGGGAGAGCCTTCAAGTAACTGATCCACAAAGCCAGAAATGGAAACATTTAGGTCATTTCCTATATAGGGATATACTGAGGTCTGGCTAATGGTTTAGACTACCTGAAGCTGATTAGTTGCATTCAAAAGAGACGTTTTAAATTATTTCTTTTTAAAGTTCATCACGCCATTCATTAGAAATGTACGTGCAGACTATGCTGGTGAAAGACATTAAATTCACATGAATGATCACAGCTGTCCACAGCACAGTCTAATCCACTCATTTACAAACACCTATAACAAGTTTAAATAATTGTTAATTTCTGTGACAGCAGAAAGATAAAATAATCTTGGCAACTGCAAATCACAATACCTCTGTCAACTGAAAATAAACTTAGGATTACATCCCTTCATTCCTCAAATGTTAAGATATGCTTTAAAGCTATATGAAAGTATAGTGATTGTTGTGCAGAAGAAGAGGTCATTGCATTATATGACCCTATTCATTTGGAATTTCCAGATCAAACAACTCTTTACAGAAGTACAGAGAAATTTCTCCTTGCTTCAAGCTAAAAAGAAATGCCAAGCAAGGTACTGGGTTAGATAGACTACTGATCTGCCTCCAGGTATGGTACACTGGCAGGGGAATTATAGTCCAAAATGTAACTTCTCCAAGCTCTGGTCTGAGGGCCTTTGTGCACTGCACTGTTATAGTGCTATTATTCCACTTTCAACAGCCTGTGAAATTATGGGGTTTGTAGTTTACTGATGCCAAAGAGCTCTCTGGCTAAAAATTTCAAATGGCCCTCCCTAAATTGCAAACCTCCGGATTCCCTATAGGATGTTGAAAGTGGAATAATAGCACTATAACAGTGTCATGCAGAAAGGCCTTGTGTCTAAAAAAGGGCAACTCTGTGCCACTCTATATGAACTTCTTTTTCTTGCACCATCATCTACTCTGAAATATAAGCTTATGTATAAATAATCTTCAAAATGTGACCCAATGCAAATAAGATTCTGTGGGAAATGCAGCTTGCTAAAGATCAGGCAATGATTGCTACCACCACCCCATTTCATGGGATATTTCTTTATTTCATTACCACACATCATTTTTATCATTTCAATTTGATGCTTACTGCTAAGCAGAAGTCTCTTTCTACTTTCTCTCAATAAATGAAGCAAGGGACATTCAGTCTGAGTTCTGGGTAGAACCAAACGAAGGAGGGGAGTTCCAGAAGTTATTGTTAAAGAGCAGAAAACAGAAGGCCAAGAGGAGTGTTAGAGTTTCATGTCGGGTGAGGGGAGGGGACACTCTGCAAGTGCAGCATCTTCTAATTATCACTGATTGTGGTTTACTTATTTATACATAAAATACAAATTAGTGAGGAAAAATGTAACAACAAAGCACAGTAAGGGCAGAGTAAACCTACTAGGTGTGTATGTGAGGGGGGAGAAAGGGAAAGGAAGGGAGGGTGGAGTGGATTTATTTTTGAAAAATGTTTCCCTTTCCTTCCGATTGGAGAAAAATTAACCATATTAGTGTGTCATAGACAAAAGGCATGCTCTAGGGACCTCATGGAGAATAGGGAGTACTTGGATCCAGCGCATCGAAAGCATCCTTTGCATTCTCCCAGAAAATACAAACAAAACAACGTGAGTTGTAGGACCAGCACTGCACCAAGTTCAAATCCCTTTAGCTGTAAGACATAGGGCTCTTTCATACTACAGTTATAGAATTAAGTTTCCACTTTAACCACCAGAGCTACATTCTGTGGAATCCTGGGATTTACAGATTCAAGAAGCACTAAAGCTTGCTGGCTGGAAATTCTAAATACAGTACCTCTTCCTAAACCGCAAAACCAAGGACTCCACAAGAAGGAACCAGGGCAGTTAAAGCAGAATCACAGCACTGTAGCTGAGTAGTGTAAAAGCGGTCACTCTGTCTCTGACTTCAAGGTAGCCATCCTGGAACAAGAAACTTCCACAAAACAGGTAAACAAGATGTAATCATGAGTCTCAACTCTATCTTCACTGGAGATCTATCTATCTATCTATCTATCTATCTATCTATCTATCTATCTATCTATCTATCTATCTACTTGTCTTAGCTGATCCATATATTCAAAGATGTCTGCATACCACCTTTGGTATGTTTAATGTTTAATGACCATTATTTAAACTAGAAATCCTAGTTTTCACAGGATGGAACCCTGGCAGTTAAAGAGGAATCATAATGCTATAACTATTAGTGTGAAAGGGCCCTTGATGTTATCAGTCTATTGACCAAGCTTATCATAATTTCCAAATCAAACTCTTAAGCACTGCCTTCTCTTGAGTCACCAGGCAAGTTTCCAGTGAAATAAATTTGCCACTTGAGGAACCTTAATGCTGAAATACACAAATAGATCTCCATGTTTGGAACACTGTTGTTTTTCCAAATGATTTACATCCCATTTCCAACACCTCTGGTTCTGATTCCAACAACTCAAAAAGATCTGCTAACAGTGGAGAAAAAGGCAACCAATATGATCAGGGAGCTTTGGAACAATTCCTCTTCAAGGACAGCTTATAATGTTGGGGGTTTTCTTTTTTCTTTGAAAGCAAAGCAAAGACTTGAGGATTTATTTTTGAAAAAATTATGCATGGTTTGGAGAATGCAGAGAGTGTGAAGCACTCTTCCGTTACACATAATACTGGTAAAGCTAAATGGTGGGATATTCAGGATAGCTGGGGGGAAGAGAAAAATGGTTCTTTTTGTTATTCTTGGTGGGGGATTACTGATGGCAGAAATTGGTATTCTCAGTGATGGATATTGATAATAGGATTTCTTATCATATTCATATTCACAGCAAAGAAGATTCAAAGGAAACTATTTGTGATCTGCATCAGTTCATTTAAGTAACTGTGAGGGTTACATTTATACTGGATACCTTAAATTACTTCATTTTGATGTGTTATTAATACATGTCAACTCTTGTAGGCTGTTTCTAAAATATGCTTTCTAAATTAGTGGTATTTTTAGGGCTTTGAATTGCAAATGTGTATAAATATTCTTCACTGTATATGTCACACACACACACACACACACACACACACACATTATTTCCTTCTGATTTTTTAAAAAATTATGTTATGTTTTGCAGTTGCCTAATGTACTCAAGCAATATATTATTTATTATCGACCAATGGTTGGCAGTCTCAATAGTTACGTGGTTCTTTTATATTGTGTTTCTATCCTGTTCTTGGACTTCTTGGTGGCTAGAGTTGAGGACAGTTCCTTTGTTACACTACAGCTCCCAGATTCCCCAGCCACTATGATTACTAGGCATGCTGGCTGGAGATTTAGGAGTTTTGTCCAAAAAAAAAAGTCTGTGAATGAATGCTCATTATTGGAAATAGGATGGTGAACTAGACAGGATTTTGATCAGCAGTGCTCTTATTATGTTCTTACATGTATCTAGTAATGCCTTTACTCTGAAAATTCTATACATGGAAGACATTTGTCAGATCATACACATGAAAAGCATATGTTGGATTTGTAACCTTGTTCTTAACCTTGAAAGATGCATTATTCCACATATTTAAAGGGTTTTAGCAAAATTTTTAAACATGCATGTGTAAATAAAACAGAAGGAAATTATTTACACTATTATAAATTTGTCCTTCTGACAGATTTCACAAGGAACTGCTAGTTTCAAGTAGCAATGGCGTTAACATTCATGATAATGCACAGAATTATGCTGAACATTTTTTCAGTAAAATCCTACTGAAGGAGACTCAGTAAGACAACCAAACGAAATCTGAATAGAGTAAACTGATAAGTAAAATGAATGCAGTTTAAATAATATTTTATATTATGATGGGAAAATGGTGCCTCTATTCAAGAATGTGCAAGTTCAATAAAGAGAAATTCAAATAATGATTATATCATCTTCTAAGCTTATATTATGGAATTAGCATTACTTGCTAGATCCCGTTTAAAGATCTGCTAAGTAAAATACAGAGAAAGTCTCACTCTGAATTCAACAGAATACAGCAGGGAATGGTCAATTTCTATAACTCACTGAAACATATTCAGCCACAGACAAAGACAGGGAAGAAAATAATGGTTTGAAAGTGGAGCATGCATTCCATAAATATATGGCAGGACAGTTACCGGATAGCCATTTCTCCCCGGTTGACCCTGGTTGAAGAAGATGAAATGGAATGATATTTGTTAGGCATACATTGAGTGATATGTGACACGATACATATAACTTTGTATACATCAATAGGAAAGAGAACTTTCCATCACTGCTTTCTCTCTTTACAACTATCTATTTTATCTTAAACTAGTAAGTACATTCACATCATAGTTTATGAGGGAAGAGTGCAAGCAATCCTCTGGAATTGAAGACTTCCTTCAACTAAAGGCTGCAGAAGATAAACCAAGTCATTTGCATGTTTATTCACATGTAAATCTCAGTGAATTAAAATGAGCTTAAAGAAGACAATTTTTCATATGAGTCTGGGTTAGTTACTCATGGCATGATTTCATTTGTGCTCAAAGGGTATCAACATGTTTTCTCTGCTCATTCCTATTCAAATATGCTTGGTGGTATTCTGGAACACTTTTAATATTTGTAGGTGAAAATTGCAAATGTAAAAGAAACCAATTGCTTTGTGTTGGACACTCTGCGCTAAAATTTTGTTTGTTTGCTTTTTCAGCTTAATAGACAGAATCATATTCATAGCATAGTGAAAGCTGAATTGATATACTTTACATTTTGAAAAGTATAAAAAGACAATCAAATTATATCTACAGTTGGCCCTCCACATTTGAGGGTTTAACTTACACAGACTTGATTATTTGCCAGTTTCTCCAACCCCTGCCATGCACCTCAGGTGCTTCTTCTGGAGGGACCATTCTTTCCTGGTAGCACTTATCAAGCCACACATCTCTTTAAAAACCCACCTCTGGTTCTCCTCTTCATCCACTAGCCACTACCTGGACAGCTAAAGATGGCTCACAGACCAGTTTCTCAGCACCACAAATCCTCTCCCAACGCCCCCCACACCCAAGGGAGGATATGGGTGTGAAAGAGGAAGTATACTGCCACCATGCTGATCCACCCCCTTTCCTTCTGCTTTCCCCAACCTGGTTTGGACCTTGAGTGCCTATTCCCCCCACCATGTCTTGGCCCCCTTCTCACAGACACACACATTTTGATATTTGCGTTTTTTCTACTTCTGTGGGGATCCTCAGTCGCCAACCCTAGCAAATGTCAAGGGCCAATTGTAGACTTAAGAAAAACCACATTGGATGGTAGATACGTCTGACATTCTGTATGCTGTAACAAGAATTAAAAACATACAATGCCACACAAATAAAAATGGAAATGGTTTACAGCAGATTATTTTTTTAACTGACAAAGCAATCCTATGCATGTCACTTTGGAAATATCTCAGATAAATTTGTATAGGATTGCAACCTCATTAACCTAAGATGAAAATCTTGCCCCATAAATAGGAAATAAGAAAGATAAAGGATGATTCATTTTTAATCAAGATGCTGTCTTCAAGACTATTGCCAATGGTTAAGTGATTTTTGCATGCATCTGCAGTAACCCGGATTCAACTAAATGAGACTGCAGCATCGACAAGGGTCAAACAAAGTCCACAGTATGCCATGTCCAGCCTAAATGCAAATACATGGTCTCCTATGTGGGATTCAGGTTGCAACAGGTGCTTTGCAGATGATAAAGAGCAAACCAAGCCAAACAAAAGCTTTAACTACATATCATAAATAACCATAAAGAAACAGTTATAAGCATGGCTTTTGTTCTCAATGTAAGAATGCAGTGGAAGAATTATTTTTATGGAATCAAATCTAGGTGCAAATACATCCCTGTTTATGCCTGCTAACATCTTTGTTTGCATGGAGCAGTATACAAAGATGTTAGCAGAGGCATCTGGGGGTTTCCATGACATTGGGCTACTGAATCGACTTCATCATCAGATTAGGATTTGCACCTTCAATAGCTCCTACAAAGTTCAAATTGAAACCAGGAGAGGATTTACTAGCCTACCAACATGGAAAACACCAGCTTTGTCTGGGCATCAATATGGTAGAATGATTTTCCACTGAGACACAGTCTGGAAGAGGGGAAACTCCTGCTCCCTGCACTGTAATCCTCTCAAAGTGCCCAAATAAATCCTCTCATCACTGCTCAGCCCACTACATAGGCCACAATCTTTGACTTTTCAAGAAAGGAAACAATGACAAATATTCCTCAGTGGTGCACGGTGGGGTGAGAGGACTGAGCAGGCAGAGACAGGAATTCCAACAGTAACTCTTGGGAGAGCAGAATTTGTGCGTGAGTGTGATCTGGTTCACATAAAGATGGACCATCAATAAAGGTTCCTAAGGGCTCCTTCAACAGGAAGAGTCTCTTCAACCCCAACCCTAAAGGTCCATTCAACTGCAGCCTTCTTCTCCCACATTTGCCACAACTCATTTACTAGTTTCTCACTAGTTTGTACCACCACTAATTTGTACCACCTCCCAGTGAAAGGGGGAATAATGCATATTTAGCTTACTGCACCTTCTACTCATTCTTTTTATTACTCAGACACTCATTAAGGGCAGGTGAACAGGCAGAAATTACCAGTAAAAGGAAAGCCAGAGGTGCCCACTGAGATCAAACCTTGACACTGATCCTGTTAATTCCATTCCAGTTATGGAAATGGTGCACTCTTTCTCACCAAATACTTACCAGTTACAAAACTATGAGCATGGTTTGATCTAGTTTGAGTTACTTCTCTCATCTTTTAATCACACAGATTATGCAAATGAATGTATCTCAGAGATCTGAAAGGATCATACATGACAAGAGGTGCATGGGGACAAAAGGGAATTGGCAGCCTGGTGTATCATCTAACCTGAAATATGCAATAGTAAAGAAAGATGATTGGCACAGGAACAACACTCTGTTCTAAAATATCATCTCCAGTACTGATGTAAAAAGTTCAAACACTATCTATTTTATTTTTTTTATTTTTTTTTATTTCAAGCACTATCTATTTTAAATATTGTTTAATATGGAAATAATAAAAAGGGTCTTTCCACACTAGACTGTTATACTGCGATTATTCCACTTTCAACATCCTGTGGAATTCTGGGGTTTGTAGTTTACTGAGGCCAAAGAGCTCTCCGGCTGAGAATTCTAAATGGCCCTCCCTAAACTGCAAACCCCACAATTCCATAGGATGTTGAAAGTGGAATAATAGCACTATAACAATGTAGTGCAGAAAGACCCAAAGTGTTTTGAAAAATTAGTTGTATTTTAAAACACAATAGCAATAAACTCAACCACGTTCTGCATGGTACTTGTCACATTTAACATATAAATAATTGTTTTTTGTTTTTTATTTTTACCAGTTGTTTAAAAAGACTTTCTGCCCCATCCTTGATAATATAGAAGATCCAACAGGATATGAGATGTACTTACAGGAGGTCCTATGAAAAGAAAAAAAGAAGAAAATAAAGATGAATATATGCAAGTTTATGAGTGCTGTAAAAAGCATATACAATGTTCAGAAATATAGTCATAATTAATTATAGCCATGTGGATTATTTTTTGTGGCAATACTATCAGCGGCATTCTCATTCTTTCATTCAATAATAAGGCTTATGATGTTGCATCTAATGTCAAGCTGTCTCATTTTTAATGTTCAAAATATGGCGCATTCCCAGAACTCATTCACATTTATCTATATCTACCCAACCCTTATTAGACATGCATTTCCACAACCACAGTTATCAGGATTTTTCTCTCAGAGCATTTAACTCTAGCATCAAAACAGACCTGCTTAGACCTATAATCCTAGGACTGTCTACCTTTGCAAAGATATGCAAGTTCCTTTAGTCATTAAACTACACAAAACTTTCTTTTATCACGACTTTCTTTATGGCCCACTTATAAAATATTCCTCATTTTAAAGATGTCACACTTTGTAAAGCAGTATTGGCACATTCCTCCAATTATTTACACTTAAAGATTCTTGTACAACTGTTCTTCAGAACATTATCAACCTCTGCAAATCACATCTAATATTTCTTTCAGGTTTATTAAGTGGAGCAGCTGTAGCCATCAAGTCAATGACTTTTCATTAGCTTTTCTGCTTCCTTTTTTCTTCTGATTCAAGTGCATTGCAAAGAGGGCATGTAACAGCAGCTGCTGTCCTTAATGTTTGTTTTAAATATGGTTGGGCTTTTATTTTTAACAATGTGATTTTATTGTCCAGTTAACCTCAGTAACTTTTGATGCTGGTAAGTGATCCTGAAGAGATTTTCAATGTAATTATTTTTTTTCCTACCGGAAAAAAAATTCATTTCCTTTGTTACTAACATCAACTGTTTATAACACTGAAAGGCTACTGAAATGTTACATCAAATTCATAGGGGTAGCATTCACACATAAAACTAAACTCTGGTGTAGCACTAACAGGATAAAGTACAGAGAATACTGTGCTTGTGTGCTCCCCATTCCCACTTTCCTCTGATAGAGACACAGGAAGGTGATCAAAAATCTTTCTTCCATTAGAGTTTAACCACATCTAAGGCCCTTTCCACACGGGGGAAAACGGGGGTTACACGGGGTAGGACGACCTCACCCAGAGGTCGTCTACACTGTGGAGTGCACTAAGGCGGTTAGAAATGTGGAGTTTCCCCACCTCAAACTGTCCTTGCGGGGCTGGTGCCGCATGTTTTATAAAGACCACATGAAACATGCGCGCGCTAGCCCATCGCAGTGTCCTGTGGGGAATTGCAGGGGCACGCAAGCGCGTCCTTGCAGAGCTGCCTGAGGGTGGGCTTCTGGCTGGCACGCTTCTCCGATTGGCGGAGAGCCGCTGGAAGCCGCCAGCCGCCATTTTGGGCGCCACCGGGCACCGCCGGACAGCGCTGCCGTGTAGAGCGGCAAACGCACGCTGCTCCCCGTGGCGATGGAGCTACCCGGATTAAGGTAAGCTCCGTTTCCGCGTGCACTGCCCGTTTCCCCGCTTTTCATGCCCCCCCCCATGTGGAAAGGGCCTTAGTGTTAGGTCCAACCCCTAAATTGTGGTTAATTTTAACAGTGGCTTACTGAAACAAGCCAGACTTCATGAATTACAATTCAAGACTGGCTTGCCCCAACAAAGAGTATCTAACCATAACCACAACTCTCTGGGGTTTAAATACCATGACAACCTGAGGCTAATCTAAAATAGAATTAAATTGTTTCAAAATCCTACTTGAAGTCATGCTGGAAGAAATATGCAAGTGGATGGAGTACATAACTCCAAGGCTTGCTGTAGCTCATTCTTATAATGCAAGGTATGGTTTGGTATCTTGCACAAATGCAACCTCTGCTAATATCCAACAGGATGGCTCCACTGACAAAACTAATTCCATCAGAACTGGTAATCTACCCTCATCCCTGCAATCCTTAGAACTGACAGAGGGCTAGGAAAATCTCTAGGGCTGGTTTCCAAGCAGGATAGAGGACTATAGGGGTAGCAGGAAAATGAAGAAAACCTAGTTATGTTAGGTGTACAACTGAGCACACGTGCAATGTGGATTTTTTTTAAAAAAAACCTGGATAATGTTAAAAAAGCTGGTTTAAAATATCTATGTAAAAGTGAAATAATTATAACAAATAAAATAAATATTTTCAAAGCAATATTCTGGTTACTAAATCATCAAAATAAATTTGAAATTGTCTTGGATCCAATGCATTCTACGTATTTATAATGGCACTTTTTCACATACTTATGTGCAAGTGCAGCACTATAATATATTTGGGAGCTGCTCATCACACTATGGGACAAAATGATCAGTAGGAAAAATGGTAGTTTGGTGTAGTGTTTGAGTGCTGGACTAGGACTCTGGGAGACCCATGTTCAAATCCCTGCTTGGCCATGGAAATCTAATGGATGACCTTGGGCAAGTCACACTCTCTCATTCTCAGAGGAAAACACTGGCACACCCCTTCTGAACAAAACTTGTAAAGAAAATCCTGTGATAAGGTCCCTCTAGGATCACCATAAGTCAGAAGCAACTTGAAGGGATACTATAGCAACAACAAAGGAAAAATTCAGGCTATAGCTAGTGGGCCATTAAAAAGTCTGGTTCAGGAACTTAAAACTAAAGTACAACAGCCTGTGAATCTCTGCATCTGAGGAAAATTTCCATACACTACTGTCTTCTCTCAAAGTGGAAATAGCTCCTTCATGACCAGAAGAGACTTTCTGCTAGTGAACATCCACTTTTGTATTCCAATCATTATGTTTCTGGACAACAGGGCAACTCTTGGGTGTTAAGAGACCACAGCGGCTCCTAGAAGAGCCTGAAGGATCACACCACCATGGTTATTTGTAAATTCCACCATCTTCCCCCCATCAGTGTGGACAAAAAATTTACCACTGTTCCTCATAGAAGAAACATTTTTTAAACAGAAATGACCCAGAAAAATGGAGAGGGGGCTGACAGCCATAAAAATGGGCTGAGGAAAGGACTGGCAATTATGGAAGGCTATGAAACTGCATTAGTCCCCTTGGAGACCTTGGAGGGCTATATATCTCTACCATGATGTTTTGCCCCAAAAATGTTCTCTGGGGCTGTGCCACTTTTAAAGGTCACCCCTAGGGACAGGAGAGCTCTTTTTTTAACATCAGGAACTGGTCAGAGATCACTTTCTGTTCACTTCCTGTATTTTTTAACAACAGGAATTGGTCAGAGGTCACCTCCTGTTTCAGAAAAAATGGCCTCTTTGGGGCCTAAATTGGCCCAGGAGGGTAAAGGATGAGCCAAATACCTCCTACAGGGCATGTGGGGGCAATTTTTTAAAATTAAAATTTTAGCAAAACCAAAATGACCCCAGGTGGGCAGGGGCAACAAAAATGCCCCAGCTCCACATGTGGCTTGCAAGTCACACCTTGCCTACCCCTGCCCTAGAATATCATGTATATTCTCTCCCATAATAGCTTCTCAAGGCTCACTGAATCTAGTTCTGGTGTGCAAAATGTAAGTATACGAGCATTAATAGGTGAAACAATCAACAAGCACATTTTTACAAAACAAGCACACAAACATCAGAAATACGATTTAGAAAAACGTACCAATCTCTCCTCTTCTTCCTCGTTTACCTCGTTTACCAGGAGGACCTAAAAAGCAAACATTTCCTGATTTGTAATAATGTAGTTGAACTAAAAATGACTTAGAATGTACATTACTGGCACAGAGTCAAAGGAGCAGTCAAAAGAAATTTTAAAAAACCTAGATTGAACAAAAACTCACCATTTGTAATAGTAATTCTAGAAGTTACTGCCTCCCCACCACACAATATACAGCAAAAGCATTTGATAAAATTCTGTGGCACTATTTATTTTACACTCTTGTGCAATTTTGCTTTCCTGAGAGATGTGTACTGTAATGTCAGAATACATGTATGCACTTAGAAGTAAAACCCACTAGGTCCAACTGTATTTACTCCCAGGCTGGTGTGCTTATGATTGTAGCCTTACACAGAAATAACACCAATACAAATAATGGCTCAAAGGTTTATTTAATAACCAAAGCTTGAAAAGACAACTTTCTGGACCACAGCTCCACAATCCCACAGTCAGTGACGGCTATCAAAAGAAATTGCCTGCAGATTTACAATTAAAACGAACATTTTAAAAAAGAAAGAAGGAAGACACCCAGGAAGAGACCTAGTATCAAGCCCAACAAATAAAAGGACAAACAGGGAATGAATACCACATACTACACCCCAGGAAGAGAGAAATGTATTGCACTTCCCAGTCCAATACAAAATTTATGTTTTAAGTACAGTCAGCAAATTCTGTGCCAAGAATTATTTTGCCTTCACTAAGCCCTTAAGAGAGATCCTCTTGCTTAAAATGTCATTTTCAATTTTCAAGTCTCTAAAAAAAGTATATGACTTCCTCTAAGTGGACCAAAATGGTGTCATAAAGATTAATGATTCCAAATAACTAAGGTAAGGAAAAATAGTTTATGTTAGGCTACCAAAAAAGTGTTTGGTATTTAAACTAGAATATCAATAGCTGACCCTGTTTCCCTGCTGGTATATTTTTGTGAAAATGATTGTCATGTCCTACTGTTTTTGCTGGAAGAAACAACCCAGGACTGAATGAGATGTTGAAGTAGGACAGATATCCTTTCGCTGCAGCTAGTGGTTGCAAAGGTCATGGGACTCAGCAGATCCCCCGACAGCTCTGCTAAGACTACGCTCAGAGCAATGTCCAACTTGAGGATGCTGCAGAGTTTGAGGAATCAAAGTTAAACAAAATTCTTCTAACTGAGAAATCAATACTTGATTGATCTCATTCTCTCACTCCACCTGCATCACCACCAATCTGCAGTGTAGAAAGTAGTGATGGGAACTACATGGGGAGAGATAGATTTAGGGAAAATTGCTTCATCCTCTGCTGGATCTCAGTTTCTTCTGGGCACAGGGTCGCTTCTGTGTGTGAAAAAGACACTGGGCATGAAATCTGTGTATTCAATTCTAGGGTTTAGATACAATCAATAAAGCAGGACAGCTAAACTAAAATCTGATTACTTGATGTTTATACTGCTTTTCAGCCAAACTCTTGATTAGAATGCAATTAAAAGCCAGCTGTTGTCACTCTAACCACTTGCATTAAAATGCAGTCCATCTAGAAGGTTGTTAACAATCAAAACATGGTTGGATAAAATGTTTGGTATAAGAAATATTTGGAAGGAACTTTGCCATTGTAAAGTCACCATGGACAAAATTACTATCTGAAAAAAAAAAGTCTGTCATTAATTTATTGTGAGGATGCTGTTGAAAATTGTATGCTAGATCAAGATAACATGACTTTTTTTTTATGTGCATGAGTCAAGTTGCAATAGAAGATATGGCTGTCATGACACCCAACTCTTGGTAATTTTGACAAAAAGATGAGAAAATTAGCAAGCATTCCTCTTTACATCCCTCCCTATACCAGTTACTGTTTTCTTGCAGGCCACTGCTGTAGCAAATTCTGAAGGCAAGAAAATAACATCTTTTAGCTTATTATTCAAGCCTCTAACTAGCTATCTATTTGTTAGCCACTCAATTATCCTGGTTTTCCAAGCAACGTAACATAAAATCAAATAAATCACAGAATCAAATTACTGAATCCATGTGTACAAGCGCCCATGCTTTCAAATCATCTGTCAACTTATGGCAACCCCATGAATTTCATATAGTTTTCTTATGCAAAGAATACTCAGCAGTTGTTTTGCCTGTTCCTTCCTCTGAAATATAGCCTACAAGATTTGGTATTCTTTGACACTGTCCCATCCAAATATTAGCTATACTATATTTTATACAATACTCTTTTCAAACTAATTGAGAAACTAAAATCAGAGAACAATAGAGAGCTAAAGTAACCTAAAAAAGCAAAACTTATCACAATCACAATCATAGTAAAGCACAGACTGAAGTGCTAATATCAGTATTTAAATGTGCTGGAAGCATTAAGATTATGTTCTCTTGGGAGAAAAGAGTTGGTGCTTGTAAAGACATTAGCGAAGGCAACATGTGAACTTCTCTAGGGTATATTTTGTAATCTGGGGTCAGAGGATGAATGGCAATAGGCCTGGTCTCTCTTGTCACCAAACTCTGAACTTTAGATTGAAGGAGAAATTTGGAGAAAGACTTCCCTTAATGACACGAGCTTTCATCCAAATGCACAGCCACTGAAAGCTGGCATGAGGCCTGGGGCAATATGCGTGATCAGTCTCCCCATTCCTAAATTTAGCAACAGACATTATCCTCAGTCCCTGGGCTGTGTTGTTGTTGTTGTTGTTGTTGCTGCTGCAGCAAAGCAGCAGCAGCTTTCCTTGTCCAGGCCTCCAGAGGCCCAGGCACTGCAGAAATTGTGCAGATCTCAGTAACTATGTCCTCAGCCCTGGACACAGGTAAAGAACAAATCCCAAATGGATATGAATCAGGAGAAAACCAACCATCACTGTAATTCAAAGTTGAAAATAAACAGTAGCATCCTGTAATCTACTCTCAAAAGTCCAATTCTTTCATGGAAGAGGGGCGAATCTTCAGAAGTGTATGTGCTACAAGCAGAGACACAAAAGAACAAGATCACATAGTCATCTTGGCAAACAGAAATAGCTGCTGTCACTTACTTGACAGACATGGCTCAAGGACAGCTGAAATAAGCAGGCATAGTCATTCTATACTACCATGGAATGAAAGCCTTCTCATAGTTTCAGTTTGCCATTCCATTGTATTACTACTCTGCCATAGCAAATGCTTTCCTTATCGAGACACAAAAACATGCAGTAAGAAGAGAACACCAACAGTCTCATTTACATTTCCACAAGAAACTGCTTTATTTATTTGCATTGGAAATAAGGGACTTAAAGACAGATTTGCCAGATAACTTTAATAGAAATGGCACCCAATATCCCACAATCAATCAATCAATCAATCAATAAAATTAGAAGTTCTCTCATGACTTTTCTGTGCATATAGAAAATCACATGCCACATACATGCACAAGAAACCAAAAGGAAGTTTGAGCAAAATTAATTGGACTTAATTACAAGCACTTCTGTTTAGAGTGGTGTATAAAATACAGCCTTCCCTCCACATTCACAGGTTTGACTCTCATGAATTTGATTGTTCACGAAGCGCCTATGCCTCCCCCCCATTCTCTTCCTCCCATTCCCTTGCATTTTGCCACTGAAGAGAAAGAAGGCAAGTGTGCTGAGGCAAAAGGTAAGGCAATGGGGGGGGAGACAAACACTTGCACTTTCCTTGCGTTCTCTGAAGCTCTCCCCTCCAATTCCTCTACCTCTGCCCCAGGGCAGAGAACTCAAACTGAGACAAAAAGTAAGGCAATGAGAGGAAAACGCACGTGCACACTTTCCTTTGCCATCTGGAGCTCTCCCCTCCCACTGCTTTGCCTCTGCCCCAGAGCTGAGAAAATTCCATGGAATGTTCTATGTAAGAATGGATGTGAAAACCACCATTCTCCATTCTCCAAAATGAAAATTTAATAACTGTTCCTGAACTTGATTGAAAAAATGTTCAAGATGTCAATTTGACTGTAAACATCAAGTCTGGTCAAAACTGATATGCAACTGTATATTCCAGAGGTGGGGAAAAAAGGAAGTATTTGTCCTGGACATATCCAAAATAGGTGACAGATCAGATTCAAACACTAATTTTTGGTCTTATTGGGTAACACATCAAATTTAGTGGTTCTGTGATGGCTTGTATGATGATTTGCATAGCATTACACACAGACAAAAACTTTATAATATAGAAAACAAACACAAGGCATCGGAACAGGATATTTCAAGAACTGCCGTCCCTTGCATGAGCTTCCCTGTCCATTAAGTCCTCATCTGAGACTTTGTTGTCTTCTGGGTCCGTGTAGGTGGGATGAAACTCATGCCCTACTGGAATTTCTTGGGTGTGGAGGCTAAGTCAAGGAACTGTCTCTCTAAGAGAGATCCAGTTGGCAATCTCTATTATGGCTTGCAGAAGCAACAAAAAGACATTCTTCGGGTTTTATGCAACTTTGTCTGTGATGTAGGGTTCGATATCAAATGTTTTTAACAGTCTCTGTTATATGTTGCTGCATTTATTTTTAAGGTCTTAATGTAATTATCTTCTATGGTCACAATGTAATTACGTCTTCTATGACCGTGAGCCAACTCAGCAGCCTTTGTGGGCTTTAGATGGGACATGCTTTAAAATGTTTTTATAAACAAAATAATTTTCTCCAGTTGGTACAAATGTTTTGAATGGTCTGACATCATTTGTACTGTCAGCTTCCATCTGAGAAAAGAAAACACTACAAATACACAAATATATAATAATCCTTAAACGTGTGTTCATTTTTTTTATACTTTTTTTTTACAAAATTTAAAGCAGCATATTTATTCATTTTGCTGTGGATCAATATCCGTTATCTAATGTCCAGTGTTCTCTAAAGCTGGAGTGTCTCTTCTTACAGTAAATTTGATATTCTGACTTTATTTTTAAGCCAAGATTGACAAGACTTTTGTGATGACGGTAACAATTTAAAGTGGCCACTGAACTTAGTGGTTTCTCATTTCAGTGACCGTGAAATGCAATACTTTAAGATTAAAGGCGGCATTCAATAAGTCAGGAATACTGGCACTACAATAATCTCAGACAAACCCGCAGAGGCAGGCCTATCCATTTAAGCATAAGACTCTGCTTTAGCCAAGCTAGGCATATTACTTTCAATGTTTCACAAAAGGATCCTCCCTCTCATTTCTATCATAATAAATATATCATCTGAAGAGGAGCTTAGTGACAGCTGCAGAAGTGAGTTTTAAAAAAATTGTACATTCACTAATCCCCTTATTGCATAACAGTCATGAACTGAGAGCCACACATTTGTTTATAAGAAACAAATAGCCGAGGGAGGGACAGAGGGAAGGAAGGAAGGAAGGAAGGAAGGAAGGAAGGAAGGAAGGAAGGTCTTAAGACCTTAAAGGTCTTAAGCACAAAGTGGTATGAACAATATTCAGAGTTTGAGAAAGTTACATTTTTGAACTACAACTTTTCAGAGCCCTATAGCCAGCATGGGAGTAGCAGTTAAAAGAAGGCACTTTTACAAATCTGGTAGAGCAATATTATACTATTCCGTGGACAAAGAATCCGGGATAGTCTTCCCTACCAGATATATTCTATTGTGGGTGCGCTACAAATCCCACCAGCCTTAGCCAGTATGGCCATGATCTATATATAACAAATAATAATCTACAACTTCATTAATAAAAGATGAGAAAAAAATATTTGGGTTTGTGATTACATCAGCAAACTACAATCAATTAATTCAACCTTTATACAGCCAGCAGCTATCAACAAAAAGACAACAGGAAATAGACTTCCCTTCCCGATCTGAGGTAAAATGCAAGTCTGCAAAGTATAACTGGAAGTATACATCATATTCTGCATCATCATTCATAATTAAAAGATATGGATTGCTTCAGACTGTTAAAATGACAACCTACAGCCTGGTTCATATTCTTTATCTCTCTCTTTTACACAATGTTGTACGAGACATTGTTACTGCCATTAAGAAATAATAATCCAGTCTTGACTATTTTTCATTTCTGAAAAGCTTTAGAAAAATTACTTCTAAAGAAATAATGTATTATTATCTATTACCCTTCCAATTATGAATGGACATAACCCATGCTTAGTAACATATGTTAAAAAGAACATAAAAACTATTCAGTAAGCTCACAGTCTGAATTCTAACAGTGGGTAATTCTGAGGGAAGGAAAGAAGGAGAAGAGGTGGGGTGTTAGAAGCCAATGGTAAAATGGGATGGATATGGCTGTTGCAATTGCACATCAACAGTGGAATCTTACACACATACTCAGATGTAAGTATCACTGAGTTCTGAACTTTTATTTAAATATAAAGGAAAAAATTAAAAGCCATGGTGCTTGAATCTTGGAACAGGGGAACATGGGGGAAGAAATTTCCTTTCTCCAGGTTAGGTTTTGGGGCCTTCTCCCAATGATCAGGTAAATTAGACCATCAAGACTCCCATGTAGTTGAGTCTCCTTAGGAATTATTGACCAGAAATGTATTAAATGAAAAACATACACACACAACACACATACTAATATTAGTACAGCTATTGTAGGTTGAGTCCTACCAAGACTTAATAGGGTCTTAATCCTATTTTCCACTTTGCTTGACATATCAATTGTATTTTTATTTTCAACTTTGTAATATTTCATGTGTTATTTTGCCACAGCTTTCAAGATAGTCATATTGTTTCATTTGGTTGTTGGGGTGAATGCTATTTTATTGCAGTGCACTGTGAATTTTCTTTTTCTTTTTTTTCTTTTTAGAACAAGTACCTGCAAGTAGCCAAAATTAATAATGAAGTTCCTGCTAATGTTGAGTATCCTTCACTTAAAAACCATTATGAAGTCCATGTGATTGTGGTTCTCAATCTAAATTGTCACCATGGTGTGAGGAAAGGGAGAGAAACAAATCTCACCAGAACTTGATAATATATTTTCCCATACAGCTTCCAAAATCTTCTTTGTCACAGAAAGCATACTATTATTCCTGTGCAGACAAGTTTTGCTCCTCAGACAAATCATTTTAATGGTGATTTTCATGAAGAAGAAAAATGGTATGTTTGGGGTGGCAGCTGACCAAGGACAGAAAAACAATTTGAATGTAGCATCTGCTTTCATACTGAAGCTTTTATTTTATTAAAAATATGTATTAGAGAAATCCCTGGCAGATGGCAGTGTCTAATCCATTAACCAAAACAAGCTAATTGGAATAGTTACCTTTTGGACTAGAACTTCAACTGACTTGGGGGAGTTGTGGTTCAAAAAAGTAACTTTTCAAAGCTCTGGTATAGGGTCAATATACCTCTAGATAGCAAACGTTGGATAGGAAAAAGCAAGAGAAGCGCTCTAATGAGACATAAAATGATGGAGCAGATAGACCTTTGGTGTGAGATCCAGCAAAGCCCTTATGTTCAAACTCAAAATGCTGTATAAAAGATTGGACTCATTCAGCCGCATATCTCTCAACAGCTGTATTTTTGGTAGCTTGGCAGGCCTCCAGTGTAGGAACTTTTGACAGCCATCTGTATCCATGTGTTGAACACTGAGAACTTAATCCACTCTATTATTGTCTTTTCACAGTTGTAGTTTGTACTCTTTTTCTTCTATCAAGGTCCCTCTTGTGAAATAATACTGATTTTTTTAAAAATCCATGAACTGGCCATATTGTTTTATGTATTTTATGTATTTATGTATTTTTTGGCAAGAATTCCACTCAAGGGACCAGGCAGATAAACCAAACAAGGTATAAATAAAAAGAAAAAAATGAACTAACTACAATGGATGCATTAAATCAAAAACACAAAAGATATGAAAATGGATTCATGCTCCATATTTGAAGACACTCATCTCCCCTCAAAAAATTTTGCACAACATTTACTCACATCATCATTTATAGAAACAGGAAACTAACCAGTCACCAGTGTAGATTTCAAGCAGCACTGCAGATGATGTAAGAAATGAATCACTGCTCCCTGAAAAGTGCTAATAATAGAAGCAACTAACCCCCACCCCTCCAGTGAATCATACTGCTGAAAGGGAGCTTTTGAGGGGAATGCCAGGAATCTTGTTTTATGAAAGGCTTCTAAGACAGATCCCAGTACAAGGATACCTCAGTTAACAAAGCCTCTGACAAAGAAGCTCCTTTTTACAAAGTCTTTTTAAGCGAGCTCAACCCAGGCCAGTCCCTTTTCTTGAGTTCTGTCTAGCTGGAAGTTGTTTTGCTGCATCAGCATTGGGACGATAGTGAATGAGGGTTGCAGAAATGCAGTGTTGGTTTGCAGCAGTGTGTATGCAGTAAACAATAACATAAAGCTTGACCTGGGAAAGAATGCGTTTCTACTCTTAATGATCCTACCGTAACCGTGTGTGCTTAAATATAACAGGCAAGGTAAACAGCTGCCTCCAGGATCAATTACAAAGCATGTGTGAAAAGCAAAACAGAAAGAAAGTTTGCCTCATCAGCTACCCTGGCATGCTGCAAAAGTATAAATCTGCAAGCTTCACCACCAAAATGGAAATGATAATAAAATTTGGGGCTGTTGAAAGAAAAAAAATCATTCTGGGATGTATTTTGGAAGAAGCTTTGAAGTGGCCTCTAAGAGACTGAAAATGTTTTTTACTTATGTGAGGCTTGCCTGACCTAGTTGTTTCATTTTACATGGACATGTTAGTTTTGAATAAAATGTTTGCTGAAACATGTTGAGCTGTTCTCTTTTGACTGTAGAAACCCATCCCTATTCTCTCCATGTTATTTCTACCTCTGGAATGAAAGTTTCTGTTAAGCAGTAAAGCCTAGGAAAACATCTACTTCGTTAATTGAGATATACCTGTACTAGTTCAAATTCCTGGGCTAGGTATATTTTTAGGGACACTCTGTTCCTTAATTCTTAGTGTATGCCTTTCCATGCCACTAATTTGCATTAGGATTTTAAGTGGTGGTTTCAGAGACTAATTGTAAAATACAGGATAGAACTGAGAAGACTGAAGTCTGATTGCTGAAGTCTTGATGTTGCTATTTTCACATAATAATCACACATAATGGTGTCTGTATTGTCTGCTGTAGCTATCTATGTAGGAAAATATCACCTGGAAGAAGGGACCCTTGTAAGTATTTCTGAGCTTTTCTGCAGGTTCAGGGCCCAATTTTGTGCTTTTGAGGCTCTCTGGCAAGTACATGGACTATTCAGAAATACCCCTACCCAAATCCTTAAGCAGCTAGAAATCTGCTTTAAAATACTGATTTTTAAAATGTTAAAATTCAAGAGTCACAATTCACTTTTTAAATAAGTTTCAGGGCCACCCGCACTGTTTCAAGATACTAAAGCATATTTAATTATCACTGTTTCTAAATGGTCTTTTACATGTTTTTAGATATAAGTAGGGGCATTTCTGGGTAGTTTTCTGCAAAAAATGGTCCCTTGAACCTGCTACAATTGTCCATTCCTGATTTAGCTGGATCTGAAAAATATACCAGTATAATACACTGCTCAAGAACAACAATGTTCTTTATTATTGGAAAGAAATAAAAATGATAAAAACTTAGCAATGCTTTGCTTCTGTCATTCTGCCTACCAATACCAGAAAGGTATTTTTCAGCTTGCACTAGAGGTAGCTGCCATAACTATATACTGATAACAGAAAGCATCTTGACTACAAATAATCTGACAAAGTCTACATACAAATGTTAAACAAGGGCAGACATAGATTAGAAGCCTACAGAATTCTGCTATTAATTACTCTTTTCCTGGAGAACAATGGCCACCTATTGATACATCTGTTGTAACAGTCAGGTGTGTTATGAATGAAACCATCTCAAAACGGAACCAGGCAACTCAGCAAAATCCCTCATGCATTTTTACAACTATATAATAATCAACCATGTTGAAAGCTGTACTATGATTAAGTGCTTTAGGATGAGGATAGATGGGTAGACAAAACAAGTAAATGTAAGAAGGTCATTTATAACCTTCACAAGCAGAGTTGATACTCTCCAGAGTTTTTGCAACTCAGTATGAAACTCATAATGAATTCAGGGTATTTTAATAGAGCATGATGCGGAGATTTATGCATTGCCCACTGTTGTAATATTAGGAATGGGTGGGAAAGACATGGGAGAAAAGCATTTGGAAGTTGGATGTGCCTAGAACACTGCTGCTGAAAGCAGTCCAGGTTTCTTCCTCAACAATTCATTCATAGGGTGATGCTCTGTGTATGTGCATGTAATTGCTTTAGCAGAACTTTATGTTGCCACTCATTGCTATTACTGCTCCTGCACTTAGACTGCCCAGTTCTTTGTAATTTCCTAACTCCAAACTTTCCCATTCTTTTTTTTTTCTGAGGAGGGAGGGTGTGGAGGTATTTCTTTGGCAAAAGGAAGCACTTTCACGTACAATAATCTGTTTCAGTACAAAATTATAAACTACTTTTACAGATACACACAAGCTAGTTACAGAGATCCTTTCACCATGGCTATAAAGGTTTCTTTTTTTCTCAGACATAATTATAATTTCATGGTTTGTATCATTTACTATTGACAAAACCCCTTTTCACACATTCAAAAACTGTACAGGGTCAATGAGTGATGGGGCCATGAGTCAGCACCCCCTGTCCCTGTATTCAATGTTCATGTGTTGACCTGGAGGTCACAACAGATTCCATGTATCCAATGGGTTCATGAGTATGTGCTGGATATATAAATAGAAAGCGTGACAAAAATGAATGGATCACAACCAAGTTGAAGGAACTTATAATGTATATTGTATGTAGCTCAGCCAAATGAAGACTGCCATACACATCAAGGTGGGCACAGAATTTATTTTCATTTCTCCTCAGTCTCTTAGACTGTTTCGTAAAGTGTGCAAAAATGTGTGCAGTTTTAAATTCTTCATCATTAATCTCAATCTACAGAGTACGTTATTTTTATTAGTGCTGAGCATAAAATCATTAATAGGGGAAGGGTCTAGAAGTTTTCCCTTACTCGGTTCATTCTTTTTGGTACCCCCACTTTTTTTTTTAGACTTTGAAGCAAGAATTAGAGAATGAAGGGCTTTGCTGCTAACTTTTGCTGGGGCAAGACAAAATGACAGTGACAGATAACTCAAAACCCCTGGATTCTTCCTTTCTTCTTCTTCTTCTTCCTTATTTTCATGCCCAGATTTCATTTCATGTCATTTCTGGGGAAGAGAAAAAAGGCAGAAGCAACCCAAACTTTCAAACTAAAATCAAACCATGCTTTATAGATTACAGCAAACTCTCTAGTGTGTAAATCATGAGAAATTGTGTGTGTGTGTGTGTGTGTGTGTGTGCACCTTCAAGCCATCTGTCAACTTACGGCAACCTCATGGACTTTATAAGGTTTTCTTGGGGAACGAATACTGTCAGGACACAATATAAAGAAACAGAAGAGTTTCCCCAGTTGGCAAGGGGATCGGACAAGGCTGCATTTTATCACCCTATTTTGTTAATTTATATCAAGAATGTACAGAAAGCAGGATTAGAGTCAGAGGAAACAAGCATGAAAATTGGGAAAAGAAAATAAACACTTTAAGTTATGCAGATGGCAGCATGTTACTTCCATAAAATAACAAAGACTTGGAACAACTATTGATTAAAAAAAAGAAAGAAAGTGTAAAAGGAAAGTTAAAGCTAAACCTCAAGAAAAAAATAATAACCACAGATGATTTACCTAAGTTTAAAGTGGGTAATGAAGACATAAAAATAGTTAGAGATTTTATATACCTAGGCTCAGCTATTAATCAAAATGGAGACTGTGGTCAAGAAATCTGAAGACTAAGGCCATTTCCGCACTACACTGTTATAATGCTATTATTCCACTTTCAACATCCTATGGAATCTTGGGGTCTGCAGTTTAGGAAGGGGCATCTTTGACCTCAGAAAACTACAAACCCCAGAATTCCACGGGATGTTGAAAGTGCAATAATAACACTATAACAGTGTAGTGCAGAAAGGATCTAAGATTTGGAACAGCAGTTATGAAGCAACTATGTAAGACCCTTAAATGTAAAGATATATCACCCAAATCAGAATCATCTATGCCCTAGTATTTCCTATTTCTGTCTATGAGTATGAAAGTTTGAACATGAAGAAAGCTGACTAGAAGAAAATAAACATATTAGAAATGTGCTGTTAGAGAGCACAACAATAAAAGAAGTTGAAGGAATAGAAAATAGATTCGGATGGCATGGATACTTATGCTATGATATAGTAAAGGTGAATAAAGACTTTAACAATCACTGTATCCAAAAGTCCTTATTGAAATTGTGGGTACAAATAAATACAAATTTTATAGAAGACTTCCTCTGTGGACCTCACCCCAAGAAGCATTTAATATTGCTCCAACAAAACAGGGAAAATTATTGACGTACCAAGAGTTGCTGAAACAGGATGGTACAAAGTTAAGAATGAGTACAGAAGAGGAATTAAAAGAGCAAGGCCATGAATTTAACTGGTTCCCATGGAGACAATTAAAAGAGAGATTTAAAATGGATCAAAAATTATATGGGTTTGAAAGAAATGAAAATGAACCGGATGTATTGATGAAAGGGGACCAGAAAAAGAAAATTTCCAGATTTTATAAAATATTGCTACAAAGAAAGATGGAATCAGAAATTGTTAAAAATAACATGGTTAGATGGGCTCAAAATATAGGACATCCAATTGAGCTGGATACATGGGTGAGGGCATGGAAGACAGATGTAAAATTTACACCAAGTTTGAATTTAAGAGAAAATTTTTATAAAATGTTATATAGATGGTACATGACATCTGTAAAACTGAAAAAAAAATAACAAGAAATGGGAATGGAAAATGTTGGAAATGTGATGAGAAAGAGGGATCTTTTTTCCATATGTGGCGGACCTGTAAAATAGCAAAAAAGTTTTGGAAAGAAACACATGATGAAATTCAAAGATTGTATGGTTTTAACTTTGAGAGAGAATGGTGAGAGGTATTGAATTGGATAAAAGAATAAGATGGGGAAAAGAAAGAAAGATTGTGAGAAAGGTGAAAGACAAAATGAGGCGGTAAAAGATAAAATGTAAATAGTTAAATATAAGTTAAAAGTAATAGTTTGTGATTGTTGTAAAACAGAGATAATGTATGGAATGGAATGTTTAAATGGAATGGAATGTTAAACTCAGATTCAACTGGGAAAATTGATGTCTGGAAACGAGGAGGGTTTTTTTTATTCTTTTTCATTTAAAATTTTAATAAAAATTACTTACAAAAAAAAAAAAGAAATGTGCTGTTGGAGGTGAGTTCTACAGATAACATGGATTGCTAAAACGACTAATAAACTGGTCCTAGAGCAAAATAGACATGAATTCTCACTAGAAGACTAGATCACTAAACTGAGACTGTCATATTTTGGACCTATCACGAGATGGTGTGATTTGACGGGGAAAATTATTATACTTGGTAAAGTGGAAGGAAGTTGGAAAAAAAGGAAGATCACATTACTGGTTGATAGCCCCAATCAAGGAAGCCACAGTCCTGAGTTTTCAAGACCTGAGCAGAGCAGTTTATGACCAAGGCTCCTGGAGGTCTCTCATTGCATACGTCAAAGTCAACTTCATGGAAAACAACCACTACCACCACTCAAATACTATATTCTTTGGACTTGGAGTGGGCAACTGCAACTCCCAGCATTTTAATTTGATTTTAGGTGGTGTTTTTGTGGTGTTGAAAGTCCAGTATAGCTTCAGTACCATGGGGAGCAGCAAGGAGGGGATAAGAGATGAAATGAGTAGGAAAAAAGTGAGGAAGACAGAGTTCATAAGTTCTTCTGCCAGATTGTTGCCCACCATCTTTTGTTCCCCCCTCTGAGAATATATGAGAGACGAGAACAGGGGTGGTACAGACTGTGAAAATGAGAGAGATGGATGAAGGAGGTAGCACACATAGTGCAGAGAAAATCATTTCTTTAAAGTAATTCAAATACTTTTTAAAAGGTTACCATTTTCTGTTACTTATGATACTCAAGAAGGTAATATGTTCCATTATTTGTTATTCTGCTTGTTACTTTTCCATTTTTTTCATATGTTTTTACAGGAATGATGGCATTAAAAGAATGGCATAAAACTTGAAAAATCCAAGTCAAACATTCGTATAAAATGCCTTTGAAAAGTAATATTTGAAAGTAACTGTAAACTATTGCTCATTGCAGTTTTGCTCTTACTTGTCACATTGCTTTTAAAATGTTGTCACTCAAAAGTAACTACTTACAGGTTACAATGTAACCTGATACTTGCAAGCTTTTGCTATGTGACTGAGGAAAGATTCAAAAGGTAGGCGGAAAAGACAGCATCAGTAAAGAAATTACAGCTGTGGAGGTACTGCGCGCTATAATTTACCAGATGAATCAATGGCTGCAGGCTTCTTTTTGTGTATTTATTTCAGCCTAAATGTAATTGTTAGTCCCCACTAGAGTAAACCTATTGAATCAATGGGAACCTGGTAAGCCAATCTTTATGTAAATTCCACTTATTCAATTGGTCTTCCCCTGCTGGAACTAATAATTAGATTTCAGTCTACATGTACAGACAATCTTTCTGCCCTGACTTGGTATAGAAAGGGTTTTTACATCTGATTTTCATCCAGGTACTGCCTTGATCCAGGACTGCCTAAGTCCACCAAAGTTATTGCACTTTATTCCTTTATTCCTTCATCCTTGAACCAATATTTTATCTCAACATGCTTAAAATCCAACTTAAAACTTCAGAGGGGACCAACAGTTGCTTGGGAATTGAAGGAGAGGATGTTCTGGTGAACACCCATCCTGAGTCATCCCTGTTTCAGAAGAGAACAATTTTCCTGTTATTTCTAGGGATTTTTTTTCAATGTTTCCAAATAGAAACAGTAACAAGTTTTTCACAGAAAACTTTCAAAGAGTGTTTGCTTTCAGCCACATTGAATACAGGACAGTAAGTACAGAAGAGATACTTCATATCAAACAATTATTTCTGCCTGAGTGCTATCTATTGATTATGTAAAATTGTTTGCTGTTCTCATTACAGGCGAAGCAGAAAGTACTTGCTAGTAAAAGGTCTCATCAGTTCTGTAACTTGCAATCACTGCTTGCTGCTGATTTTCTATTGTAGCACCAGCAGGTGATTAATGAAACTATTTCACAAGCTCCTTAAAATAGAGACACCATTTCAAGACTAAGTTTTCACAATAGCATCAGAGAGTCAATGTACCCAACAGAAGGTATGCCCTGGTACTTAATTATGAGTGGCAATCTATTCTAGTTGCACAGCATGCACTCAGAATGCCTGTTGCTAAGCTTCCTCTTCTGCCTTTAAAACACACACACACACACACATACACACACAGTCTGAATCTGATATACAAAAGCAAGCCTTCTATCTAACACTTCCACAGACTTGCCTCCATATCTATGTATGTCTGCATTTCTCTATCTATTTATTGATAATACAGTTGGACTTCCACATTTACAGGTTTGACTTTCACAGATTTGGTTATTTGTGAGCTTCTCCAACCCTTGCCTACCCTACCTCAGGTGCTTCTTTTCCAGGGGAACCTTTCCTCTCGGCAGCTCAAATGAGGCCACGCAGCCCTTTAAAAACTTGTCTCTGGTCCTCGTCCCCCCACCCACCACCTGACCATTTAAGGATGGCTTGCCGCTTGATTTCTCACCACTACAAACCTTGTCTCAGTGGCATCCCACATCCAAAAAAGATAATGAACAAGGGAGAGGAAGTACAGGGCTACCAAGCCAACCTCCACTTCCTTCTCTTTTTCCTGACCTGGTTTTGACCCTGGCTGCCCATTCTCCCCACTATGCCTCACCCCTTCCTACAGACACACACACACATACATTGATATTTGCAATTTTTCCACTGTCGTGGGGGACCTGTGCCCCTAACCCTAGCAAATGTGGAGGGACAACTGTACTTTCATATGAAAACAAAATAGCGTTTCCTTTTCTGTCGAGTATTTTTTTTCCACCCAACAAACCTCAAAAGAATAACTCAGTGTCATCCTAAAGAGGCCTTTTATCGCAATAATTCTCTCTTAATGCAACAATTCAGAACAAGAAATCAGAAAACTAATGGAATTTAAGTATGTTTCTATAAGATAACTTCCATCACATTTCTTTCTTTGTCTAAAGCGGGGACAAAAATGCAATTTAATTTTTTGATACCCATTCAACTTAACAGTTGATTTGGATATGACTCCTGACACTACGGGAACATTCTGGTAATTATCTGTATGGAGTCATTGACTTTTCTACTTCCCCTACTTATATCAGCTTTACAAAATTAATAGTAACAATTTTGGGAGGACTGTGGGTGAAATCAAGCCATACGTCAGTGAAAAGAAAGATAAGGACAACAGTACTTAGCTTGTTGACCTTCAGGTGCACTTTGGAGCAGTGACTAGAACATGGTTTTTGGCCTCTGAATCTCAAAACTCTCAGATAATACAGCCAATTGATTGTGTTACTGGAGGATTTTGTGATTTATATTCCAAAGAAGTAACTTTTCTGAGCTCTCCCTTAAAATGATTTTGTTTACATTCTAGAAAGACACATACTAAGGTAACGTGTCTTAACACACCTTCTCAAGAAGATCCTTGAAAACCCCACAGAATTTTCCCCAGCATTATCATAATGCCAAAAACATATTCAGTAACAAGGGCCACTGGCACAGTACGCTGCATTGTACTGGACAGCAGGGGAAAGAGGACTCAAGAATAGGCTTATCAGACAGTGAGTAATGGAACACCTGCTGCCACCTATAGTCTTTCCGAATCCATGCTATACAGTTTCACCATTCACAGCTCTGAGGCGTAATTAATGCTTGAAGGCCAAATATGGACCTGTCTATCAACCACCCAGTGACTGAACAAAATGTCCCATGTAGCTGACGATGCTGTGATATTCAAAAAATGCAAGAAACATGGTTGGAGCCTCATCCCAAAGCAAAGGATTTAGCAATTCATGCTGTGGCTTTATTCCCCTTTTCTATGAACGCCTTTCATTGTAATAGTGCCACATACACTGAGTCAATATGGCTCTCAAGATTACACAATCCACCCTCCCTGCCATGTGCTGTTGAATTTATTGCAGGCATGAAACTAAGAACCTGAAGCCGAAACACAAAACATGATGGCAGATGAAAGTGCTTCAAGGCATCCAGACATCACCCCTCCTAGCTAATACCAACATGATCAGCTGCCAGTATCTGAGGGTCTGTAATAGTCACTGTCCACCTACTCAGATAATAGTTTGCACAGGTGCAAGGTCTCTGGTGCTCCTGCACAATCCCTGTGGATACAACAGGAGTTCTTCTCATCTGTCAGGCATAGGATGATTATTTCTGTTCCAGAAACTCCTTTGCTGCCCTGCCTCAGCATTTGAGGCCAAGACATATACAGATGGCTTACAAGTAATGGTGATGAAGATCTTAAGAAGGTTTATAGCTCTTATTAAGGAAGGTGTTCAGTTCCAGTTCATTAAAACTCAGATAGGCCTTCTAGTGACAAAGCCAGGCATGCAAACTATAATTACTCTCTGATCAGGCTGTCACCCTTTACACATCCTTCTCTCAACAGTTGCTTTGTATGTTACTACATCCACTTAATAGTTAGCTGCATCTACATAAAAGCTGCAACATTATTTATTCCAATAAGATGGAGGAAGAGAGAAAAAGGCTCACTGAACAGACTTAACTTCTGAATCAATATTATTTTTTTAAAAGAGTGAACACAACGACAGTCATGTGTGGTCTCACTAACCAAATTATTTCTTCCAGAGTTTGGAAATGTTATTTGTTAAGACCACAACTCTCAGTGCTCCCACTGGCCATGCTAATCTGTAGTCCCAAGAAGTAATGTTTTCAAGCTGTGAGAACATATGTTTGCATGAACATAGTAACCATGATGTTCCCTCTCACCAGTAGTATTTGAGCAGAATGGCAACAGGAGATACTGTTGCTTCCATGGCCTACTTGTGAGTTTCACAGAATCTAACAAAAAGTAAGTGAACAGATGATATAGAGAGACCTTTGGTATGATCCAGCAGTTATTGTGATTCTTGTAATCATTTGGGATGAGGAGAAATGGCAGAGTCCCTAGGACCCATACACCTGGAGGGCCTGTGGCTCTGGGGTCCTGAACAGTGGGGAAAAAAACGGTATATCACAAAGTAAATGTAGGTACCTCAAGAGACCACAATGACCATAATGTCTGTTGGTAAATCTTAGAATATCCAAGTCTTCTATAACCAGCACTTATGGACATGATTTACACATGGCAAACCACAACACACACCCTGAGACCAGAACTATTAGCCCCAGAGGTAGTAGTAACATCTGGTTTGTTATGGGGAGAGAAGGCCCTGTGCCAACTCTCAGAAGCCCTAATGTGATTAGCACAACCCCATGAGATCAAAGTTCAATCATTTACTGAGGCAACATGGAAGCAAATTCATGAGCAAGTTAGGTGCATTCCAGCCAAGTTACTGATATTATTATGATGGTGGACATAAAAGCACCAGCTCCTTCTCCAAATTATTGAGATGTGATATTGAGATAAGTATTTTTCCTGGTCAGTTTCCAGTACAGTCTCAAGCATGAAGTCAAACAAAGATTGTAGGGACTTAACTCTCCATTAAGTGTGTTTAGGATTGCCGTCGTATGCATTTTGGTCACAAACTCAGGCTAATTTAAGCCATGCGGTCTGATTACTTGTTTGAAGTGTCTAAAAGAGGTTCAGCATTTCATCTCAGTTGACTAGCTCCCCAGTGAGCAATAGGACTGGTTTTAGAAAAGTATGCAAGTAAGCAACAACACTATGCTGTTAATCTCATAGTTACATCCAAATCACTTTTTAATTTATCTGTTTTCATAGGATGTAGCTCCTGAAGAAACTGAAAGAAATCATCAGGCCTCAACAAGATGCATTCCATTTCCATATATATCTGAAGGAAATATTAAATAGTTTGTAAGGTAAAATTAATGCAAGACTTTCCCCGCTTTTCCAAACCTTAAGACCTTAGTAAACCTTTGTTAAGTTATTTATGACTATAATCTGAATGCTTCATCTCCAAATCATTTACTTGCTCATAGATTTGCTTTATTCTCTGTTAGAGCTTCTCTGAAAGTAGTTCTCTATTAAGTATATGATGTCCCAGATTTATTTACTCAGCATGGAGTTTTTCATGGACCGCTCTCATTTAAAGGAACAGGAACACTGCATAAATGCTCCTATTCACTTCAGTGGTGCTTAAGGGGAGAGAGAAGTGTGACTCTAATAGATCCTACCCCTATCCGGAAAGAATTAAGAGTTGTTTGTTTTAATTAAAGTAGTTTTTCTGATCCATTAAATGGGTAAGTAACAAAAATATTGCCTATAAAAGCATCTATTAAAGTGGTAAAAAGAAACTGGGGTGTCTCCCTTTTAAAACAGTTTGTTATTATTAAAGGAATTACCTTTACCCATAATTTATGTTTAAGTTTACAAAGAAATACTGTTTTGCTACTTTGGTTTCAAACATGAAATGTCATATTTTGCAAGTCTACCTGAATTTATATGGCTTACATTCTATTTCAAAGTTTATTTTTTCAAACAGCTGCCATCATTCAGTCTTACAGGAATATCACAGATGACAGCTTAAAAAAAAATCATGTCTTTGGAGCACAGTGTAAGAATGATTTGTTGCCTTCCAAAACTGAATTTTCTTCACTTTAAATTGATCAAGGGCAGTATTAATAATACCATTACTGACAACCGTGTGTGTGTGAGACAGAAAGGGAGAGAGAGAGAGAGAATACACACTGTTACCCAAGGAAGAGAAATATAAATCCTTTGTACAGCTTCAGTAACCAACTGCATTCCATAGCGTACCTTCCAACTCTCAAACAATTGTTGAAAGAAATTAACTAACTACACTGTAATGTTCATCAACAGGTTACAAAGAAATATATTGTGTCTAAAAGCTTTTACCCTTGGAAGCAAAAACTTTAAACAACAACTCTGTTTATAGCCTACCACTCCAATTTTGTGACAGCACTTTCTGCATTCAACATGTAGCAGACAACTGCTCTTGAGATAAACCTTGTTTTAACATCTTTTCTCTAGGGGAACTAGTCTAATCCGAAATAGGCAAAGACATCTTACTTCTTATCTTTGAAAAGGCTAGTGTATGTTTGAAAACGCTTACAGCAGGATTTGCAAGGATATATCTTTAGGCAAAGCTCTTCACATCTATACTGGAATGCTATAACCATCTACAAACAACTAATAGCTTCACTGGGTTTTATTGCATTTGGGGTGAAAAAGGGAAATTCAAGCATCTTAACACTTACATGGGCTGTAATCTGAAAATTCTAACTAGGAAATACATGTACAGAGAAACACTGACACATGCTGCTCCTTCATGCTCCGTCATGAATGTTGAGGCTCCCACAAGCCAACAAACTGCAGCATTCAGATGTTGTTAATAAAGGAACTCATGCCCTTCAACTGTCCCAATTTGGCAAAGGAAGTCTTGATTATTCTTCTGTCATCCCACTTTTTCTGTTGCCTTTAAAATGTCTGTTTCTCTCTCCCCTTCTCCCTTTATGCTCACTTCACTTCAATGGCTGCAAACTGAGTTCAAAGTGCGAAAGTAGTTTGCACTCAACTCAGCAGTGAACAGAGGAGAGAAGGGGATGGCAACTTGCTCTACCCACTAGGCTCAGGCACAGCCAAACTGCTGCAGCATCTCTTAGCTTCTGTGTTCTTCTACATTACTAATTTTTGCCATCCTGGCCACACTCTGATGTTGACGCCCACATCCAGTTTTCATCTGTGAAATGTCAGAGGATATGGGAACTATAAGTAACTAAACTACTTTAACTACTTTTGCAAAACAGGCAAATAAAAACTGACTTTTCAGTGTGGTGAGTGATTTAAGATGTTGGACCGTCGGATTTTTGCACAAGGCTGTTGTAGCGCTATGATTCCACTTTCAACATCCTATGGAATCCTGGGGTTTGCGGTTTCGGGAGGGGCCGGCCAGCCCCTCCTGAAACTGCAAACCCCAGGATTCCACAGGATGTTGAAAGGGGAATCATAGCGCTACAACAGCCTCGTGTAGAAATGGCCTAGGACTCTGGGATGAAATCTCTGCTCAGCCATAGAAACCCACTGAGTGATCTTGCACAAGTCACCCTCAAAGGATGGCAAACTTCCTCTAAACAAACCTTACCATGAAAACCCTGTGATAGGGTCACCATAGGTCAGAAATAATGTGAAGGCACAAAACAACAATACTTTGAAGGCATCTGGTCCTGCCTGATCTTGAAACCTAAGTAGGGTCAGGCCTGCTTACTACTTGGATTGAGAGCTACTAAAGAATACCAGGGCTATATGCTTTATTTCAGAGGATAGCAAGGCAAACCCCCTGTCCGTATTTTGTAAGAAAACTCTGTGAAATCCATGAGGTTACCAAAGATCAACAGAAGACATGAAGACACAGACATCCACAGAATAGTAACTACCTGTTGGGCAGGCCTTGGATCAATAATGTCTTAGATTTCAAAGTTACTTTTCACAACTCTTAGCTTAACAGGATGTAGACTTTTAGACCTTAGCACCAGCAACCATGCTAATACTCTACTAGCTGGTCTGTGAAAGTGTGCTTCAGAATTTATTGGTAGGTATTATTAGAATTTATATTTGGATCCTCTTCTCCTATTTCAATATCAAAGGATATTATTCAAGACCATGGTTGACATATGCATCTAATATTTTAGAAGAATCACAGAATCATAGAGTTGGAAGGGGCCCCATGTGGCTGAATTTTGCTTATTGAGTGTATCCATCAAAGCCTAGGGGATGCAATTTGTCCAACTCTGCATTACAAAAATTCAAAGTGAGACTTAGGCCTCCAGTAGCTCCCCCCCACAAAAAAAGAGTAATCTGAGAATATTGCTTAACTATTTGGCTACTTGATGTTTTCTTTCAGAAATGGTTCTCCAGACAGACTTACTAGTGACCCAACAAGTATCTTTTTTTATAGTCCATTCATTGCAACCATGCATTTTTTACAAAAAATCATGGGCTAGCTAACTGTAACATGACTGTTTTTTTGAAAGACAGAAAGCAAGAGTCAAGACCTAAAGTGATAGGTAAAGAACAATCTCCACAGCATATTATAATCCTATGGGAAGAGCACTTGTAGTATTCAGCAGAACACAATCAAGAATGGATGATTGCCACATTAAAGTTTGCCGCACTAAGTTAGCTACATGCTTTACTACCTTATCTTACAATTATCAAAAGGTTATCAAACTCTCACTGTTCATTTCTCTCACTTCTCAATTTTATTTTTAGAGGCCTTTTAATACTACTCACACCTCTTTGTTTTACCCTGGCCTTGAGAAAAAAAATTGATGTTTCAGTAAGAGTTGTAGTCCAACATATCTTGAGATCAACCGATTGAGGGATGCCAGCTTAAGTATTCAGACGAATCTAAACAATCCATACATATTACGGACTCAATGCCAAATGAAAAGAGAAAGTGTGCTGTTTGCCAAACTACCACTCAGTTCCCTTAATTAATTTTCTTTCTTCATTTATTTGTTATAGAAGCATAAATTAAAGAAAAGAGCCAGTGTGGCACAGTGTTTTGAGCTCTGGACTGCAACCCTGGAAACTCACTGGGAGACCCTGGGTGAGTCACACACTCTCAGCCCCAGAAAACTCCATTATATCAAATCAGATCATACCAAGAAACCATGGCCCTTTTAGCATGGCGTTTTTAAAGTGTATTAGGCACGCTCCTTCCCTCCTTCACAAGCTGCCATACCGCATGACATTCTGGTGAACCAGGTGCTATCATGGCCACGGATAGTGCTGATAGCGCGTTTTCTTATTTTTGCCTGAAAGGCAAAAATAATCTCCCTTTCACGCATCGGTCACGCGACCAGAGGGCCTGTGGAGCCATCATCCGGTGTGCTTCTGGGAAGGACCTGGGAGTGGGCGGGGTGTGGGCAGTCCCTGCTGCCTGTCCCTCTGCAGCAACTCCCAAGGGACGCTCCGCCCAGCAGCAGGCCAGCTGCTGCCCCCATCGCAGCAGGGAACACTGCACGACATGTCACCGCGAGAGGCCACCCCGGGGCTGTGTTGCCACTCACACTCAAAATGACAGCAGCCCCCATCATCCAGCCAACTGTGAGGGTTTTTTTAAACCCGGCGCTATCGTAAGCACGTTAGCACGTTACCAACGTAGTATGAAACAACCTGTTGGCAGCATCTATCGTTAGCACGATAGTCGACAAAACAAGAAAAAAAACAAGAAAAAGAAAAGAAAAACCACCGACCAATCAGGGGCAATGGCGCGGGGACAGGGTGGGACCTGGGTGTGGCCCAGGACACCGACATGCGGACAAGGCACCGGGCAGGGACTGGTTCTCTCTCATGAATGCCCTACCATGTGCAGACTGCAAGGGGCTCTCTACTGGGCCTCTTGTAATATTAGCAATATCATGAGGGCTCTAGTTCGTCATGCTATCAAGGTAAGATGCGAAAAGGGCCCATGTTTTGGTAACATCTTTCCCGTCACGTTTTTGGCAATTTTGAAAGTTTAGATATTGTTTTAGGAAAGCTTGAGGATGTTGATCTTTTAAATTTCTCTATAAATCCACCAAAGACATTATTCTTAGACATGCCTGGCAAAACAATTCTTTCCGCAAAGGTCTTCATGGCATCCCACTCTATTCCCATTAGAACTTGGGGGAGTTAGTTTTTTCTAATACAACTCCCATAATGCATGCTGGTTCAGGTGTTCCAGGAGCTATAGTCCTCAAAAGTTGCTTTTCCAAGCTTTGATTGCAATATGAGAAAAGACCAATTGCACGTTCCCCTGAATAGGTGCAGACTTGATTTTTGAGGGATATTTCATTTCAGATCAATTCACTATGACCTTAAAGCTCTACATTTAATTTAAAAGGGATTGGATTTTTTTTTTAAAAAAGCAAGCAACTCCTTAGATCACCTCCCTCTGCCACTCATCAGCTGATTTACAAGAAGCAGCATCACTGAGCATGCAAAAGGTAAGCAAATTTTCAATGGTCCGAAGGCCAGTTTTTGAACCACAGGACCCAAATCATGGGCCACACCATATCCATTAATATTGAAGAAACTTCTTGATTGGTGCCATCCCTAACATGGAGTACCTACCCCCCTTGAGTCAGTTCTTGTAGCCATAATTTTGATAATGGTGCCTGCCAAAGCCTGGTTTCTGCTTCCATTTGCCTATGTCTAACAAGCACACACAGACCAACTACCTGAAGATAGCACTGCTGCTTTGTGATTAGTAAAAACCAGTACCAGACTCAGAGTAAGATGCTGACAGATTTGAGCTGTCAGAGAACCTTCATTACATGGATCCAGCACACAGAAGTAATAATGCAGAATTTGGTAGTAGTGGAAACAATAAAAAGCAATGGTTTGAGGGTATTTTATATACCATGTGATGGCAGCTGACTCCCAAAAGTCAATGCAGAAGCACACTTTAATGCTCTGGACAGCATGAGTAGTGAAAGCAATAAAGTCTTCAAAGCCATTTCCTTTCCTCACAAAGCCTCAATAGCAGTTGCTGGAGAATGCTTCTCTCATGAAGTGAGGAAAATCATTAGCTCCATGCCCATTCAGCAAAGGACCTCAAAGGGACCTGTTCCCTGGCAACTTCCAACAAGGGAAGATTTGACTCCATCGTTTTTTACTAAACAAAATCCAGCAGCTCAGCCTCATTGTCACATATACAAGAACTAAAATTCTGTGACAGCACTGAAGGTCAACTGAAGATCAAGTTACATATTCAGGAACATCTTCAGTACTAACATAAATGCTTGACAAGAAGTTCTGAAGGTTGGTACTAGTCTAGAAGATAAAGGAACAGCTTAAAGGGGGGGGAGTTGGGTTTTTTTGTTTTTGGTGATTCCTTACTTCTCTGGAGGGTTGGAATATATAGCAAAGGCACACAGAAGTATACATAGGGAGGAAAGGCAGACACACCATTGTGCAGCACCCTTCACTGTACCTATTGCTTAGGGGACAAGGTACAACACATTCCCCCTCCCATTGAATCTTACCTTGTTTTTATTTTGTTTTTATTGATCTGCCAGATGCTCAAGAAGGTTTTCCAAATTCCAAATTTCAGTGGTCTTTTGCATGTCCTCTTTTTTAGAGTTAACATACACCCAAAACAGGAATCATTTTCCCAAGAAATAATCCTTGAAATTAGGGTGCAAAGCACTGATTTTTGTCTCAATATTTTGTCCATAATAAGCAAAATTCTCAAACCTCATCACATAGCACTAGTGCTCTTAGTACAGTGCATTTTCAGAAATGATATTATTTGAACTTTTAGGAAGCTTCTGGAACTTCTTTTAGCTTTTCAGAGAAACCACATGACTTCTGTACAACTTGAATTCTGGTGTTGATGTTTTCCCCAAAAGGTGGCAGGGGACGGATCTAGAAAGAATTTTCAGCAGCAGTTGGAGAAGACGTACAGCTTGTGTAAGATTCAGGGAAGATGGCTGGGGAGAGCAGGCCACCTTCACCTGAAGGCAACATTAACACTAACAACATGCCTGGTGCCCAGTGCAACAAATAATGCAACAAATTCTTTTTCTTGAATAATGTTCCAAGCTCTCGCATTTCTGTCATGAAGCCAGTTCACATGTGGCTGCTGTTGACACAAGGGCTATTAATTCATGCTGTGTTCTTAGAATATAACCTTTCCCTAACTAATCCAATCGAATACTCTGTGGGTTGAAGCTGTTCAAATGTCCTGTAACAGAGTTAAGTTTCCTTATAAATCGTGTGTTCTGTTCTTGCCACACACCTCTTCCATCATTTAGTATTTTCAGGTTAACATTATGCATTTGTACATGGGTATAACGCCATCTTGTCATTACATTAAAACTGATTTTTCTAAATATCTATTCTGAACACATTTCTCTTAGGAGACCAACATGCATGAAAAACACACAAGATACACATAAGTGATTCAACGTAATTCTCTCTAAGCGGGGGGGGGGACTACAGTAAAGGAGGAAAGTACCAAAAATAGCAACAAGTGAGAAGAGTGAAGAAATATCTCTCACATTAAAAAAAATAAGCATATTATTCATGTTAGTCTATAACAGTGCGAGAGTAAACTGGTCTTTAAGGTGTAATAATCTTTTCAAATTCAGTCCATGAAGGACAACATAGAAAAGAAATCCATATGCCCCCCCCCAGAGAAGTTTATACGTAACACAATGCTGCAGAAAACTACTTTAGAATGAAGAACCCTATAAACACTTGACTCTGGTGCTGGAGGAGAAGTTTATGGATATTATGGACCACCAAAAAGAATAATAATAAACAGGTCCCAGAGCAAATCAAGTTCACACCTTCCAAATATTCCAGTTTGGCAAGGATATTCCCAATTAATTCTCTGTCATCCCACTTTTTCAGCTGCTTTTAAAATGCCCTAATTTCTCTCTTCTTCTCGTACTTTCCCCCTTTCTCCTCAACTTACTTCAATTGCTTCAAATTGATCTCAAAGTGCAAAAGTAACTCAGCATGAAGGACAAAAGGCAGAAGAATCTTGACCTTCCCAGTAAGTTCCACCCAAAGAAAACTGCCACAGCCTCTCCTGGTTTGTGTGTTAATCTTCATTGAAAACTTTTGCTATCTTGACCACATTCTGATATTAGTTGGCCACATGTGTTCCTGTTTTCATCTGTGAAATGTTGAAAAGTGTTAAAGTTTGAACTTTCACTAGAAGGGTAAACGACCAAAATGAGCCTAACATACTTTGGAAACCTATGAGAAAATATGATTCACAAGAAACAACAATAATACTCAGACAAGCGGAGACAGTAGAAAAGATAAAGACCACATTATAAATGGATTAGTTCAATAAAACAAGCCATGGCCTTCAATTTACAAGATCTGAACAGTGCTGGTAATAACAGTAGCTGTTGGAGTTCTGTCATTCATAGGGTCACCATAAGTCAAAGGTGGCTTAATGAACATAACAACACGCATTCAAACCTGCCCTAAGATATGACGGTAAGCCCATTCAAGTAGAGTGGATACTATAGTATTATATTAAACTGTATACAGAATAATCTGACCCCACCCCCATATGCCTTGAAGATGATTTCTGAAATTTCCCATTTTCCAGGAACATAACCTACAACAAAAGGTACAAAACCCCTAGTGTGCACCCAAAGCAATTGTTCATTTTAGAAAATAGCTAAAGAAAATAAAGATAGCTAATTACTATCTTTATTTTTAATTATTGATCAATTCTGGCCATGCAAGTTTCATTAACTGAAATAATTTCATCCCTAGCAAAAAGCAAATTTCATTTCCAAGGCAGTAAATGACATTCATTGGAAATAATGAGGCAACAGCCTCCACAGAGGCACAGATGGTTTATCGATTTTAAGAAAGGTTCCTCCACAACAAGACACTTTATCATTCTTCAGTGGAGTATATGAAAAGGGCTTTTCATTGGTTTGGACAACATTTTGTAGTCCTTCATCACAATCACAGACTCCTTGAGAATCATGATGGAGTTGGAGTATGATGCTTTTCTTTAAAACAGTCACAGTGGTGCTAAATTGTTTAATTCCAGGCCTGGATCGAAGAACTTAAAAGCTGTTGTTTTGGAAAGTGTCTGAACACAGAAATACAAGGGAGTGTTGTAACCTGAGGTGGTTTGTGATTGTTGGAGAGAGGTGAGTGATGCAGGAACATTACACCAAGAAACAGAGAGAGAGGGTGTCTGGGAAACCACAGTTCAGAGAGTCTGGCAAAGAAAATGCTTTGTGTTTAAAGAACCACAACTTCCTTAGCCAAGGATCAGCAAAGCCTTGTCCAGGGACATTGATTTAGGATACTTGGATAACCACCAGCTGCAGCCACAGTAACTGGAATGTTTCTGAACATGCCAAGAAATATCCTCAAATCTGATCTAATTATCACTGACATTTTAACAGAGGTATCCTTTTCCACTTCTCTTTTTCCCACAATAATAATTAAGATTACTATTTTTAATAACACATTAGCTTTGATCCCATCTCTACCCCAGATTTGATCATCATCACTTGAAAGAACTTCTGTCATTTCAAGTTCTCAGCCTAAGCTGGAATGCTACTTTCATTTGCTCTGATTACAAGCACCTGTTTCTAAGAAATACAATAGGTATACAGAGCATCAGCATTGTGTTGGATCAAACCAAAGTCCAGTGTTCGGTTCACACTTGCGACACTCAGTTGCTCCTAGGAAGTTCACAAGCAGCAGATAAGCATGATGGTGCCCTCCTGCTGATGCTCTCCAGCAGCTAAGGTACACAGGCATACTAACACTATGTCTGGTACCACATGGGGTGAGTGTACAAGCACCATGACTATAGTCACTGAGTATCCATCATCCATAAATTTATCCAATCACTTGGATAAGTTGGCAACCACAACTATTTCTTACAGTTGCAAATTCCAATGTTTAAGCTTATGCATTATGGACAAAGCCAGCATGGAGGACAGCCCAGCATAGTGTAGTGGTTTGAACATTGGACAAGGACACTGGAGACCATGATATGAATCCTTGTTTGGCAATGAAAACCTATTGAGTGACCTTGGGCAATCACACTGTCCCAATCTCAGAGAAACTAAAGGGCAAACTCCCTCTGAAAAAATTCTGCCAAGAAAACCCCGTGACAGGTTCACCTTAGGGTTGCCACAAGTTAGAAATGACATGAAGGCACACAACAACAAAAACAATTATGTACAGAAGTATTTCCTTTCATGTGTCCTGAATCTCCCACCCTCCTGCTTCAGTGGACTGTCTGGGTTCTAATCTTGAGAAAGAAACAGAAGGGGGAAAAAACTCCCTATCTACTCCCTCCACAATGTATATCATTTTATGCACGTCTATCATGTCTTCTGAAAAGCCTCAGATGTTGTAACCTTTCCTCACAGGTAAGTTGCTCCAATCTCTCAGTCATTTTGATTGCCCTTTTCTGTGCCTTTCCCAGCATTTCAATATCCTTTTTCAGGTGTGGAGACCAGAAAATATATAATAGTCCAAGCACGGTTGCATTGTAAATTTGGTAGCATTCTATGAAACCTCAAATTCTAGCACTGTTTTTTTTTCCCTGTAGAAAATGGTACCTTTCAAACAAGCCAAATGACATTCCTTGGCACTAGATATAGCTAATATCGACATGGTGTAATAACCTGACCATTATAACAGGGTTTGGCAAGATTCGTATTCCCGTTTCAATCACAAAGGTAACTGCATGACCTTGGGAGAGCCAATCTGTCTCAGCCTAATCTACTCAGAGGGCTTCTGTGAAGGAATATTAAGGCTCAGGGACAATGTATGTTGCTTTGAGTTCTCTAAAGGAAGAGCAAGTTAACAATGAATTAATAATAAAAATTCCATTTCCACAGCTCTAGATTTTAAAGATAAATGCACAAGAGAAAACAAATATCAGATACCCATGTATTAATATTGTGCTGGAATTCATTTTTAGCTACTTTTCAACAACTGTGGAAGAATCAATTTTTAAGAATTTTTCAGATTATATTCAGCTTGGAATCCTACGGTATAAAAATGGAAACATCTTGCAACTTGCTTGAGCAGTAAAATCAAGTTTGTGAATGAAAACTGTGTTTGTATGGATTATGCAAACAAATATTTACTTGCACAGAGGGGAGAATTTTTGGAAGTCTGCATAGGCCTACCCATACACAGCAATGTTTGCTATAGATTTTTGTCTGTTAGCACTCTTGCATTATATTTGTTATACTGAAAGTAACTAGGATAATCGCCAAAAAGCCTTATGGTTTGCTTGTATTTGATCACATGTGTATAAATTCTGTCATATCCAAACAGTGAGAGAAATTCAAGAAGTTCTTCTTGACAAAATGGGCAAGTAGATGAGGTAATGCAAAGATTATGTCAGAAATAAATTCAATGTACCTAGCCAATTCCATTCATTTCCACAAAAGGCATTCAGCTTTTTCTATTTTTTAAAAAATATATATTGTCTTAAACCTTTTCATAACTTTAGATGATTTTTTTTAAAATATACAGACATCTGTCTATGCCTCTGGCCTGTTCTTCATCTGTCAAAAGAAGGAACTTTTTTGTTTTTTAAGCAATCAAACCAATCCACTTGATACCAGATGGGTTTTACTTATATTGAGGTATGCTAACAGAATAGCCACTGTAAAGATTCAAAAGGATTGGATAAACATGGTCTTCATGTGGTTTGAAACCTATTATAACTTTTACTTCATTCTCACTACAGGGAAGCAATGGGATAAACAACAGTATGGTATAAATAATGGATCATTCCTGCTCACAAAGCGAACAGCCATACAAATCACTGAACTTTGATCCATTGTTTGTTTATTTTGTTTATTGTTTCTGGAGAACTCAACTGAGCACAATTTCTCCAGCAAACAAACCAGACCCAGAATCCATGGCTGGCTGCTTGCTTGGTTGCTTGCTTGCTTGCTTACTTTTTTGCTTGTTTTTTTAGATTTCATCTGTACTTTTCAGGAACAGAAACAAAACCAGAGTAGTAGCTGCAGCCAGGTTCACATCACATAATAAACACACACACACACACACACACACACACACACACAATTTACCAGGGGTACATATCTTTTGAGAGCCAGTGTGGCACAGTAGTTTGAGTGCCCAACTAAAGTTTGTAGTTTGAATGCCCGACTAAATCCCAGCTCAGCCATGGAAACCCACTAGGTAAACTTGGACAAGTCACACTATCTCAGCCTCAGATAAACTAGGAACAAATCTTGCCAAGAAAACCCATGATAGGGACATCATAACACAGAAATGACCTAAAGGCACAAGGATATACATAAATGGAGCTACAAAACAGTGTGCACAGCAGAGAGCTGTACTCTTCCCCCACCTACCTTGGCTGCTGGTCTCCTTTCCTGACACCTGGCAGGCCTTTTTTGTACCTGTGGGAAGCCAGCCAATCAGGAGGAAGGCTAGCTGGCTTCTAGGACTGGCATCTCCCTGTGTAGACATTAAAGCCACAGGCTTCACTCAGGTCCATCTGAGGAGCATTTAAACCAGGGTTATGCAACTGCAGATAGAGTGAACACAATTTTTCCCCTTCCTGCCTGGTGGGCCACACCAGCATGTTCCAGGCACACAACATGATTCTAGAAGCCATTTTGTGCTGATTTTCAGCTATTTGTTTCCCATTTTTTCTGGAGTTAGGGGACCCTGAAGTGTTTGGGAAAGCAAACCACTGCATTTTCAACTGTTTTTGGATGCTTTTAGATGGTTTTCAGGTGAAAAACAATGTGAAAATCACACCCCTTCAATATTTTTAAGGGAGTCTGAGGGCTTTACAGGCTTCAAGGGCTGCACTCAGGGGTTCTAAGGGCCACATGGGCCACATCTTGCCCACCACTGATATAAACAGATTTCATAGTGTTCTTTTGCTGGTGACTTATGTTCACCTTGTTGAAAGAAGTACTAAGACAGAACAGAAGTGGATGAAGGAGAGAAAGAGAAGCAGAAATATGAATAAGAAAGGTGAAGTACAGAGTGTGAAAAAGTGATCTGTGGGAGATGAGAAAAGGATTTGGAGTGACTGAGGAAGAAGGGGAGCCACAGTCAGAAACAGTGCAGGACAAAAAGCTGGTGGTAACAGAAGGTGATGGAGGCAAAAGAGTGCAGATGATAAGGAAACAGACCGCATTCCAGGGGATCGGAAACCATAAATGCATCAAGGAGAGAACCTGAGGTCATAGAAAGTGACACATTAGCATGTTAAAAATCACACCCAGAGGAGGAGACTCATAAAAAACAGCTGCACCCCCTGGAATGTTATGGGATGTTGGCATCTGACAGGGCCAGTGTGCATGTGAAAGTTATATAATCCACAGAGGATGATGTAACTAGGATTTTTTTGGGGGGGGGATAATTCCTTGTACTGAGTATATTAATACGCTTTGCTCCAGCTGAAGAACTACCCTCCTGGCATCTTTCTCTGCACAGTAAAATGAACATGTGTTGGATCTCCACCCTGACATGGTCTTTCATTGGGAACAAAGCACACCAGGCAATGGACCCAGAATTGGCTTGGACATGAAAAGAACATGACCCTGATTTCAGCAATGCTTGCAAGGTCTACAAACTTAAATAGTGTTCCTTAGAGCTATGTGGACTGAGGAAAGTAAAATACACACAAAACAATGTGAAGATTTTAATATGTAAGTGGCTAAAATATTTACAATTGAAAATTACAAAAACACTCTAGTCAATGATGGAAGCGCACATCAGATAAAACTGATAAATGCATACTTTAGGAAAATGTCATTGCAGGAAGGTGACTAAAAATAAACCAAAGAGAGAAAGAAATGCAGATGAGATTTGAGAAAACGCAATTAAATTGGGAATGAGAGATTTTCACACTCTCACTTCATACCCATCTTTCAATGAGAGATTTTCATACCCTTCCTTCATACTGCATGTTGTATGGTTGTACGAATCTCTGTGCATGGTTTCCTACCTGAGTTCTACATAAGTATAGGAATCCTATTTAATCCAGGGTACAAATTACGCATGGGGTGTACTTCAGTTTAATGAATACACACTGTGTGAACTGATAAACATGTTGACTTTTTCTAAAAATGTAAGCAATGGAGGATGATCCAACCATGACGTTTTTTAGCACTGAGGAGCATCCATAGATGTACGAGATAATTCTGAAAGGGAGCAAAGGCTCTTAGAGAGAGAAAAAATAGAAGACAACACGGAGACTAATGATTAAAAATCTATCTATCTATCCATCCATCTATCTATTTTACATGCTTCCTTCCTCCTAGTACTGGATCCACATGGACTCAAAGTGATTATTTATTTAATTATTTCAAAATTATTCTGCTACCTTGGTAGCAGAAAGCCAGATTAAGATGTTGTTACTGGTTACCTTCAAGTCAACTCTGACGTATGGAGACTCTATCATAGGGTTTCACTGGCAAGATTTATTCCAAAAAAGTTTGCCATTGCCTTCCTCTTAGGTTAGAGAGTATGACTTGTCCAACATCACCCAGTGGGTTTCTGTGGCTGAGCAAAGATTTCCCAGTATCCTAGTCCAACATTCCAACCACTATACCACTTAGAGCTAGATGAGCAACCCTAAGTGGACACTACCAGATGAACAGTTCATTGAACTCTATCCCATTTTTTAAAAAAATTTCTTAAGTGTCTCACCTTAAATCAAAGGTAGGGGAAGTGTCCATGGTTCAGTCTTCCAGATTCCAGGGGAGCCCATTTCCAAAAAAAACAAAAAAAAACAAACCCAAAAACAAACCAAAAAAACCCACACACAAACACCCCCAGAGCACATGGAATCCAATTTTGCCTCATTTTTGGCCCAGGAGAAGACCTTTTTCAAACAAGAAATGGTCCAAAAGTTGATTTCCAGGATATTTCCTATTGGAAGAAAGGTTTCTCTAGCCCTTAATTGGCTCATAGGAGTAAAAATGAGGTAAGATTGCCTGTGGGAGGAACTGGAGAGCAAAAAAAAAAAAGGAGGTAGGATTAACATTATTAATTGAGAATACAGAAAGAAGAGGAAGGAAAGGTAAAGATACACAGAATCATTTCCCAGATAAATCTAAGTAGGAAATTTTTAAAAGGTGGCATATGATTAACTGCAGAGGAAAACTAAATTTGAATCTGAAAAACTCAGTAAGACCATTAGCCATTACATGTGCATCAGTTATACATGATTGACTTTGCAGGCTCAGTAACCAAAGTGGAATTTACTATTTCTAAAATGGCTCTCAACCAGTTACCTGGCCAAATCATAATTATAACTCACACATGCTCTAGATCAGAAATTCCAGAAGCTGAGAAGGAAGATAAAAGTTAGGCAAGAAAGATTCACTCCATTTCTTCTTATCATGGCTACTTAACTTGGCAAAAGGAGGAGGCTAAAAAGTCTTAGCTATTCCCAGTATTTCAACTGCCTCCAAAAACAAATCTTCGTTTCTTTTGGACTCGTTTGTACTCTTTGCTTCAATAACCTTCTCCAGTAACATGTTCCATCTGTTTATTATCCTTTGCACAGAAACAGACACAAATTTCTCATCGAGCTGACATCTGGCTGTCTCCCATAGAAACTCAGACACTCCATGGTCCTCCTGGGCCTTCCCTTCACATACACTAAGCCATTTAAGCTACCACTGAAGTTTTTCTTTTTCTGTCCCTAGCGAGAAATGCATAACCAACAGTTCACAACACCTCACCCTATAAAAACACAGAGCATTAAAATAAGGTTGAAATGTCATTAAACGGAAACTTTTAATATATCACATGGAACATATCCCTTTTATGTTGTTAAAGTCTTTATTATTTCCTTTAGCAATTAAATGCTTTGCATGGAACAATTGCTGTACTTCAAAAAAACGACAGTGCAGTTTGTATGGCTAAAATGTTGCCTTATCCTCAGATGAAGACTCAAGAATTTGGAAAAAGCACACAAGTGTTCAAAAAGTTTTGATGCAAATACAGCTTTTTCCTTTAAAATGGTCAAATGTGGTAACTAAACTATTCAGGTATCCTGAAACTAATGTACACCAATATATGAGAAGTATAAGTAAGAGCACACTACCTCCACATACAAAACACACATAGCCATTAATTTCACTTTCCTCATATACATGGATGGAAGGAGCTCCTCCCTTCAGATTTCACAACCGAGGAGCATGAATGTCCTTACTTTTCACAAATTGGCACAAAATTTCTAAATGCCTGAAAAGGCACTGCCAGTGGTATATTTAAGTCTTTTACTCCAAGTCAAGTCTCAAGTCTCTGCCTTCAAGTCTCAAGTCCTTGAAGATACTTTCAAGTCAAGTCTCAAGTCTGGGAGCTAACTTTATCTTCAATGTATAATCCAGAATTTATGGACAGAGTCAAATAAAGTCAGTTTTAACAATTTAAGCAGAGTTGGCCTTCCACATTTGCGATTCTGCCATCTGCAGCTTCGGAACTGGGGAATAGGATCCTTCTTACTCCCCCTTACTGAAGCTTCAAAAGCTTTAGAAGGATCCTTCCTCCAAGCCCATTGCCTAACACATTTGCTGTCTCCCTCTGAGAAATGCACCCTGCATCCTGGGAGTGAGTCTTGTCTTCTGCTCTTAGGAAAAGTTTTAGAAGGCATTTCCAATACGCAGCAGTGACAGACTGCTGAGGGGACCTCAAGCCCGCCTCAAGCCCACTGTCTAGCCCATTTGCTGTTCCTCTCTGAGAAATGCACCCACACTTTGGGCTTGAGACAGATTGTCATGTGACCAGTAGGCAAAAGGAGATGGAAGTGTTGTTCAAGTTGTAAGGTTTCTGGATGATTGTGTTATATTACTGAACTAAGGGTAGCAAATCAGTCCCTAAAAATATACAAGTCTCAAATTGAGTCAGTGCATCATTTATTGCCAAGTTGAGTCCAAGTCGAGTCACTGGAATGACTTAAGTCCGACTTGAGTTCGAGTCAGTCAACTTGAGTCTACATCACTGGGCACTGGTAATAGTAACATGCCATTAAGTGATCATGACATTTTCTGTGTGATTCATGTAATATGTGAACATGAGGGAGGGAGGGATTTTTTTTTTCATGTTTCTGTATTTTCAAACCACATACTGCAATCACCCCTGGGGGAGTTATTTCAGATAGATTAATATTCATAGCCACCAGAATGTTTAAGCAAACAGAAGGACCTTTCTTAATGAAACATCGTCCACATAGCTCCATCAAGTAGCTGGATACACATAGACAACACACTGATCAGATAACCCTAATGCAGCAAAGAACTTGTTTTTCAAACCAGGACTGCTATATTTTTCTATTCTTATCACTTTTGTTCCAATGCTACAGATCATTAGCTTCCAGAAACTATAAACTTCCCTTATCAGAATATTTCTGCATGATGGGCATCCCAATTACTGACATTAAGTAAGAATATGGGGAAATATGCTGTGCTCACCAAGCTGGACTGTAAAGTCTAAAACTCTTAGTAAAATGAATTAAATTCTCCATTTTAGACGGAATGGTCTTTTCAACAAAGAAACCAGGGGGGAAAAAAGTTAAATACAAAACAAATCATGTCAGATGAGACACTGAGAAGAAAGGAGAACAAACCAGTTCAGGGTGAGGGAATTCTACATCCGTTATGAATAATTTTAATCTTAAAGCACAAGGACTCTCGACCTTTTATTAGTGCTCTGAACTCACTGCATGCACTGGAATTAATAAAAAGCAGACTTCTGATCTACCATGAAGTTAGTTTTCATATAATCTTTAGCAGCCTGAATCTTGTGAAACAGTCCAATGGATACTCTCACTTTTTCCCAAAGACACTAACACTTCACAGTGCCCCCACCTCCACTCCTGCAGCAGCCAACTGGCTCCTGGTCTGTTACAAATGCAGTGAGAAACTATTGCCATGTCTAAATCACACCATCAGGACAAAAAAAAAGGGGGAGGAGTGAATTAGGAATCTTTAGATTCATAGAAGAAAGCATAGTACTTAACAAGCCTGCAGAACAGAACTCCGATAGTCCTCTTCTGGAAGAACTAGAACTAGTCCAGATATAAGTAGAGGAATGACTAAGACTGACAATAAGTGAGCAAACTGTAAAGAAATAAATTTGGATACTAAAACCTCAACTAATATTGATAATTATTTCTCTATATGCTTGCAGTAAACAACTGCTGACAAAGTACAGTCCTCTCTATATATCCGTGTGTTTTGACTTTCATGAATTTGATTATTTGCGTGCCTTCCCCCCTTCCATTCTCTTCCACCCATTCCCTTGCATGTTGCCAGGCACAGAGAAAGGAGCAAAGCACGCCTGGGAAAAAGGCAAGTGAACAGGGGGGAACATGCACACATTCTCTCCTCTAGAGCTCCCCCACATTCCCATGTATTTGGCCCCAGCAGAAGAATGTGCACCAAGGCAAAACACAAAGGAATTGTAGGGGTCTTTTTTCCCTTTAGAGCTCTGCCCTCTCATTCCCGTGCATTTTGCCCTGGCAGGGAGAACTCATGTAAAAGCAAAATGCAAAGGAGCCCCATTCCTATACATTTTGCCTCAGCACGGAGAACTTGCATCAACAGAAAATGCAAGAGAAAGGGGAGAGCCCCAGAAGAGAATGGGAGCGGAGAATGTAGGGGAGTTATTTGCGGTTTTTCCACTTTCACAGAGGTTCTGCACCCGAACACTTGTGGAGGAGCCACTGTAACTCTCAAAATCATTTCTCTACAATTGGCTCCAGAAAACCCACACAGCTGCTTCTGTTTGCACTTCAGGATTTCAATTAGGGAAGCTGTTTTGTTCTATACTACCACCCAGCATATCATTCTAAATGGAAAGCACCTTTCCTTTAATTGCTGATGTTTGAGGACAACAAAAGTGATGCAATTTTCCACAGCCACTGAAGGGCAAGGCAGGGGATTCTAGCCCTCCAGATATTTTTTATTTCAGATCCCAGTGGTCCCAGCCAGCACAGCCTGCAGTAATGGGTAGGGATGGTAAGAATATTTGTTATTATTGAATCCCATATTGAAAATCAGAGTTCCTGACAGTCAGGAAATTTCATGATCAATAATAATAAAACAGCGAGAATATTGTGCAATTTTCCTGTCTACTCAAATGCCCGAAAGTGTTGTGGATTCTGCACAGAAAAAAAAAACATGTGGGCTTTTTTTCTTCCAAATACTGTTTTTGGCACAAAAACCCCCACGCCATTTTCTATGCAGAAAGCACTTTCTTCTGCACTGGAAACCTTTTTCTGTACTTGAAATCTTTTGTTGTTTTGTTTTGTTTAATCCACACACACAAAAAAGCCTATGTGTTTTTCTATGCAACATAATGCCTCCACAACATTTTGGAGGTTCAAATATGGGGAGAATATCATAGGAGAATATATGTTTTCTCCTATAACTATTCGTGCCTGCATGCCAGGACAAAACAGTCATGGACTTACATCTCTAGAAAAGGGCTGGGAGAGCTTTAAATCAAAATATCTGGAGGGCCAAAAGTTTTCTTCTCAAAGGCATAAGCTTGTTTCTGTCTTACAGCTACTTTACAGATCTCAGATCTACTCAAATTAAGATTCAGCCAGACCTAATTTTAAGAACCAAGCATTAGTGTTTTGTTGAAGAACTCATCCTAAATTCATATGCATGATTAAGAATATTTCTTTTACTCTTTTTTATTTATTTAGACTACGTTCACCCCACCCTTCAGCATAAAAGGATCCCACAGTGGCTTACAAACTGTTAATCTTGCACAGGTAAAAGTCAGTTACAGATTTTGACAGTACCTTCCCATATATAGCTGCCCTTGAATATATTATTTTATGTAAGAACAAATAAGCAAGGTGATCACGGTCACTTTTCCATATTATTTGCCTGGGGAAAATTTTACAAATAAACTCCCATAAACATAGAAATCATCACAGGTGGACCACTGTATTTGCCAGTGCATGTCCTAAGTTTCTAAAGGTCTGAGTATATGCAAAATACTAAAGGAAACTCACATGAAAAAGAAATGCCATTTTGGAAATTGCCATTGCTCTCCATAAATAGGGAAGCCCCATTTTTGATAAAAAGAAATATGTATTTCTGTTAAGGGAAACACCTGATTTGTTAACAATTCACAGTATGGAATTACTTTCCAAAAATGGAAGAAATGTTCATCCAAAAAATGGAAACATAGCTGAAGTTTTTTTCAATAGCTATAGGGCTTCAGATAGATAATGTTACAAAAGGACATTTTAGGTTCCATTGCTTCTTCACTCTAGAGAGGCGATATTAAAGAATGGTTTAATTTACTGGCCATCTGTTTTATAGTCTAGTCTTTTTAAACCACAGATTTCCAGAAAATAATCTGGTGCAAGAATCAGCATCACTGTAGGTCCATCTCTGAGTAATAAAAAAGCCATAAATATATTCAGCCATTTGGTCTTCATGAAATAGAGGCATACTGTTTCTCTCTGCTACTAAATCTTCTTTAATGAAGAACTTACGTTACAAGACAACTTTTCTCCAGTTTTAAACTATTCTTTCTAACTCACTGCTGACACTACCGAAGAAATAAGAGCCACTGACAACTATTTCCCCCCTCCAATAATATTTCACACTAATCGCTACCAACTGAATGCATGGCTGGAATTTAAAATTAAAAAGTAAATGAGGTTTTCAATCCTAACTATATTTATGATGCTGGAAATGATTTGCAGGTGAAGTTAAGTAATTACTGCATCATTAAGTTGTCTCTTAAAATTTTGCAATTGTCTTTTGGCATCTGATAAAAAAAATGATACCAAATTAGCATACAGCATAGAAAAAGCACACACAAAATCTCATTCAAAAACTGGAAACATGTCCCTGCAACACTGAGATAAGCTGGAGAAGGAGGAGCTATCTGGCAATCCATCCTTGCTTTTTAAAGAGAATGTAAATTGTGTTATCAGAAATGCCAGACCATGTTTCTACCAGGCATTTATGAAGATGATGATGGCATCCCTAAAGTCAACAGGAAAACAAATCTGTATACACAAATGGCCACTTGGAAGCCAAGCAAGTCACTGCCGAATACATTACAATGACACAAATGGGTTAGGGGTTGGCAGGGGGAGTCAATTTAATAGAGAGTGCTTTTTCTCCTGTTGTTCAGTAGTAGCAGAGCAGAGCTTTTGAACACTCCATACATACACAGCAAAAATTAACTAGTGAGAGGTACGAACTCGATTAAATCCAGTTTCTACTAAATTCACCTGAAGTTGACGACCGTCCCCATAGTAAAAAGAATCAGGGTGATACCCTATATTTCTCTTCCTGTGTCCCCCTGGTAGACCCCTACTTTCCCTGGAGAGTCCCCAATCCTTCAGAGCAGCACTTTTGGTCTTCCAAGTATCCAAAGGGAGACAGAATTCCTTCCACTGATAAATGCTGGTCCAGTGGGGAAGACATTAGTTGGATACCACTCATCAGGAATTTAATCTTTCATATTTCTCCCTGGATGATGAAATTTAAGGGGTGGAAAGATATGTTTAAGCTCTGTCAAAATCACAACTGGCAGAGCTCTAATTTCCCTGTCCATTCCCTTTATTTTTCTTTTAAAAAATTATGCAGTAAATGAACATTATTATTACTAGCACAAATACAGATCAACCACTGAAATATCATTAACATGAAATAATTTATACAGAAATAAATCCACTTTCCACTCATCGAAATTTTGCAAAGTAAGAAAAATATGTAAGTGAAGAATAGCAGAATGATACAATGGAAGCTGCGTTGTAGAAATAAAATGTGCATGTTCAGATGCAACATGTTTGTGAACAACTGTTGCAATAAAAAACAGGGAAGAGCTACATCCTTCATGCCTGTTTGTGAATTTTTCAGAAGCATCTCTTAAGACTGCTGTCATGGCCATGACACATCTCCCCAAGAGAAAATATATCCACCCAAAAAGACAATAGTAGCTTCTAATAGATATGCATAAAATTTGCAAATGCTAACCTATAATTACAGATGCAAACTGATATGTAATCATTACAATTTAAGTTGAAATATAATAATTTCAGTATACAGTCAGCCCTTCACACTTGCAGGTTTGACCCTCAGGGATTTGATTGTGAGTTTCTCTAACCCCTGTCTCCCCTCACTTCAGGTGCATCTTTTGGGAGGGAACCTTTCCTCTTGGAGGCTCTGATCAAGCCATGCAGCCCTTTAAAAACCCATCTCTGGTCCTCCTCCTCCTCCTCCTCCTCCTCCTCCTCCTCCTCCACCACCACCACCACCACCACCACCACCATCACCAGCTGCTACATGATCAGCTAAGGATGGCTCACAGCCTGATTTCTCAGCACTACAATCCTTTCCCAATGCCCACACACACACACACACACACACACACACAAAGAAGGAGATTGTTAAGGGGAGGAAATATAGGGCCACCATGTTGACCCACCCACCTTTCTCTCTCCTTTCCCTGACCTAGTTTGGACCCTGGGTGCCCATTTATCCCATCATGTTTTGGCCCCCTTTCTACCCCACCACACACACATTTTGGTATTTGCATTTTTTTCACTTTTGAGAGGGCCCTGTGCCCTTAGCCCTAGCAAATATGGAGCATCACCTGTAGAGAGGAAGACTCTGACCAAGGCCCTTTTCTCATGCCAGTCTTGTTACAAAATGGCCTCAGGAGCATTGTGCAATTTCAAGGACCATTCCACATGATGTCCTCACAATCACGTGACACTCCCGAGGCCATTAGGGGACGATCACACATTATATCATTTTTGCCTTGTTGCTGGAAATGATGCACGATTGCACGTCAATCCGAGGCCCCACATGCACTTACCTTGCATGTGGAGGCTCCGGAGGCATGGCCATCGCGCTTCCTTCCCCAGCACAGCCTGGGAAAGTACCCGGAAGGAAAGGGAGGAGCACTCACACTTCTTTCCAGCCAGCATGGAGCTGGTGCGGAGGTGAAGCAGATGGGACGTGAGTGCCTTCCGGACGAGGCTTTTCCCGCAATCCCTGCACGATGCCAGTGGCACCAGATAAGGTGCGAAAAGGGCCCAAGTAACCAGTATAATCTGTAAGAATGCAAGTTTAAATTTTAGCCCTAAACCAAACTCTTTCTTCTTGGAATCCTTTATCTTTAAACCAGAATTTAGCTAATCATCCCTTCACGTAGAACTGTGGCCCTCCAGACACTGTTAGACTACAACTCCTCAGCTAGCTTAGCTAGTGGAAAATGAAGTCACAGCTCAACATCTGAAGACCACATTTTCCCCATCTATAGAGCAGACAATACTATCAAACAGAAGATAATTGTCTGATAGCTTTCCAAACAGATAACTGTCTATAATATAAGCTACATGCCCATCACTGAGTGCCACTGCAAACAGGCGACTGAATGAAATGGAATCCTTATCTCATCTTACAGGGCTCCTCATGCTATTACTGTAGAAAGAATTAAGTTCTCCCAATGGAGTCCTCCCAGCATTCACATACACTGTGCAACATGGCCAACAATGTAAGTATAAATAACATTGGGTACAGTGGTCATAAACATCTTACATTTAAGAAGAAGGCAATTCCTACAGCTTGATGCTTCAGTTTATTAACACAATACACAAAGACACATGTACAGAGACATAAATTTCAGACTAGAGCTGCTAAGCTTATTATCATAAAAATTAATAATTGTACATTTCATGAGAAATAAATCACTTTGGAAGATGACACCGCTAAAGCATGGAATTTTAATTTGGGAGAAATTGTTGTGCAAATCACATCTCCTAGGATCAATAATAAGAATGAAAACTATCCTTCAAAATTGTTTACACAGAATGCCAAATAATTCTGTTTAAGCTGTAGCAGATAATAAATTCTACTAGATTACTGCTGGATCCATAGATAGCATTTGTTCTCTGTGTACACTAGGCTATCACTGAGAAGTTCCACACACTGTCTGTCTAAATATAGGTTTTCATGTGTCAAATGAGAATAGTGATTTACTACATAGAACACAGGTAACTACTAACCAATGACTATACAATATTACATGTATAAAATATTTCCAATACCAATATTCTCCTATAGGCAGTATACATAACATTATTCATATTTTGATGCTTAGTTGGTCCAAAATTCAAATCATCTGAGGTCCCACTATAGCCCTTGGTCCAGTCTCAAGCTCTGCCTTGAGTTCTCTCTTCATTCCTACTCTACCTATCTAGAAGCAGTGGGCAACAATGGAAGACCCAAAGTCAGGGTTGCAGCTTTCACTCAATTCCCAGAAAACATTTTCGCTCCCTGTTTATTCAGGAGTCAAGGTCTATTGATGAGAACAGGGAAGCGAACAATAACAGGCACCAAGGTGATTACACATGATCAACTCATTCAGTTAAGATAAAAGGAAGTACTTCTTCACAATAGTTATACTGTGGAATTCACAACTTCAAGATGGACCACCCACTTGGAAGCTTTAAAAAGGAAATGTTTACTAGTTATGACAAATGGTCGCAGATGAGCTGCAACCACTGAACTGGAAAGGGAGGTAGCTGACTGCCGTCTTCAGTGTCTTCCTACACCCTTCCCCATTTAATAACTTCCTGTTCCAGTTTGTTCCTCCTGCACAACTTTGGCTCCCTAAAACAAGTTCTTTTTACAAGGTGTGGTACTGAGGACTAGTGAGTTAATGTCTCCTATTATTTTTCACTCTTTCTTCCAGCTACTCGTTGTCTTCAGCTAGCAAGAACTTACAATAACCGGTGGCATTCTCATTACAGAACTCCTTTTGTCCGAGATTCATCTGTTCCTCCTTCTTTTGTCTTCCAGGCACCAGTTGAAAAGTTATCTATTTGTACAAGATGCCAAGATAAACAGCAAGTGTCTGATTGATCTTTACCTAATGTTTGTTTGTATTGTTTTTAATCATATTTTAGCAGATATTTGTAATTTGTTTTTAGGTATTAATTTTAGATATTTGTAATTAATTATACAGTGGCCCCTCCACTTTCATGACAGTTCAGGACACAGAACACTTGCGAAAATAGAAAAACCACAAATAACTCCCCCCAGGCTACCCCTCACATTGCCGTCCACGGCTCCCCACTCCCACTCCCTTGCCTTTTGCCCTAGCGCATGACTCTTCCCTCTCCACATGGGGGCAAGGGAATGGGAGGGGGAACTCTGGAGGGGAGAAGGAAGCCATGAGTGTGTCTTCCTCCCCTTCCCCATTCCACTCCTTTGCCTTTTGTCTCAGTGGATGTTCTCAGCTCTGGGGCCAAAGACAAGGGAATGGGAGGGGGATTCTGGAGAGGAGAGTCGCCTTCCTTTTCCACATGCAGCAAAAGGCAAAGGAATCAGAGGAGAAGAATGGGCAGAGGCACATGTGTGCCTTTCAAATACTCAAATTCACGAAGGTCAAACCCATGACTGTAGACTGTACTGGAGGACTGTAGACTTATCGGTCATATGTGATTTTAACAGTGTCTTTTTATTTCAACTTATTAGCCTCCCTGAGCAATTACGAAGAAAACTCTGATCTAAAATGAGTTAGCGGTGGCAGCAACAGCTCTTTGTGGCGCTCTATAAAGATTTTTTGCCAACCATCCCAAATTCACCTTCCTGTATCCACAACCGGGAAAAAAAAATTTTCAAAAGCTTTTAAAATCCTTGTAGAAGTGTGGGCTCATGATGTACTTTTCATCATTTACAGAGGCTCAGGAAGACAAAACTTGAGAAGTTCTGACAGAAGTGCAGTTTGCTGCCAAAAAAACAAAGATGGAAGCCACTACTCCATAACTCTGCTTGGGGAAAAATACAGCCAGGAAAAAGTCTGTCTATTTTTTCCACTGAGCCACAATTAGATCCTACTAACTACAATAGGATCTGATGACAAAGACTATGGGAAACAATTTGCAGTACTGTACAAACACTCAGCAGGGCTCAACTGTAAAGTACCCCAGTAATGAATCACTAAATAAAAATTATCTTTACTTGTTTGCTTCCTCTCTCCTTCCTCAGTTTCCTTTGTAAGATAATCTGTAGGGTATTAATGAAGGCTGTATTAAACTTATTTGGAGCTCACCATCTTCAAAGCAGAGGGAGAAAACAAGATTTTATGTAAAGAAATGTGTGTTCTAAAAGTATATTGTATTCATTGCTGGTATGCTATCCTCCGTACTGCACAGTGTTTATAGCCAGAAACTATAAGTGACATGAGGAAACTATGAGCTACATCTTCCACTTGGATTTGGATAGCTGTTTCCATTAATATGTGTGTGTGTGTGCCTTCAAGTCGCCTATTGACTTATGGCGGCTTATGGTATTTATTGGCTGTCTTACATCCAAGTAGCATACCGAGAGCTAAACTCCAGAATCAAGCAAAGTCAGTTACAAATAAATGCAAACTAACTGTAACCATACATTAACAAAGTTCAATGACGCTGGTGAGGAATCAAAATCTTCAGTGGTTTACGGTAGAGAATCTAAATGTGACTAAATCACCAAGATCTGCCTTTTCATTACATGCAGATTTGCAATTGATTTCAGTGCCACTCATAATCAAACATAGGCCATTTCTGCACTACACTGTTCTAGTGCTATTATTCCACTTTCAACATTCTGTGGGATTCTGGGGTTTGTAGTTTACAGAGGCCAAAAATGCCCCTCCCTAAACTGCAAACTTCAAGATTCCATAAGATGTTGAAAGTGGAATAATAGTACTAGAACAGCGTAGCACAGAAATGGCCATAGTAATACAAAAGGTTGGAAAAGTCACTTTTTATGACAATAACTCAGAATTTCCCCTGTCAGTGTGATCACTAAGGGATTCTGGGGTGTTCTTGAATTTTTTAAGTTCTGAATAATACAATGGTTCACAAACTGGATAGGGAAATGGATACGTTACAAAGTATTAGTTGGAAGGAACTCCATTGCTTTCTCTCCAACTGCATTTGAGTCTTTAACTAAATTAGTTTGGGGCCAATGATGAAAGAAAAATGTCTTACATGACAAAAGATAACCAGAGCCTGGTTACTTTTTGGACAAGGACTATTACAATCCCTTAGCCTGGACAGCCACTAGCTGGAAAATTCTGGGAGACATAAACCCAAGCTTTGAATGTATCCCATAAAGTTAAAAAGACTAGCGTGCAATTTGGATCAATCCACAACAGTGGTATGATAACTTCCCATATGATCTGACAGTTCCAGGTTGGAAGGAGACGTAATCCCACAGTAATATTCAACTTCCAACAATGAGAACTGATTTTCTGAGGCAACTACACTACTGTATCAGATACTTTAAGTTTGGTCTCTGTGCATAATTGTGGCTCCAAAGTGAGGATTTCAAGCTTACAACACACACTCTGGTTTAAACTCAGCTCTTCTCACTGTCCTAAGATGTCAATTCCAAAATATGTTTGTCATTAACATAATACATGAGGGATTGAGCTTCATTCATCAGCATACTCAAACCACTGCTGCTTCACTATGCAGCCATTGTAACACTGAGTGACAAGCTACAACATAACAATAGGACACAATTTTTATACATGAAAAGGACCCAACTCATTCCATAGAACTCCAACCTCTGATCCAAACCAAATGGAAACTAGTGTTATGGAAGGTGGGAGGAAACAAAAACAGAATTAAGGGACAGGATGCCTCTGAGTACCTGCTCAACCCAGGATTTTATTTTATTTCTGGTTAAAGTAGAATTCAGCTCACATCCTTTTGCATTAAAATCTACTTCCACTTCTTTTTCTTCAAGGAGAGTTTAGGACAGCTCATCCAAAAGCCTTTTTTTTTTTTTGTGACTACAGTTTAACAACTGGGATTCAGAAAATCCTGGCAGATTTACTACAAAGCACCCCAAGATTTTATCCGGTTAATTTTTTTTTAATTTTAATTTTTATAAAGGTTTGAAGAGACTACTTACTAAAATTAAAGGAAGTCACAACAAATACAACACGTAAGTAGTACAACTTGGACATTCATACATAAATTCTACAAATTTTGTAGATCAACTCTTAGATTCTAATTCCATCTACCGACCCATCATACAAAGCAGTATCCAATTTTCAAAAAAGTACATGGAAAAATTATTCTTCTGGGCTACTCTGAAGTTACTTGTCATGACCATATACGCTAGAGGATTCTGGGAGTTGTGTGGTCCAAACAAATATCTTTTCAAAATTCTGGTTCAACAGTATATTATTTGGATTGCTTGACTATTCCCTAATAATTTTAAATGTGGCTAATTCACATATAACATCATTAATTTCAAATGAATTATATGTGGGGGGAAATGTGTTCAACACATAAAAGAATAGCAGCCCAGTCCTCAATGGAGATTTCCTTCCAATACCAAATAATATGAATGCATTTATGCAGTTACTGAACACAAACATTAATTTTATTACAAGGTAAACCAAATTAAATATAAACATCAACCTACATGGACTCTCCAATGCAGGACAATATTTACTTTTCTCTTTTCAAACAAAATATCAAAGAGATGCATTAAGCCAATGAAGAACCTTTTAAGGAAGTTGTTTAGCATGCTTCACAAATTACTTTAAAGTCAGGATAGGGCTAGGGAAACCTATGTAAGTCATCCTCTCCATCCTAACTTACTTCAAAAGGTTTTTGTGAAGATAAAGTTGGGGAAGTGGAACCTTGCATGCTACCTTGAGTTCTATGGAGGAAAGGTGGGTGTCAATGCAATAAACAAATAACATAATTTGCATTTCATTTTTAAAATTAAAAATAAATAAATTAAAATTTATTGCTAAATAATGCAACAAAGAACAGAGGGTAAATAGAAATATCTGCCAGCCGTTCTTTTTTTCTCACCCAAGAGAAAAAGACACAAGTTCCCTCTGAGGGGAAAAGCAGCTTGTGAAGGCAGTTTGAAAAGGAAGCCCACTTGGCACAAGAGTTTTACTCCTATACCTAACAAATTTTCCTCTGCTTCTTACTTCAGCATCCAGTAAAGTAGTTCTCCAAACTCGCCAGATGCTCCAGATATTTTGGACTGCAAGTGGAAGAATCATCAAGCACGCACCACAATGGCTGGGGCTGCTGACAGTTGAAATCCCAAATATCTGGAGGCCCACAGATTGTCAACCACTGCTCTAGAGACTAACATTCATAAACATGGAAGGTGAAGTTGACATTGAACTCTATGGACTGGCAGCTTCAACCTAAATGATATATTCCATGCTTGAAACAAAAACCCAGGCTGAGAATAAATCCCTCCAAAGTGGCTGGTGGCCAAGAAGTTGTTTCATGCATGTCAAGACGGATTTTTTCATATGAGTTTCTTCTTCTTTGAGCAACATACCCTTTTGCGCTATCACAGGCTGCTTTTGAAAGTAGTTGTTGTTGTTGCTGTTGTGTGCCTTCAAGTCATTTCTGACTTATGGTAACACTAAGGTGAATCTATCATGAGGTTTTCTGGGGCTAAGTGTGTGTGACATGCCCACAGTCACCCAGTGGTTTTCCATGGTCAAGCAGAAATTGAATCATGATCTGAAGGGTCATAGTCCAGTGCTCAAACCACTACACTATGCTGGCTCTGACTCTGGTTCTTTGAAAGTTACCCAGTTTAAAATAAGAAGCACACTGTAGGGCACAGACAATTGCTATTAAAAAATAAAAATGCAAAGCAGCCTTGGACTTACGAAACTAGTACCAGAATTTTTTGGCTCTTGACCCTTATGGTTATTTTTGCAGTTTCCCAAAGCTTGTCATTATGGAAAGACCAATAAAAGCTCTCATAAATCAGTATTAGTGCTCTGCATACTATGCCCCACCCACTAAAAATTACAGCAACTATATATGGAACATAGCTGAGGAAAATGTTGCCTTGGACTTCCCATCAATAAGGTCAACATAACTGAAGTTGATGAACATGCTTTTTATTTTACTTTACATGGTATCACTGGCTTCTATGTAGAGAAAAGGAACAGAAAAAGTGGACATCTATCCATTCAGAGGGCAGACTTTGATGTTACTGCATAACTAATGGATAAACAGTTAAAAAAAAATCTGTTCCAGTAAACTCTGTAATCTATTTAGCATACGTGCAACTTTCTCCTTTGCAAAGAGATTTCTACCATTTCAGGACATAACACTATGATAGAATGTATTCATAAGGGAGGAATGGAATTAATTGATCAGTTAGTATTATTTTCTATTTCATTTTGCTACAGATTTTGCTACAGATCCACATTTCTATGAATGATACTAATGATACTAATCAATGAACTGGAAGGGACTTCAGGCCTCTCCCAGCTCAACCCTCTACTTAGCACAGTACCTGTGACACAACTAGGGTACCTCAAGACTGCACTCTTTCTTCTGCTTAAATACATGCAACAAAGGATAGCTGGCCGTCTGTTCAATTGCTGCACAGCAGCCAACACTAGGAAGTTCCTAACATTGTATTTTAAAACAAAGGTGCGCATTCTTCACCCCATACTAAGGCTGTGCCCTCCTTTTAGACTCTCTCCCTCTATTGTTATCCTGCCAATTTAAGACAATTGCTACCTGCCAGCACTGCTAGTGGAGAGAAAAGACCATAAACCTTGAAAATGGTACTTTTCTAGACTATAGCTCCCAGACTCTCATGCTGCCTAGGCAGTTCTGGGAATTGTTGCCCAAAACAGTAGATCCTGGGAAAGAGTGGTCTTGCCTACCTATCTATCAACAATGAAAGAGGATCACTGGAATGTGTGTGTAAATGCATGAACATGTGGAAGCCCATGTGCACATGTACATATATATATGACTTCAAGTCAGCATCATTCACAGCTGCTCAAGCTTTCAAAGTATCTGCTCCTCTATTTGAAATAGCAGTTTATTCTGACCTATTACTGAAAGCCATAATGTATGAATCTCTTTTTTAATGCTCATCATGATTATTTTTCCAAATGATATCAGATACCAGAGAACAGGGTCCTATTATTCTGCAGTTTGACCTATGTTGCAAGTTGGTTTGGATATTTACTTTTAATTGATAGGTTTTAGCCAAACTGATTATTAATAGTTATATACCACCTTATAATTTCCTCTCTAAAATGTGCTTTTCCATTTGAATTGTCAACATTTAAGGCAAATTACATATTCATTATCTTGCCAGGCAAGTCACAAAATGTAAAATATGGAATTCTAACAGGGGTACTTATTAAAACACAGTTCAGCAACAGCTCTTTCCCAACTTACACCTAAAGAATATTCAAAACACATTAGTTCAGGGTCCCTATGCACAACATATATCAGACATAATTCTAAAATCTCTCATGAGCGAACACAGGTCAGTTCCACATCAAAGGCCATTTCCGCACTAGCCTGTTATAGCACGATGACTCCACTTTCAACAACCTCTGGAATCCTGGCCCCTCCCGAAACTGCTAACCCCAAGATTTCAGAGGATGTTGAAAGTGGAATCATCGCGCTATAACAGGCTAGTGCAGAAATGGCCAAAGTCATGAAAGTAGAAGGGACTCTTCTGAACTCTGATAACTAAGTGCATGTGTTTTGGAGAGGACAATGTGCTCAAATTGAAGTAGGCATCCCAGTGCAGCAGGCAATGACATCTACCTCTTCATTGTTCAAATTAGAAAGATTAGCACTGAGACAACAATTGTAATAGATTAAAGATATTCTAACAGACATACTCTCAGTTCTCTGCTCTTCAAAATTCAAAGGAAAATAATTAGAAAAAAAACTGCCAATTGCCAAACCAACTACAAAGGATTGCAACACTCACCAACCACAAATGTTACGGTATACATTATAGCACATTTAAGACTGATTTTTATTTTTGCATGAGCTTTTGTGGATATAAATCCAACTTTTTAGAAGCAGCACTGCATATCCATGAAAGCTCATGAAAAAATAAAAACCAGTAAGTCTTAAAAGTGCTGCCACATTTTTACACCTGCTTCCTTCCTCCTTTTTATGCTGCAAGAGACTAACAGGACTACTTCTTTAAAAACTTCAACTGTATATTTGCTGTCTTTCTAGAATCCCTGAGATCAATGGATACCTGAAGTATAGAGCAGTGCTTCTCAGGTTATCTGATGTAGGGGACCAGTTTTTTCTTTTCCTTATGTGTTGGAAACCAGCACCATATTTCCATCCATGGGCTGTAACTGGCAATACTCCAGGCACTGCTGCTTGGAATAGCACTGCTACAGAGCACTGCTACAGCACCATCTGAGTAGTGGTGGCTTGGAGCAATTGGAGGCATGGAATGAGTCAGCTGTTAACCATCATGCCCCCCAATCACACCTCCAATACCCACTTGTCAGGCATGTGAAGGCTTCCAGAAGGAGCAAGCCAAGTTTATCATGGAAGTGTGGTAAGAGTCCCAGAAAGTGTTGATCGGGTTGTGGCCATCGGGCACAGATTCAGGTGTAGCTTAGTAGTTAATGCATTACAAGTAATTACATAAACTGAAGTACTATATTAAAGAAATTACCTTTCATTAACTTTTAAATAATTGCTTAAAATAGCAATAGCATATGTATTTCTATACCGCTTATCGGCTAAGTGCTCTCTAACATGCTGAGTATTCATTTTACCGACCTGTGGAAGGATGGAAGACTGAGGCCATTTCCACACAGGGATATTGCCCATGCTGGGACGACCTCACCAGGAGGTCGTCTACACCGCGGGGTGCGCTAAGGCAGTTAGAAAAGGTGAGGTTCTACACCTCAAAGCACCCTTGTGCGGCCGCGGGGGTGGCGCCCCATGTTTTATAAAGACTTCCTTTCAAGTGGTCTTTTTAAAACAAGATTGCGTTACCCCGTCGCAGTGCCCCGTGAAGAACTGTAGGGGGGCACAAGAGCGTCCCTGCAGAGCTGCCCAGGGGCGGGCTTCCGGCTGGCGTGCTGCCCTGATTGGCAGAGCGCCACCGGAAGCCACCGGGCGCCATTTTGGGTGCTGCCGGGCGCCGCCGGACGGCAGCGGTGTGTAGAGCAGCGACCACGCGCTGCTCCCCGCGGGGACGGAGCCACCTAGATTAAGGTAAACTCCGTCTCCGCGTGCACCGCCCCGTTCCGCCACGTTTCAGCCCCCCCCCGTGTGGAAATGGCCATAGTCAACCTGGGGCCTGGCAGGATTGAACTCACAACCTTGTGGCTGCAGTACCAGCATTTAACCACTGTGCCACCCGGGCTCCTAATGTGATGAATGGTAACAGGGGCAGACCCTACATTTTGATAAAGCATTTATCTTTTCTGCTTGAAATATTCTTTTTGGGGATCATCTGGGGAAATCTGGCCATCCTGTGATTCTTTAGTGGCTTTCTTTTTAAAATCAGTAAGTTTTAAAAAGCACACTAGAAACAAGCATCATAATGAGATATTATTTTACCAGTGTGTGTTATTAACATTCAAGAGAACCAGCACAACATAGCAATTTGAGTGTTGGACTAGGACTCAGGGAGACCAAGATTTGAATCTCTGCTGAGCCATAGAAACCCACTAGGCGTTCTCAGGCAAGTCATAATATCCAGCAAATTTCCTCTGAATAATTCTTTGCAATGAAAATCCAATGATAGAGTCACCATAAACTGGTGTCAACTTGAAGGCACATAACAACAACAGAACATTAATAAGTTATTAATTATTTTCCAAAAGTAATGATCCAAGCTCTAGACTTAGGTCTTGAACTGCTTTCATGCCATGCTGCTTCCTTATTCTCAGTGGAACCACACAAGTCAGTTTTCCCACTCTATCTTCTAGGGGCTTATAATCCCCTATAATTCTACAAATCTGTCTTACTCCTAAAATGCTTCCTTCCTTTGTGTGGGCCATTGTAGCTACATAAGCATTGTCATTTACCCTGTACATTTGAGAAGCAAAGTAACAAAAGATAAGATCATTTTTTTTCTGTATTCAAAGGATAACTTCCATTTTTTTTAGACTAAACAAGCCACTGCTGGGTCACCTAGTATAACTAGCTTACAAGTAATTAACCTATGTATACGAATTCCTAGGGTACAACTATCAAATTTTGTACCAATAACTCTGCTAAACAGCCAGCAGAGAAATTAAGGTGGCAGCTGATCAGCAGAAGCTTGACAAGGCTAATATTCTAATATTAGAATATTAGTAGCTAATATTATATAGATAAAACACCAGGGTTGGATATTATTATGAAACAGTGTAATTTTATATATCTCTTGATTTGGAGATTCCATCGTCTTTTGAAACATCTACAAAATTTAATGACGATATAATGCAACTAGATAGGAGGAAGCTTAGAAGTAAATTTGGTTACATACTTTAATAAATCCTTTCTTGATTTTGCTTCTTTGTGTGTTCAGAGTTCATAATCGCTGGTTTGATGACATTATTATTAACCAGACTCTTGAATGCAGTCCTAGTAATAAATGGATTGTAGGGGAAGACTTTGGTGTGAGACCATCTAAAGCCTCTCAGATCACACAAACATTAGAACTTCTGTCTGGTCTGATGTGTATTTACATCAGCAGTTGTAACTGACCATATTGCAGAACAAACCTATGTACTCATTCCTCTCTGTTTAACTCAACAAAAGTCTGGGAGGAGTAAATCTAAACCCTTCAAGAACAGAACCACTATTTTTTCTGCCTCATATGCAAGCTGACCAAGACCCTTTCCACAACTCACCTATTTTCGGCGCTGGGATGTGGTGCTCGCGCAAGCGCCCTCTGGAGAGAGGCTCTCGCTTCCCTGCTCCTTCGGCTCCGCATGAGCTTCCTGTTCGCACGAGAGCCCTGCCTCTTCCGTTTGCAGTGCAGCCTGGAACAGGAAGCGTGACTGGCCTGGCTCCCGAGGCTCTGCACGCAAAGTAAGTGTGTGCGGGGCCCCAGAGCAATGCATGACCACACAGCATTTTTGGCTTCAAGCCAAAAACGAAAAAATGCGTTCACGGTCCGTGTCAGGCCCTGGAGTGTCACGCAAATGTGAGTGCATCATGTGGACCATTCCTCACATTTGCACAACACTCAAGGGGCCCTTTCACATCAGAAATGCCATGCGAAAAGGGCCCAAGCAGGACTTAGAAGGCTTTCCACACATTCTTCATGTCTTAGTAAACAATCACAGAAGACCAGTCCAAGAATCACTACTTAAGCTTTTTATCTATTTGTTATCTTCCAGCACAATCCAGGGTTAGTAGCCCTGCTTTCACCTCTTCCTGCTAGTGAATATTACAAAAATGAATATCCACCAGTTCAGTTTGGTCAAAACTCTGTTGAACCAGAAAGGCAGACTTTTTAAAAAAACAAAAACTTATTGATGACCATGCCATGCTTGTAAGCATCTTATGCTTCAGTGAGTGAGTGTCCCAGGAAGAAAGTGGTTGAAATGCAAGAGCTGTTGGGTGGTTAAACCAGTCCAGGTCAACCACAGGTTATTCAATGGGATGAAGGAAGAAGCAAGAAGGTGGTTGTCAGCCAGTCCAGAAGTCACACAGCAAATCAGTAGTCCAAATAAATAAAACCAGCAAGGAATTAGAGCCATAAACAGTAGCCAGTCCAAGGTTCAAAAAACAAATACGAAAGAGTCCTGCCAGTCACTAACAAAGCCCTCAGCAAATGGCTAGAGATTTATAGCCAGCTATCTTAAGAAACCAGGTGCTTCCTTACACAGCATCTCCTACTTAAGTGCCTTTGGGACCATCATAATTTTTCCTTATCTCTCCTTCACTACACAAATGATTTAATTAGGTGGCCATCTTTAGCCACCTGCCTCTGGTCCCTGGCTCCCCAGACTCAGAGAGACCATCAACATCACGAATTGCAGATTTTTGGCATCCTTGTCTGAAACCTCCAACTCCAGAAGGTGAGTTACAATAGTACAAGAATTCTGGCAATTATAGTCCAAAAAATAATTGTCCCAAGTTCTTTGGTAGGCCACAGTTCAAAGTCAACCTAACTTATGGCACAGAAATTCACCACTATACTGTGTGTGAAGTATTTGCTTTTATCTGTCCTGAACCTACTATTAATGATTTTCACTGAATGACCTCTGACTAGTAATATTATAAGAAAAGAAGATGTTCTGCATTTACTTAATCATAGTATACAACATTCTATATACCCCTACCTGCATGTCAATGCTATACACTCACACCTCTAGAATTAGGCACTCAATAGAACTTACTTCTGTGTGGGCATGAATAAGATTGCACAGTAGCTTTTTTCCCTAAATGTTAGCATTTCCTAAGTGTCATGGAGGAAATACACTGACCCCTTGAACAATTTCCTTGCTCTCTTCTGTTCTTTATCATACCGTTCAACTGCCTCAATTTAGCAGGGAAGTCCTCCATCATCTCACTTTGTCAGCAGCTCTTAAAATGTCTCATTTCAAAAGTATTCCAAAGGAGCCAGGCCATAGATTTCTACAAAGATATTCTGACAATGGAAAGCCAGTGTGCTGTAGTAGTTTGAGCACTGGACCACAACCCTAGAGACCAGGGTTTGAATCCCTGATTGACCATGGAAATCCATTGGGTGATGTTGGGCAGGTCACAGTCTCTCAGCCTCAGAGGAAGGCAAAGGAAAACTCCCTCCAAACAACTTTTGCCAACAAAACCCTGTGATAGGTTCGCCTTAAGGTAGCAATAAGTCAGAAATGACTTCAAGGCACATAACAACAAGTATTCTGACAATAACAGGGTTTTCTTTTTCCTCAGTAATCATTAACAAAGGATCTGAATTTTTCAGTCATGGGAGGATGGTTAACATTTGCAGTGAGCTATTTACTATAATTGCAAGGAAATTCAAAATTCAGATTCAATTCAGATTCAGATTATGTTCAGTATGAACAGAATACACAGTACAATGGCCTTGAATGAAATTTTGGGCATAAATTCAATCAATCAATCAAAAAAACACACCAACCATCCCTCCCCCCATGTGTTTTTGTTCCTGCATCAACAGCTAAAGCTTGGGTAAAGGTTAAAATGCAACACATTGTTCATTCATTGATTATTAATGCACTGCTGACACCTTTTTTTTCATTTAAAAAAATTAAAAATGAGAATCACCATTCTTTCAACAGTATCATTTCAGTAATAACAAACACTAGCCATTAAAAAAAAAGCCTACCTTTTGCCCCATTTTCATTAAATCATTTGATGACATTGCCCCTCACTACTTTTTCATTACAATGTTACTTACAATGTGTTACTTCCTAGCTCTGTCAACAATAATGCATTAAATGCAGTTTGTACTTCTCATATCCTGCTGGCACATGAGAAAACATTACCACTGACTGGGAAATGTAAAGCTCCCTTGAGCATGGCTAAGACTATGCACAAGCTTTGTACAAGCATGATTTGCTTTAGCTAGCAAGTTCCTAAAGAGTATTGCAAACTGTCCCTGAAGCCAGGGTTGATTCAAAACATTGTAAGCTATCTGTACAGCTCTTTGATTAAGGCCATTGCATTTTTATAAAGCTATGGGGTTGTGATGTGCAGAAGGTAGATTATGATGGGATAGCAAGTAAGCTTGCCTCACCCAAGAATGTTAAGAGACATAGATCTATACATCTGGCCACCAAAATGGAAATCATTGGAAAATTGGAGGCTGGCGGAATTTTTTAAAAAAAACTCTTCTGGATGAATTTTGACGATGCATTCAACAGAACTCTGGAAGGTTCGAAATGTTTTTGTTCATTTGTAGAAGGCTTGCTCGACCTAGTTGTTTTATTTCACACATGTATGTTGTCAGTTCTGGATAAAATGTTTGCTGAAATATGTTGAACTGCATTCTTTTTGGTGGTGCAGGATTCTATCTCTATTCTTTCCATATTAATTCTGCCTCTTGCACCAAATATTCGGTTAAAGAACTAATGTCCAGGAACACATCTATTTCATTTGCTGAGGCCTACTTGTGTACTGCTAAAATGAAGAAAGCTAAGTGGATTGCTGTGTGGAAAGACTGTACTGATACTCAATATCTTGATTCATATGTCTTTTCCACCAACTTCCTTTTAAGGAGCACTTTTAAGGAAGTTCTAATAAAAATAGGGAAGACCCTGTAAGCCAGAAGCTTGCCTATCCCTGGCGTACAGTATATGTATCAAATACACTGATGATTGATTGTTGTACATACAGACAATCATAAATATTCTTTGTGGAGTAGAGTTTCATTCATAGGGTCTACTATAGTATAAATAACAATATTGCTGCCACACACATACATAGCTATATATTTTATAAAGAACCAACTGGACATAAAATAAGAAACTATCTGCATAGCTTTTCACTCACAGAAGAGTAAACAAGTTGGAGTAAGTTGGATATTCTGATGTACATAAAACATTCGGATTTTTTTTTTTAATTTCATGGAAGTAGATGGAATGAAAGATAAAACAGAAATCTTGCCAATGAGTATGTTACATGCTCTTGCACATTTAATAAATCTTTTTAAACATAAAATTTGGTATATCACAACACATTTTTTATTATAAACACATAATATTTTTATTTATTATGAAGAAAAAACACCAATTAAATTAAAGTCTTATAAATTTTGGTTGGATAGGGATCCTTTCTATTGTTTTGTTTGCATTTCATTTTAGTCATTTAATAAACCATAAAAGCATCAGAGAGAATTTTTCTTAAATCATTACATTAAAATATTTGTTTAATAGAAAGTGATGGCTTAAATGTTACAATATGTTGCCAGACTATCTTCACATTAAATAGTAATTTAAGAAAAGGCCTCCTGGATCTGCTCAAGGGCATGTCCCACAAAGATCCTCATTATCGTAATTTCCAACTTGGAAGCCAAACCAAATAACAAGGAGTAATTCGCCAATTAGAACTTCCTGCTCTTTTCACTTTATTCTTTAAACACCATTCAGAATCTGAATCAGTCAAACACTTTTAGCTTCAAAACTGCAACTGAAAGAATTTAATTTGTGCCTCTCCATGGTGAACCTGTCAAGAGGCACCAGTGATGCATACCATGTCTTGACAAACAATTTCTCTTAAATACACAGAAATAGATTTCCATGCAGTTGAGATATATGGGGTTTCCTTTTCTCATTTCCTATCATTTTGCTACTATTTGATGGAAGGGGAACGCATACCCAAAACAAAACACTCTGGTCTAAGATTTCACATCAGGGATTTCTGGCACCCAGAAACATGTCAAGGTCAAAACACAATCCTTAACCTATAAATTCTGGAGATAATTAGTATTTTTCCATATAAAATTAGTACAAAGTAGTAAGATGATGTACATATAATAAAAAGGTGATCAAATGTAAAAGTGAGTTTACTTTTTAAAACAGCCTTCATTATTTTAAGTTGAAGTATATTTGAAATAACTGTGAACCATATACTAAAGTAAGAGGAAAAAAGAAGCAACTTGAGTTTGTAGATTAACATGTCAAAAAAAGGAACTCAGGGAAAGTCACCATTCTGCTCAGATGAGTGTATTTAGAGGCATCCTTTATATTGTTCATAGGTGTTAGTAATGCTATGCTTGTTGGGTCAAAATCAATGGTGAAAGCAGCAGGATTAACATGTATCAGTACAGAGGAGAAGCAAAGTTGTTTTCTATACACATTTATCTTCAAATATTGAGTGTCACATAATGTTATGAAGATCTGAGAGGGGTTTTCCACTCCTATCTAACACTGAAGGAGTAGCTCTATTGGCCTGCTGCACTAAGCAACATAAAACAATCTTGTTTGATCTTTAAAAATGAACATATTTTTATGGCACAGACTTTCATAAACTAGTGTCAATCAGGTGCAGTATCTACTCCCATCTTCTTTCCCTTTCTCTGGAAAGGGTACATTCAAAGTGCAAATTTCGTTTTCTAACCTTACAATGCTCTACTGAGGACCAAAAATGTCTTTTATATAGCCTTTGCACCCACTTCAAAAACTGCTAAAACTAATGTACAGAATTATCAAAAAGAAGCCAAAGAAGCCAGTTTTTGTGCACAGCTTTGAACACCCAGCAAAGAATACAATGAGTTGAGTTTAGGTTCGGTCAATCAGAGAGTTTCAAAGTTTATATTCATGGAAACAAAAGTCCTGTCATGTATGCAAGGACTGGCCTTGTTAACCCAAGAGATTTTTCACACTTGGGCCCAACTTTGAGGTGACTTTTTTAAAAACCCACAAATTAATAGGAGTAGGTTGACTACTCTCCACACTGACATTTCATTCCAAGTGTTTAAAGCTGTCTTTTCTCTTTCTTTTTTCCCCCCAAGTAACATCTGATAAGTTTTAAAGGCTACATGGCTAAATAATCATTGTGTCAATTTTGGACCAATTGTCTCCCTATCACAGCAGTGGCAGAGCTTGGAGCGTGGAGGGGGGCAGGAGGGGCGCAGGGCTACGGCACAAGGGGAATGGCCACTGTGCATGGGGTCATGGCTGCAGTGCATGGGAGCATGGCCAGTGCATGCAGGGGTGTGGTTAGGGGCCGGGACACCCCAAAAACACTGCCACTCAGGGTGAACTACTCCCCCACCCGTCATCCCTACGCAGCTGTATCACAGGCACTTTTTATTCTCTATCACAGGTACTTTTTATTTTTATTTATGCTCAGTAGACTTAATTTTCTTGATTTATTCATCTTTACAAATCGGTGGTAGAAAAATAAAGATCAGTATTATATAAATTAAAGTGGGAAGGAACGGGGAGAGGAAGGGAAACTATTGTAGTTATGGGTATCCAAATAGACTGTCTTAGCCAGCCAGCATATAAAGGAGTCAAACTAACATGTTTTCTACACAAACATTGATCATTTAACACAGGAAGCTTTATAATCTCAAAAACCACTCAAAATTTCTCCACCATCCAGAAATGGTTCTCCAGGTAATATAAAACAAAGCAGGCAGAGGTTAATATGGGTCCAGAGTAGAACTTCTAGAAGTTCTGAATCCCAAAGGCAAACGCTGGGGAATTTAAAAGGCAGTGTTTATCCAGAGGACAGAAAGAAAAGCGGGGGGATGCCAATTATGGCATTCATTATTGTAGATGGAGACCTGCAGTAGCTACAGTGTGCCCACCATATATAAAGAGGTTCCTTTCCAGAAGCCCCCAAGTAAAACAAAAAACATGAAGCATCAGATCCCGTTATAGTCAACAGCATGGGTGTGCACCTACTGTTTCTATTGCCTATAATTGGACATGATGCTTCACACAACCTCACATTTGTATGTGCGAAGGTCATGCAAGAGGATGGTCTGCTGCACTCCTGTCCAGGAGCAAGGAACCTAGCAGTTATCAGAGTCTGTGGGATTCCTTGAAGCTCTTGGAGACCCCTAATTTTTGGAATTCTGAGATTGCTTGGGTAGTTGATACAATTTCTTCTTAGTACCATCTCCCATAAGAGTTTGATGTAATAAAAAAAGTTGGGAGAGAATAATAATTTATGTGGCAGATAACTGAACGCATTAATGGGCTTAATGAGTGTTGCTGGTCAATAAATCACCCTCACTGCTAACATTACATCTCCTTGGAGTGTCGTCTTGTAGAACTTTTTTAACAAGGTGTGCCTTCACTGTGTCATATGATACAGGAAACTTGAAGCCATGTTCAAAAAATGTTGAGGATAAAGCCACTCATAGCCAGTGTGAAAGACATTACACTTGAGGCAATTCATGGCCTTTCCGCCCTTCACTGTCATAGTGCTATTATTCCACTTTCAACATCCTGTGGAATTCTGGGGTTTGTAGTTTACTGAGGCCAAAAAGCTCTGTGGGTGATAATTCTAAATGCCCCTCCCTAAAGTGCAAACCCCAGGATTCTGTAGGACGTTGAAAGTGGAATAATAGCACTATAACAGTGTAATGTGGAAAGGCCCTTAGTCAGTGAACATGTCCAAAGCACAAGATAGCTTGGTTTTGTAAGAGGATTTTTACTTGGTGTGTCCTGAGGTTCTTGGAGGAGCATGACCTTTGTTCGCTTGACCCTTACCCTACATTGCTAATGACATCCAGAAAGGGGGCTTGACTGGCTGGCTTGTTCCAGGGGGTGATTAATGCCTCCTTATGACAGGGGCAATCCCACCTGCTTTAAAGGAAGAAGTTGAACAACCTCTCCTTTAACAATAGTTTTTAATAATTATCACTTGGTTTCAAATATCACATTTTCAGGCAAGCACATAGCCATAGTACATATGGCTATGTAACACAAGGACCTCTTTCTGTCATGTATATGAAGTAATCTGTGAATCCTGGAGAATGAAGTTTTCACCCTTACATAGTTCAAAGTGCATGGATTTCAGATTTTACATAGACAGATTTGAAATATGTTGCGGGTTCCCAAATTGTTCTGGTCACTCTTAAGTTCTGGAACCCATGCACCTTAAATTATGAATCAGTGAAAATTTCATTTTCAAGGATTCATAGAGTTTTTTCCCCATAAACATGACACAAACAATTTGCTATATGTGGGAGACAGTGAAATTCACAGATCTGATTGTTCAGCACTTTAAACTCTGGGTATGAATTCTGCTGTATTATCTATATTTGCAATGATGGATTCAGTTTGCCACCTTTTTCCTTTTTCCAATCAGTTTTCTTAGCTTACCAGCTACAGAACAGGCAGATACAGCAGGGTCCTACACTGGCAGTAGCTATACATATAAAATTTGCCATGGTTATGAATTTCATTCTGTTAAATTTTATAAGAACTTATAAAATCATAAATTTATTCAGGAACAAGGCTGAAAGAAATTGAGATGTAAAAAAAAGGAAGGAAGGAGGGAAGGAAGGAAAAAAGAAAAAAAAAGGTAGGAAAAAGATAGTCTACAAATACAATAAATAAATAGTTTCGTCCATCCCTACTCTAAATTGAACTCAAAAGCTCCTCTTGTTATCCAGTGTAGATTTCTCAGAACTGGTTTGATCTCTTCTCAGCAAAGTGAACATCCTAGACACTGTATTTTTATCCTAGGCACTTCCAAATAGGGCTGCTAAGTGAATGATTTTGTAGAAGAATTTTGGCAGATGTTGCCTGAATAACAAGGCATACCTGCTGAAATCCTCTCTTCCACACAACCATTAAAAGCTGAGGAGCTCTGTCTCTTATTTAATCTAGGAATCTTATTTCCAAGGCATTTTCAAGGTAAGTCTCATGTACAACACATTGCAGTGGTCTTATGGAGGCTGCTATGCACTACAATGAACTAGGAAATTATGCTACTGCCTTCTCTTGGAGCTACATGTACCTAAAATCTTTCACACCTTGCCATTCCTAGAATTGGATGACATCTAGAGACAAGGAAAGTTGTTATGATTATTTGGGGAGGGGGAAGCCTGCCAGCAGTGTGCGACAGTGTGCACCATGACATTCCAATATGATTTTTTTCAAAGGTTTTACTGGAAAAGGAAATAAGAACCAATGTAGGATTGAAGATGGTTTTTGTCAATTGCTTTGAACATGCAGAATATATATATCATTGGGAAGTACCAGTGCAAGTATGTTCCCACAGTTGTTTCAAAGACATTAAAAAGGTTTGGTGAAACAGCTGCTGTATTTTTATAAACTAATAGCTGTGCTGATTTTATGGCTGTTACAATTTCTGTTATCAGAGTTCTCTTTTACAGTTGTATATTATCATTGAACTTTCAACGTAATGTCCTGTTGTACCATTTCTTCAATGTTTAAAGCCACCTTGAGCTTAACTGTCATTAAAGTAAAATTATTATATGCAAGCTAAACCACTAGAAAATGTAGCAGAATCCCTCAAGGAGCATTGTCACTGGATAGATGGAATAATCTGGGAGTTATAGCCCAAGATATCACTTTTCAAGCTCTGAGTTGCAGACACATGTTCTTTTGCTTCTAGATAGGTGTTTGCAAAATATGCAGTATGAGTGGAAGAAACTTGAGTTGCAATCCTACACTCACTTACCTGAGAATGAGGCCATTTCTGCATTGCACTGTTATAGTGCTATTATTCCACTTTCAACATCCTATGGAATTTTGGGGTTTGCAGTTTAGCCAAAGAGCTCTTTGGCCTCCATAAACAACAAACCCAGAATTCCACAGGATGTTGAAAGTGGAATGATAGCACTATAACAGTGTAGCGTGGAAATTGCCTAAGTTGCATTAAATTCAATGTGACTTACTTCCAACAAACATGCATTGGATAGTTCATATGGATAAAATATAAATCAATACACATCCTATGATATAAACAGTTATGTTTATCTTGTGACAATAATATTCTATGGTTTTATTTCAATACTATTTTATTGCTAATGAGCTAGAAGATTCATGGCAAGAATTCATTCTTCTGCCTCTGGAAACACTGAAGTTAGCAAGCACAGCAAACATTTTATGAATAATGTGCTAGCAACATCAAGAAGCTACAGTTAAAATCCAGTTAGTAAAACTTACACTCCACTATTTTGTTTTGCAAATCCTTTCTTCACTATGCCATAGAACTGGTGGGATCATATATGCATATCTTATGTTCATGTACATTTTCAATCCTTCATCCAAAGATTGAATTTTACAGTATATGAATTTTATAGCACATGAATGAATTTGTATTTAAGTAAAATATTAAATCTCAAAACACATGTGCCCACATAATCCTATTCATTAAAATGAATTATCTGTATTTTAAGGTTTTCCAAAAGGGTCACAGGGGTGGGGGGAGATAATATAGGCTTCTACAAGAGAGAGTTTTAACATCTTACTTTATTAAAAGTGTCTGCCAAATGTCAAATAATTCTTGTATTAGTAGTACAGCAAAACAGTAACCATTTATTATTTAGGATGGAACACATATTAAATGCTGAAGTGACTTCAGAGCTATGAATTTGGGCTTGCACAGGTGAAAGCTTGCAACCATGACAAGAGAAGCCATGGTGCTTATTTATATATATATATATATATGCAAGCGTTTTCTCAATATTATCGTATTTACTGCTGTTATTTTTAAGATTTCTACTGTTCTGCAAGTTGTGCATGAATGACTACAGTTATCTCTTGTTACCAAATATTTAACAAATAGTTTCATAACCCTTAAATAATAGCTGCCACACAGTGTAAATAACAAATTGAGAATTTTTTGTATCAAGCTTTTCAGAATTATATTATCCATTCTAACCAGCTAAATGAGCGCCTGTCAGTTTGTGAATACAACTGGTTCTCCCAAAAAGAACATAGTGGTTTCTAGATGCCCAGAGCATTCCTTCTTATACCAAAGATAATATGGCTCAGGATCTCATTTGCTGGACAACACACTCAGCAGAGTGCTTCTGCATTAATGCCTTACTTCTGTGTTTATCATGGGCAACTGGGAGTCTGTTTGGTTAAAGAATGCTTAACTACATAGGCCTCTCATCTGATCCAGCATGTCTCTCCTTATGTTCTTGCAATTCCATCTTCCTAAAGCTTAACATCCTATTCAGAAATGCCTCTTTATATTAACATAAATTTGAGAAATCTGGTATCATTAAGCCTATTCACGTTAACCAGTCCTTATCTGAGTGGATTTCTAGAGCTTAATTAGGACACGTACCCACCATATTCATGAGGGATTGATTCCAGGACCCCTTGCAAATACTAAAAATTGCATGTTCTCAAGTCTCTACGAAAAAATGGCACAGGACAGAATCGGAGAAGGCAACAAACTGCAGTCACAGCAAAGTCTCCGCTGCCGTGTCCCTGCCAAAGCTCCTCACCACCCTGGGATTGTTGAGGGAAGTGGTGTCAATCCTGCTCACTCATGTGCAAATGAACGACCAGGATCAGCACCACCACTGCTGCCAACATTCACATGGATTGCTCAGGGTGATGGTTCTGATCCTGGTTGCTTGTTCACAAAGGAGCAACCAAGATCAACACCGCCTCCACTGCCAACAATCACAGGGTGGCAAGGAGCTTTGGCAAGAAGCTGCTGGCTGCCCTGGGATTGTTGAGGGCAGTGGTGCTGATCCTGGTTGCTTGTTCGCAAATGAGCCACCAAGATCAGCACTGTCTCCACTGCCAACAATCACAGGGTGGGGAGAAACTTCAGCAGGGACATGGCGCTGTCCCTATGGCTGTGTTACTACCAAAGGTCTCCCCACTCTGCAATTGTTGGGGCAAAAGAGCAGCAAACTCTGTTCCTAATGCTCCAGGGACATGTGAGATGCCCCCCAGGCCTTGTCACCACCTCCCCTGCTGTCCTGAGATTGTTTCTGCACTGGATTTCAGGTAATTTAATTTTTAAAATATTTTTTCACGTTTCAGTCCATGTAGGGATAAATTCACTAATGCTGAGCTCATGAATACCACAGGGCGATGGTATTTAGGTACAGAAAATTCCGACCACTAACTTCAGATGCCTTACCTATAGTTACTATTAAAGGTGTTCTACCAGACACTATTATGAGAGAATGTAAGTTACATTAAATGCAGGCATAAACATTAAATGCAGGCATACTGAGTTTAAGGGGGCTTATACACATTCTTACAGTGTCTGAGAGCACAGCTTGATTACTAACTATAGGCAGAGGCAACTGAAATTAGTGATCACAATTGGCAATGCCTAAGTATGTATATGTCCTACTTAAACTCTAGAAATCTGGTTGGATAACAATTGGTTAAAGGACTAAATGTTAAAAGCCTTTGAGTAAAAAAGGAAGTAATTTAGAGAGCTTTGAAAGTCATCTCCTCTTCTAACACAACAGGTGGAAAGGCAGGAGACAACAGGAAACAAGTATAACACAAATCTCTATTTTACTAAGGAGTGAAAAAACAGCTAGATAATGAGAAAGATCATTTTTTAAAAAAAGTCATGTCTAAACACAAGAAAAGCTGATCTTTGCAAAAAGTCTGGCTTTTTACTGAATTCAGACTTCCATAAGAATGTAAGTTCCATCATTCTTCGTGGCCTGTATCCTGTAACTGAATATTGGGGGGAAAGTGCTGTCATGAATACGGTTTGGGGGGCTGCTACTACCCTGTGAAGTTAGCTTTGGAAAGGTCATAGAAGAAACGGAGAGTGCCTCCTTGACATGTTTCTCTCCTTCCTTGAACCCACTACAGCTCTCTCTGTGGCCATGTACTGAATGTGCAATTTGGAACAAGGTGCAAAGGAGATGAATGAAATGACTGCTTTGCAGTCAGCGGAAATTCTGCTGATACAAATGGCCTTTCACAGCCCTTTACTTTCCAGCCAGCCAAAAATTACGTTGGTGCATGTTTTACAAGAGAAATCACTTACCAACAGGGATCTCCCTGTCACACTATGCCAAGCAGTTGGCTATAATTTTATATGAAACATGTCCATAATAAATGTTATTACTGTGTCTATTAAAAACTTTCCACTGGAAAAACTAATTACGAAGTCCACAACTGTTTAAAAGATACAGTAGTACATTTGCATTTACAGAAAGACTCATTCTTTGGGGCTCTGAGCCAGCCTAATAAATTGGTAGCCTTTAGTTTCAGTTCACATTCTGCACCTGGATGTGTGCAGTGACAATCAGCCACCACTACTCTCATCATAATAAGCAGTTTGTTGGCTGGCTCAGTAAGGAGACCAAAGACTATGAATTAACCTCAGTCCTAGAGTCTCTTATTCAAGAACCTACTGGAAAAATGAAGCATGGAAATTTCCTATACTCATATGCTTGGTTTCTGCCCTTTAAAAGACTGAAGCATACGCCTAAGTCTGCATGAGTTCTCACTGTTGTAGAAGAAAGAGGACTATCTCTGATCACTCCTCCCAACTAAGCAAAAAGAAAGAAAGAAAGAAAGAAAGAAAGAAAGAAAGAAAGAAAGAAAGAAAGAAAGAAAGAGGGAGGGAGGGAGGGAGGGAGGGAGGGAGGGGAAAAGCCACTGTTGGAAAACCGAGCTATACTTATTAGAAATAATGTAAGTAAACTGGGAGATCCAGCATGGTGTAAGTTTAAGCATTTGACAATGACTCTAGAGATCAGGGTTCAAATCCCCACTCAGTCAAAGTAACTCAATGGGCAAGTCACACTCTTACAGCCTTCAGAGGAAGGCAAAGACAAACCACTTCTGAAGAAATTTTGCCACGAAAACCCTGTAATAAGTTGCCATGAGTCCAAAACAACTTGAAGCCACACAACAACAACAACAATGCAAACTGGAAGGAATCCGTGTGGTCTAGTGGTCTGAGTACCGGACTGGGATTCCATGAGACCAGGGTTGAAATTCTCACTCAACAATGGAATCCCACTGGGTAACCTTCAACAAGTAAGTACATTGCCTTAGAAGAAGGTAATGGCAAACCTCCTTGGAACTCATTTTGCTGGGAGAACCCTATGACAGGACCACCATAACTCAGAGTTGATCTATAGCAGTGGTTCTCAACCTGTGGGTCCCCAGATGTTTGTGGACTTCAGCTCCCAGAAGCCCCAGCCACTATGGTCAATGCTCAGGGCTTCTGGGAGCTGAAGTCCAAAAACATCTGGGGACCCACAGGTTGAGAACCACTGATCTATAGGCATGTAACAACAGCAACCAACTTATACAATTACATAACAGATAGCCTAATCTATAATCCATTAAATTGGTGCACTTGGATTTTATCCCATTTCATTCCATGAGATAAGGAGAGGGAAAAATTTAAATGTTTTCAGGAAGAAGAATAGGAAATAAACTTGCCCCCAAGTTTTTTCATGCACACACATGCACACACGCATGCACACACACCTCTTTTTCCTTATAATAACAATACCTGTTGAAAAAAAAAGGTGACTTTCTCCATAGAATGACCGACTTTGAGAGCTAACCTTCAGTTTACACAAGAAAGGGGCAGCAAGCCTTCTCTTTATCATTCTGTTTTAAGGAACAAAAATGGCATGCTGTTCTATAAATTAATGGGCCATCAATAAAAGTGAATACAGCTTATCACTTGAACACAAATCATAAACTGGGCTGCAAACTTCCTATTTCAAAGGACTCTATACTAAAATCTGTTGGATTACTTCAATAACCTGAATACTGTTGTAATGTGCAGCCTACCTCTATTAATATGCCTTCTGAACAAGTTACCAGTCACTGCAGAGAAATGTTAGAATGCAGAATGCAAGTTGAAAATGTTTGTTCTATGGGAAACCTTGAATCACACGATAAGCAAAACTATAATCAAAGTGGTGCTGTAATCACTACACTGCTTTAGCAGTAATGATTTTCTACTTTCCACATAATTTGCATTAATGTAAATAATAATGTTAAAAGATACTGTGTCTTTCTGATTAAGATTTGGAATCAGTCTTAAGCCTTTAGCCTTTTCTACCTATTCCTGGCATGAACACCTGCTTAAAGTGTAGCTCTTAATATAGTTCTTGAACACAATGTGTGGGGTTTTATGCCATCAAAATTTTTTCTAATCATGTGAGTCAGCAAATTAAAAGCAAACACTAAAACTGATTTAAATTGTATTTGTTGCCAATGTAGTTTCTAATCATTATTAATTTTATGAATTCTTAGTACTTTCTTGACCTTTTGGCTGGGTAGTGAAAAGGTAAAAACATTTTTACAATTCAAGGTTCAAATCCTTTGAATTATTTGAAACAAAATGATCAGCATTACCATCTGCAAACATATACAGTCAGAAAATACTATGCCAGAATATATCATATATCTTATCAATAATTCATATGTGCAAAAAATAAAAATTATGAAACTGAAATCCAATGACTTAACTTGATTCTGTATCAAAACTGGATAATACTTTCAGATTTTCTAAATAATCAAAGTAAGGTGACCTAAGATAAAGATAAAAGAAAAAAGCACACAAAGCTTCCATGAGAACCGGCAACATGTAAAAGCTAATGGGGGAGACACAACAGTTTCCTATAGTCGCGTGGGGATGGGAGGATGATTTGCCCCCAGGCGGCAGTGTTTTTGGGGTGTCTCAGCCCGTAGCCCTGCCCTCGCACACCCTGGTCACGCCCCCACGTACCGCAGCCATGCCTCTGCGCACAGTGGCCATGCCCCTCGTGCTATAACCCCCCTGACGCCCCACCACCACACTGTCCAAGCTCCACCACTGGTTTCCTAGTCACTGGGCTCTTTTACACTACACAGTTACAGTACTGTTTCTAGTTTAACTGCCATTACTGTATCCTACGGAATTCTGGGGTTTCTAGCTTTGTGAGGCACTGGAGCAGTTTGGCTGAGAATGCTCAATACTCTTCCCTATACTGTACATTCCAAGATTCCATAGGATGGAACCAAGCTAGTTAAAGTGGAATCATAGTGCTATTACTGAGTACGGTCAGCCCTCCACATCTGCTAAGGTTAGGTCCCCTGAAAAAGTGGAAAAATCACAAATATCAGCATGTATATGCGTATGTCTGTGGGAAGGTGACAGAGGTATGATGGGGAGAACAGGAATCCAGGGTCCAAACCAGATCAGATAAAGGTGTGGGAAAGGGGATGTTACCGCCCCCCGATCTGATATGGTTTAATTAGCAAAATATGATTTAATTAGCAAAATACATTAATTGGCATCAATCAAAATGGACCCTGGGATGACTGTAAAGCCAGACTGGGCAGAGGAAAATTACCAGCTGAACATGTCTGCTGCAAAGTAGGCCAGAGTATCCCCTGTCAGCATAGCCAAGGTCACTGTCAGGCTAATCACCAGGTAACTCCGGAGATAATAGCCTTAAACTAAGGCTGTAACATTTCTGCTACCACACAATAGTGACAGGAAGTTCCCACCAAAACACTGATTGTTTCAGCCCTTCTTCCTAGCACTTGGACATTTCTCTTCATTGCTCATTTACCTGTCCACTGTTACAGAGCTATTACAATAGCCATTAACTCTTTGTCACCTAACACTAAATTAATTCTGTCCGGACCCCAACTATCCCTGTTGCAACTTCCATTGTGTAGTGCACACGACCCTCTCTGGATTGGGCGGCTGTGCAAGGTTCAAAGTGCGAGATGCTGGGAGGCAAGAACCAAGTCAGTTCTGGTCTTTGAGGATGCAGTTTATTAAGTGAAGAAGCAAAAGGAAAAACGAAAGGCACACAAGCATACATACACTCTGACTCCGTCGGAAAGGCAAAGCAGGCTACAGAGCAGGGTCCTCTTTGTTCCAACAGATTATATATATATTTCGTATGCGAGTGGCAAAACAGACTGCCAATCCATCAATCCACCGTGCCAAAACAAGCAGGAGTGGGGGCTATCCCGCCTCGGACACCAGTTACTGAGGCACCCATGAGCCAGGTGCATGATAGGTTCGTGGCCAAATCTGATTACCTGCCCAAAACAGCAGCAGATGGTCTCTAATAAGGCTTTCCTCTCCCCTCACCATACCAGACAGCATGGGGAGTGAAGCGCCCATCGTTAACATTCCTTGGCTATTCTCACAGGACTGCAGCATACAAGGCAGCCTGACCTAGCAATGCAACAGCATGAACTAACCCCCAAAATATGTTCGTTAGTGTGAAAGCAGGCTAAACTGAAAGGGCCTACCCAGAGGGCCTCGGGCCCCACACACTGTTTGCTCACCCAGACAGCCATTCACATCCATGCCCTGCAAGCAGATTTTGGGTATAAAAACCTTCTCTTTTGAGTAGTCAGATGCAGTACCTCAGTTGTTGAATCCCACACTGTCACTGATTTCTGAACAAGTCCTTAGGTGCAAGTCTAAGCCACATCACTGCTTTCTTCACTATTCTCCAAACACCCATTCCCTAAAACTCTGTTACCAACACCTTTCCTCCCTTAATCCTTCAGTTAGCTCTTGTGCGAATGTGTGAGTGCTTGGATCTTGTATGTGTGTGATTGAACCTTTTTCAATAAAACATATTTTAGTTTATTTGGAAACTCTGGCTGGTTCTTTCCTGCAAGGACCCCGTAAACATTGGTGGAAGATCTTGTTATGTTACAACTGCTTTCACAGGCCTCCTAATTGAGCTAATTAATCCCCCCATTGTCACTTGGAGTTACTGGCATCACAGGTGGATACCTGAGTCAACCACATTTTGGGGGTAACAGGTGTGGGTCAGCATAGTGGCCCTATACAGCCTCTCTGTCACCCATCTCCTTCCTTGGGCATGGGATGGGCATTGGGAGAGGATCTGTGGTCCCAAGAAATCAGGCTGAGAGCCATTCGTGGCTGGCCAGATACTGGCTACTGGAGAAAGAAGACTAGAGGTGTATTTTTAAAGGGCTGCATGTCCTGATCGGTGCCACTGAGAGGGAAGGTTTACCCAGAAAAAGCACCTGATCGGGGAGTAGGAGTTGGAGGAAGTTGCAAATAATCTAATCCATGAAAGTCAAACTGGCAAATGTGGAGGACTGACTGTAGTGTGAAAGAACCCACTCTGCCTCTGACTTCAAGATAGCCATCTTGGAACAAAACAACCTCCAAGAAACGAAAGACCAAGAATTAAGCAAGAGTTTCAGCTCTGTGTCCTGTGGCTCAGTTATAGAAGGAAAAATTATTACTTGTGTCAGCACCCACACCTATTCAAAGATGTCCGCACTACCTACCTTCAGTGTTTTTAAGGACCACTATTCCAGTATTTCCCCTTTTTGTAATTTTTCAATTTCTGTGCTTTCTGAACCTTCTAATATGCAATTCCCTGCCCATAAAGAGTTTATCAAGAGCAAGATGATGAGGATGAGGATGATTATGATCATCATCATCATCATCATCTTTATTTGTTTCCTCCTTTTAGTCCAACATTGGACCTCAAAGCAGCAAGAGTGGGAACTGTTATTAAATTGGAACACCTAGAAGCTCTAGCCAGGATTGTCCACAGTGCAGAATTCTGGGAAATGCAGTCCAACAACATCTAGAAGCTTGGGTAATTCCCTTCCTAGAAGCTATGCTTTATTTCTTGTATTTGGGATGGGAAAATACTCATCATCACCATATTTGTGAATTTGGTTATCTTTGCCACCTCCCAAAAATATTTTTTAAATTAATGCTAAGATAATGTAGCATCTACATGTCTATTTCCCTCTTTCCTCTCAAGTAATACTCCCTGCGCATGATGAAATGGACTGCAGACCATGAATGCTTATGAAAAGTAACACCTGTTAGTATCTAAGGTGTCACAAGACTTCTTTTCGTTACATGCACTAAAGATTAGGTTTGCCTTCTAACTCGAAATCTGGTAGCATAGCTTTGGTATTTTCCAAGTAAGACTCCTTTACTTTGGATTAGGGAGAAAGCGTTTCAATGGAACAATAAGTGAGTTAGAATTCCCTCAAACTATGTTCTTCCTGCATGAGAGTGTTTATGAAAATTAGGTCTAAAATGACTTCCCAATCACCGCCTTCCACATCTCAAGAGGGAGAGCTCAGCTCACCCTGCCAATTCGTCCAGAAAGCACAAGTTTCAGCCTGACCCTCTTGAGAAAGAAAAGCAATTAGAAATCCATAAAAGAAACCATTTAGACATGGTTCTCTGGGACATAAGCTGACCTACTGTGTAGGTGTCAAGTGAAAGTAAAAGCTGGAAACATTTTCTAAAGGCCTTTGTTTCTCTGGGATAAAAGCTAAAGACCTTTTGAGAATCAGCTTTTGAAATAAGCTTCTTAGAATAAGATAAGAGCTCAACAGTATATTTGAAAAACTTTTTTAAAAATCAACTCTGCAAGTACTGGAAGATATAATAATTGGGGGAAACCTGTGGAAGGTTTCTAAATTGGCTCTACAAAAATCAAATGCGTATTACATACATTCCCTCCATACAGCTTTGCCATTTGTTTGGTCTCCATATGTTTTGAGATGGTCCTATAAGATAAACAGGGCATATCAAACCTACACACTCCTTAGTCCTTACTCATGTACATATTACAGACATTATCCAAATCTTTAAACTGCTGCACACACTAAGCCCATTCTTCACAGCAACCTGACTTAAGGACTATATATGTTATGGTGAAATGAAAGCACCTGTAACTTCCAAATAAATGTGTTCAGGCACAGGATATGAGAGTTCCATTCAATAAACCAGGAAACCAATTTACAATGCCACACACTGGAAACTTACTCCTAAATCTGAGTAAGTTGTTCTTGAAATTCTGCCTATTATTGTTTGTCTATAATTTCACATTTTACCGATCACCTATGACCATTGGTCAATATGTTTTGCCCACCGGCACATAAACACCATGTTCAGACTGATTGAATATGCTATTATTAGGAGTTCAGTTACTGTCAAACTTCTATTTTCACTCCCTCAAGTATGATAACATACTAAATTATGGATATAATTCTGCACTCACTTATTTAGAAGTGTTTCTTTTGAACAAAATAGGGTGAATTACTCAATAAATATGGGAAAGGAAATGATTTCTCCTCCAGCCAGATATTTGTGGAATGCTATCCATTCACACATAGAACAATACTAATGCAAAATAATCAAAAGAGCAAAACTGCAAATAATCAGAAGACTGTAACTCACATAAACAGCCAATTTACCATAAACTACTTGCTTTTCAAGTTGTAAACTTTTTATCTGCTAATGGCATTTTGGGTTTGGTTTGCTGCATTGGATGAAGACAATTATCTATTTTATGGATTTTAGTATAACAAAATCATAATGGAATTTTTGTTGCTTTACCAAGTATGATGTATGTAATTTAAAATATTCTATCCTGAGAAAAGGCTGTATACTTAGAAAGAAGATTACTTGATAGAGTTGCAAAGATACATAGTAAGGAAATCAAGTCATAGTCTTAGCATTTTGGAGTGTCTTTCAGTAATTTTAAAAAAAGAATATAGTATACTTAAAAGAAGCAACAAGAGTGAATATGCCCTATATATGCCCTACTGAAAATTCTAAAATTATAAAGACAAATCCAAGCCATAGGAATAAAGAAAGCTGTAGCCTAGCTAGACATTTACCTATCTAGTTCAGTATTGTCTACACCAGTGGTTCTCAACCTGTGGGTCCCCAGATGTTTGTGGACTTCAGCTCCCAGAAGCCCCAGCCACTATGGTCAACGCTCAGGGCTTCTGGGAGCTGAAGTCTAGAAACATCTGGGGACCCACAAGTTGAGAACCACTAGTCTACACTAACTGTTAGTGGCTGTCCAAGGTTTCAGGAATCTTTCGCATGCTTGCTTGGAAAGAGAAACCTATATGTGAGTTTCCATTTTTAAACCGGAACTCTGCTTAGAAGCCAAAATGACTAAACTGAGGCTGTCCTACTTTCTGTCCTATCATGAGAAGGCATGACTCAGAAAAGACAATAACGCTTGGTAAGGTGGAAAGCAATGAATAAAAAGGAAAACTGCCTTGTGTGCTCAGGAGTGATGAACACACACACCCAAACGTGGAGAAAAAAGGCCACAACTTTATTGGCTACAGGTGCAGATAGGGTTGGCATATGCACGGGTCCAGATAGAGGTATCAATCAACCCACCTGTTGATCGATGAGCCTGACCTTCCAACTCACCACCACAACCACTGGGACAACAGGAAAGGCGTCCCCCCAAAGGGTTGCCCTGGTGGCCTCCTTGGCACCAGGGAGTACAGGAGAATCATGTCCCTCCAATGCTGTGCACAACCACTTCCTGTCCACATCCCTGAGCCCCCAAAAGGGGAAGGGCTCCCAAGCTACAATAATGTCTGGAATACCCAGAACCAAAATCCCATACTCAGAACCCATGCTACTGGCAAGTGACAAGTTGTGATATAAGTAACAGCCATTGTTTGCATGCCCATACAGAATATATTTCTGTGCCCAGCAAGGGCAGCCCACCCTACAATACACAAGATTGGCACCCCACTCCATGTAGTCCACTGCTGTCCACATCAAAAGTTGACCATTTATAGCCAGGGAGGGACAACACTTGACGACTGACTAGCTTGAAGCTGGGAGCTTGGGGAAATATATATCCCTGCACCCAAACTTGAAAACTTCTCATCTAGGCACTCAGATCGGGTCCCAGCCTCCTCCCAGCCAATGAATTCAAACCAGAGGTTGCCCAGCCATTAGGTCCAACATAGTCAGATGAGCTGAAGAAGCACGACCCACCCCAAGCTGCAACCATCTGTCCAGTAAGTCAGCTGCTGCTTTATAGATGAACTGAAGCAGCCCTGAGTCTACAAGGCCTGAGCTCGGTTGTTGATAAAAGTGTGACTTAGAGATCTCTTATTCATACGATCACCATAAGCTGAAGTCAACTTAACAATAATTTAAGTAATTTTTAATGTCCAGCTGTTCTTAACATACAAATAGTATCAGCTGCTAGTGGGAGAGGCTCTTTAAATTCTCCATTTCATAAAAAGTCAGATTAACACTACGGAAAACCAGTTTAATTGATGCAAACAGGGACTTCTTGTCTTTCTTATTCAAGCAAAACTATTAGAGTCAATTGTTCTTCTTACCAGGAGGTCCAGTCAAAGAGCCTTTTTGCACCTTACCTTTTAGCGAAAGGGGGGGCAGAGCTCATGCAAGAAGCCTTCGGAGGAAGGCTTTCACATCCCTGCTGCTTGGGCTCCGCAGCAGCTTCCTGGTCGCGCGAGTGCCCCGCCCGTGTCCCGCCCCTTCCTTCCGCAGTGCAGCCTGGAAGCTGTAGGCTGCGCTGGGGCAGGAAGCGCGACCAGCCTGGCTCCAGACGCTCCACAGGGCAGGTAAGTTTGCCCCAGGCCCCTGACCAGTGTGCAAGCGTGCACCATTTTCAGCTAAAAGCCGAAAATAAAAAGGTGCGTATGCACTGCACGTCACGCTGTTGAGCGTCGCGTAAATGTGAGTGCGTCATGCAGACTGCTCCTCACATTTACGCGACGCTCAAGCGGCACTTTTGCTTCCAAAACGCCATGCAAAAAGGGCCAAAGGTAAAAGTAATGTCAATGGGGGAAAGAAACACTTACACACACACCGGCTCTACTAAAGTATACAATTAACTCCTCAGCCTTGGGATTACAGCAGCTCCTTCATTCCTGAGAAGCCAATCTGCAGGTCCCAATCCAGCTTGTCCAGAAATCCTTCGGATTTGTATTGGAGAGACACCTGGCTTGATGGGAGTATCACAGAAGGGTGGAAGGATATGTTGAGTGTGTGCAGTGTGGGTAGTGGGTACAAAAGGGAAAGGAAGACTTGCTTGGCAAAGTGTGCTTGGACTAGCCCAGGGCACAGACAAACCAGACTTGGTTTCTTTTCCCTTCATTAGAATAGCAGCACCCCTTTTAATACTGTTATCACACCCTGGCTCCCTCTCGACACTGAATCACCACCCTGCTTTCCCTAAAACTCACAACCTTTGTTGATAAAGGGTAGAATTTACTAATAGTTACTCCAACAAGGAATGGATAACCTGTGGAAGTGTGTTATTGAAATACAACTGAAGAAAACACTATCTTGAGGCTGTACTTACACAAAAATATAATGAATTTTTTATTAAAAGAACCAACAAGGGGAAAGGTATTGAGGATTCAGGAAGATTCAAACAAAACAACCCTTTCTCACATATATTTAACTATTTTCCCCAAAACACCTGAGTGTTTCCTCTAACAGAGCTTTCACTCACACACCACTATGGCTTTCCCAGCACAAAGGTCTGTTTACCCACTCAGAGTTCCACCCTCTGACCCTTTCAGATGTGGCTTGGTTACTTCGCTGCCCCACACTAGGCCTCTGAGAAGCTAACCTTCTCCCAGAAAACCGTCTTTTGTTTACTGGACACCCTGATATTCTCCCTATGAAAATCATTGAAGGAAATACAGATTCTAACCCACACTCCCAATACACACACACACACACACACACACACACACACACACACACACAATCTGCTATTTTCCCTAACAGCCTCTCCCTCTGGCTACAGCTGAGTTCTTCTTAACCAGAGAGCTAATCTGATTACATCACCCTCAGTTATTAGGCTGCTCTGCTAGCCACACTCCCAGGATCTGTCGCAGAAGGAGCCCCCCATCAGGCACAACGGTTCATGGTTCACAATCTAGCAAGCCATTGTTAGTTCACAGCCACCATTAACCCCAGAAAGAACCAGAACCCCACAATACTCTACTTTCTAAGGAAGGTTGGTTGTTAAAAGTGAATAAATCAATAGAAATGGATAAATTGTCTACTCTGTATAGAGAAAAGTCATCAGTAACTTTTGTGAAAAACTGGAAACTCTTGATAAGACTTTCTGAGAGAAAAAGGAAGGTGAAATGATAACCACTGGATCTGAATATTAGTTTGGGTTGATTATTAGAACAGGTGTAACATCCAGTTTATAAAGATTGAGGTGAAACTGTAGGATATATGCGCATAACCACAGAAAAGATAATTGTAAGTCACTTTTAGGCAAATTTGTAGTTTATGTGGTAGTAGTTTTGTTTTCTTTTTTATGTATTTTTTATTGTATGTGTTTGTATCTGAACTGTAAGTTAATATCAGTTAAATATTATTCTGTTAGTTCTTTTGTTTGTTCTTTGTTAGTAATTTATTAATTTGTTTCAAGAGGAATGTTTAGTGCAATTTTAATATATATAGTCTTCAATAAAATTGTAAGTTAATAATAAAAATTAATAAAAAATTATTTTAAAAATTGAAGTTGTTCATATTGACTGCTTTTCTTACTGTATATTTCAGCCAAAAAACATCTTGATAAAATGAAGGTGGAAGGAGACAGGGTTGTGTGCTCACAGCATCAAATCTGATACACACCAGAATATCTGCTTTTCACTATAACTGTTAACAAAATCTCTGACTAAGAAGCCCCTTTTTACAAATTCTTCTTATAGGAGCCCAGCCCAACCTGTCCCCTTTTTCTTGTCTTCTGTCTAACTGGAAGACATTGATTGATTGATTGATTGATTGATTGCAGCACTGGTATTAGAAGGATGATGAAGGAATGCAGGAGAAGGACAGAATTTTAGTATTGGCTTGCAACAACCTATCTGCAATGAACAATGCAATGAAGTTTGACCTGGAATAGAATGGGATTCTTCTCTAGGTGATCCTGCCATAGCAGTTTGTGCCAATGTACAACAGGTAAAGTAAACAGCTGCCTCCAGAATTACTTACTGATCATGTGTGGAGAGCAAAACAGAGGTAAAAAAGGAAAAGCAGATTACTCTACCTTACCAGTTACCCTGGCATACCGAAAAAGCACAGATCAATAAGTTTTGCCACCAAAATGAAAACCATAAGGCAAGTAGAGGCTGTTAAAGGAGAAAAGTCATCCCAAGATGCATTTTGGAAGAAGATTTTCAAGTGGTCACTAGAAGATTTGAAGTGTTTTTGTTTACTTAAGGCTCACTTGACCTGCTTATTTCACTTCACATGTGCATAATGTTAATTTTGTATTAAAAAGTTTCCTGAACAATAGGCCATTTCCACACTATACTGTTCTAAGTGCTATTTTTCCACTTTCAATATCTTGTGGAATTCTGGGGCTTATAGTTTACTGAGGCCAAAAAGCTCTCTGGTTGAAAATTCTACATGCTCCTCCCTAAACTGCAAATCCCACGATTCCATAAGATGTTGAAAGTGGAATAATAACACTATAACAGCATAGGGCAGAAATGGCCATATAGTATAGGAACCTATTTCTATTCTTTCCACGTTTTTTTTTTACCTCTGGTACCAAAGTTTCTGTTAAAGAAGTAAGGTATGGGAACACATCTATTCCACTAATTGAGATATACTTGTATTACTCACAAATTAAAATAAATCTGAAGTTCTCTGCTTCTTGCATGCATGCATTCAACACAAGAAATCATCAAGGTGGCACCAAGTGCAAATCCATGCAGCCATCACTGACATATGCCATGTTTTCATAATCCTATTCCATTTCCAACACTGTCATACAGTATCAAAGGCAGAGACATAATTGAAATACTGCAGCCTGTGTACTAAAGCTTCTAAATACCTCCATATAAAATTACAGTTATGGTATGTTGACAAGCCACCTGTTGGACTGGAAAAAGAAAACCTATGCAATGTTGTGTCCTTGTGAGGCCACCTTTCATGGAATGCCTTTCTAAAGCTATTCTTGCAAACCTATTTTTCTAATAAAACAGCCTCGGTCAGAAGGCATACAATGTACATGGCTTGTATGGCATAAAATGTATAGGTATAGGGTTGGCTATGGCTTTCTTCCTGGACATTGACAGACACGGTTTCCTTCCTCATATATAATAAAGAGGACAAGCTGAAGTCTTATTTTAAAAAAAGGAACTTTTTTTTTGCATTGCCTTTGTTGCAAAGCCCTTGAGAGATGCTATTATCTCTCATCCAGCTCAACCCCTTACTATTAGACCTTGTCTGTAATATTAGACAACTGATCAACTTCCAAGATTCTTCTAGAATTATTGAGACAATGCATGTTACACAATCTGAGCAATCCCATGAAAATCAATTATCATTTGTGTTACTGCTATAGAGGATGTGAGAGGCCTCCTATTTCCCTATATAATTAACATGAGTAACTCAAAAATATCTACAGAAAAATAATCTCTATTATCTAATATCTGGTATCTACTGAAAGCAATGTTAACCAGGACAGGATAGTTTAGTCTTCTAGAGCCACATTTGCAGAAACTACAAAGAACTAGACTACAATGCAGGAATTTTATAATATTGTCACATAATAAACACCCTAAACTTTCAGCTACCTCCCATGTACAGATATTTTTAATGGATAATAAAGAAAGGACTAGACAAAAATGTGTGTTTTACTTTAAAGATTTTCACCTTTGTGGGGGTTTTTTACCCTTGGTCCTTTTTTGAAATATGAAAGGTTCCATGTCTTTTTTCAGCAAGCCAAAGAGTAGATAAGCAAAAGTTTCATCCTTTGGTTGCCAATAGGTTGGCCCTTTTGTTGGTGGAGGGACGGGATCTAAAATTGCTAATGGGTTAAGGGAACACAAACTGTTGTTAAAATCTTTTCACTAACCCCCTGTGATGATAACCTACTTTGTTGTTAACTGCCTTTAAGCTGACTTTGACTTATGGTAACCATTCAAATGAGATACCTCACTCTGTCATCAACAGTGCTGCTACTACTAACCTTCCACACACTAGAATTCTCACTGGAATTAGGAAATGTCCCACAACTCACTCAAATATATTTTTAAAAAAAAAAAAATCCTGGTGCATGAAAGTAAAATACGGAACATGGCATTTTTCAAAGCTGCTCACCAAGCTTCATTAGTTGCACTTGTAAAACTCTAAAACAGGGAAGCCGTGGGACTGCAAGTGACTTCCTTGGGCTGTTTTTGTTGCCTTGATCTTTACAGATTCCCTGGGTAGCCCTTATTTTGGCCAAACAAGTTTCTTAAAAGATGATGGACTGCTTCTCTTGAAAGCCCTAGGATTATTCTGAAAAGGCAAGAATTCTTGCAGAAACAGCACAGTACCTCTGCTTTATTTCTGCTTGTAATTCTTCAAGCACATACCTAGTCTTCCTTTCACATTTCCAACACCAAGACGCCCCTCCAAAAAAAAAAAAAAAATCTGAAAAAACTTACTCTAGATAGGAGACAGATGGTGACAGTTGCTTCCAAAGATGTATGGAAGCATCTTGTTGTTTTGAGTTACTCTTCTTGTGCCTACTAAGGACCAGGATGGTAGTTCTTTGGCAGGAGAAGACACCCCACGCATCTACTAAATAGGCTTCTGTGAGTGCCTGAATTAAACTCAAGAACCCTTCCCCCACAACACACACAAAAGCAAAAAGCTTTCTCGGTGTGTGTTTGGAACATTCAAAAATCTCTGACCATTTCAGAAGTTAAGGAACATCTGACTTTCTACCCCCAGATAAACAAAGGCATGAGTAAAGTCTTGCAAAGAAAAAGAGCCAGGTGATGACAATGGGTTCTTTTCTCCACATTCTTCAGGACAATTTTAGCACTCTCAGTATGCACCTAGTTTTCTTTTAAGTGTGCACTCTCAGTATGCACCCACCTCAATATGCACTCTACCAAGAACAACTGAGACTGATGCCATTTCCACACTACACTGTTATAGCGCTATTATTCCACTTTCCACTTCCTACATCCTATGGAATCCTGGGGTTTGCAGTTTAGGGAGGGGCCTTTAGAATTCTCAGCCAGAGAGCTCTTTGGTTTCAGTAAACAACAAACTCCAGAATTCTACAGGATGTTGAAAGTGGAATAATAGCACTATAACAGTGTAGAGCAAAAACGGTCTGAGTATGAAACCCAAAAGAAGTCAAGTGCAGCAGCAGTATTTCTGTTCAACATGTTTGAACTACCCAACATGTTTGAACTACAGCAAAAGAGAAACAGGCAATGAATTCAACGTACAAAGCAGAAATGGGGCCTCAGAATCTGTCAAAGATTTTATTTCTGAAAAATAGCCTCAGATTAGTTTCTCCTTGTTACCCTGGATTAGTTTGAACTATATCTCATGTGCAAATTATAGTTTCCTTGAGACACCTCACCACCACCAAAGATCTCAAACCACAGCATGAAACTAGTCTCATGAAAGCATTAGTTTATGCTATGGTTTGCTGCTAAACCTGAACTCACAGACCACTGTTGAACTATCAAAGCGCAAGTTGATTCACCTGAAGAGTGGACATGAGTGGACATGAGACCGAATTTATGAAACCAGATCCTCAGACTTGAAGCAAACCCTCAAAAAGAAGGTCAAAACCAAGAGCTGCTTGCATGTTTGGAAGCTCAAACCATGATGTCAGTCCTTATAGTAAACCAAAAATACAGTTTCACATTATATTTCAGCTAAGAGAGTAATTGCTGCAAAGCTGTTGGTACAAATCTCCACTCAGCCACAAATGCTCTGAATGAACTTAGGCATGCCATTCACAATCTCTGTTCTTTAATAATGAGAATTATACGTTTGTACAAGTTAATCTTGAGAATCAAAAGTTGGCATTTCAACTTACCACCAAAAGCCTCAACTGGATTTTGGGCAACAAGAAATAGTGTTTTTATTCACCCAGGCACTTTAATCTGTTGTAAAATTTCAATTATTATGGATTTTTATTATTGCATTGAAGATCCTGGAATGTTACATTCCAGAAAAATGAATATAATGATGCACTGAAGCCATATGTAGCTAAGCAGCAGTAAGATTTTGTTCTGGATCACAAAGCATCATACTACTAGAATTATAAAGACTTTCTCTCTCCCCGCTCCCTCCCTCCCTCCCTCCCTTTCTCTCTTTTGAATAAAAAAATCTATATAAAAATATATATTAAGAGCAGGACTTCAACCTGGAAACATATTTTTCCTATCTAAAAAAGCTAAACCTAAATCTAGACACCTTTCTATAAATAAGCAAATTATGATAAACTGAATACTATTTTCTTGTAAATTCTTTTTTTAAACAATAAATCCCAATTCCATCCATTAATTCCTTTCTTCTCTAATCTTTGCTCATCTGTATATATTTATCACTTTTCCTATATTTACCAAAAAAGTTAGCTGTTGTAAACACAGTGACAACTAACACAGTGAGTCAGTAGTCAAACAGAGGGGGATATGTGACCCACTTATTGACCTCAACGACCGGCCATGAATTAGTGCCCTGACCTCTAAATGAGTGGGGGGAACAATTTAACATGGTCATTATGATTAATAGTTTTCCCAGACAACCCTTGATAATTTCCCCAAGTAGGCGTAGAAGCATGGAGGAAATTAAACAAGTATTACTATACACATTTTCCTGATGTTTTCCTCATCATAGAGAAGTTAAATTGCACTTAGTTTCTTCACCAGACTAACAGATGATTGCATTATAAGTCACAATTACTAAAATAAATTCCCATTATGTAATGACAGCCATTTCAGCCAGTCAACCAGTGTATATAAAGCAAAGACTACTTTTGTCTGACTTAACACATTTTTAATGAAAGTCCCCATTTTAATTTTACATATTATAACACAGGTTTCCAGAACAACTTTTTTAACATCAAGGAGGGAGAGCAGGAGGAGGAGGAGGAGAAGGATAAAAATAATCAAGAGTGGTCAACTCAGCTGGTTCACTTTTGAAAAAAAGTGAGTATTAACTTCAGTATTACAACTTAGTGTTTAGGGGAGAAAATGAAAAGTTACTTCTGAAAGTATTTGCTAAAAATAAGCTGAGATAGTGCAGTTCATCTGGATTTGCTGACACACAGTGATGCTGATGCATTCAATTCTAGACATATTTATTGCACAAAATAAAAACGATCAAGGAAAGACTGCCCATAGTTTCAGACATCTCAACTACAGGCCATAACCTTAAAAAGTTCAAGAGCAACAAGATGTGCACAATTAGATAGTTTTTGGTTAATGTAACTGATTATTAGCATTATACTTAATTGTACTACTGCTAATTAAAGAAAGAAGCCTTGTGAAATCTCATTCTGATTTTAAGTCTTTGGAACCACATGAAATAAGGAGAAAAGCCTTAGAGGGCACAAATTAACCAAGCTTTTCTCAGTGAAGCCTGAAGGGTGTGAGTGGGCATAAAGGTCCTGGGGAAGCTAAAAATTTACCCCCTCCCCCCGTAATGCTCAGGGAAAATACTCTGAAGGAGATGGGATATGAAGAAAATGGGAGGAAAAATATCTTTTTGGACTACGTCTTCCAGATGTCCCAGCTAGCACCAGTCTCTCATCTGCATGCTAAATCCCTTTGCCTTCAGCATTGGTTCCATTGTGGCTACAAAGAAGGTGAAAAGCTGGAGAGACAGAGGGCCTTTCTGTACTACACTGTTATAGTGCTATTATTCCATTTTCAACATCCTGTGGAGTTCTGTGGCTTGTAGTTTACTGAGGCCAAAGAGCCCTCTGGCTGAGAATTCTAAGTGCCCCCCCAACTACAAACCCCAGGATTCCATAGGATGTTGAAAGTGGAATAAAAGCACTGTAACAGTGTAGTGCGGAAAGGTCCAGGGAGGGAGGGAAGACGGGAAGACGATGAGGTTGCCAAATAAGCTTGCAGGAACAAGGACCAGCAATTCACAATAATGATTATACACAGTAGAAGTGGGGGTAGAGGAGAAAGAGGATGAGAGACCCAAAGAGAGATGGAGAAGAAAACTGGAAAGAGGAGAAATGGAGGCGGTGGTGACCGAGAAAATGTTTAGCTATGAGTTGCTGGGGAGAGCAAGCGAAGAAAAATCAAAAAATAAATAAGAAGGAAGTCAACTACCTAAACAGAGCTGAAAAAAAAGATATTTATATCATATTTTTTTGCTAACAATGGTGAAACCCCTATGTGCCTCAAACCAAGAAAGTAATTTTTTCTGTGGCTTTGACTGTTTAGGCTAGGATAAAGAAAGTGGAAACAGGTGGTAAAAGTCACAAAGCAGCAGTCTTACAGTACTATACTCAGAGACTCCTGGACTGTGAATACTGAGGCAGCTCATGATCACTGCTTCCTCCCAATGAATTCCAGTGCCAGCCATAGTTTGGAATCTTTGACAGGGAGAGGAGAGTCTGATTGTGTCTCCTAGAGAGTCTACAGCAGCTGCTCCAAAATAGGCTGCAGAAGCAGGGGCCAGCAACAATAGCAATATAGCAATAGCATTTATTTCTATACCGCCTATCAACTAGTGTTATCTAAGCGGTTTACAATGTATTTTAGCTAATTGCCCCCAACAAGCTGGGTACTCATTTTACCAACCTACGAAAAGATGGAAGGCTGAGTCAACCTTGGAGCCTGGCAGGATCGAACTCACAACCTTGTGGTTGCAGTACTGGCATTTAACCACTGTGCCACCAGGGCACAGTAATGATTATACAGACACACATGTATACATACACAGAGATATACACATACAGATATATACACACACTGACACACAGAGATACCTCCTTCTTGCTCTGATAACCAGTGACTATGAATCAGGCTCTGAGATTTGAGAACCCTAGCTGCAACTGAGATTGCAAAGAGTATCATGTGGCTCCTGAGCCTTCTCTGGAGTTGGCCGCCCCTCAAATAATATCTTTGTGTCCCCATATTCAAAGACGCAGCCATGTTAGTCTGTATCAGCAGAAAAAGATACAAAGGAATTCAGTAGCACCTTTCAGACTGAAAGAAGTCGGATTGAGAGCATGTTTCAGACTGAAAGAAATCTTAAATCAGACGTCAGAACTAAATTTTATTTCAAAGAGAATAGGTCTATCAATGAGGATTGGCTATGAGTTAAATACAGGTGAAGATGCAATCGATAACAACAAACATTGACTGAAGTGAAAACGCAATCAAATAACATCAACTGTCAAATGCAAGAGAATAGTGAAACACTGGAAGAGGTTACAGGCTCCATACCTTCCTTCAAAAATCAAAAACAAAACTTCTAAGTGTTTGGTTGACTACACATCCAGGAAAGACATTGAAGCAGACATAGCTTTCATTTGAACCTTGGCTATGTTCCTGGGGAGTGTGGTAGCAGAACTAGCCATGGTTTTCTGATATTAAAAAAGCGGGGCAGAAGCCAAGGTTCTCTCCTTTATACTTGCTGTGTTCCAACAATCCTAAAGTAGCCTTCTCCAACCTGAAACTCTCCCAATGTTATGGTCCGCAACTCCCATCATTCCATATTGCATAGTCCATATTGCTGCCTCACTGGAATTGTAGGTTAAAACATTTTGAAGGGTGTCAAATTGAGGAAGTCTGTCTTAAGACAATGGAAAGACAAAAAGAAGGGCTTGGAAAAGAAGATACAGCAAAAGCCTAAGAAATTAGACAGGAAGGGGAAAGCGGAAGGAAGCAGCAAAGGCTTTAAAAAAGCAGAAAACCAGAAGAAAATTGGGTGGGTCAATGAGTTAAATGGAGCTACTGAGATAGTGTCCATCACGAGGAGCTGCAAAGATATGACATATCTGAAACAATTTACCCATTGACTGGCCCCTCTCCCCTTCTCATTCCGTCACCAAGACCTCTGTACTTGAACAGACATTTGGTTGACTAAATGGCTATGCAGTAAGAATTTTTAATGGGTTGTCTGTTCTGTGCCTTTATTGTTATCGTCATGCTTTTAAATGATTTTACATGGTTATAAAGTAGATTTTTAAAAATATAGTAGTATTTTTTCTGTCTTTTCAGACAAACAGATCCGTGGCTGTAACCATCTACTACTACTCATTTGTTGCATGCAAAATTTCTACTCAGTAAGACAATACTAGCATTTACAGAACACAGGTACTAGAAGATATGTCTGGACTGTAGCTGAAAGGAAGGAAACAGGATAGCAATGTTGCATGGCGGAAAATCATTTGTGGCAACATTAGTACAATTCCCACGGCCTGCAAAAGAGATAAAAATTGGTAGACATGCTTTCCTAGAGGTCATGCTTTTTTTTTCTTCAGGACTCATATTTTCAAAATGCCAACCACAGGCAGCCTCTAGTAACCACTGCACAATGTTAGTACCTAAACCATATGAGAGCCATTCCCACATATGGATCTCATTCTTTGCACAGAAGGTCTTGTGTCATTCCTACCCTGGCCACAGTGAAAACATCAACCTTAAATTCAATGATAAACCTGATGACACATTTTGCTAGAACCATCCAAAGCAAGAATGGGAGCCATGCAGAACTCCAAATACCATAGGACTACAAATATGAACAGCTCTAACTAGTGGCATAGCTAGTAGTGAGGAGTGCTGGCCTACATAATGTCCATTCAACCTTAAATTTATTTATTTATTGAATTTCTATGCTGCCCTTCTCCCAAAATGGGACCCAAGGTGGCTTCCAAAAGATTAAACAAGCATTAAAAACATAAAAACAATTAAAATATTAAAAAGACATATAAACAATATTTTAGAAAAAGAAGAAGAAGTAACAAGATCTTCAGCTCAACCATTAAATCCTGCTTAAAATGTCTTTGCCTGCCTATGAAAGGAAAGCAGGGAGGGGGCCAGCATAGCCTCTTGTGGGACAGTGTTCCACAGAGCGGGAGCAGCCACTGAGAAGGCTCTCTCCCGTGCCCCTACCAGGCAAGCCTGGGATGGTGACGGGACCAAGAAAATATAAGAGCTTTAATGGGTTCATAACGAGTTCATAAAGGGAGATACAGTTTTTGCAGTACTCTGTACCAGTTGGTCCCTGCCGACTTTCATTATGGATATTACTTTACACACAACAGGTTTTGGGTGCAGAATACTCATTGTCTAATTTCACTCCTGACAATGCTGTGTTTCATTTTATGTGAAGAACAGAAAATAGCTTATAGGCTTTTAATGTCATCCTAGACAGAGAAATAAACAACAACAACAAAATTTTACTGAAGAAGATGAGAAAAAGCAAGTCATCTTTTTAAAAGCATCACAGTATGATTACTTACATTTATTCTGAACAAGATAGAATTGTTAAACAGCTCTGGAACTACAGAGAATGTATTTACAAAAAAATCAATCTCTCGAAGTAGACAGTAGTTATATTATTTCTCACCGAGACCTGCGTGAGGCTTGTCAGCCAAGTTGTCTGTACAATTCACAATGGGATATCCCTTCTCTGCAATGCAAATCTTATCCTTCACATGAGTAACAGAACCAACTTCTTAAAAGACACCTCTATTTTTGTCCCATCTGTAAATAACAAGTCTCAGTTCAAATACTGTGGATTGTCAGGCTTCCTTTCTCCCCCTCTTTTAGTACATGTAAGAATGAGTTCTAGAGATTTTGCTTACAGTTATTAACAATACCCAATCTCAGGGAAGTGTTGTTTATCATAGAATCATAGAGCTGGAAAAGACCACAAAGGCCATCCAGTCCAACCCCCTGCTATGCAGGAACACACATCAAAGCACTCCTGACAGATGGCCGTCCAGCCTTTGCTTAAAAACCTTCAATGAAGGAGACTCCACCATACTCCGAGGAAGCATATTCCACTGCCGAACAGCTCTGACCATCAGTTCTTCCTGAGGTTCAGGTGGAATCTCCTTTTCTGCAGCTTGAATCCATTGCTCCTTGTCCTAGTCTCTGGAACAGCAGAAAACAAGCCTGTTCCCTCCTCAACATGACACCCCTTCAAATATTTAAACATGGCTATCATGTCCCCTCTTAGCCTTCTCTTCTGCAGATTAAACATACCCAGCTCCCAAAGCTGCTTCTCATAGAGCATAGCCTCCAGACCCTTCACCATTTTGGTCGCCCTCCTCTGGACACGTTCCAGCTTGTTGATACCCTTCTTGAACTGAGGTGCCCAGAACTGGACACAGTATTCCAGATGAGGTCTAACCAAAGCAGAATAGAGTGGTACCTTTACCTCCCTCAATCTAGACACCATACTCCTATTGATACAACCAAGAATCGTGTTGGCTTTCTTGGCTGCCTCATCACACTGCTGAATTATGTTCAGTTTGTGGTCTACCAAGACTCCTAGATCCCTTTTACATGTACTGTTATCCAGCCACGCATCCCCCATCCTATATTTGTGCATTACATTTCTTCTGTCTAAGTGTAGGAACTTACATTTCTCTCTGTTGAAATTAATTTTGTTAGTTTTGGACCAGTTCTCCAATCTATCAAGGTCATTTTGAAATTTTATCCTGTCCTTTGGGGTATTAGCAACCCCTTCCAATTTGGTGTCATCTGCAAATTTGATCAGCATGCCCTTCACTCGTTCATCCAAGTCATTGATGAAGATGTTGAATAGCACTGAGCCCCAGACAGAACTCTGTGGCACTCCACCGGTCACTTCTCTTCAGGATGAAAAGCAGCCATTTGTGATCACCCTTTGGGTTCGGTAGGTCAACCAATTACAAATCCACCTAACAGTAGTCCTGCCCAGCCAGCATTTTACTAGTTTCTTTGCAAGAATGTCATGAGGAACTCTGTCAAATGCCTTACTGAATTCAAGATATGCTACATCTACAGCACTCCCGTCATCTATCAAGCTTGTAACCCTATTGTAAAAAGAGATAAGATTAGTCTGGCATGACTTATTTCTGAGAAATCCATGTTGACTTTTAGTGATTACGGCACTGCTTTCTAAGTAATTGCAAACCGACTGTTTAATGATCTGCTCTAGGATCTTTCCTGGTATTGATGTCAGACTGACTGGGCGATAATTATTTGAGTCCTCTTTTTTCTCTTCTTGAAGATGGGGATGACATTTGCTCTTCTCCAGTCTGCTGGGACTTCTTCTGTTCTCCAAAAGTTCTCAAAGATTATTGCGAGTGGTTCTGCAATGATTTCTGCCAGTTCTTTTAATATCATAGGATGTAATTCATCTGGCCCTGGAGACTTGAATTCATCTAGTTTAGCCAGATATTCCTGTACTACTTCTCTACCTATTCTGTGGTGCATTTCCCCCCCTTCCTCATCCGCTCCCCACCCCCCAGGTTAAGTACGACTATCCTTTTGGGAGAAAACTGAGACAAAGAAGGTGTTCAGTAGTTCTGCCTTCTCTCTTCCCCCTGTTAGTAACTGGCCATCTTCTCCATGCAGCAACCCTATCATTTCCTTGTTTTTCCTTTTGCTGAGGACATATATAAAAAAGCACTTTCTATTGTTTTTAACGTCTCTGGCAAGCCTGAGTTCATTCTGTGCTTTAGCTTTTCTGACCTTCTCCCTACATATCCTGGCTATTTGCTTGGATTCCTCTTTGGTGGTTTCACCATTCTTCCATTTCCTGTACATGTTTCTTTTAACACTTAGCTCAGCTGAGAGTTCTTTCATCAACTATTCCAGTTTCTTTAGATACCTGCCATTTTTCCTCATTACTGGCACAGTTTTAAATTGTGACTTCAGCATCTCATTTTTAAGAAACTCTCATCCATCGTGAACTCCTTTCTCTTTCGTATTCTTGGCCATGGAATTTCGGCAAGTAACTCCCTAAGTTTACAGAAATCATCCAACTCTGATTTAACTGTGGTAAGAATAAACCATGATCAAGCCGGGTTTAAAACCTAGACTGTTATCAGGCTAACATTTAACCAAACTATAATTCCATGTGTTTGGGCATTACAGAGCCTACTTTTAAAGGCAGAAGCTTCTCATCTCCTATTTTAGTGGGGGGGAAAGGAAGGAGAGGGTGGGCCCAAAGTTCTTGAAGTTTGTTTGCTTTCCCATGATCTCTGAATCAGAGCAGAGTTTAGTTCTCTCAAGGCTAATGTTTTGGATGCCATCTGTTATCAATACTGTCTACATGCTTTATTTCAGGGCCAAGTTTTTTCTTGCAAGTTAACCGGAGGTGGCAATCCTGGTAGCCCATGAATTGTCTCTGCTTGATTAACTTAGAACAGATCCATGTTAATGAGGATATGACAGCTCACAACAACAAAAACCCATTTTCTGAATTATTGAAAACTTTGGAGCTTGATGTTGCAGATAATGCTATTCATTGTTTAATTGCCAAACAAGTAGCTACTATGCTTTCATGCATCCACAGCAAACATTAGAAATTTTTTTTAAAAAAAAAAAAGAAAACACCACCAGCTGTCAAAATTAATTTCATAAATAATGCAAAAAGAGGAAATCTGTTAAGTCTGTATTAGAAGAGAGCCAGTGTTTGCTCTCCTCACTACAGGGCGCCAGCTCAATAAAGCTGAATACCGTCTGGAGTATGTGACTCTTCAAGAATTAACATAATCTAAATAAAATGCAATTAAAAAACAGCAGTTACTGTTTTGAATACAAGCACACCCTAATATTCATTATGTGAAAGATCATTAATGTCAATGTGTTGTTTAATTTTTTTCCTCTTGCTTTTATTGACTGTGAGCTGTACCCTGGTCTCTCATGAATTACATGAATAAATCATGATGATTAGGCACAATCACACTCTACAATCTCTCACGTATCCATTTCTAAGACCATGATTTAGAAAATGTGGCAAAAACTATCCTAGGATAATGTGGAGAATTAGCAGGGAGAGATACCTGGAGTTTCAATCAAACGTTTGGGTAAACTCTAACTGAAACAGGAGGTCAATCAGCTTATCTGGACTTCAGAACATCCCACTCAATGTAAGGCAGAGCAAAGTTATATTGGGAGACTTCAGTTTCAAAATCTCAGACAGTGACCATGCTGGTTTGCAGATGCTGGGAGCTGTAGTCCAGAGAAGTGACATTTCAAACTTCTGGTACAGCAAGAAGAAGGGAATGTTTTCAGGGGATAGAGAAAAATCACCCTGGCAATTTAAGCGTGCTTTTTTGCTTTTTCTCTGTATGGCTCTTCTCTCACTTTTGCATTTTGTTTTTGATTTGCACATTCTCATATGTGGGACAAAGGTAAATGGCAACAGTTTTGAAAGGCATCTTTTTGTTTTGCCTTATCAGGAAGTTCATCCAAAGACTGTAGTATCACTTAAAGAATTATTGTGTCCTAATTTAAGGTATGAAACTACCAATATGACCACTGGCTTTTAGCCTAGATAGTTATTCAACAGCCTAGACAGTTATTCAACAGTGGCTGCATTTCAACATAATGGGCTACTGGTTTCCCATTAATGCATGGATGGGCAACTTTTGGGGGTATAGAAGCTACCCTGGTGCATTGCTAGGACACCAAGGATCCCCTGCCACATTCCCTCTGAAAAAAAATTTCAACAACTTTTCCCAATGTACTTGAAGTGAGACTGAGCAAGAAGATTCTGACAAAATTTTAGGAAGATCTTCCTGGAGCTAGGAGTTATTTGACAGTGGAAGAGACTACCTCAGAAGGTGCTTCATCGGAAGTTTTAAAATAGACATTAAATGGCAACCCTTTCCAGAGTGCTTTAGCTGTGGACTACTATAATGGCAGCAACTGAACTAGATGACTAATGGAATCTCTTCCAACTCCACAGTTCTATGATTCTGGTCTATGATGCTGTGATAGTGCTGCATGTACACAGGCCTCAGTCTAGGAAAACGGAGGGAAAGTCCAGCAAATATAAAAGAACAGCTGAAAGACTGATAGAAGCAATTGTGTTGCTCATTTGTATTCCAAGATGAGGAGCTGAAAATGCTTCCTCATCAGTTCTGAATTCAACAAATTCTCCCTGGTAATTCCTGTAAGATGCACTGAAGTGAGAGCAAATGCCAGCGCCAGGATCCATTATGTCCAATATGCAAAGTTCATGCCAAAGCAGCATATAACAGATCTTCTGGTGTTGGCTGCTGGGTTTCTGCTTGGTCTGAATTGCAGGTTGGTATACTGGAAACTTGCAAAATGTATTGAAAAGCTCCAAAGAAAACAACAACAACCTCTCAATGTCCCTTAACGAAAACCCTGGATGTTTCCTTTCAAAATGTTACCTGGGGCAACTAGCCAGAAAGCATCAGCCTAGAAAAATAAACAAACAAAGCTTCGGTTCCCTCATTCCCAACAAACTGTAAGTACTTTGGGGTAAAGATAACTCTCCAACCCTTGTCCATGTTACCAGCATCATAATAAATCATTTTCATTGATTTCGCCTGTTTTATGTAGCTAGCTAAGGGCAATTTTATCAACCCAAGCCACTGTCAAGGGAACACTTTCACATGTCTGACAGACCAACCTTAAAACAGGTTTTCTAAATTGCATATACAGTAGTTTGTTTGTTTGTTTGTTTTTTACTATTATTTCCAGCCACTGTTTTAACACCACAGAGGCTAGGCCAAGGATATGGATCTCATTATTCCAGCTATCTACCAAGATATTACACAGTGAAAGTTACATTCTAAGAATCAATTTACACTTTTGTAAGAAGTGAGAGTATAAAGGAAAAGATGAACAATTTTTTGTTTGTTTTTTCCATGATTCTGGCATAATGTGAAAAACAAAACAAAAGGAAATTGCACAGTTTAAATGCACAAACTATTATCTTTCATGACATTTGCACATTTAGACACATTTAATATCTCTTCTCCCATATATTATTTTAATATTGTTGTAAGCAGAAATGCAGGCTACTTCTTCATTGTGCAGGAAGCCATGGAAAGTGGCAACAGACGTAACAGTGAGTTATACCACTGTAATACAGGCACCCCTCATTTAAGAAAGCCTCTAACAAAGAAGCTTCATTTTACATCTCTTCTTATGTCCCCACACCCCACTTTCCTCTTGATCCCATCTATGTGGAAGTTTTTCAGTATAATCCACACTGGGAGGAGGAAGAAAGAGTACTGGAGAAACACAGACATTCAGTATAGGCTAGTAGCAGTACGTCTACAGTAAACAATACAACTAAGCTTGAGTAGGCAAAGAATAGGTTTCTACTCTATCCAAGTCTACTGTAGCTGTGTATGACACCAGGCAGAGTAAACAGCAGTTGCCTCATGAATCTCCTACTGGGCTTGCAAAAACAGCAGAACAGAGAGAAAGGAGAAAACATGTAAGTCTTATCACCAGCTATCCAAATGATGTTAAAGAAACATCGATCTATAAGTTTGGCCACCAAAATGGAAACTGTAAGAAAAGTGGACACTGGAGAAAGAAACAGGTCATGCCTTGATTTTGCAAGAAACTTTCAAATCATTTCTAGGAGCTTCAAAATGTTTTTATTTATGGACGACTTACTTGACCTGGTAGTTTCATTGTATATGCACATACTGTTAGTTTTAGATAAAAAATGTCTATCAAAACATGTTGAACTCTGTGACACTGTGGATTTTTTATGAAACATATTGTTTTATGTATTAATTATTATGGTAGTAAGGTAAAGAGCTGACCAGAGGGGGTAAGTGAGTGGAATACTGGAAATGAGTGGTGATTGATGGAATGTTTGAAGGGATTTGAATAAGGTTCACGTTGGTGAATGACAGTTGAATTGGTTAGAGAGTTGTGGTGAAGTGAAAAAATAAGTGAGGTTTAGGGGGTTGAGAAAGTCAGGTTTACAAATTAATGAGTGGTGTTTCAAGAGTCCGAGTTAGCTAAGACAAGAGTGTATGTGACAGTAAAAAAATTATTTTAAAAAATTTAAATTATTAATCTGTTTTATTATATCAAACTTCTGTTAATAATATACTGATTTTGTGTCACACATTTTCTGGCCTCCATGAACACTAGATATATAAAGATTGGTTTCAGACACAGCATCTGTAACGGCAGCAGAGAAAAGAGAGAGTTAGTGTCTGATGGGGACTGAAGTTGCATAACAGCCCGCACATGAACCTTCAAGGCATCTAGCAGGTCCCCAGAATTGGTGGCCACAGCAGTGGGACAGTAGGAAGTCCTTACATTGGTCGTAAAGATGGGTATAAGGGAAAGCCCTCACTCTTGGTAGTTGCAGTGAGATTTATGGAAGTCCTTACATATGGTCAAAGTAGAGATTTATGCAGAACCTTATATGTGGTAGGAACAGCAGTGGCATAAGGAGCAGATACATCACAAGCTGCTTTTGTTTTTGTTGTGATGTATGAACTTATCCCTATTCTTTCCATGTTATTTCCTCCTCTATGCCTATTTCATTAACTGATGTATTTTTGTATATTAAAGAGAGTAGTCACAGTACAGACACAAGAAGGAACATATATGAACTATTCTAAGACCACAGGACCATAAGAAGAGCCACATTTGATGCCTGTCTTGTCCACTCTCTCTTGTCTGATAGTCTATTCACACAGTGCCCAACCATGGAAATGCTACAAGCAGGATATGAGAGTTACAGTATGTCCTCCCTTTCATGTTCCTCAGCAACTGACGTATAGAAGTATATTGGAGGTAATACTCTGAAGAAGAATAGATTGTCTCTGTGTACTTCCCACACGTATCATATATCACCACTGGGTATGGGTATCTTGCAATTTTCTTCCACTTTGTTCCCATTTAAACTAATATGCAGACAATATTTAAAGAACAAATTAAAGTCAGAAATGTAGGTGTACGCTTTGGACCAATGGATATTACTTACTAAGACAGACAACCTGGCATGTATCTCTAAACTCCCATAACTGAAACCTGGCAAGCTTAGCTGTTTTATTAGAGGCTTTAATCGACAGGGTCAGGCAACTGTTGGAGGGATTTAGTACCTACTTGTAGTCATTTCACATAACTAGTACAGATTGTATAAGTGAAGCTATCATTCTGAAACCATCTGTTGGTCTGTGGTATGCTGTTATCATAGCATGTCTTATAGCAATAACATGTTGTAAGCCTTGGAAAGGGTAAAATCAGCTGTATTTACAACATTCATTGTTGTTTCTACTTCCATTCTGTTTTTTAATAGCATTTTTACAATGGGTAATAGATCTATACCCTGCCCAAACCATTCAGAGAATTCATATCAAGAAACTTCCAGATAGCTTCTTGACAATCCCCAGCTTTTATAACCTGCAGCATGACTAATGTGTCACTTCTTTTAGTCATTTATGAGAGGAAGGTCAATGTTTGACATCCTTAGAATGTCTTCTGCCACCCTGGTCTAGGAATGCAGAGTGTCATATCCTCAAATCCTTGTTAGCATGTGCCAGAGAGTCCCAAGTTTTCTCTAACTACAACATGACCACCAAAGGTGACACCATCTGTATCCTGCTAGATTGATGTCTCAGACAGCTGATCTTGGAATTTCTCCAAGCTGGCAAGAGCAGCACATCCTCCACCACGTCATAGCGAGCCTTCCATGCAATCCAACTTGACTGGCCCCAGTTGCACCTGACACAACAACTGCTTGGACAGCTCCAACCAGCCCTACTGATTTCAAAGCCCTGTACGGTTAAACTATGCACATTGGTCCCATCCTGGTTACACCACAGTTATCTGAGCCCTCTGATATGTTGTCATGATCTCAAACATTTGCTACAATTTCTTTTGACTTTGGAAACCTTATCCTGCTGTGAAAATTGAATAAGCATCTATCAGATACAATATATTTTAGTTCACATAATGATTTCACACCCTGTGTTCTTTAATATCTATGATGCAATAGATATAGTTGTTCCCATGATCCGTGAGATTCTCCTCAAAGCAAATAATAAATTCCAAATGGGAAAATATGCATTCCTTATTCTTCTACATCATGCAGAAATTTTAATTTTTAGTTCTAAAAGAGACACAAAGCCTGGGAAGGGAGGGAAGAAGAGGGAGGAAAAAAATGTGGCAGCACCTTTAAGACTACAGTCATCCCTCCACATTCGCTAGGGTTAGGAGCACACGACCCCCTGAAAGTGAAAAAAAATATAAATAACTCCAGGCCCTCCCAAACCATATTTAACACACAAAAAAGTATGATCACCATATTCAACCCACTGTGGATTTCTTTGAAGCACCAGGGTTCCTTCATACGGCAGAAGTGGGTGGCTGGTGGGCCTTACTGCCTCCTCCACTGCTGCTCCACACCATTTTAAAGAGAGATTTACAAGTCTTGCTTGCAGTTTCTCAGTCTCATGAGGCTTGTAGTCCCTATTAAAAATGGCATAGGGCAGCAGCAGAGCTGACAGCAAATAATCCATGAATAATCAAATACGCAAAAGTGAAACTCACAAATGTGGAAGACTTATTGGAGCATGAGCCTTCATGGACATACACCTGCAGTATCAAGCGGTATTAAGGTCTCAAGTATAAAGCATATTTATACAGTTGTAGGAGTGGAATGTGATAGCATCAAGAAAGATAAAAATCATGTCCCTTACTCTAAATTTTCAAAGGGCTAGGTAACATCTTTCAGATCTTCACAGAGGTCAGTTATTGCTGATGTGTGAAAGCAATAAATCTGGAAATCTTACATTTCTGAACTATGGCTGTGATCATTCATGGTTGATTTTGGCCACACTGTCTGAGGAATTCAAGGAGTTATAGTCATAAAACAAGGGTGTACAAATCATATACTTAATTCCAGTTTTGGGATACCTAGTGGCTGCTATCTCATGCCTCCTTACAAATGTTTCAGCAGCGTGGATTACATACTATAAAGCCCTAAACAGTCAGTCATTCTTGTAAATGTGTAGGAAGAGCCAAAGAGGCATGCCCTGGGCCCTTCTCCCCACTTCTGACCTCCCTATATTGACAGGAGGGGTGTGCAAAGCAGCCGTAACAGCATTCAGGCAATGTTCCCAACTGTTTGGGGTTTTGTAATACATTTACTTGAATACAGTCGCCGGACCTTTGCTCATATGCACACATTAACATGGAAAGGTTGTGTATGGAATTAGAGGAGCTGACACATGCATTCTTAACTCCCTCATCATGTCCCGAAAAACAAACACCTGGATAGGACTGAATGTGTTGCAGTAAAGAAGAAAGCTGGTAAAGGCAAAAGTTGCATGACTTTAGGCAAAACTTCTCCAGAACCTTATCTCTTGATAAATGAAAGGAATTACTTTTTGAGCTTCTTGACAATAACTATATTTAGTGCAATAAATATTCACTTCATTGGAATGACATGCTGTCACGGACATCTTAAGGTACAGTGTGTGCTCATTTGTAAAAAAGAGACAGGTATGATTTATTATAAGAGGATGCTCTTCTACCCTCATACTGATAATTCCTCAGGGGTTCTATGTTATGTTGAGCCTGCTCACGCTAAAGTTACACTACAACCTAAGACCAAAAAAAAACTTTTTAGATCTCACACACTAGCCTCATTTGGACATAAAGTGAAATCATAGTTTAGCATAAGGATGGGGAAAGTGTAGCTTGCAGGCTGCATATGCCCCCCCAAAACCCTTTTTCTGGCCCCCAGGAAAGCTTTTAAGTAATAATGCTTAACAGGTTTTTACAGAATCAACTGCAAATTGATAGACTCAATCAAGGATGACATATCCTTGAATCTGCAGGACCTGGGCAGGGTTGTTGCTCATAGGATGTCTTAGAAGTGTCTCATTTATAGGGTTGTCGTAAGTCAAAGCAAGCTTGAGGGAAGTTAACAACAACAAATTAAACCAGTAGTTTAGAAAGGTGTATTTTGTTGGATAATAAATGTTTATACTGGTATTACAGACATTATTTTAACATCCCTTGAAATCTTATATGCTTTATCTTCAGATTCACTTCAAATACTTGAGATAATATTTTGTGCCAATCATAAGCCAACAACAATTCAGGCTACAAGAATCAAGATATCTTATCAAATTTTCATTGTGAGGTGTTAGTACCTCTGCTATTATTATGTATAATTTGGCAGTGTGTCACAATGATTGCTCAGGCTGAGGCCTATTTTCCATGTATGGGTAATAAGACATTTAGAAACATGAATGACTGGGATGGATTTAGGCAAAGAGTGGTAAAGACACAGCCCAGGGTTGTTTTTACAGCCACCTAGCGCATCCCTGAAAACAGAGCCCCTAAAATTCAGCAACAAGGGAAACAGCCAGATTTGGACAGCAACCCAAGAAAGTGCCATCTCAAGGAAGTTGAAGGACAGAGCCAGCCAAGTTATTCTGGCACACAAGGCAGAAAATCCCAAGAGAACCTTCCCTTATCCCTGGTAGTAAAAATATAACAACAACAAAGTAAATAACCAATTATTTTGTTCCTTGTCCTGACCCTGCAGATCTACTGGCTGAGGCAACCATCTTAAAAATGGTATTGCTCACTCTGGTCTGGAAACGTGTCAGTGGGAGGAGTATCAAGAACTCCATAGTATGAGTAAATACAAAAGAAAGAATGAAAAATGCAGGGAGATTCAGCTGGCAATGTTTTGGGCACCCATTGTGGTTGAGGAGGTGGCTGTATAGACATATAAACATGTACTGAGTGGATAACTTTATGAAATGAAAGACTACTTGTCTTAGAGGGTGCTGATTTGAGAATGGGGTGGCATGCCTATCTTTGGTAAGGCAAAGCCACAATTGATAAGGAATTCTCTAACCACTGTCTTCAAAAGGCGTTACTAAATGTGTGGACAAAATTTAAGAAATCTTATTACACCAAATTGCCACTCTGGATCTCACCCCGAGAAGCCTTTTTCGGGCACTGGAAAACTCCTCCTGATACCTAGCTCTGATATAAAGATATAATTTATTTTGCCACTCAGAGTCCCATTAGATTAAAAACTCGAGAAGAATTAGCAAAAGAAAACATAATTTGCAGTTGGTTTCCTTATTGACAATTATTGGAATGGTTCAAGATGGATACAAAATTAGAAATTTTTGCAAAAGAAGATGACAATAATGAGTTTGAAAAAATAATTTTCAATAACAAGACTAAGCTTATGTCTAAGCTATATAAAATTTTACTTTTGCAGGATAAAGAAGAAGAAACGATAACAGACTCCATGCTTAAATGGGCAAGGAACATAGAGGAACCAATCCAATTACATCATTGGGAGTAGAGCTGGAAACAGACACATAAATTTACCACCGCTCAACATTTGAGAGAAAACTACACGAAAATGTTACACAGATGGTACCTAACACCAGCCAAATTAAATAAAATATACAAATCCACCTCTGGAAAGTGTTGGAAATGTAAGAATGAGCTGGGCACTTTTTACCATGTATGGTGGACATGTAAGAAAACAACAAAATTCTGGATCACTATACATAATAAAATCTCAGATATCTTCAACTGCAAATTCTCTATGTCTCCCAAATTTTACTTGCTGAACATCACTCAAGATCTTCCTCCAAATCTTTCTAAATTCTGGAGGATTTTCTTATACCTGACTACAGCAGCTAGGATAATCTTTGCAAGAAATTGGAAAAAATCTGATACCCCTACACTTGAGGAATGGTCCTATGAGGTCCTTGAAATGAAAATAATGGATATGTTTACACATATAATTAAGGGAAAACACAAAGAAAAAATTAAAAAAGAATGGTCATCGGTAATTCAAAATTTATCTGTACTTGACTACGGGCACAATTAATTTCTAACTGATTATTATGGTATAATTTCTGAATAACTGACTATTATGGTATTTTAGTAAAGTTCTATAATACCATATTAATGTCTCATACAGACCTTTTCTGCTTATAGAGTTTATAGAGCTACAGGGCCATTAGCAATAAATCGACATCACTCTGTAGTTGTTCCTTTTAGTAAATGATTAAGAAACTAGGAAAGGCAACTAAGTTGAATATCATGTCTCAGTAGTTGATTGAATTTTGATTTTTTTTTATCTTCTTTCCTTTTCTCATTTCTTTCTCATTTCTTGGATGGGTTTCTACAATTACAGTTGAATGTTAATCTAACTATAGTTCAGTTAAAAGACTCAGGAGTTACTAGGCTTAGAGCTACAGAGTTGGTACAGAAGCTTCTTAATATAAATATGGTCAATATGACAGTCTAGTTGACCCATAAAAGACGAGGCAGAAGATTGATAAGATACCGTTTATTCTGTTGGCATTGTTGTTGTTGTTGTCTGTTCTGTCAATTGTTAACAGACTTATCACATAACACAGAAACAGACAATCAATTTTATTTTTAGTTTAGTCTATTTTATGATAGCAAAAAATTCACAGCCTAAGAATACAACATGGTACTGTATAATAAGTTCTAGGTTAAATCTTCAGTACACAATAGCGGAGATGGAAATCATGGCTGTATCCGGCTTCAACCAGATTCTAACATAAAGATTTTGATATAATGATATCTTTTTATGATGACAATGATATCTCTTTATGCAATCTTTAAGTTACCTTGCTTATTTGCTTACTTATGTAACACTACTCACGTAACTTTGTTTATTTCTTATTGTATATATGATGTTGCTGTACATTGGGACATACATGTTCTATAGGCTCTGACAATGTAGTATAAATGTGTATATATTTAATAAAGATTATCAAAAAAAATAAACATGTACATGTGTATCTGTGTGTTTGTGTATGTGCCTTCAAGCTGCCTGTCGACTTATGACAACCCCATGAATTTCCCAGAGTTTTCCCAGAGAAGGACGTGGTTTTGTTGTGGGAAAACAATTCCAATACCATGTAAAAGGGGAGGCCAAATAGTGTTTATTAGAATGCGCTTGTTTGGTACCTGTGGATAAACGATAGAAGTGCTTAAGAGAGAGGGACAGTTTTACATATTTTTCTCATTATATCATGGTTTTTATATAATATAAATATCTTAACTAAATCTGAACTATAAGCAGGGGGCACATGAAGCAGCCCAAGGCTATCTTTGTGGTCCCCAACCCCCCAGACTCTCTTTGAATGTGCACTAACCTATCTATAAGCTAAACAACATCAGAAAGAAGAAAAACAGGGGATTGTTTCCACATTGCTTGTAGAGGTATGAAAAAAAAGTAAACAAGTTAAAATAAAATAGATTTTAACATGAAACATTTTGTAAATAAACAACTGATTACAAGAGGAGGCCACTGACATCACTGCCTTGGAATTTAGAAATGGCGACATACTATTTTGAGAATTCGCCAGGGCTAGCTTAATTGAGTGGATTAGAGGAACTTCAAAGAGAATTATCTAATTTGTCCAAGCATACAGTCCTCTGATCAGTGTCACCAAACACTGGACTATCTATTACAATGAATTAACTCTGCCAGATCCCAGTGCTTTGGGTCTCCATCTCATGGTCACTGTCAAGTCAGATAAATGAACTTTATTAGTCAAGTGTAATAAAGCTGCTATGTTCCATATGCAGGCACATTATCATCACCAGACTCCATAAATGGTGACATTTTAATTTGTATTGCTGCAAAAAAAAAAATATATATATAACTCCAGATGTGCATTCTGAATGTTTCACTTTGGCTAAAAAGGCTTTTTTGACAGTTCTGTCAAGATACAAAGTGACAATAAAATCAATAAGTAAACAAGTACTTTGTTTTAGATATGAGGTTTGGCTAGTAAGTGACAGCTAGGTACTTCCTTATTGTTGTCATTTTTATCTCCTTCCATTTTTTCCTAAGAGCTTTACCTCAGTGACATCCTATTTCCACAGATGGCTACAATAGGGAACTTTCCTGACACAAAGCTCTCAAATATAATGAGCTGGAGAAGTTTAATGCTGCTGTGATCATTTGATCATGGTTTCACAATGTTTTTAAAAAAACAGGCAAGAGAAAATAGGATGATGATGTCTGCCTTTGGAGTCAGCAAAAGCCTAAAGGATAGTGCAATGTCAGTGTGAGATTTTCAGTTTCAAAAGAAACCAAAATTCAACAGTCAAACACATTGATCATATGCAGTGGATTATCTGATCTTAATACACTGATCAAAAACACTGGAATATCTCATCTTAGTACAGACAGGTCTCAGTTAATAAAGCAGATGCATTTCTAGGCTTTACTTCTTTAACAGAAAATTTGGTAGCAGAGGTAGAAATAACATGGAAAGAACAGGGATAGGCATAATCACACAAAAAAAGAGCAGTTAAACATGTTTCAGCAAATTAACAATATGTACATTAGAACAGATGGGTGTGTATGTGTGTTGTGTAGTGTGTGGGGAAAGGGTACAAAAGTAAAGTAAAAGAAGGCAGGCTGAGGAAGACTTGCTTGGCCAGCCCAGAGCACAGACCAACCAGGTCTGCTTTCTTTCTCCTTCACTGGAGTAGCAGCGCTCCTTTAAATCTTAATACCACACCTTGGCTCCCTCCCCCACACTTAATCACAACTCTGCTTTCCCTTAAACCTCACAACCTTTGTGGATAAAGGGCAAAAGCTTATTAATGGTTACTCCAAAATGGATAACCTGTGGTAGCAGAATGTACTCTGTTGAAGCAGTACTTCTAGAAAAATAGAAAGAAATCTTTATTAAGAGACTAACAAGAGAAAAGGTATTGTTGATTCAAAATACTCAACCAAAATCACAATTTCTTAAAGATATTTATTTCCTTCAAAACACCACAGTATTCACCAGCAGAGCTTTCATACACTTCCCTTTGGCCCAGCCAGCACAAAGGTCTGTTTCCCCACTCAGGGTTCCACGCTCCAAGCCTTCCAGATGTTGTCTGGTTACTTCTCTGCCCCCACGCTAGGCCTCTGAGAAGCTAACCCTCTCTCCCAGAAAACCCTCTCTTGGTTTACTGGACACTATGACAGAGTTCTCTCTATGGCCATCACTGAAGGAGCCCAGATTATAAACCACGCTTCCACTATAAATGCATTCTGCTATCTCACCCACAGCCCCTCTCTCTGGCTAGGGCTGGGTTTTCCTCAGTCAGAGAGCTAATCTGATTACATCACCCTCTGTTACTAGGGCTGCTCTGCTTACCACATCCCCAGGCTCTGACCCAATCATTTTTTAAATGCTTGACAGCATAAAAATGTTTTGACTTAATGACAGAATGAGAGCAAGGACAGAACCATCCTGGCTTCTCTATGGAGAGAGTTCCCAAAGTCTGGGAGCAGAAAGGAGAAGACCCTCTCTCTTGTTCCCAGCAAACAAGACTAGGAAGATGGTGGAACAGAGAGAAGGCCCTCTCCAGACAATCACAGAGCTCTAATAAGATGATATAAAGGAAGACAGGGTCCTTCAAATAACCTAGACCCAAGCCATATAGGGATTTTATAGGTCAAAACCAGCACTTTGAATTGTACCTGGTAGCCAATGGAGCTGTTGCAACAAGGGTGTTCTATGTTCCCTATAGTCAGTTCCAGTTAACAATCTAGCTGCAGCTCTTTGGGCCAGCTGAAATATCTGAGCACTTTTCAAACATAGGCCCTTTACAATAACCCAAATGGGATGTCAACAAGTTATGGACCACCATGAACAGATCTAGCTTCTCTAGAAATAGTAACAGCACACTAGTTTTAACTGTGCAAATGCACTCCTGGTCACTGCTGAAACCTGGGCCTCCAGGCAAAGCTGAATGCATCACAAATCTGTGTTTTCAGTTGGAGTGTAGCCCTATCTAACACAGGCTGAATCCCTGTCCCCAAATCTGTCTTTTGACTGCCCAGGAGCACCTTTATTCTGTTGCAGGAGCCCAGAGACCACAGAGCAAGAAAAAGAGTAATTTATTATGCGCAGGCTTTTGGCTGGATGTCTCCAAAAGACCAAAAGCCCTGAATTCAAGCTGCACAGCTCTTTTATAGACAAAGTTCACAGCATACACAAAGATCACAGCAAAGATCGCAGGTATGTCTCGGTCCGCCCCTCCGGGGTCACAAATACCACATGCTGTTACTAGCTAATTACCCCTGCACTCAGACCTCGGAACACACCGGCTACATGACACACAAACAACATCCTAGCTACGTGATACATTGGCTCTCGTGACCTTTTTTACCCTTCTTAAATCTTTCTCCGTTCCTCTGACCTAAGCCCCCAGCTTCTACTTTATTTCTACTTTATTATTTCTAATTCATACCTATATCATTTCCCCCCTTAAATGCATAATTTCTAAACAATTATAGCATTTCATGACGTTATATCATAAAACAGCGTCAGGCTGAGCCATCAAAGCGTACAGAGCTGCTGTCTTACTGGAAGTAATTTGAAGCATATTAGTTATACATTGTATAAAACAAGGAAAGCATATACACAGAAACAGGAATATTAGCACTACTGGCAACAAAATTACAAACAATGCTTTTAGCCAATTCAGGTTTGGTAACCAAGATGTGAGCCACTTCCACCAGCTATCATCCCCTTCATTTATATCCTTTACTACTTTGTGCAGTTTGTTAATTTGTGCTTCTATCACGTTGCTGTGATATGGACTTTATGGTAGATACTGGAGCCGCCACTTCAGTGGTTACTTACCCAATTGCCCCACTCACTCAGCAGAAAGTACAAGTAGTGGGAGCCACAGGAGCGGTGGAAGAAAGATCCATGTTGAAGCAACGGTCGTGTCAACTAGGATCTCATTTAGTACAGCATCGGTTTCTCTACCTCCCAGATTGTCCTGTGCCCTTGCTAGGAAGGGATTTGTTGTCTAAGTTAAGAGCGGAGATGTCGTTTGAGGATGATGGGACCCTGGAAGTGGTCTTCCGTGGGCCGAAAGAGGCAAGGCTTTTAACACTTTCATATCCACAAGAGGAGGAGTGGAAAATGCATTGGACACTCCCAGTCATGGAAGAACAGTCATGGGAGGTTTTTAATGTGCCAGGAGTATGGGCTGAGGATAACCCCCCTGGGATGGCGAGGTTTATTCCACCAGTAGTGGTCGAGTTAAAGCCAGGAGCAGTGCCTGTACACGTAAAGCAGTATCCACTACCACGACAAGCAGTGCGAGGAATCCAGAGGCACCTGGACCGCCTGTTAAGAGATGGCATCCTCAGGAGATGCCAATCACCATGGAATACACCCTTACTGCCTGTTAAGAAGCCCGGAACAGATGAATATCGTCCGGTGCAGGACTTACGCCTAGTAAATCAGGCTACAGTCACTCTCCATCCCGTGGTTCCAAATCCATATGTACTGTTGGGATTGATCCCTGCAGGGGCAACCCATTTCACAATATTAGATTTAAAAGATGCTTTCTTCTGCATACGACTGGCCCCTATTAGTCAGCCCATATTCGCCTTCCAGTGGGAGGACCTAATAACAGGTGAAAAGACACAGCTGACGTGGACGAGGCTGGTGCAAGGATTCAAGAATTCGCCAACTATTTTTGGCACTGCATTTAGCCAAGACCTCCGGGACTATTTCTACTTTATTATTTCTAATTCATACCTATATCAATTCAATTTCTGCACCCTCATTCAGTCCATTATAGCTAGAAGGCACTGGTTTTGCAGCAGAACAGCTTCCTTGGAATTAGGTCAAAAACAGTAACAGAGCTGGGTATCATCAACACACTGGTGAACACCTGAGCCCAAAATTTGGGACAACCTCTCCTAGCAGTCCATGTGTATGTTAAATAGCACAAGGAACAAGACAGAACCCTGGGGGACTCCACAGACCATTGACAGAGGAATTGAACAGGAAGCCCCCCTGCCCAGGATCAACCTTTGAGAGTGTCCCTCCAAGAAAAAACTGAGCCACTGTAGAACAGTATCTCCAAGCACCATCCTAGAGAAGGCTACCATTGGTTGATTGTATCAAAAGCTGCTGAGAGGTCCAGCAGAACCAATAGGGACACATTCCCCACATCCAGTTTCCCACACAGGTCATTCACCAAGGTGACCAAAGCTGTCTCCATCTCACAATCAGCCCTGAAACCAGACTGAAATAGATCAAGATAATCCATCTTATCCAGGAACTCTGGAATTGAGAAGCCACCACAGGTACAGTACAAAATATGGGGCAAGATGAACCGATGATGGACTTATATTGGAAAGTGGAATGCATGAATGTCAGTTGTGCTTTCAAAAAAATCAAGGTCAAACTTGCACATTTCAGTCAATTTTTATTGAAAGAAAACTTCCAACTTACAGTGACCCTCAAGCAAACCTATCTGTCAAGGTCAGAGACCCAGGCGGCAAGCCAGCCCAGGAAGGGAGTGGGAGAGCTAGCAGAGTCCTGCCAAGAGGAGTCAAGCAAGCACTTACTCAAAGGGAGTCCTTCTACCTAAGCCAGAGTGACAAGCAAAAGACGTAGTCAGAGTTCCAAAAGCCAGGGGTCAGGAGCCAAGAAAGCAATCCAAGGTATCAGGATCCAGGTGCTAGAAACAAGGAAAGGGCTTGTAAGAAGTTTGCCACAAGCAAAGGAAGGCTTCCAGGCAGGCAGTTATATAGCTCAAGTACAGGTGTGGCCAGTCACCGCTTCTTGAACTTAATTAAGGAAGCCTCCCTTTGCTCAGCTCTCTTGAGTCTCCACATTGTTTGTGGGCTGACTGGCACAGGTTCCAAGGTATCTTCAGAATCGGATCCCTGTTGCCCTAAAGAAGCAGGCAGAGGAACGTCCGAGCCTGCTTGGTCCATGGCAGCAGGGGGAGCTCTTGAGCTGCAGGACTCATCTCCAGTCAGAGCCACAGGGATCAACAGCTGCTGCTTATCAGCAGCAACTTTGACAGGGGCTTCAGTTATCACACTATCTTGCAGTTTTCTGGAGGTGAGAGTGTGTGATGTATCCACAGTCATTCAGTGGGTTTCCATGGCTGAACAGGGAATCAAATCCTGGTCTCCAGGGTTGTAGTCCAATAACTCAAACCACTACACCATGCTGGTTCTCTACAAGTCTGTACAGTAACAAAATACAGACAATATGTGAAGGCAGTGAGACTGAAATCTTGCCCAATCTTCCATGCATTGATTGGGTTTTCTTCCCCTGGATTCCATGTAAACATTGATAATGTATGTAAGCTTTGTATATATCTGATGCAGGTTTTACAGATAGATGCTACTGTCCAAAATAGCTATGGAGGTGAGGCACAGGACCAGGAGACATCATGCCCTCTCACGCACTGAATATCTACCAGATTTAATCATCTTCCCCGGGGGCCCAAACTGAGTCAGCTGCTTCCACACAGCTCCTACTTTGATGGCTCAGTTTTCTGGTATAGAAAGGCTATGGTTTGCAACAGCAGCCCAGTTTGCAAGTAGAGGCGACTCAATTTATTTTTATCTGACTGGAAGAGACCCAGGAGGTGACCAAAGGAAAATGAAACACTCCACAGTGTCCTCTTGCTCTCAGATTATACATTTGACCTTATCTGGAGATGAAAAGCAAAACAAAATCCTTTTGGGAAATCTTGAAGGCTGGTTTGAAGAAAATCCTAATTATCCAAGTTGGGTAACACACATCAACAGCTGAGGCACTGAGACCCAGTCTCTCTCCATTTGGCTTCAAGAGACACACATCACTCACATGAAACAGAAAGGTAAAACACTGCAAGTTGAGCAGCTGCTCTAAAAGGCCAAAGGCTCATTAGCCACCAAGCAGATTATGTTTTCCTCCTAGACTTCCCCCAGAAGTCTCAGAAATTTCTGAGTATATTTGTTTTTGCAATTTTTAACAAAAAATACAAGAAACAACCATTTGACTCCTAATTCTTATGAACTCTAGGAATCGCAGCATTACTACTGTAATGACTACAGAAATTCACTATTGTACAACTCATCATTTTCTAGTTTCTGACCTGTAATATTAAAATGAAAATGTTTCAGTATTTGTTTTCAGAGAAAGAGAGCAACTATTTTCAGGAACAGCTACCGTGCTTCTCGTTAGAACCATGCTCAGACCAGCAAATTGATTCTTTCATGTGAACAACACTAAACCAAGATCTTTCAATACAAAAATTGTCTATGCAGAAGGAAGTCCTACTGAGCTCCTAATATTATAATTTGAATGTGCACTATACTGCATACAACAGATTTCTAACTTGCCACTTACCTACGGGAATTAATAACTAGTAGCAAATGCAAATGGCTCTGCCAAGTTGAAGAGAGCCACTTTGAAATTTTCAGGAAACAACCAAGAAAAAAAATTCCAAATATTTGAACTAGGATTACTTGCTCTATTGTAGCAGTGAAAGCTCTTTCTTTCTTTCTTTCTTTCTTTCTTTCTTTCTTTTTCCCTTTGTCATATTGGCAGCAACACTGAATGTCCTCTTCAGATCTGCCATTCCTCTCCTCCCAATGTGATTTCATGATCTAAGAGTCTTGGAGGAGGAGAAAGCCAATGGCACCACAGAAACATGTTTTTTTAAAAAAGAAAAAGAAAAAAGAAAGCAGCAGAAACTGTCAATGGCATTGCAAAAGACTGAGCATCTTAGAACACATAGGCTAAATTTGATGTGCCTTCTTGAATTGTTCTCCATTTCAGCTCTTCTTATCCCTCTCCTCTAAATTTAAAACAGTTTTCATTATAGAGATTTTTAAAATTTGTAAAATTTTGTAATTTTTGTAAAAATTTTTTGTAAATTTTGAAGCCATGGAAAAAAAACAGAAAAGCAGAAAAGCAGGGAAATTTGAGGGGGAAATTAAAATGTAATACAGATTAGAAGTCACTTTGTTACTTTATTTTATTTATTTGTAATTTTTATTAAGTTCAAACATATAAAACAATACTATATCACTGTACATATCAATGTAGTGTTTCTGTTATTCTTCCATTCCTCACTGGATTTCATTTTTCAAATAAACATCTTGTTAACTTTAAATGTATTACACTAATAAATGAAAATATAATTTGTTAGTTCCTGGTCTACATCAATACTGTACTTTATACTACTACGGCAGCATCAAATCACATCATATTAATATACAGTCTTCACATATTTTTCTTTAAACATTATCATCTGTCCCAACAATAATCTGTTGTTATTTTCCACTCTTTTTTAATCTCTTCATCTGATTTCCCCTTTAGTCTCTGAGAGACTATATCTGCATTTTTATTTTCATTAAAAGTTGCCCACCATTGGTCAATTGTAGGGATTTGTTGTTTGTTTTCCATAACCTTGCATATTCAATTCTAGCAGTCGTGATCACATACAATATTATCCGCCAACATTTCTTTTGAATAGTTTCATCAATCATATGTGTCATATTCAACAAGTACATTTCAGGTGTTTTATCAAATTGCACCTTCAATATTGTACAAATCTTATTATGAACTTCACCCCAAAACTTCTTTACTTTGGTACATGACCACCGCATATGAAACATCGTACCGATCTCTTTTTGACATTTCCAGCACTGTCCTGTTCCTGTTTTATAAAATCTCATAAGTTTTTCTGGAGTCATATACCATCTGTGAAATATTTTGTAATAGTTTTCTTTTAAACTCTGGGCAACTGTAAATTTCTGTGTTTTTTTCCAGCTTTGTTCCCAGCACTCCAACTGAATGGGATGTCCAAGGTTTTGTGCCCATGCGATCATTGTTGCTTTAACTGTTTCCTCTTTCCTCTCTTGGTGCAAGACTTCCTGATATATGCAAGATAATAAATGTTGAGGATTTTCAATTAGCCATTTGACCACTCCTTCTTTTTCCTTTTGTTCAATTCCACAGGTTTTAATGTCCATCTGAAATCTTTCAGTCAGTTGTCTGTAGGGGAACCAATTGAGTATTATGCCTTCTTGTTCCAGTTTTTCTCTTGTTTTAATCTTAATTGTATTATCAATTGATTTTTCTATTATGTCATCGTATCTAATCCATTTATCTGTTTCAGTCCATCTACCAAAAAAAGCCTCTTGAGGGGATACCCATGATGGGAGCTGCCTAATGTTTTTTGCCTTATACTCATTCCATATTTTAAGTAACGATTTTCTCAAATAGTGATGTGAAAAGTCTTTGTCGATTTCAGTTTTATTATAAAACATATAGGCATGCCATCCCATTCTTAAGTCCGCTCCTTCAAGCGCTAGCATTCTCATATTCTGTAGATTAATCCATTCTTTTATCCAAATCAATGCTGCTGCCTTTTAAAATATATGAAGATCCGGCAGTCCCAATCCTCCTCTTAATGTTGGATCAGTCATTACATTCCATTTTATCCTGGGTTTCTTTCCTTGCCAAATAAATTTTGATAACTCTCTCTTCCACTGTATGAAAGGCTTAATATTTGTAATAACAGGGAGGTTTTGAAAAAAGAAAATTCATTTTTGGAAGCACATTCATTTTTACAGATGCTATTCTGCCCATTAATGATAGCCACATTTGCAACCATTTTTCCAAATCTTTTGTTATTTCCTTCCATTTTTTTTCATAATTCTTTTGAAATAGTTCATTGTTCCTTTTTGCAATCCAGACACCTAGATACTTGGCTTTCTGTCCTTTGTTAAAAACCGTTACGTGTGCTAATTCCTCTTCTTCTTTTTCACTCATGTTTTTTGTTAACAAAACTGTTTTTTCCTTATTGATCTTGAAACCAGAAAATTCTCCATATCTATGTATTGCCTCTGTCAAATGTTTAATACAGTTCACGGGATTGTCCAAAAAAAGTACCAGATCATCAGCAAAAGCTTTTAGCTTATATTGATATTTTTTTAATCTGTACTCCACTGATGTTTTTATCTCCTCTGATTATATTATTTAGTATTTCCAATGTAATGATAAATAGTAATGGAGACAGAGGACATCCTTGACTTGTTCCTCGATGCAGCTCAATTTGTTTGGTTTTTTTCTCCATTTTCTCCAAGCTTGTTGTTGATTATATATTGCTTCAATCCATGTTATAAATTTATCTCCTACTTCTGTTTTTTTAAGTACCATTTTCAAAAAGGTCCAGTTGATCATATCAAATGCTTTCTCCGCATCCACAGATATCATTGCCAGCTTACATTCATTATGTCTTTCACAAAGTTCTATTATATTAAGCACTGTTCTAATGTTGTCTTTCAAATGTCTCTTCGGAAGAAAGCCATTTTGATCCTCATGGATGATATCTTGAAGCGCCCTTTTAATCTATCAGCCAGAATTGTAGCAAAAATTTTATAGTCTGTATTTAAAAGTGAAATTGGTCTGTAATTCTTAACATCAGTTAGGTCTCTTCCTTCTTTAGGTATCAACACCACATTTGCTTCTTTCCAGGTGTCCAGTATGCCCACTTTTATTATCTCATTTATTGTAATTTGCAACGGTAGTGACAGCTCATGCTCAAAAGTTTTGCAATATCTCGCCATGAAGTCATCTGGTCCCAGAGCTTTATCATTCGTTAAATTACGAATAGCTTCTGATATCTCCATCACTGAGATTGGTTTGTTTAAAGCCGTTCTATGATCAACTGAAAATTTTAACTTGTTCATTTCTTCCAAGTAGTCATTCATCTCCTGTTCCTTTTTAAGTGTATCTCCATTTCCCAGGAGCTTCCTGTAATATTTATAAAATGTTTGCTTAATCTCCTTCTGTTCTTTGTTCGCCAACTTTTAGCTCTGCTATGATGTTCCCAGTCCTTCTTTTACGCAACATATGAGCCAAATATTTAGAAGGTTTATTTGCTTGGTGAAAGTAATTACTCTTTGTTTTTCTTATCTGCTGTTCAATTTCATTCAAATTTAATTGATTTAACTTGGCTTGACATGCCTTCATCTGTAATCTGATCTTACTATCTGATGGATTTTTTATCATCTGTTTTTCCAACTCTTTCATTTTTTCTAAGATTTACTGCTCTAGCTAACGTTTTTCTTTCTTTATTTCAGCAGATCACCTGATAAAATTCCCTTGCATCACAGCTTTGCTTGCATCCCAGATAGTTTTCATAGGCATCTCTGGTGTTTGATTTCGCTTAATTATTTATCTCCATTCTTGATTGTAGAATGTACCTCTCTTTTGCAATATCTCTTCATTCAACCTCCAAGATCTTTCTCTGTCTTAAAGATTTAAAAGAAATTGTAATGGATTATGATCAGAGCAAAAGTTGAGTGAAATGTGTATTTTGGTAATCTTAGTCAATAAGTCCTTAGATGTCATCATCATATCAATTCTTGACATGGATTTATGATGATCTGAGTAAAATGTATGTCCATCCAATTGTCCATTTTTATATCTCCAAATATCAAACAGATTTAGGTCATCCATCATGTTAAAGAAGCTCTTAGGTAATTTTCCATTGTTTCGCGGTATTAATTTTTGAGTCGTTCTGTCATACTTGGGATTGATGACCCCTTTGAAGTCACCTACGTCACTTTGTTACTTTAGAAATGTAAAGTGCGTTATATATTAAACACATTTTGTTAAAAAAAATTTTTGTTACAAATGGAGAAACAAGGTCCTGAACTGTAAGGTACCTCTACACTATAAAGAACCTATTTGTTTTTGTCAAGCAAAACAACAATAGAAGGAACTATCAACATTAGTAAAACAAAGAAAACAATTTTGTCTCCACTTGCCTTCCACACTGTCAAGCAGACATAATATGCTCATTTCCAAAGAAAAACTGAGAAAAAGCAACCAAGACCAGGAATTGTAATGATTTGACACTGGTCTAGATCCTGTTTTAATCCTAACTAGAGTAGACCCATTGATTCCACTGGATGTACTGATGTACATACAGTAGGCACTGAGAGCTCCTATAGAGCCTAACTGAGCCATTAAAACAAATTGTTTGGCCATTGATTTCAGTTAGATATAGACCACAGCTCAAATTATTATTTCAGTGTAAGGTCCACCAACCTTTATGATCCATATATTTTTAATGCTGAATTAAATACATCCTCAGGGATGGAGCTAAATATCACATCAACCACTTACAAACTATTTGGCATCCTGAGCTTAACAGGACAAAGTTCAGGATTCAGTTGAGACCTAACTAAAATTTACAGTTTTGCAGAGTTGGTCATCTTGAACACATCATGACACACAGAAGCCAAGGAAAACAAATGAAGTTCATGTTTTACTGGGTCCCACATGCTGTGATATTTTCAAGCCTGCTAAGCATTCAGCAAGAAACACTCAGAACCCTAGATTCAGAAAACAAATCCATAACAAGGATGGAGCACAGAACAAAGAGAACTCAACAAGCTACTCCATGTGTTTTTCATTTAGTTGAAGTCTGTAGGGGAAGGGAAATGTGGTATACAGTATGCTCAGTTCACATTTTGGAAATCTCCAAATCAATTATTTTTTTTCTGCTCTCCTTTCACTCCAAGTATTTATCATAGCCCTTTCTTTATTCTCCTTCCACTTCAACCATCTTGTAAGTCATGTACAATGGGATAAAAAAGGAAAGACAAACCATTGAGAGCACAGAGCATTTCAGAATCTAACCCAACAAATATGCATGTTAAAAACAGAGAAACCATTCTTCATATATAATACACCCATGATACATGAATTGTTTAAATAACATTCACGTAGGTTCTTTGCTTTGAGAAGAAACTACATATGGTAGAAGCAGGAAATAAAAATAAATATAGAGGAAGACAGGCTCTGCTTTCTTAATATCTTTAAACTGCAACTAGTAAGGTTTGGATATCATCCAATACCTAGTAAGGTTTGGATATCATCCATGTGAAGACAGACTTTTTCCACATCATTTACACATAAGAATACACTGAACAAATATTAGGGTTGCTAGTTTTAACTGGAGAAGACCAACAGAATCAATTAAATCCACCTAAGTGTCAGCTGAATGTTGACTTGGTAAGTTCTGATTAATTCGGTGGGTCTACTGTAGTTGAGACTCACAGCTGGATTTGAGCTCCTATGTACAATATGCAAGCATAAAATAACATGTCAAAACAATTTCAACAAGCAAAGCTTAAACATAGTGCCTTCAACTAATTCATGTTCTATATCAATATTGGAAATGATAAAGCTTAAAAAACAGAAAAATCTCTGACCCATGTTTGAGGTAGTTCACTGAGGAATGGGTTTTATCCTTTACAAATCCTGTTAAGAAGTATAAGCATTCATTGCAACCAACCTTAGCTGAGCTTCAGTGGAGCATGTTCACAGCGAAGGGTATGGACGGGGAATACAGTGTTAATGGACATAAAATTGCATTGCTTCAGATAAATTTGATCTTAGAAAGTGGGGGTTAAATAGCTCCCTTACATCTTCTAGTTTTCCCCTTCCCTTCCATTTGCGTCCTCTAAAATTATACTGAAAATATAGCAGTTCCTCTACCATTATATGCAGTAGGCTTTTTTTTAGTAGACTTTGCAATGTTCACCTAAGGCTCCAGACATTAGACCAGGTTTCTCCATGCTGATGTCTTTGCAATGGTTATTCTGGTTGGGGATAGTGCATGCTGCAGTCCAACACATCCAAAAGCCACCCAAGTTGGAGAAGGCTGACTTACTTTAAACTATTGCACTACCAATTCTGGGAAGCTAAGATATTACAAAAAATATTCCTGTTAACATAAGGGCCCAAATCCAATTATTACTCCCAACTAGAGTAAACAAAATATAGGAATAGGCACTTGATAAATCAACACTTATGTAAGGTTCATTGCTGCAATGAATGCTGGGACTGATAATTGGATTTAGGCAAAGCTACATCAGCAGTCTAAGCAGTTAAGAAACCTAGAGGTTTGCAATTTTGTTAGATTGTTAGAAGATACCATATCAGGGCACCTTGAGAAGACGGATTAAGGATGAAATTAGTATAATCCTTTAGTTTAGGCACCCAGAATTCATTGAGAATTATAATTACCCTAGCAAAGAATTCTAAGTATTTCACCATACATCCCAGGATCCTATAGGAAAGAACCACGGCATCAGGCTTGCATCTAAGGTCACTCAAGCAGACTTCCTCTTGTACAATGGGGTTCTTCATTCACTTTTCTCTCACTTCCATTTCCCACACTATTAAGTTTGCTCCAGAGGATTCTGTTTCACCAGTGGTACTAGCAATACACACAAGTGGATCCAAACATAGAAGATATTCACAAAGTCTAACATTTCCAGTTATTCCAGAGGTATCATCATATTATTATGAAAATCCTCCCTATCAACTCATTTTTATTGTTTACTAGCGCATTTAACCAGTGTTGCCTAGGGTTTTATTTTCCTCTTAAGAACGCACCCAATTATCTTATCCAGTATCTGTAACTTTTCCCCATATTTCCCAATGCAATCTGTATTCAGAGTTATTTACATACACAGTTTCGGTTCCTGAGGAAATATACTGTTCTCCTCCTTGCTGCTAGGCCTCATCATCATAGCAACTGGGCTACTCCAGTTCCTGTAACTTTTCCCCATAGTCTCCAATCCAATCTATGTTGTCTGGCAATGTTGATGTATTGGCTTTTGATTTATTTTTTATTTTTTTATTTTGCTTTCTGTTGAATTTGTGCAATGGCTTTACACTTCTCCGGAAGCATTTTTTGTTTGAATTTCAACTTTAAGGCTCCTCACGTATGGAACCCACACAATCTACTGTGTGAGGTCAGAAGACCTTGTAACTATGTTGTGTATGTCACTTTAATTTTTCTCACATATGCCTCCCAAACGTTTTCTGGCATCCTTATCGATGGTAGGCCTCATCTCCATAGCAACCCGCCTGAGGCCCAAGAGCTCTCAGCTGAGAATTCTAAAGGCCCCTCCCTAAACTGCCAACCCCAGGATTCCATAGAATTTCCACAGCCAGCCAATCATATGAGGTCTTCGCCTGCCTGATGCAGACAGACAGACAAACCCACAGACAAACCTTGACTTTTATATAGTAGATGAAAAGTCAGACATTGCCCACAAACTAAAGTCATTGATAGCCTTTGTAAAGTGTTTCCCTAGTATTTATTAGTGGTCACTCCCTCAGCTTAGAAAGCAAGAATTAAGCAGACTTAATTACCAGGGAGTCAGACAGAGAATCAGACAAAAATTTTGGTGAGTTCTTTTTTCACGTTTACTTTATTACTCACTTATTAATTAGTTACATTTCTATCCTATTCCAAAGACCTCAGAGCAGAGGTTTTCCTCATCTTCACTTTATCGTCCAAACAAAACAAAACCATTTACATAGGTCAGGCTAAGAAAGAATGACTGGCCCAAGCTCCAATCAGTGCATTTCATGCCCACTGTGTACCTGAAACTGGATCTCCCAGTTCTAAATCCAACGAATAAATCACACTGGTTCTCAAACTATATCTGATTCAGGATGCCACATACCTATTTTTTTTGTTCTGAAAGCTGTTAAAGATGACCACCCAGTCAATTATTATGCAGCATTTTTGCAAAACTCCTGTACCTTCCTCTCAGAACCAGGCATACCACCAAATGAGACCTCTTTCCTTGATGAAATTAAGAGTTGTATAGTAGGCCCTTCACATTGGTGGGGGATACGTGAAAGTGAACCTCCATGAAAGTGAAATGACTGTGAATAACTCCCCCCCAGCACCCCTGCACACTTGGCCACTCCAGCCATCGCTGGCAATGGGCAGGAGATGGGAGAGAAAGAAAAAATATCTTTCCTCCCTTTTGCCCTCTTCCCCCCCCGCCCTGCTGCTGGGGTCATCGGTCCCAGAGCTGCAGGTGGGCAGATGGGACCAGGAGGAAAATATCTTTTCTGCTCCTCTCACCATCTCCCCCCCGTTGAAGGGCTGATTGCGCCAGAGCTGCAGGCAGGCAGATGGTGAGCCTCATTGCACCAGCAGTAGCCAAGGGCACGCAGAGAACAGGTGATCGTCCTCTCTGCACGCCCCTGCCGGCTGCTGCCAGCGAGCAGAGGCCCCAGGACAGGCAGGGAATGGGAGATCGCATGAGATTGTGCTCCCCGCATGCTTCTCCCACCCGTCCTCAGTGGGATCGTGCCAGTGGCGGGCCAGAGAAGAGTGAGGAAAATGAGACTGCACTCCCTGCATGCTTCCCCCACCCAACCTCAGCGGGATCGCGCTGGTGGCAGATCGGAGAAGAGCGAGGAGAGCAAGATCACGTTCCTTGCATGCTTCCCCCACCCATCCTTGGCGAGACTGCACCAGCGGTGGGCCGAATTCTTCTCCCACCCACCCCTGGGGCAACTGCACAGGGGGCAAGTGGAACGAGAGCGGGGAAGTCAAGATCACCTTCCCCACTACCTTCTGCCACCCCCCCAGCACAATGGAACCCTCAGCTGCCTGGAAGGGGAGCTGGGCAGAGGAAATCCCCCCCCATTTCATTCTTCCACCAGCTGCCGGTGCCATAGCTGGCAGGGGAAGGACAGGGGAGGAGATCTTCTCCCTGCATTAGGGAATGGGAGGGTGAAATGGGGGAGGCAAGCCACCCATGAATAATCAAATCTGCAAGTCTCAATGCTGCAAATGTGGAGGGAGAACTGTATTTATGATCAATAACTGCACGTAAGCAAGTGTATGGAATTGTATGCAAGAGAATAACAAGACTTGTGGAGGAAAGTCAGAAAGCTCTGGTCCTTCTCTGCAGGCAAGATGGAACCCAAGAAGACTGTTACAAGAAGACTGTTCCTCTCAGTCATCCACACCCATCATAGTAATTCTGGCTCTCCACCCTTTCCTTCTCAGCCCCCAGCAGCCTAGTTAAAAAAAAATGAAGGTTAGTAACTTTTGTGGGCTTATTTATAAGGCCGATATATTGTGTTTTTAAGATAACTGTGCAATGTTTGAAGTACTATTAAAGCAAGAACATCACATTTCCTTGGTAACTGCTTTTAAAATATGTAAAGCAGCATTTTAAAGAACTATCTCAAATTACTTTCCCTTTGAGGTCAGTTTACTTCAGTTTTGGGAAAAAAATAGATATTTTTATTTCCCAACATACTCAGATTGCTTGCACGTTATATAACCAAAGACTTTATTAAAATAAGTCTATAAAGCTCTCTCACATCAAAACAGTTCCTCCCAAAGGAACCAGATCATGACCTAGGATGAGGTCAGCTCCTTGGGAACTTAAGGACAGGAAGAAATATAGGGACCCAAGAGCCTAGAAAAAAGTAAATCTTCAGACTAAAACTCCCTGAATCTCCTACCCAAAATTGCCAGAATAATTCTTCTGAACTTAAGTGGTCTTTGCTGTATCCAAGCACAAAGGTATGCAAACTTAGAGCCAGATGGCATCCAAAGGGTCTAAAATGTGTCATTTCCAAAAATATTCCCCACTGCCTGAAACCTCTTGTCTCTGTGTGTGAGATGGATATAATGTCAGGAATCTGGGTAAAAGAGAAATCAGTGAGAAATACAGAAGCCCCCCCCCCCAGCTAGTTAGCTTGGGGCGGCAAGGTCTCCCGGGTTGGGGGAGGGTGCCCCCTATTTACAATTTTGGAGGCCCAGCTCACAGGGAAGGCTTCTTTTTGGTTGCTTCTCTGAACACAACGGGTTGAGAGTGTGACTATTAGTGAAACTTGCACCACACACCCCCCCCCCCCGGTTTGTCCACGGGTAGTGGTGAGTGGCTGTAGGGGGAGAGGGCCGAGACGGTGGGCCCATTTGAGGAATAAACAGTTTAAAAAAAAATTTAGAAAGTTTTATCGCAAGGGGGAAGTTGTTGTGTCTGAATATGGCTTCCGAGCAACCGGCAACATCCAATGGGAAGCAGCCTGCAGGGAAGGCCAAAACGACCAAAGGGAGCGAAAGGGGCCACGCCAGCCAAGAGGCGCAAGCTGGCTAAACCCGCGGGCTGCCCCACTAGTGGCTTCTTCCTCCTCAGAGGAAGAAGGGGGGTATTACATTGGCCATTATTAAGAAGCTTCAGGCCAAGGGGAAAAAGCAATCTGCAGTGCTGGGAGGAGGTAGCGATGAGCAGTTGGTTGTCATGCCAGTGGGCACTATTAACCGGATGTTGGCACGACTAGATGCCCTTGAGAAGAGCAATGGGAGAAAACAGCAGCCAATCGTTGCCGGAGGGGCAGAGTCAGGCTTCTTCATTGCAACAAGTCGGCGGGGCAGCCGGACCCTCAGGGAATTCAGCAGCAGCAGGAGAAGTACAGGGTAAGTAATACCCCGGGGGGATAACGCTGCACTTGTGTCTTGGCCTTGGAACCTAGCTACACCGTCAGGTAACACAGGAAGGGCCCCGCCTGCTAGCATTTCCGGACCATTAGCTTCTTCCTCTCCAGCCTCACAGGGCGAAGCAGAATCCCTCCCAGCCGCATTCAAGGGGGGTAAAAAATTCTCAGGTGCCCCCAGGACTCGTTCAGGGTGGGGATTCTGGGGCACAGGAGAAAGACAAGGACGCCAGCCTTGGGCAAGAAAAAGGACAGCTGGGGGTTCTGGACGAACACCTCGCTGTGGCCATTTCTGGAAAATACTGAAGAGAGAATATGTTGATTTGTTCACCCTTTTATATCGTGAACTAGACAAAAAAGAAAGAGGATTTGGATGAGGGAGAGAAAGAAAAATTGAGAGGATTGAGAGGAACTGGTCTAATTGGTTTGTAGGATACATGATTTACATGGATGTGATAATTAAGGCCCAGCCTTCCAGGGGGCACTCTATGCTAGTGTATTTGAATACCATTTATATGCCCATCAGAGTTTTCAGGGAATGGCTGGCTGCATTACGATGAGAAGTTTAGGCTGAGAGCAGCACGACAGCCAAGTCTACGCTGGGATGAAATCATAACCGAACTATGGATGCAGACGCTGACCTCAGCGCGCCCCGTGTTCGGTGAGCGAGGCCAATCAGGACACCTGGTGCAGTTTAGTAAGTCTGCCCCCCCAAGGCCCAGGGATCTCAAGAACAGCAACAGCAGCCACAGCTGTGCTGGGACTATGGGACGCAAGGGTCTTTTGTCCATCGTCCCTGCAAATACAAGCACATATGTGGGATCTGCTGGGGGCCCCACCCCACTCGCTACTGCAATAAGGGGAGAGGGGGAGGAACAGGCTTAAGGAGGGAGCCAATAAACGGGGGCCAGGGAATCAACCCGCTTTACAAAGGGCCCCAGTCCAATTAAAGTGGAAAGGCTGCAGGCATGGCTCCAATTTTATCCGGGCCAAGCAGCAGCACAATACCTGAAGGAGGGATTTACTGAAGGTTTCAGGATCCCAAGACGGGTCCTCGTAAGTTTTTTATGGCTAATAATCTTAGATCTGTGGTAGGTAATGAGCATGTAGTTAGAGAAAAAATTAGTAAAGAGGTTTCTGAGGGCAGGGTGTTGGGCCCCTTTGATCAGCCTCCTACCCCTAATGTTAGGATTTCCCCACTAGGTGTAGTCCCCAAGAAGCCCCGGGTGAATTTCGGCTAATCCACCATTTGTCTTACCCCAAAGGTGAATCCGTTAATGATGCCATCCGGCAGAGTTATGTTCGGTCAGGTATACTTCGTTTGATATAGCAGTGCGGGTAGTGAGCAGGCATGGTGTTGGCGCCGATTTGGCTAAATCTGACATCAAGTCAGCTTTTCGGCTGCTACCCGTTCATCCCTCTGATTTCGAGCTACTAGGATTCGCCTTTGAGGGTAAATTCTATGTTGATCGCTCTCTCCCAATGGGATGTTCCGTGTCGTGTTCTGCCTTTGAAAAGTTTATACCTTCTTAGAATGGGCCATCAAAAGGAAATCTGGCCTTTCGGGCATTGTGCATTACTAGACGATTTCTTATTTGTCGGACAGGCCGGCTCTGGGCAGTGTGCATTCCTGTTAGCACAATTCACATCGCTCATGGGGGAGCTAGGTGTGCCATTGGCACATGAGAAAACTGAAGGTCCTTCACAGCAGCTCACATTTTTAGGCATCGAGTTGGATACAGTGAACCAGACATGTAAATTCCCTTCCAAGGTTCAAGATTTGAGATCAAGGGTGTCATCATTTTAGGCAGGGCAAGGCACCCTTAGGGAGAATTCAGGAGATCCTGGGACACCTTAATTTCACGTGCAGGGTGGTGGCACCTGGCAGGGCGTTCTTAGGCACCTTTGTGATGCCACCAAGGGCGCCCCCAAACCGCATCACAGGATTGGGTCACAAGGGAGATGAAATTGGACCTAGAGGTATGGCAGGAGTTCTTAGCAGGCTTTAATGGGGTCTCCTTTTGGCAGGACGAAATCAAGGTTAGGGACGCATTACAGATATCATCGGACGCAGCAGGATCCGTGGGTTTTGGAGTCTTTTCAGGGGCAGGTGGTGTGTGCAGAGATGGCCTGAGAGCTGGGCGGAAGCGGGCATCACAGCTGACCTTACATTTTTGGAATTCTTTCCAATATTGGTGGCAGTTCACATCTGGGCCGGGAATTGGCAAACACCTCAGTCCACTTTTGGTGTGACAATCAATCTACTGTAGGGTCATTAACTCCCCCTCTTCCAGATCACAACGCGTTATGGGCCTGGTTCGGGTTTTTACACTTCAATGTCTCCGCTTTAACATAATCTTTACAGCTGTACATGTGGCAGGCGTGGATAATTCCTTGGCTGACTCTCTCTCCCATATGCAGATGGATCGTTTCAGGGAACTTTCACCAGAAGCTGCAGTTCGTCCAGAGCTGATGCCCTCCCACCTGTGGAAGCTTGGCGGGGTGAGGTAACACAGATGATTGGTATGTCAATCGCACCGAGCACCAGAAAGAGTTATAATAGAGCTCTTAGGGAGTTTAACAGTTTTGGGGATCCCAAAGGGGTTATCTGACGCTTGGCCACTCCCAGTGGACCATGTTTTGCAGTTTTGTGTGGCCCTCAAGCAAGCAAACTTATCTCCACAATCCATTAGATCTCGCATTTCAGCACTGGCCTTTTTCTCCAAGACGGGAGGTCTCTCCGATCCAACCGGTGATTTTAGGATACGTAAATTTGTAGAGGTATGGCACCGGTCGAAAGGGGCGACCCCCGATAGCAGACAACCACTCTCCCCAGACATCTTGAGAGGTCTGAGTGGTGCTTGGAAGGTTTTGTGTGCTTCGGCATATGAGGCTCTCTTGTTTCACTCGGCGGCTCTCACAGGCATTTTTGGGCATTGGGTAGTGAGCTGGTTGTTCAGAGTAAAGGGGACAGGTCGGGCAGGGCCCTGGAGTTTCGTGCCTTACTGCGGTGAGCGGTATTTGCGTCTGCACATTAGGAGATCAAAGACAGACCAGACCAGGAGGGGCAATGTGATAACTTTTCAGGAATGCTCTTATCAAACTTGTGCCCTGTCAGGGCACTGAGAGCTTATACGGCCAGCCGGGGGACCCATGCGGGGCCACTGTTTTGTCATGCTGATGCGGCTCCGCTTTACCAGGTATCAGTTTTGGGCCGTGACAAAGAAAGCCTTGTCACATCTGGGTTTGCACGGAGCCAATTTTGGCACGCATTCTTTCGTATTGGTGCAGCCTCTACTGCAGCATCGATGGGCATGAAGGCCGAGGACATCCGGAGGATGGGGAGATGGAAGTCCTCGGCATACCGCGTATGTGGCCCTCCCCTGCCCTTTTTTGGTTCTTTTCAGAGCGACCTGCTTCAAGGGGAAGCAAGTGCTATTTGTGGTCACAGTTTCGTCTTTTGAGCTGAGCGGCGAGCTCGAGATGGTCAATTAGGGGCCTTGATTGGGCGAGCAAGCCTCGATTCAATGGCTTGGCAAGAGAGGCCTTCGCTGGCATGTTTGGTCCTGAGCTTTTGGGGGCTTTGCCTCGCTACGTGTTGGTCATTCACCTTGGGGGCAATGACCTTGGACTTTTGAAAGGAAAGGCACTGATTATACAAGCCATTCATGATATGCGACATATTCAACACACATGGCCTCGCACCTGCATTGTTTGGTCAGCTCTGATTCAAAGAAGGGTATGGTGTGGGGGAGGTGACCCACGGCCTTTAGAAATTTGCACGTAGACGAGTGAACAAAGAAATTTACAAGGCTATGAAACAGGGCTTGGGTTATTTTATTCCACACCATGACATTGTTTTCGATAAACCAGAGTTGTATAGACATGACAGGGTCCACTTGTCATCTGCAGGTAATGATATCTTTCTGCGGGATTTGCAGGTGGGCACTGAAGCCATCCTGGAGGTGGGTTGGGGGGATAAGGACTAAGCAGATGCTTGACCTTATCCATGGCCGGTAGGGGGGTGTCAATGGTGTCGGTGAGTACCTATGGCACCATTTGGTGTAGGATAAACACTATCCTTGAGGAGGGCTCAGGACTGGCCCTCACTGGCGTGAGCCCGGGGGTGGCGGTTCGGGGCTCACCTCCCAGACAGGGGCCGGCCAAGGTCTTAACGCAGCTTCAGCGGTTGGCTTTGGGGCCCGGTATCTCGCTATACGGACTGTGGAAGATGGTCGGGAGCTGACTCTTGCCATAGTTCACACAGGCCTTGACCCCCCGTCTTAGGTCAGAAGTTCAAGTTCAAGTTCACCTCATAATTATGTTAATTAGGCATATTAATAAATTGCCCTAGTTGAACCCAAGCCCTGTGTATGGTCTCTTCATTTCGCGGGTTGGGCGGCAAATGGTAAGTACTACCCCTTGGAGGGGTGGGGACAAGAGAAGGTACACATCCCAAGAACTATTATTCTCTATCTGAACATTTTGTTAAATTTAGAAGTAATATGTGAACCAACTACATAAAGTGGGGGGAGCATGAAAGGCCTTAAGAGATCTCTCTTTGCCATATTTTACATGACCAAACAGAGTGAGATGTGGGGGAAAATGTTTTAGATGCAAGTTTTAAGTAAATGAGAACCTATGGAGGAATAGGACAGAACTAAAATTGGAAGAGCAGGGATCTCTCTTTGAGTAGGCTAAAAGAATTCAGTGGAACCAGTATATAGGTAAACATATTTAAAATTACAGATCTAAACATACTTAGACATTTACTGTCAAAATCATGATAATGATCTAATTACAGACTATCACAAATCTACTGAGAAAAATCTGGAGTAAAATATTAAGTGAATGGATTTCCAAAATCTCACTTTCCTATCTGGCAGACTCTTTAATATCACGTTTCGGTATTTTGCTAAGTCTACCTTCCATATGTGTAATAATGACAAAATAAGGAAGAGGCCTACAGTTATAAAGGAGAAAGGTACATTTTTACCTATCACGTTACACACAAAGCCACTGAAATTCAGACTCCCAGTTGTTAAGAGTTTCTGATGATTCTGCAATACAAAGTAAAGAGCAAATCTGAGCAATATTACACTGCATCACTACATTTTCCACGTACAGAGGATCCTGTAGAAAGCTGGACTGTTTTTTCCCACTTCTACTAAGTGCTCTATCATGTAACAGGTATGACAAATAAACATAAAAACACAAAAGAAAGAAGGGATTAAAAATCACAGTTATATCCCAGTTATATCATACATATTTGTATACGTGTCCTTTCAAATGGCCATATCTGTTTTGTTGGGACATGCTGTCTACCACTAGTATAAATATCTTGGCTACATATCTTAGACTTACTGCTAGTAGAAAATACTCTTAACTGCTTACTGAAATCTGAATCTGGCACAAGATTGCATTGGGATCCAAAGCTCTAAAGAGATGAAATGGTACATGGGATGCTACAATAAGGACTGTTTTGCGGGATTTCTTAGCTCTGCTTGAAAAATATGCAAAAATGAAGTGCAATGGCTGGATTCCACAAGCAATTACTGTCATATTTAGTTTGAACGATCACTGGGGAAAACTCAACCTGAACAGCAACGCACCATGCAAATAAACATTCTCTAGCTCATGCTGTTCAGCAAATACCTACATGCTCTGAAGAGCTGAGTGCTACGGGAACTGGCTGGAGTTCATATGTCTTATAACACATCAATCTGGATCCAGTTAATGTTAACAATCCCATACCTGTTTGTCCAGGAAACAGAAATTTTATTTTCAGAAACAGTGACATGCAGCATTCTCTTGTCTTGAGGTTCCCATAAACATTTGCACAAGAATAATTGCAGGAATGTTTCAATATTATGTAAATTGGCAAGAACATTTGATCAACGTGCAATTCCATTCTGCTTTCTTTAGCTTAAAAGGCTCCCAGAGAGGTTTAGAAATTTGACAGTCTTTGCCCTCAGGCTTACCATCTAAATAACTCTCCACACGCAACAGTAAGAGATAAGATGGGTGGAGAGGGAAATTACTTCAGAGGATAAGAGAGAGAGACATGCCTAAAGCCATCTTGTGTAGGGATAGGCAACTTGCGGCACTCCAGATGCTGCTGGTCAGCAACTGCCATCAGCATTAACCAATATAAACAATAGTGAAGAATCACAGGAATTACAGCCCAGCAACTTCTGGAAGCCAGATGTTTGACAGTGATAAGATTCAATCCACTGGCAGCTCTGATTCTTAGTTACACTCTGCTGCTAGTTGAAGTTTTACACTTGAGAATCATTATCTGTGTTACTTGTTTGTTGCATTGCCAATCCTTTCTTTCATACTTGAGATAGGAAAACTAACTTTCTCATTTATGTTCCTCTTTTTGTTCCTACAGCATTCAGGAAAAGGCTATGAATTTTTTTCAGCCTTTGTGTTTGCTTTACCTTTTTGACTGCCTCACTAAAAGAAACATTAAAAGTCATTTCCATTTCCCTTTTGAGCAAAACAGATTCTGTGGATGTGAGAAGAAGCGACAAAAGGGAACAAAGGTGACACAACAAAAACACTGAAGCTACAAGAGTATGTATTGCTTGGAACAGCATGTCTATCATTCCACTGAGCTGAGGCAGTAAAATAGATTTGCCTTATGATCAAATAAACTACTTCCTCTCAGTATCTGTCACAAGTAACTAAACAAGCTGAGAATGTAAAAAATGGAGGGGGGGACCACATGCAGGTCGTTGCGATTCCAACAGCACTTTAATCTAAGTTAAGCAGTTTATACCCTGTTTAAAAAGCCATGACACTGATCTCGGATACCAGTATGCTGAATAATACTCAGTGAGTGAAGGAAAAACTTTAGAGTGAAATGCCAAATGTTTCCATAAGCCAAAAAGAGAAATGAAATGTGCCAGCCAGCCTAAGTCTTTATTGAATTCATATGATGTTGCCCAGTCAAAGGATTAAATTTCAAGTAGTGAGTTGGCATGATAACATGAACAGCCAGAAGCTGAAAAATTTTATCACAGTCCTCAACAGTGCAGTTATATTACAAAACAACCACCAAAGCCTATATGGACAGAAGGAAAGACAGCAACTAAAGTAACTTTGTGCTACAATGCTGCCTTCTACCTTACTTTCTTCTTCACCTAAAATTAAGGGAATGTTACTTAAATTGTTCCTAACATTTATGTTAGAGGAAACCCACATAATCCCAATTCATATCACATGTGAATGTAAGAAAATAAGATCTCCTCCTCTCAAAAATGGCATTAAATGTACACTCCTTTAATGTCAATTTACCTTTATTTAACTGTAGGAGATAGACTGTTTTAAAATCAAAATCACTGTGAGCTGCCATTATTCTGATTTTAGTGAGAAATCTGGGAAACAATGTAACTAAATGATTTTAAAAGATTGGGCTTATAGTTTTTACTTTATTTAGGGACAGCATTATTTCCAACTTCTGAAAAAAGGTGATACACAGCTGAAAAACATGTAAACAGTACCATACAATATATTAAAAATAAGAGAAAACATTTATTTGAAAAGATGAGGCAGAACTAATCATATTTAAAATAATGCAAAGAGCTAGTGGAGCAATGGGAAACACAACCCCGTCTCCCAGATATTGCAAAATTGCATCCTTCATCACTCTAGCTATGCTGGCTGGGCAGATGGGAACTGCAGTTCAAAAATATCTATAGACATCCACACTTCCTTCATCCTGTTGCAGAAGTAAAAAACTCTAGTAAGTCTATGAGCCAATTTCCTGTCCTGGGACCTTCTAGGGGCCACAGACTATCAAAAATAATAAATAATGAAAAACAAACAAAATAAATAATGAAAAACAAATTAGGAATTGACTGCAGGCCACATCCGATTTTGAACTCTGGTGTCAAACATCATGAGACGTGGGGGTGTGGGTACTGCCTATTTAAACAGTGTATAACTTTTTACAATAAGCTTCTAGTAGAGACAATTAAAACTTTTTTTGCTAGAAAAATGTTGGTTTGGAATCTGGAGTTTGAAAAATTAAAAATTAGCCTAAAATTCAACAAAAATGGGGTCCCTCTACCCTCCCTAAGGATAGTACACATTCCAAGTTGACCACAGATCAGGGCTATGGCATTTCAGAAGTGGTTACCCCTTCACTTCCATGCATCTTATCCCAACTAACCTCACATCCCAAAACAGATATTGCCCTGGAAGGACAAAATATATCCCTAGAGGACAAAGAGAACCTTCTGGACTATTTTGGCTATAGAAATATACAAGTTGGGTGGTTAAACACTCTCAGCACCACAGCCCAAATGCATCCTCTCTCCTCCCCAAGCTGCGGCTGCTCTTAGCTTTTTGAAGGTTTATGATATCACTGAAAAGTATGCAAGTATCATTTTCAGAAAGGAGATTTAATATTCCAAAACTGAGTGGTATTATAAAGCATATCTTCTGACCCATACAAATAATGGGCAAACGCTGCCTAATTCAGATACTCTTCCCAATTTTGGAATCAACTTACTTGGAACCTTTTTCAGAATGGACTACCTTTGGCTGTGTTCAGTTGAAGAAGAAAGAGATGGTGCCTCCTGCAATTTCTGCTGCCAAAATGGCTTGGCATACAGTATCTTGTCCGTTACAGTTTGACCTATATAGTCATGCTAAACTAACTCTAAGGGTCAATCCTAATTTGAAGATTACAAGACAATCCTTTTTATGGATGAAATGAATCAATTATGGGTTCTACTATTTAGATCAATTGATTGGCCCTGACCTAGAAGTGTTGCCCTTTTCAATATTGCAGTCTACTTATCTGTGGGTGTACTATGGCAATATTTATAACTACAACATCTCCTCTTTCTAAACTTGGATGGGGAAAATTTTTAAAAGCAAATCTGAGGGAGAAGTCCAGTATCTTTATCTGTATAGTTATCTGTATTTAATTTATAACTAAAGAGTTTAGGTTTATACTATAGGAGAATCTGATAATCTTATCAAAACTCCAGAAGAAATAATTTATTAAGAAGCACACTTCACTGCTTGGAAAGAGAGTCACTCTTATAAACCCTTTCTATCTTATTATTATTATTATTATTTGTTAATCAATACTCTTTTGCATCATTGTTTTAATTATGGAGTTTTTTTATCTAAAATGTTTCAGTTTCTTTTTTCTCCTAATTTTCTCTGCTTAGGATTTAGTTTTACTCTTTTCTTTAAATAACGCATACTATTATGTAATTTTTATAACATTTCTAACAATGGGTCTTTTTATTCAAAAATATAATTTAAAAAACTCACAAATCTTGTGGTATCTATATACAAGCCACCAGCTCTGAGTGCCTCAGCTACTGTTGTATTGGGAATAATAATCATACTCTCAAAGAAAGTGAAACCAACAATCTTAGTTTATAAATATGTGTTGGAAAGCAATAAATTTGATGTTAAGAAAATTAGAATTGAATGGAATATCTCACTTTTCTGCCAAGAAAATGATGGTAATATATATCAGAGCTTCACAAAATATGAGTCTATTACAATATGTTATCCTCACACCTCTAAGCAGTGGCAATTATCAGCAGTGAATCCGTTGAAGATTTAAGACCAAATTTTAAAGGAGATATTCAAGATGCCAAACTCTATCCCTACATTAGGCTCAGGCTGATGCATACTCATGACTTCCTGAAGTTACTGTTTAAACACACTACAAGGGCCAGTGTTTTCCATGACAGAGTTGCAGTGAAACTCCTCTCAGTTTCATTCCAGACTTTAAAGGTGCTATCCAAGGTGAGAACTTATCCCCTCGAATAAGTTCAGTACTTTGGACAGCTCCTTTAACATCTACAGTAGAACTCAGAACAGATTCAACACATCACTGACTCAGGCCATTTCCTCACTAGAGTGTTATAGTACTAACATTCGACTTTCAACATCCTATGGAATTCTGGGGGTTGCAGTTTAGGGAGGAACAAACCCCAGGATTCCATAGGATGTTGAAAGTGGAATAACAGTCTAGTGCAGAAATGGCCTAAGTTACTTCCAGTCTAGTGTGGATGGCATCAGAAGCCTCCAGCCACACCTGAAACACAGGAGAAAGGGAGCACACAAGTCCTGCTCCTTCTATTATCACTTTGCTCATGTGAAAGAAATATGTCTTGAGAGGATAAACCCCTTCTATCCATGGACACTCCCCACATAAGCAAGAACCCACATATACTCTCACATCCTTGCCATAGGCAGAGCCTCCATGGTTCATGGTTCAAGGAGCTGTCCTCTTCAGACCTCTTGCTTTCATGCAAGCAAAATAATGATAGAGGGGACTGGGGATATTGTGCTCCTCTCTTCTGTTACCCTGTTTACTGGGGGTACCGTGAGAGACACCAAAAGGTGCTCAACTATAGGTGGGAGAAATTAGCTCAGAGTACTGCTTTAGCATTACGAGAGGCAGAGTAACTTAGCAGGATCTTGTAACCCAGTGTTTACGGGGTCAGGCCAAGTCAAGAAGCAGACCAGTTTGAAAATAATAAATGATCTTTATTAAATACAGGCACACAATGTAAGTGACACACGCACACAGATAACTAAGGAAAATAAAGGTGTGAGTAAGATAGCAGGATTTTCAGAGGGATAGTTGATTCGGGTGATATGAAACCTGTTCCTGAAGCCCGGAAGAAGATAGAGAGCGATGCTGGGGTTCGGTGTGGCTCAGCACGTGGAGCTGAGGGGAAGCTTGCCAAGCAAAGCAGCAGCAAGGCGGTCTGGAACTGAGAGTGATCCGAGGAAGGTCTCGGAATCAGAGGTTTTTATAGGAAGAAGTGTGACTGCAGGCTATGCCTTACTGGGGACAACAATGAGTTTTGGGTGTGAGACAATGTCTCCAAAAGGTCACAATTTAGCATGAGCCGAATTAACAACGGTGTAGCCAGTATGTAAATGCACAACACTTGACAGTGGATGGTTCAGCCTTTGTCAAGTTGCCTGCTTGGGGCAGGGAGCCTTTTGTAGGTAGCACACATATACAATAGGGTGTTTGCTGGGAGGTCCCTGAAGCTGCGATCTGGCTATTTCTGGCTTGCCTGTATTGTTTGAGAATATTTCAGCAGTTAAATACCGAGCCTAATTTCGTGCTTGTCCGGAGGCCTCACAAACACGTGGAGGGGTGGTACGGTAAGGCCGAATTATGATATCAAAGTGATATCGGGTGCTATTGCCAGGTAGGCCTAAACTGCAGTAACACTTCACTTGTTTAAGCAACACGCTCCAGTTACACCTAGATAGGATTAGACTCTACCTGGACTGAACTCTGTCAAAACAGTGGCTTTCACACAATTCCACAAAACTACAGACCGATTTCACTGTTAAACCAAGATTATAAATTACTCACGGCAATTTTGGCAGAAAGGCTAAAAAACATTCTTGTGGATTGGATTCATGAAGACCAATCAGGCTTTTTACCCAGCTGCCACTTGAGAAACAATGTTTGGAATCTGATAATTTAATTTAAATTTTAAATTGCTATTTAAAATTTAGTCCAAATACAAATCCCGGCTCTGTCCACAAATGCCATTAAGGGTGCCCCCACAAGAAGCTTTTCACAATTTGGTAGACAAACCTCAAAATAAGTGGTGGACATATAAAGACCTATTAAGATTTCAAGCTAACAAACCAATTTTCAAAACTAAAGAAGAATTGTCACTTGATGGGATAAACTGTCCTTGGTTTTTATACCTAGAGCTATATACCAGATTTAAACAAGATAAGAACGAAGAACAATTAAGCAATTCTCCCTCGGAGTTAGATGTCATTTTGGAAGCCAGCAAAAAACATATCACAGCCAAATTTTATAAGCTTATCTTAAAATGGGAATTAAAATACGAGACTGTTAAAAGTAGCATGATAAAATGGGCTCAAGATGTTGGACATCCACTTCAATTTGATGATTGGTTACAGGCTTGGAGAGATTTAAATTTTACAGCCTGTCGAGCATTTAAAGAAAACTACTATAAGATGCTATATAGATGGCATCTAACTCCAGTTAAAATTGCTCAAATTTTATAGATAGGGGAGTGAAAATTGTTGGAAATGCAAGTCTGAAAGAGACTCATTTTACCATTGTTGGTGGAACTGCAAGAAAGCAAAAAGATATTGGAAGACTATACATACAGAAATAACAAAAATCATAAAGAAGAACTTTCCAACAAAATCTGAATTGTATTTCTTAAATATGTTTAATGTAATTGAGAATTATGTTGAGAAACGGTACAAGAAATTAATACTTAATCTGATAACTAAGGCTAGAATTCTTTACGCGAAAACATAGAAAAAGGAAGAACCATGGAAGCATGGATTATAGATATTTATAAAGTATTAGAAATGGATAAATTGACAAGCTTTGTGAAGGATAAATCACTAAACAATTTTAAGAATCAGTGGGAAGATCTGATTACATATTTTGATGAGAAATGGGGGGAAATTTTTGTTATGGCTTTTAGAGAACAATTTAGATAGCATGATAGCATGACAGAATATTTAGTCTGTAATTTGTACAAGATCTTTGTAAATTTTTGTAAATAATCTTTAATTTTTGTAAATAACATTCCTTTATAAATGTTTACAACAAAGTAAAAAAAATAGTGGCTTTCAGGCTTTACTGGACAGAGTCAAAATAGGTCCCAAGGGGAAGAAACTTTATTGCTACAATGGAAAATGTAAATTGTATGGCCTTATTTTACAACCTTTTCTCCTGTTATTTCCTTGATCTCACTTGGGAGGGAAGGGAAGAGACATAGCTTTCTGCCTGCATGTAACATTGTGCCTTACTGTAATACCCAAAAGCAATGGTGCACAGCTGCATGTTTTTCTGACTTCAACAAGGTCACTTTGGTTTACCCTATATGATGATTTTTGCCTGAATAAGCTTCAAAAGCTAGCATAACATTTTTTGTGCCTTCTGGTTGACCTAATAAAGGTATCACCAATGCGTATTTTGTTTTTTGTTTAATGCTCTACAAACAATGAATGGAACAAGTGATTCAAAGTTCTAGCATTATTGAAGGGGAAGCTCTCAATACTTTCACCACACTGTTTATGCTCATATAAAAATGTATCATGTTTGTGTTTGTCTTTTTTCTAAACAATGCAATCCAAACACACTAGTGTTTCCTCACACAAATCACTTGACAATTTTTATCATCCATGTCAGTAACGTTGTTAGACCAACTAGGTTTAACAATTTGTATATTCCCCATGCCTTGCTTTTTCTCTTTTCCGTAGTATTACTGGCTTGAAGGCCTACTTCAGCACCAAGGCAGTAAAACAATAAATGCTTATGAAATTCTCTCATCATCAGCTTCAGTGAGCTCCACAGGCTGCTGTGATGACAACTTTAGCTTTCCCATTAGATTTGACACTTAAGCATTTCACTGTTGTTTCAAAGTTTTTCAAAAGCATGAAAAGACATACTTCCTTCCCTTTCCACATCCTGTTCTGGTAAATGCAGTATTAAGTACCTCAGGGTGATAATAAGAAAAACAAGCACAACTCCACAGTGGGGAAAATGTAGCTTTTGGGTATTGCAATTTGTGTCCTTTGTGCCTTTTTGGTTGTTGTTATCCCTGAATAACATGAAAGGCAGAACAAAGAGAGACAAGAGGTTTCTCCCCCTACTCCTTCTGTCCTTCTAGGGAGATCTACCTATATCTCGTGCTGGATCAGAAACACTGCAGCTAAATTAGGTGCACATCCAAATGGACATCTGGGATGCCTACACTATCTGTATCACTTTCAAAAGAATATATACTTTGATGTGCATCCTGTTGAAAGTAAGGCAATGCAGAGAGACGACATCTGCACTCAAGTGAATGTTTAGTGTGGTCACACTTCAATTATAAGAGGAAATACAACACACAGTTTAAATGAATCTGTGATTGGAGGAAGACTGCTCACTCACCTTCCCTCAGGTACAGTCCTTTTAAACAGAGACTGTGAATTTATGGAAACCCATGTAGTATAGTGATACGGATAGGACCACTATCACTGAATTTCCTAATAAGTTGGCAAGGCACACACATTTTTACAATTTACAGCATCCAGATATCTTACAGATCTGCAATATCTTATTTCTCCCATAGCATAGAAGCATTACCTGAACCTTTAAAATTCCTCTTTCCCTTCTTTATTTAGCTGTCTCTGAGATGCTGTTAGTATCCAGGATTTGGACAATAAAATATATCCTCTTTCTAACTGGAGTAACTAAGCAGGCAAAGAAAACTGATACATCTATTCATTCTTCTCTTAAATTTAGCAGGTGTATTTCAAAAGAAATGAATGCTTGACAATGTCATATTGATTTGAACTAATACATGGAAATTATAGGCAATATAAAACATCTGCTCTCTCATTAGAATACTTCAAATATAAGGAGAAATTGCCCTTCTGTTCCCCTCTTTATTCTATGCTTAAATAGATCTCAGTGACCTCCTAGCCGAGCATTTCTTTGATATCCTTTTTTACTATGTCTGTGGAGTTATTGGGGATGGAATAGAGATATGAAGTAATCATGTGAACCTCCAAATATACCATGTAGTGGTACAAACCAGATACATAATTCTCTCCATCTACCAGTTGTAAAAATCAGTGGTCCGAAGTAACTAATTACTAGTTAATTTTAATTATATCCTTTTCCTAATCACTACTGCCCTTTCCACAGCACGCTCCCATGCCGCCATGGGGACAAGAGAAGGATAAGACCACAAAGACACTTCTGTATGATGTCATCACAGTCCCGCTCCTCTCCTGTTCCTAGGCAGCATGATCGCAGGTTAAATCATTGACAAGTTTTCCCTGTCAATGACACGCAATCGTGCCACCATCCTGCACTCACCTGTCCTGTGGAAGGGCAATGGCGGTGCTTCCCGCCCCAGCAGAGCCTGGGAAAATACCCAGCTGTGCTGTGGAAGGAAGTGGCCTGTCCATCGCACTCCCTTCCACAGGGAGCCGGTCCCTGTGGAGGGGACTACTCCTGTCACACTCCCTTCCTTTGCAGAGCCACTGCCAGGATCACCACCAGACACCGCCACAAGAAGGTAAGCTGTGGAAAGAGCCTAGGAGATAACTACACCACAATTTGTTTATAACCCAATGAAAGATATTACACATGAGGCAGGGGCTGTTTGTTTATCTACTTATATCCCATCTTCTTCCTACTCCAGGGTTCAAGGCAGCTTACAAAAGTTCAAACAAATACAAATAGCTGCAGTGTATGCCCGCAGTAAACGGGAGAAGAACATCACACTGGTTCATGTTGCTGCTTCATGCTCCTTTGTGGGTGATGAGGTCAAAATGAAATAAGGAGGAGGAAAGTAGAATTTGTACCAGGGCTGTGGAGCCTTCAGTCCTGACTCTGACTCCAATTCCTCTATTTTAATGCTGTCCAACTCTGACTCCTTCACAAATGGCAAACATATTATAATTAGTAACATAAAATAGTAGCACAAGGTAGCACAGCACATTTCATCACCACTATGTGAATCGTCAGGCTACTTAGACTGATGGAACATAAAAGATATTTATTTGATTAAAATTTCTGGATGGGAAAACTCCACCAATTCCTACGAAAGTAAACATGCAACAAACTAAGTACTTAATATCATATGTTTTTATTTTGAAGCCACAGTAGGAGTCAATACATTTCTACCAACTTCATCTCAAACTCCACAACCCAGATTTATACCACAGGGCAGCACCTTTTAACATTAATTAAAAAAAAAAACTAATGTAGTTACTTTTGAGAAACAGAAAATAAATATGTAAAGTTGAAGGCTTTCATGGCCAGAATGCATAAGTTGTTGTGGGTTTTCTGGGCTTTGAGGCTGTGTTCTATTAGTATTTTCTCCTGACATTTTGCCTGCATCTGTGGCTGGCATCTTCACAGGATCTGGTGGCATGGAAGTGAGACAGAGTATATATACTCGTGTAATCTCCAGGTGGGAGAAAGCAATTTGCATATGTTACAGTTGGCCTGCGTGATGGCCTATTGTTAAATAGGATATCCCCCAGGGTGTACTGTTAGTCAAGGGATATGCAGGTTAAGTACATTAGCAACCCACTGTATTGTTCCCTGTGGAGGGACCTCCAAAGTCTGGGTGGTGTTCACTGGCATATTTTTGAGTCTTGATTTTAGTGTTCTTTAGTACTGGTAGCCAAATTTTGTTTACTTTCCAAGTTTCTAATTTCCTATTGAAATTGTCCATGTAACAATACAACCGGGGGGATATACCATTTAACAACAGGCCATCACACAGGCCAACTGTAACATATGCAAATTGCTTCCTCCCACCCAGGGACTATACAAGTATATATACTCTGTCTCACTTCCATGCCACCAGATCCTCTGAAGATGCCAGCCACAGATACAGGTGAAACATCAGGAGAAAATACTGATAGAACTTGGCCTCAAAGCCTGGAAAACCCACAACAACCTATAGAAAATAAATACTTTTTTAAAAAAAGAAAAAGAAAAAGCTTTTTTGTGTGTGAAAGTGTTATCAATTAAAATAGTAATTAAAAACTGGAGGGTACCCTGGAGCACAAATAATAACATTGCTTTTTAAAAGTAACTTATCCTGCTCTGGTAAAACTACACCCATTTTGCCTTCTGTTTTTCATAGATTTTAGAGAATGTGCTCCATAAATCAGAACTTCTAATGAAGTAAGTTCTGGATTTTTTTTCTCCCTGTCAATGCCCCCTCTACAAGTCTTCCCCACTCCTCCACATTTCTTTTGTGAATGATCTGATCCATGGAAAAGAACCACAGGAAATAAGACCACTGAACTGATTTTCCCCAGCCTGACCCTTGCAAGTACTTGAGGTGCCTGCTCCCTTTCCTATTTTCCTGTCCCCCTCAGGGGGAAGGTTTATAGTACCAGCTGTAAATGATTCCACTGTACTTAAAAGGGACAACCCATCTAGGTTTTCTTGAAACAATTAGAAGTAAAATAAGAGCCTAAGACTGATGTGCTAAGGGTTTTGCAACACTAAAATGGGAAAGAAAGAAAAATAATTGAAGCTCCAACTGATAATAATGCCATAGACTTTGCAGTGCAACTGAAACAGATGGCCCTCATTTTTAAAGCTTTATCTGGAATCTTGATGAAAGGTAATCCATCATAAAATTGAAATGCTGAATGGTCCTTTGTAAAAAGCCTGATATGAGAGTGCTGAGAAATGCAGATAGTTGCATCTATTGACCTGAACTCATATTCTCATTATTTTAAGCTCACTTTTCAATATTTATTTATTTATGCTCTTTAGAATAAAATGACAGACATCTTCTGCTACTTTTTCAAGTAACCCTCCATTTCAGGGCTCTCTCTCTAACGTCCATCTAAAATAATTGGTTTTTAAACAAATAGCTCTACTGCGTAAACCAGAAAATAAGTGAAGTATGGCCCTCCAGGTGTCACTGGAATAGCCAGTAGCTAGGGATGCTGGGAGTTGCAGTCAGACACTAAGGCTTTCTCTGAGTTCTACTGTCACCACAGGCACATTTGGTGAGGACATGGGAACAGCCTTCTCAGTGGCCGCTCCCAGGCTGTGGAATTCCTCCCATGGGAAGAGGGGGTTTGGCCCTTCTCTCCCTTCCTTCTGTCAGGAGACAAAGAAACTTTTTATTCAAGCAGGCCTTTGGATTATCATTCCTGTGGCAGATAGGACTTTTAATGATGTTGTGCTATGTTTTAATTGTGCTTTTTTTTTAACCTTTGCATTTTTAACCCAACTGTTGAGAGTTTTTTTTAACTTCGTACAAATAATTTTTCAGCTGAACTCTATTTCCAATTGCTTACAAGCCACTTTGTATCTTGTACAAGGAGAAAAGTGGTCTGTAAGTTAAATAAATTAAACAAATAAATATAGAGGACAATATTTTGTCTTTACTTAGGCCCTTTTTGCACAGCATTTGTCATGTGAAAGCGCCTCCGGAACGTCACGTGATTGCGAGGAGCGTTCCACATGATGTCCTCGCAATTGCACGATGCTGCTGGGGCCAGCAGGCACCGACTGTGCAATATATCATTTTCAACTTTTGGTCGAAAATGATGTGCAATCACGTGTCACTCCAGGGCCCCACACACATTTACCATCCATACAGAGCCTCCGGAGCCACGGCCCTCGCACTTCCTCCCCCTTGTAGCCTGGGAAAATAGCCAGCTGCGCTGCAGAAGGAAGAGGCAGAGCCCTCACGCTGCCTGTTGGCCAGCAGGCAACTGCTGTGGAGCAGGAGCAATGGGGACACGAGTGCCTCGCGGAAGAGGCTGCTTGCGTGATCCCCACACGACCGCCCCAGATGGAGATAAGCTGCAGAAAGGGCCTCAGTCTATTCATTAATCAGTACATTAATTCTTCATGACCACTCAAATTTCATATATTAAATGAATATGTTCATAAAATTTACAGTCTAAGAAGTGGTATATATTGAAGATACAAGGTCCCATAGAGAAAGATGGAAGAGAGAGAAGAAAGGAAATTATATCAACAATAGCAGAATCCATTATATTTTCTCACCTTAGGTCAACAAATGCAATAGTAATCTACTTCTTCAAACCCTGAGTAATGTCCACTTTTAAAATCAAGACTGTCATTTCATACAATGTTTCTGTTGGCAACCATGCATGCAGAATTTTAGATGGAGAAACAGATGTGGCAAGGTCAAGCCACACCAAGGAAGCGCACAATTGAGGCTATATGGACTATTCATTTATTTGTTCATTTATTTACTTATTTTATATCCTGCTTTTTTCCATTATGGAAGCCAAAACAGCACAGCTCACCCTATACGTTAAAGAATACTGTTAAAACCAATACAAAAATTTAAAAAGCATTAAATGCTATTTTCTTAAATAGAACATTAATTTGAAACAATTCAAAGCATATTAAAATCTACTTATTGCACTATTTCAACCATATTAAAAACTGAAGGCCTGTTTCAATAAGAAAAAACCTGGACTGATGGGGGAGCAGGGAGGGAGCCAACTCAGCAGAAAGTTCCACAGCCTGAGAGCAGCCACTGAGGACACTCTCTCTCAGCTCCTCCCCAGCCATGCCTGTGAAGGAAGTGAGACTGAGAGAAAACCTTCCTTTGGAGATCTTAAAACTCAAGCAGGCTCATATAGGGAGAAATTTAGGGAGATATTTACAGCATTCCAAGTAGCCTGCACCTAAGCTGTATAGGGTTTTATAGATCATAACCAGCACTTTGAATTCTGCCTGGAATTAGACAGGTAGCCAGTGAAGCTGTTTCCAAAAGGAAATTATATGCTCCCTATAATTGGGCCCAGTCAGCAGTCTAACCACACAAAACTGTGGACCTGCTGAAGTTTCTGAAAAGTTTCCATGAAGAGCGTGTTTTAGTAATCCAAAAGGAATGTAACCAAGGCATGTGTTGTTGTGGTCAAATCTGACTAAGGAACAGGCATAGCTGGCACACTAGTTTTAATTGTGTAAATGCACTCCTGGCCACTACTGAAACCTGGACTTCTAGGCTCAGGGCTGAGTCCAAAACTACTCCCAAGCTATGAACCTAAAATTTCAGAAGCAGTGTAACCCCATCCACTACAGACTGAATCCATATTCCCTGATCTACCTTCTTACTAACCAGGAGCACCTCTGTGTTTTCTAGATTAAGCTTCAATTTGTTTGCCTTCATCCAATCCATTACTGACACTAGTTTAGTATTGAAATAGGTTCCTAGGAGGCAGATGGAAAGGAGAGAGAAAATTGTACTGGTGACACAGATCTCAAATCTCTGGACAATCTCTCCCAGTGGTTTCATATAGATGATAAACATCATGGTGCCCCACACCACTCTTGATTCTGTGCAGACGCAATGGTGGCAAAGAAATATGAATTCTTCACTGCCATCATCGTGACAGGGTAGACCTTCCCCTGGGCTCTAGCCTGCGTTCAGTCAGATCTGTTCTGAGTTTTCTGTGATTAGTGCTCTAGTCTCCATCCCACTTGTTTGATCATTGATGACTCCCTAGTAAAGCAAGGAGCTTGTTTAGCTCTACTCCATAGGACAGGATGCTCAGGGGCAATTACGGACCGAATGGGTGCCAGCTTTGGTTCTGCTGTAATGTTTAAAACTAGAGAACCAGTGGTATAGTGGTTTGAGCACTGTAACTCTGGAGACCAGGGTTCAAATCCCCACTCAGCTAGGCAAACCTACTGGGCAACCTTGGGCAAGCCACAATCAAATCCTCAAAGACAAACCGCCTCAGAACAAATCTTGTCATGAAAATTCTGCAATAGGTTGGCCTTGGGGTTGCCGTAAGCCAGAAACAACTTGAAGGCACACAGCAACAACAATTTTAAAATACCAATAATCCAGAAAAGTTTTAAGTTTAGAATGTTGTATATAGCTTACTATGGTAGAACTCATGATCACAATAAATATGGCATGAAAGATCCATAATCAGCCTCAAGGTTGATTTTTTGGATTTTTTGGGGAGGATCCTTGCTTAATAAAAGCAGCAATGCTACTTACCTCTATGGAGTTGGGTATTTGGTTGAAATAACTATGTGCAGGCACAACAAACACGTGTAGTTAAAGATTTCTCACTTTTGCCCATTTTCTCATCTTGACTGGATTCTTTTTTTACCTTTCCTACTGAGAAGTACCAAAAGCAATGAATGATAAGGATTAAACAAAAATGCTGCTTTACTCTGTGTGTGTGTGTGTGTGTGTGTGTGTTACTATTTCAGTAGCTTAAAAAAAGAAAAGAAGAAAGAAAGAAAGAAAGAAAGAAAGAAAGAAAGAAAGAAAGAAAGAAGGTGAGTGACATATCCGCCTTTGCTCAAAACATCTCCAAAATGCCTATGATGTATTGATCAATTGGAACCTTTGTGTGCCTACCAAGAAAAAGAAAGAGAAATAGCATCGAGTACACATCATGAGAAACCTTGAGTTGTCTGGGAGATATTAGAGTATGATGTCAGCTCTGAGAACTATGCCTTCTTTATTTGGTTCCTTGCATTTTTAAAAAAAAAATAACTGATTTGGGCCCCAACAGACCCTTCTTCATGAACTTTAAGGTTCCTTGAGAATAAGCAGGCCTCTAGCCCCCATTAGGTACTTGTATTACTCATTTATCTCACACTGAAGACATTCAGAAATGACAGTGCAAAGCGGATTTTTAAAGGACAAAAGCCATTTATTTGAGACAAACATGTATACAAAGGGCGTCTTGTGGCATTTGGAATGCTAGATTTTAAAACACATATATTAAACCACAAAACCTTGATTGCATTAAACAAACTGAATATGCACAGGCAGTCTATCATGTTCAAGTTTAATAGCAGTCAGAAAGGCATATAAAGTACCATGTTTGATTAAAGATTTTATTCAACAAGAATACATTGAGCTCTACTGTTGACTCTAGTTTGCCTTCAGAAAGAACTGTGAAAAGCTGCGATGTTACAGTTGGTTATTTTCTAGTCATTACTTATTTGTGTGGGAGTAGAAGGAAAGGAATGCTTGGAAAAGTATTATTTATATTTAAATTCTGAAATAAACAGAGCACATGCATTACCTTCTTTATTGGAAAGCACACTTCTTTCCTATATTTTGGCATTATTATGAAATAGCTCCCAATTAGGTTGTTCATTGCTACCAAACTACATGGGTGGGCCTTCCAAGAACACCGGGCATCCTTCTTAACATAATGTGTCCCTATACGAGGCAACAAGGTGCAATTTTCCAGATGGTAAACTGATATCAAAACTATTTTTCCCCAAGATTACATTGCAAGAGCAAAACCTTACCAGCAAACCAATCTATGCTTTCTGCCTTAAAATCTTCTATGCTTTTATTTTCATTTATCAAAGTCAAATATAGACATGTGGCCTACAATTAATTGGTGATGGTGATGTTACTAATCCAATGTCCTGAGCATCATCTAACTGTATTCTCTTCCTGCAAAAAAAGGAGAGCAACCTATCATGATAAACCACTTTGGGAAGAATCTTGTCTTTGATCAGGCCACCCTACCATCCAAGTGTCTTTACTTGGTCAAGACATTCATAGACTTCAGAGCTTAATCTGAAGATATAAACTTCCCCCTCCTAAAATTATACTTGAGCACATCATTATTAAACTAGAATGAGCCTAGATGGAAAGTCAACATTTGTGTCAAGGAACTATGCCTTTTTAAATTCTTAATTTTATATTTCTGAGGACAGAGGATCCTATGATTTGGAACAGTGGTTCTTAACCTGTAGTCCATGGACTTGGGAAGGTATTCACAGAAATATTACGAGCTTTTACAGTTAAAATAGGAGGGAGGGAGGGAGACAGATGAACAAGCTGACAATTATACACTGTGATGCATGTGATATTTCTCGCTGCTGCACATATGGCCAGAAACTGCACCAAACTCTAGTGTGGTCCACATTGTACCATCACATTCTCAGAACATCTACAAGTTTCAGCTATTAAGTTTCAGCTATTTCTTCTCCAGTTGTTGTGTGGATTCCAGCTAACTTCAAAGGTGGTCTCAAACAATATCACAGTTGCTGGCAATCAAAGTCAGCCTTGCTAACTCTGGTTCTAGTACACCACCGGATATAATCAGAAAGTATACCATGATTTGTGGAAATGTTTTCATATTAGTATTTCCAAAAGAGATCCTAAAAGACAAATGAAACGGAATGAAATGGTAGCTCAAGAAGTACAAGGAATTGCTAAATAGTGCACCGGTGTAGTGGAATCCCGGTGATGGAAAACCATATAAGGCATTATAAAGCTTTTAAAAGCCATCATTGCCCTTGGCTGAACTCATATTGGGTCAGACATACAGCAACGACAGGGCAAGGGGACAGAGAAAGTATTTTATACAGTCTTTCATAGTATTCTCTGCCAAGCATTAGCACAGTATTTCACTTGAGTGGCAGAAAAATAATGCCATTTATTGGTACTGATCAGACTCTGTAGAAATTTGATACAGATAATTAGATCCCACAATTAACTACTGCACAGTTCCTACAAATATATTATGTCCTCATACATCAGTCTTCCTCAAGTTTGTGCCTTTCATTTGCATTTTACTACTGGTCCCATTACTCCAAGGCAACTGTATGGAGAGGACTGGAGTTGCAGTCTAACATATCTAGGGAGCGCCAGGAAAGGAAGGATATTGTAAATTATTAATCACAGTACAACTTTAGATTAGTTTCATGATTATTATTATTTTTTTGCCTATTGGAAAATGCTGAAATTAAAAGCATAACTTTGACAAGCCTCTTTTTTATTTAAGTTTTAAATGAAATTCAGAAACTATTTTTTATTTAGACTGACTGATTGAGTGAATGATGGGTTAGTTAATCCCTTCTTATAATAGAGCAGAATTTCAGCCTTCCTAAAAGAGGCGGTTGTGAGGCCTTTGCTGGAAAAGTCACTCCTGAATCCCTCTGTAATGGACAATGGTGCTTAACATAACATTCTTGGGCAAGGTATTGGAGTACGTGGTAGCTCCTAGCTCCAAAGTTCTTGGCTAAAATGGATTAGCTAGATCCATTTCAATCTTTTTTCAGGCCTGGTTATGGAACAGAGACAGCTTTCGTTGTCCTGGCAGATGAGATATGCAGGGAACTGGACAGGATGAATGTGTCCCTGGTGGTTCTGCTGGACCTCTCAGCAACTTTCAGTACCATCAATCATGACATCTTTCTGGGCCAATTTGCTAGGATGGGACCTGGAGCCACAATTTTAGAGTGGCTCCATTCCTTCCTGGAGTGGTGGATCCAGCAGGTAGTGCTGGAGGACTCCTGTTCAGTCCTGGTCATTGATCTGTGAGGTTCCTTGGGGTTCTGCTTTGTCCTCCATGCTATTTAGTGCATGAAACCACTGGGAGAAGCTGTATTGACATGGCGCCATCAATATGCAGAGGACACTGAGATTTACTATTTTTTTCCATTCCTGTCCAAAGAGATTGTCTTGGTTTTAAACTGTTGCTTGTCATCAGTAATGGAATGGATTATGACAAATTAAAACTTAATCCAAACAAGATAGGGGTGCTTCTGGTCAGCCAAAAGGCAGCTCAAGGAATAGAGATTCAGCCTGCGCTAGATGAGGTTACACTCCCTTTGTAGACACAGGTTTGCAGTTGGATTCAGCTTTAAGCCAGAAGCCCCAGGTTTCTGAGATAGCCAAGAATGCTTTTGCACATTTAAAGCTTTTGTGCAAACTGCACTTGTTCCATGAAACACAGGGTTTGGCCATGGTGGTGCATTCCTTACGTACCTCCCGTTTGGACTACTGTATCATGCTCTACATGGAGCTACCTTTGAAGCTCCATGTAGAGCACATTACAGCAGTCCAAATGGGAGGTAAGTAGGGAATATTCAGAAACTTCAGTTGGTTCAAAGAGCTTCAGCCAGAGGGCAAACTGAGGCACTTACCAGGACCATACTATTTTCCTGTTAAAACAGCTCCACTGGTTTCCAGTTTGTCTCTGGGCACAATTCTAAGTGCTAGCTATAACTTATAAGGCCCTATATGGCTCAGGTTCAAGCTATCTGGCACAATGTATCTCCCTGCATATACCTGCTCAGGCCAAGATCATCAGGAGACTCTTTTCTCTCAGCTCTACCAACTTGATAAATACAGTTGGTAGGGACATTAGAGAGGACCTTCTCAGTGGCTGCCTCTAGACTCTGGAACTCCCTTCCCAGGAAGACCAGAACAGCCCCCTCCTTCTTGTCCTTCCGTCAGTGGGCAAAACCCTTTTTATTCCAACAAGCTTTTATTACAGAAAGTTTTTAAAGAATAGGTTGGAAAGGTGGTATTGTTTTAAACCAAACTGTTTTTAATAGCTTTTCAATTGCATTTTATTCTTTTAACTAGAGATTTGAGGAATTTTAGTATTGTTTAACTCTATTTTAACATGCACATTTTGTATGTTTAAACTGTATTGCAATTTTAAAGTGCAAGCTGTCTTTAGTTCCAGCTTGGGGAAGAAGGCAAAATATAAATAAATGACGACAACAGCTGTTAAACACTAGTATTAAATATTACATTTAGATCTAAAATGCACTACAGAAACATCCCTGACACTACTGGGCTTTGGGAGAAATAGTTAACTACAGCATAATCAATTTCAATTTAAGTCAATGCAAGTTGCTGACTTCTGTTTGCTGCACCTTATAAATCAAGCATGATACATTTGCAGTACAGTCAAGCAAAAATGATTATGATATTGAAGGGCTGATTTATGTATGTTATCATTAATTAAGCAGGAGTCAGAACCGATATGGTATCTCTGTTGTTAACTGCCAACTTAATGCCAACCCTATGCAAGAGAGACTTCCAATTCATCTTATCATCAATAGCCCTGCTCAGGTCTTGCAGACTCAGAACTTTAGCTTTCTTGACTGAGTCCATCCATCTATACTGCAGTCTTCCTCTTTTCCTACTGCCTTCCAACTTATTAAGCATTATTGTGTTTCCCAGTGAGTCATGTCTTCTCATGATATGTTCAAAGCATAACAGTCTAATACCCTTTTCACACCTTACCTTTTCGTGGTGCTGGGGTGCAGGGCTCACGCAAGAAGCCTCCAGAGAGAGGCTCTCACGTCCAGGGTCCTTTGGCTCCGCACGAGTTTCCTGCTCGCACGAGAGCCCCGCCTCTTCCTTTCGCAGTGCAGCCTGCGAAGTGCGATCAGCCAGGCTGCTGAGACTCCACACGCAAGGTAAGTGCGCGCGGGGCCCTGGAGCAATGCGCGATTGCACAGCATTTTCGGCTTCAACCCGAAAATGAAAAAATTTGTGTGCAGTCCGTGTCAGGACCTTGAGGATTGCGCAAATGTGAGTGCGTCGTGTGGACCGCTCCTCACATGTACGCGACACTCAAGGGGCCCTTTCGCATCAGAAACGCCATGTGAAAAGGGCCTCTGTTCAGTCACCTTGGCTTCTCAGGAGAGTTCAGCCTTGATTTGCTTTAGGATCCATTTATTTATCTTTTTAGCCATCCAGGGTATCTGTAGAATTCTTCTCCAGCATGACATTTCAAAGGAGTTGATTTTCTTCTTCTCAGTCTTTTTAACTGTCCAGCTTTTATAATTATACATAGAAATTGGAAATATGATGGCATAAACAATCCTAACTTTAGTATTCAATGATATATCTTTACACTTGAAGATCTTGTCTAGTTCCTTCATAGCTGCCCTAGGCTGCTTCTGATTTCTTGATTATGGTATCCATTCTGATTAATTGACTGAGCCAAGTTATAGAAAATCTATTTCAACATCTTCAGCATCTAATTTAAAGTTACGTAAATCATAACTTTTTATTTTCTTAATATTCAACTGTAAACGTGACTTTACACTTTCTCCCTTGACTTTCTTCAACAGTCATTCCAAGTCTTTGTTATTTTCTGTTAGTAGAATAATTACAATCAAGGTTCTAACTCTATTCCTGTCCACTGATACTTTTACTTCTGCTATCCTTAACTGCTTGAAGAGTTTCAATTGTCATCCATTGAGGCTTCTGTTTCTTTTTGGCTGTATCTTTTTGTATTCTTCCCTGATAATGTCCCTGGTGTCAGGCCAGAGTTCTTCTGGTTTAATAGTGCAAATCAATTTTTCACATTATCTTTAAATCCTATGGGATGTTCCTTAGGTTGAATCTTGGCATGATGGTTGATTTAGCATTCTTCTTTAGCATTCTTCTTTACACTGATTTTTGATATTAGCAGTTCATGGCCTGTGCCACAATCTGGTCCTTGTCTTGGGGTTTTTTGTTTGTTCTATTTTTTGCTTTGTTTAGGGTTTTTTGGGAGGTGTCAGAGAGAATGAAGCTTCTCCATCTTCTGCTTCCAATAATGTAGTCTATTTGATTTCTATATTGGCCATCGGGTGATGTCCATATGTACAGTCACCTCTTTGGTTGTTTTAAGAACGTGTCTGTGATGAACAAATTGTTGCCCTCACAAAATTCAGTCAGTCAGTCTCTTTCATTCTGCTCTGTTTCCCACTTGCATTCTAGCCACCTATGATTAACAAGTCTTCTTTTGGTGTGTGATCAATTTACTCCTGGACTCCAGCATAAAATCTTTCTGTTTCTTCTTCTTCTGCTTCTATAGTTGGAGCATAAATTTGGATTATGGTTATACTGATGGGTTTTCACTGAAGTCATATTGATATTATTTGCTCAGACTTTGCATTATATCCTTTGACTGCTTTTGCTGCATCTCTCCTCACTATTAATACCACCTCACTTCTTCTTAGATTTTCATTTCCTGAGTAAAACACTGTGTAATTATCATAATGTGTAAATATACTTTCTGCTAAACTCTAACACCTCTTTATGGACTGAATCCTGATTCCAGAAAACAAAGAAATCTCCTACACAGACTCACTACAAACAGCTTCCCAATCTCTGAGGTGAAATGAATGTCTAGCTCTGTCCTGGATCAGACTATGAACTCAAGTCTCTTGAGAAAATATTCCACTATAGTAAAACGGATGTCTTTCTCGATCAGACAAGTCAAGTTAATAGATGCTGGCAGATGTTTAATCTCATGGCATGAATCACCAAATTGTTTATGAACAATTCATCTTGCCAATGTTGGCATTTTGTCTATTAATTAACTGCAAATAAATGTTTCTACTCACTATCCAGCTTTGTCTACTGATGTTCCCATTGATTTTCGAACAATAGTTTTACTATTACTGAATAACAGATATGATTCTAATCAGTTTTTAAAATTTAATAATATATTTGCTACGAAAAAAGGAAAATATGAATATGTTTGTCTGAATGTATGACTTTCCTAATGAATTTTGCAAACTGTAAAAATAGGTATTCTGATGTAGGCAGCTGAGAGATTTAACCACCACTGCAAATACTTAAAGCATCTTTCAAAGTGCTGCTTTTGCTTAATACTGCTTTAAAAATAGGAAAGTAAAGCTCAAATCCTCTTTAGAAGTAATAGGAAGACAATGTTTGATCCTCCACTTACACTGAGGTTCAGGAGGGCAATAGCTGCCAGCTAAATAACAGCCCTCTCTGGGCCAGCACACACCCAACTCCATAAAATCAGTGGCCATCTGATTGAAGAGCAGATTTGCAATTGTAACCATCTGACTGTCATTCTGCACCCTACAGAAAAGTATCGTGCAACAAGGTTCTGGACACCTCTGTACTCAATGTCAAAAAACAGCTTAATGCTCTAGCATATACTTCCAAAAGGATCCCAGCCTATATATCAAAAAACAATTGAGTATTGCAGGCCTCTTTCAGTTAAACATACAAAATTTCAAATCCTATTGATATCCATGGGAGAGAGTTCCATTCGTGCTTTTTGTTATCTTGAAATAAATGGGAGTTGAACGTTCCAAAGCCTGATCTGAAGACTTTTAGGGAAGGTTCTAAGGTACAGCTAGCTCAGCCACGTTTTTCAATATCCACAACAAGAAAAGGATTCCAAATCTATCCTGGTCTGGCTCCCTGGTCAACCTCCCCAAAGCACTACTCCCTCAGGAGAGATATCAGGCAAGGAATTAATAGGGTTGAACCCATGGATCTCCCCAACAAAGAAGCCATTCACTTCCCTCACCTTCTCCACAATGTCTAAAGTATAAGCTGATAGTGGCCCTTTCTGCAACTCACCTATTTTCGGTGCTGGGGGGCAGTGCTCGTGCAAGCAGCCTCTGGAGAGAGGCTCTCGCTTCCCTGCTTCTTCAGCTCCGCATGAGCTTCCTACTTGCGCGAGAGCCCCACCTCTTCTTTACATAGTGCAGCCTGGGACCTTCCCAGGCTGTACTGGACAGGAAGCGCAACCAGCCCGGCTCCTAAGGCTCCACACGCAAGGTAAGTGCACGCGGGGCCCCGGAGCAATGCGTAACCGCACAGCATTTTCGGTTTCAAGTCAAAAATGAAAAAATGTGTGAGCGGTCCCTGCCAGGCCCTGGAGCATTGCGCAAATGTGACTGTGTCGTGTGGCCCACTCCTCACATGTGCGCAATGCTCAAGGGGCCCTTTCGCATCAAAAATGCCATGTGAAAAGGGCCAGGGTTTCACTTTCTCTTCATTTTCCTCACATGGGGAACGCAATGGAAGAGCAGAGCCAGTTGCACTCACCTAGAACTTGAAGAATCAGTGCAATCATCAGCCAGCTCACAAACCAACTAATGAATTCACCTGATTTTGTTTCCAACTGTTCAAGAAAAGTGACTGTGCGTGTGTGTGTGAGCGAAATAGAGCCCCACACTGGTTCTAGGAAGAGATAAGTCTCCTCCAACCTTAGCAGATGCTCAGGCCTCCTGAGTAAGATCACACTGGTTCTTTAGAATAAAAATTTGTGTAAACAGATAGGTAGGGCGCTAGTGTGGTGTAGTGGCTCGGATGTTGAACAAAGATGGAGGAAGAGCATCATTCAAATTCCCACTCAGCCACAGAAAGTCACTGGGTGATCTTGGGCAAGTCACACTCTCTCAACCTTAGAAGGAGGCAACAGCAAACCTCTTCTGAAGAAATCCTGCCAAGAAAATATTGGGAGAGGGTCACTGTAAATCAGAGTCAACCTGAATGCACACAGGACCAACAACCGCCAACAAATAGGAACAGCCAAACATAAACATTTTTGTCAGCATTCCTTAGGGAATGCTGATTTGCTAGAGAGATTATGCCGTATGATGCACAGGGTGGAATAGTTCACCCCTTCCATCTTGTGTGTCTCCTTGAGCAGGTTCAAATACTTCCAGAACCAGAATAAAAGCAGAGGGAGATACAGAAAGTTTGAGACAGAGAAGAATCTTTTGGTCCTCACTTTAGAAAGGGACTAAGGTTTATAATGACCTAATGAAACTGTGATTGCCCTAGAGATGTGCCCTGTCTGGTAATCTTAATCAACCACATGCTATATGCGAATATTGATTCCCTATCAATTGAAGAAATCACCTACTAAATCCATCATTTACCAATAATTTTTTCTTTTACACCAGGAATTTGATACCATGGGAATCCCTTGGAGAGATCTGAAGTGACTCCAGTCCCACAACAAACTAACACTAAAATTATTAGACACTCTAACCATTCATTGGAACCTAAGATTTTGTAGACCCAATTTATTTCACCAGATGCAAGTCTAGAGAAGTTTAGCTACAAACTTCTTTGTCTTAGTTAGTCTCAAAGATACTGTGGGATTCGTCTTTATTTATGTTGATACAGATTAACATGATGTTTTTGAATACCATTCATTACAAGAAAAAGAGCCAAGATCTGATGTTATATTCCCCTAAAAACCCCACTCCTCACCATCAATGCATCCTACAATCAACTAATCCTTCTTACTTTTGTTTAGAGCAGGCTATGTTCCTTATTCAATTAGAAACAGTCACTAACAAAGTCTTGTGCACCCATTCACAGTCTTTCTGTACAAATTTGTCATGGACTTTTCTTCCCACAGTATCTATTTGGAAGCTGCTTAGTTTCTATTTGAATGAGACAACAATCTTGGTTATAGTAGCCATGAGCAGTGATTTCAGATGTTTTTTGTTTTTGTTTTTTTGCTACTTAAAAAATATAGTCAATTCAAATTATAATTATGATTAAATACATTTTAACATCTTGTATAGTTCAATGAAAAATAACTACAGCAAAAAAAAATACCTTATATTACTCTCTACGCCAATTTAACCCTCTGTTTAGAGTACAAAACTAATAATGGCAACAATATTTCATTAGTATATCAAAAGAGGCAGAAACAGAAAAATTAATTTAAGTAAAGAAGAAAATTGTCAATCATAGTAATCATATAATCTGTGATAAAGAGACACTTGAGCCTTGTGATTTAAAATTACGAAAAATGCCATTTTTCAAAGTGAGATTACTTGTCTAATTACTATGAATTCTGGCATAGAGAATATCTGCAGCGAAACCAGAGAAATACATATGAATAGCTAGTCTAGGAAAATGTCAAGTCTGCCTTTCAAGCCTTACTTTTTCTTCAGTTTTTGTAAATACATAATAGACTTTCTTAACGGAAAACTCTTTTCCACTTTTCAGGTTTGAGGGAGTGGATCAGTGATATAACTCGTCTTCCGTGATCAGTGACATGTGGCACTGGAGACAGATGAGATAGTAAGAGAGGATTTGAAACTGGGAGGAAAGGTGTTTATTGAAAAATAGTGTGCTAAACCAGGCTTACTCAACATAACACAGATAGAGGACAAGAAACTGATAATGGTAATCTCACTCCCATCCACAGAGAAGAAGCAAGATCTTGAGCTTTATTCAAGTAGAATGGAATCTGGCCCACAAAAGGAGCCAAGTCAGACACCTCTCATTCTCCAGTGCCTGTGATTATTTCAAGGAATGTAACAAAGTGCAAGGCTTTGAGTCTCATCCTTTAAAGATTTCCATTCCTCAACCACAAGGAGAGAGAGTAAATCAGGGAAAGACAGTCAGGACCAGGAAAGATACAATGCATTGCCTTCAGGAGGTATGTGGGAACAAATTCATTGCACCTCTTGATCTACCCATGGTTCTGTAAGCCTTATGTCTAACCTCTTTCTTTGTCCAGAACACTGAATCTCCCATCAACTGACTTCTTCTCTCCCTCTCTGTGGATGTCATACTTGACTGTCTTCCTCATTGACTAGACTCTTGTTATCATCCGTTGACCAGATCATCTTCTCCACCACCTCCAGATCTATCCACAACTGCATAGGCAGGTTTTTCTGTACAGGTGATTTCACTGCCACCTCCCATCTCATAGAGAATTGGAAGAGAAAGAGATAAGGGGGTTAAAGAGTTTGTAGAGAAAAAAAGCAGTAGTAAACCAAGTTTTGGTGTGAGGGAAGGTAGGGGAGCTCTTGCAAAAGTGTAGAAAGCCAACAGCTAGTCTTTTGGCTTAATCCTCTTGCTAGTTGCCATGAAAGCAGATCCATTGATTCAAATGCTGAATAAGTCAATACTTACGTAAATCCCTTGCTTTAATGAGTCTACTCTACTTGGAACTAGGAATGAATTTTAGTATATACAAATATGTGAGTGGGAGAAAAGGAGAAATGCAGTTTTCCTGCATTTTAGGAAGAAAAGAGTACCAATTTGAAGTTCTGGAAAGGAGGAATCTATAGATGTTTAAACTATTTTGGCAATAATTATACCTATTTACATAACTGTACTTAACTATGCAACAATGGCAGGCCCACTTTGCAAAAAGACATCATATCCTGCCCTGATCTCTATAGCTTCTATCTCAGTGAGATAGTAAATGCATGCCAAGGGTATGTCCCTTCAGGCTAAAGAAGAGTCTTCAGGCATCAAAATGCCTTGAATGTTCTTCCTCAAATACGTGTATTACATGATTTTTCTTGGACAGTATTTTCAGATGTATTGATTAGCAGATTCAGAAAACAAGCCTGACCCAATGAAAGCACATGAAAAGTGGATATTGGCATTATCCAGAAATCATCAGGATAAGACTAAGTCCTCTGCTTCCTACTACCTCCCAGAACAAATTAAAATGGAGAATTTTTCACAAGTACCAGTAAGAAGTCTGAACCTCTAAAACTTTCTTTTTCAGCATTAAATTCTTCATGAAGTTTGACAAACTTTTCCCACCTTCAGTGAGCCTACAGAGGAAGAGGGCTAAGATTGAAAGACCAAGAGAAAGAAAATAAGCAAGCAAATGAGTAAGAGCATGGAACATTTCTACTGCTCATATAACATGCAGTTTAAGGTAGAAAGCTCAACTTGGGCCCTTTCCGCAGCTTACCTTCTCATGCTGCTGGAGTGTGCGCCTTGCGTGAAAAGCCTGGGCAGGCAGGCTCTTGCAAGCCTCCTGCTTCCCTGCTGCTTGGGCTCCACAGCTCCTTCTTGCTCACACAAGAGCCGTGCCCGCGCCCCGCCCCTTCCTTCCGCAGTGCAGCCTGGGAGTTGTAGGCTGCACTGAGGAGACGACGCGTGACAGGCCCAGCTCCAGAGGCTCCGCACTGCAGGTGAGTGCGGCCCAGGTCCGTGAGCCTTGCGCAAACACAGCTTATTTCCGGTTAAAAGCCGAAAATAAGAAAATGCGTATTTGCTGTGCTTGCGGGCCCTGAGCATGGCGGAAATGGGAGTGCGTCATGCAGACCACTCCTGACATTTACACAATGCTCAAGGGGCCCTTTCGCTTGTACACTGCCATGCAAAAAGGGCCCTGGACTTTTCTTGGCTGGTTGACCCAAGGCAGTCTGCTTCCAGAAGCAAATAGCACCTCTGCCTTCCCAACTCAAGCTATGTAGTGTTCAAAGTTGGAAAGTTGTTTTGGCACCTGAGACAGAAAATCCCACACATGTCTCCCAGGAGTAAAATTCAACCACAATAAAATTAAAAATCTATCTCTTTTATGACAAACAAAATCAAGTGGCTGAGACAGCCACTTCATTTTCGTAATGATAAAAATGTCCCCATACCTAGCTTTATTGGGCATTAGTGAGCCTTAGTTCTTCTCCATCCTATATTCCTATAAGTATTCTTACTCTATAAAGCAGGCACAATATGTTATACTACACCATGTATACAATCACATTAATAATAGTAATAAATCTAAAAAGACAGATTCCTATCCCACTGTTTGGTAATCAAAAGATATAGGCGAAGGGAAGAGACAAAGACAGGATGGATTAAACACAAACAGCTGCAAGTGTACATCCCTGCAGGACTAAGTGGTAAATTCAGAGGCTTCACAAAGAAGGTAGATTTTGGAGGAAAAGACAATGTACAAAATGGCCGTTCTTGGAGGAAGATGCATTGTGTGTATATCCTTTATAAAACAAATACCATTTAGCTAAATGAAATTATTTTATTTTAAAAATCAGTACAGGTTGAGTCTCCCTTATCTAGAAATCCAAAAACCTCCAAAAGCCAAAACTTTTTGCTGTCAGCTGCCGCTTCCATCTTCAAGGTAGCAGTTGCAGCGCTCCTGTTCATTCGTCTCTCAGATCTAAGGCATGCAGCAGTCGCTGTCTCAAAGGCGGAAGCAGGTAGCTGGCAGCAAAAGGAAAGAAACTGAGGATCTGAGAGATGAACAACCAGGAGTGCTGCAGCCACTATCTCAAAGATAGAAGTGGGCAGCTGATGGCAAAGAGAGGGACTGAGGATTTATGAAATGGCTGGAAGCATGGACTCACACCACACTCTACACTTGCATTCCTGCCATTTCACAGATCCTCATTCACTCTCCAGCCTTGTATCTCAAACACAACACAAGTAGCAAATGAATGAGACACAAGGTTATTTCAGATAGGTACTGTATTCCAAAATCTGAAAAAAAAAATCCAAAATACAGAATACTTTTGGTTCCAAGCATTTCAGATAAGTGAGGCTCAGCTCATATTCTAAATAATGTTTAATTGTTCATGATAATGAATCCAGGATACAGATATCAACTGAAGCAAAAAAATCAGCAAACATTTATATAAAGAGCAACATATTGCCAAGTATACACTTATGGTGCTATTCATTATATAGTTTAAACCGTGCAGTCACATTGATGCCTTGGTCTAAGTCTGACATGTGCACACTTTGAGGAACAGCAACAGAACATAAGTGTTCATAAAGAGCCAAAGAAGCAGCTGGCACTAATGCTATGTGAAAAGAATGTTCCAAAAAAAGTTCAAGCTTGTTCAGTGATATCCATCATGCATCTCCTTCTAAGATTTCAAAGTCATGAAGGAAAGTGCTAATTACTACTCTAAGTAAGAAAGAGGAAGTCCTCTATGGGAGGAATTAGAGACTTGGGTTTCCCGGCTGTGACTCAACTATCACAGTTTATAATTTTTCAGGTTTGTTTTACGTGTCAACAAACTTCCATCAGTCTACATACCAGAAATCAAGGGTTTTTTAATCAACAAGAGCTCATTAGTGTTATAGTAGCATTACAAATGAGCCTTAAACTATTAAGTGTAATTTCAAATGTTAATCCCAGCTAGAATAGATCTATTCAATCAACAGCTGAATGGTAAATTTCACTTATGTAAATCTAATTGTTGCAGTGGATTTACTCTAGCTGGGGCTGCAACAGAAATTAGGCCTGACTGTTTTAAGATTTTTAAAATCCCATAGTACAGGAATTCATAGCCTAAATTCAATGGCTAATCTCAATGAGAGCAGATCCACTGAATCAATGGGATTTACAGACATGCCAATTCAGCATTAAGAAAATGATTAGAGAATTTTTTGTTAGTATTAACTCACGTGCCAGTCTTTCAGATTATTTAGTGAAATTAAAGTTATTTGGTATGCATTACACAAGAGTTTTATGGTTAGTTTGCATAAATATGAAAGGGTTTGGTTTTATGCATACAAATGCTCAAAAATATATCATTTTGAATTTAAGGATACAGGAACAAAAGAAGAGATCTGCTGAATTACTTTTAAAGATGTATCTAGGTGAGCATCCTATTGCTCTGAGATTGGTCAAGTGCTTCTGGGAAGAATACCAGCAGGACATGAAGGCAACCACTTTCTCCTGTTGTTTTCACTCTCCCTCTGTTATTGCTTATAACAGAGATGGTAGACCTTCAGATGTCCAGATGTTGATGAACCAAGGACACACTCATCACACCTCAACACTAGCCTGGCTGGCTAGGTCTGATGGAGCTGATGGTTGCTTACAGATTTCCCAGACACAACAGATACACAGGTTGTCAACTACCATCCTGCTGCCTGGTAGCCACCATACCCCTCTGTAGCTTCAAATGGAAGGAAGAGAATTAGCATACACTTTTGCTCTTTGTTACATCTCCATTCATGAAAGGTTTTCAGGTAGCCTTTTCTCTGGCAGCACGACCTTCCTTCCTTTGCTTGTCATCAGCAACTCCTGAACTGCCATTCTTCTGGACCAAGGTATGCCTGTTTCGATTCTCCAACACTTCCAGGAAGCAAGCTTTTTGCAGCTTGGCAAAGGAGTCATATTCCCACAGATATTGCACCCTTCAGACAACACTAGTCCATAGATTCCACTGTGCAAATATCGGTAGGAAAGAAAACGAGACATTTAAATCCATTTTGCATCCAGCACAATTGCCTTGTTTGTGTAATTGCTTTTTTAAACTCTGTCTAGAGGAAAGGATATGAAGATCGTTACAAGTTGTGAGTAGGTATTTTTATTGAAGAGAAAAATAAGGTACCATTGTTTCAAGTTCCTACAAGAAGACTATTAGATAAATAAGGTAGGCTAAACCATTGCCATATGACTCAAACTACTGTCTTAGAAAGAGAACCTGATTCTAATATAAACTTGAATCCAGTATGATCAGATCAATCATATATAGCCAACACAATTTACAATGTGTTGTGTTTTATTCACAATGCTTAGAATTGTCCTGGGAGCCCAGTAACAAAACATTTGTCTCTTGTGTTGGTAACTAGATAGCTTCACATATACATTTTTTTAGCGTGATGTATTTAGAATAATAAGTCTGGTTTGCTGAATGTGGTTATTCAGATGAAGTTCATTATGGTAAAAGAACTGGGAGGAAGGCACAAATTCCCACAGATTATCATTCATGAATTAAAGATGAGCAGTATATATTCATCAATAAAATACTCTGGAATATACGTTCTTTTTACATTTACCAAGTGATGCCTGACCCCCACTGCATGCACAGCCTAACACAGTTGACTGTAGTCTTATCTTAACTAACATTGGAGAATTACCTTCTGCTCACCAAACACTCCCCTGGTGCTTAATGAACAATATACTACTCCTATGCAGCTGTTTTACTTCATACTATTAATGTCTATTGTTTCCCAGTGTTCCCCTGTTTGTCTGCTGTGTCCACCTGTTTTCTCTTGCAGATCATCTGCAAATGTTTTGGGTCATGTCCCATCTCTTTCATTCAGTGATGCTGGAGAATACTATAAGACAATGGAGCTTTGGTCTGTGACTATTGCCCCAAGGCACTACAATTAAATGAACAGCAATGCTCTGCTTCATTCCTCTTCGCTAGTTGTTAATTAATACGTCAGTTACTATTAAAGACAATCCCCTCACCCCCCGTTTAGAGGTCCACCAATTTCCACCATTCATACCCCCATCATTTCATTCTATTTTTTAATAAAATAGTTCAACACTGCACCATTCACCACAGATTTGTTCTTTGTGTGCTTTCTTTTACAATAAATTCAGATTTAAAGTCAACAAGGAAGACAAATGATTATGAGAAATCTTGTAAGATCTTGTAAACAAAGTAAGTAGTTCCCTTTTGTTTTTCGCAGTGTTTATAGGGTACCTTTCATAAGGCCATTTCTGTGTCATAAAAACAACAGGTATTTATAGTAACTTTGAGGCCTCAATCTTATTGGTAGTTCCAACTAGAGCAGACCCATTGACTCAACTGATAAGTGATCAATAGACACGTATATAAATCCCAGTGATTAAATGGGTCTACTTACTAATCAGATTAATGCTTTAGTGTACTGTTCAAAATCCATGAATGGAGTGGATAAGAAGGCACACCACTATTAAAGACAAGAGGAGATGCCACCACTTCAATGGCAGTGAAGCTGCAGGCCAGTGGTATGTTATCTCAATGTTATCATTGGGAATGGTTCGCTACAAATTATCCCAAAAGGCAAAGCACAATGTCATGAACACAACATTGTTCTCATTGCACCACTTTGTGCAACCAGTAATGTTGCCAAGTTTCTGCACTGCAATTCTGTCTCTCTTTGAACCTGCCACAAAGCTAGGGTTTTTTTGTTTGTTTGTTTACAAAAAGAGAGAGAGAGAGAAAGAGTTTCTGAAACTTTGGACCTTTCCACACGAGGTGAGTGAATCGCTCCGTGCCATCACTTACTGGCTCTTCTTGGGTCCGAAGTAACACAGACTGTCCCTTGAGCCCTTCCACAGGGCTCCTCCAATAGTGTAGGGCGAACCAGAGCAGTGTGAGGTCTGTAGATCTGCACTGCTCCAGCTCAAAATGGTGGCTTCCGGTGTCTTCATGGGAGTGGACCAACCTCTGACACTGGCCACACCCACAGCCCGCCCTCTGCTGATCGCAGGCTTGCATTGGTGTGAGCCTGCACATCTGCACAGGTAAGTAAGAACGTAATGGCGCATTCCAGAAAATGTAAAGACCAGATTTTTCCAGTCTTTACTTAGCGTGCTGGAGGACACTTGGGGGCAGGTCGGTTTGGACTAAGGTGCAGAACTAAAATAAATAGTCCGCACCTAGTCTGATCCAAGGTGCGGACGACCTCCGTGCCAAGATGCCTTGGCCTGCTTTAACCACCTTGTGCGGAAAGGGCCTTAGTCTCCCATACCATTGAAAATTAACAGATTTGAGACTGATCCCAAAGACTGGTATAATGATCAGGGGCTATTTTGCAGCTTACATCATTCTTATTATTTTTCTGATTATTTTTAAAAGCAACTAGCAATCAACTACACTGGTTTCTTTTAAATAAAAAGAAAGTACAGCGTTACTTTTTTGAAAAATTGTAGTAGCAATGAAGTTTCACAGAAACTTCAAAGATAAAGCAGTTTGTATTCACAAGTAACCTGGCATCACAGTTATCATGAAGTCTGAGGAAATATCTAATGTTCCACCTGCTTGGGCTTCTTGGGATCAATATCCGTTTTTGCAGCCTAATATAGACAAAACATTTGAATCAGTTTGATCCACCACAAGTGAACTTGACTCCTGATCATCTTCGCTAATAAAATATAGCTGAGGTGGACTGATTCAGTGGGTCCAAGATGTGGTAAACTACCCCTCTTGCCAGGGAAGGGACCTACTGCTTTGATGAAGGTGGGGCCATGCCTTCTCCTGAAGGGGACCTCTCTCCACCTAGAGACATGTGAAAACTACTGCCCCATTGCATGTTCCCCCTCTTTTCCTTTTTTTTTTTTAAAGAAAGATGCTTGGGAGTGTGGTAGCTGGACATTTTTAGAAATCTTTGAAAGGAATAGATTATGTGGATCCAATTCGGTCTGGTTTCTAGCCAGGACATAGCAGTGAAATTGCCTTAGACTCGCTGATGGACAATTTACCCTGGGTGACCTTGTTGATCTTCCTGGGTCTCTTAGTGACTTTTGATCATTTTATCTTACCAGATTTATTGGTTAAGAATAGGAGGCATTGTGTCACAGTGGTTCTGCTCCTTCTTTGGGGCCCACTCCAAAGAGCAGCAGTAGGGGATTCAGCCTTATGGCCACAGAATTATGGGATGCATCAGCATTCCATCTTGTCCCCCATGCTCTTCAATGTCTGTCTGAAACCAATGCAGAGTTCTTAAGGGATCTGTGGGTGGGAAGCCATCAATATGCTGATGACACCCACCTCTACTTCTTTGTCATCCGAATTGGTTGAGACTGTGTAGGTGTTGGATCAGTGTCTGGCTGCTGTAACAGATTGAAATGAGAGTCAATAAACTGAAGCTGAATCCTGCTAATACAGAAGTTCTGTGGATTGGCAACTGTCAAACCAAGAAACTGGATAAGCAACTTACCCTGGATGGGACTGTACTCCCTGTGAAGGATCAGCTGCATAGTTTCGGAGTACTACTTGACCCACCTTTGTTATTGGGGGACAAGTGGATTCCATGGCACAGAGTGTTTGCTGCCAGTTGATGGGTGTGCCAGCTATGGCCTTTCACTGACAGGAATAATTTATCCACAGTAATTCCTGCTATACTAATTAGACTACCACAATGCAATCTACATGGGGCATTCTACATGGGGCTGCCCTTGAAGATTACTTGAAAACTACAGCTAGTGTAAAATGGAGCAGCATGAGTGCCGACCAGAAAACTAGTCTTAAAAGAGCTACTCTGGTTGCCAATTCATGTCTGGTTTGAATTCAAGGTGCTGGTGATGACATATAGCCCTAAATGGCTTGAGATCTCAATACCTGAAAGAAGGAGTATCTCTCTCTATAGATACCTGCCCAACAACTGAGGTCTGCATGAGGAGCCCTACTCAGTGTCCCACCAGTTGAGGCAATATGAAGTGAGAGGGCATGGGATAGGGCTTTCTTGGTGGTAGTGCCCCAGTTGTGGAACATCCTCCCTTTGAAGTTCTGACTAGCACCAACATTGGTCTCTTTCTGGCACCAAACCAAAATACAGCTTCTTAATTAAAGCATTTAGTGACTAATTTACTTAAAAGTATGGTTTAAAATTGGTTTTAAATATATAGTTTTAAACTGTTGAAGCTTTTAATGGGGTTCTAACTGCTGCCTAATATGACTTTATCTTTTTTAAATGATTTATGGTTTTAGTCTCATACATAGTATTTTAAGTTGCTTATCTTGCACATCATCCTGAGATCCAAGGATAAAAGGTTGAACAGAAGTGTTTGAATAGTAAATTAGTAAACAGTAACTTTAAAAAAAAACTTTCCAAACTCTGTTTTGACTCCAGACCCCTTGCTGTATCAGAATTATGACCTTCAAGAGCTGACAACCTTAATGGTAATGCAAATTGGAGAAAGCACAAAACATTAAAATATTCATTCTTAAATTGATAGATATTACTGTGGCACGCAACTAAAATAAAAGATTAAGTTTCCAGGGCTTGGCCATCACATTTTAGCTTTAATAACATCACTAGTGAAGAAGTCTCCTGAAGGAGGCTTTACTCATCAGTACACTTTTAACAGTTAAACTTCTACATTCAGGAAGGAAATACTGGAGAGCAATAAATAAGGACAAGCTGAAAACTAGACAGTTTATCTACTGTTCAGATGAGGTGACATTGGGGGAAAGAGCCAAGTGTTTTCAATAATCTACTGTGCTTTATATTCTCAATTCAAAACACCACTAGTATTAAAACATTTCATATTTTGTATCCACCAGCAAGTCCAAAATTCAAAACTCTGAAACCTTATTCTGTATTTGAATAATACAGTTTAAAATATACATGGGAACCGTATTCTACAAAAACTCAGACTAAAATAAAGCAGTCTTAAAGGCGCTGCTGGACTTCTTCCTCTCCACTTTCTTTTTATATTGCAATGCGGTAGAATTATTCTGCTAAAAGCACTGTATAGTACTACCACACTGTTTTCACCTCACTCTCTTCTAAACCTCAGGCCCATGTGGTTTTAATTAGAGCATAATTCTTATTTACAGCACAGGAAATGTTTAAAACTTGTTGATACAATTAAATCAGTGAAGCTCTTAACAACCCTGATTTCACCTCTGTTCCTCTACCCTGGAAATGTCATTCATTTTTCATGTATGCAAATTCATTTTAATTGCCATTCTTTTAATATCAGGTGTACATCTTTGTGTATACCTAGTTGCCTTGCATTTCTTTCAGATCAGGAGACAGAAACCAAAACACAAAGATACTTTCTGGTCTAGAATGTGCATAGAGGTTCAGGATTTTTCCCTCTTCCTCTTCCTTCTCATATACACCACATTCTATGACTGTGACATCATCATAACTTCTAAGTAGAATACCACTCTTTTTTGCACATGGTTGTCATGTTTTTCCCCAGGCTGCTCCTCCAATATACAAACAGCTGAGGAAGTTCCCTGTGTTTCCTCAGCTTTGCACCATGTGTGCTGTCTGTATGCATTTGGAGTATAATCATGCAAACAGCCCTTCAACCATTCTCCTTTGCAGTTCAAACATTTAACCTCATTTCAGCCAGTGCTACACACAAGAAATAACAGACAGCCACTTCATAAATCATAAACATGCACACTTCTATTTTGCATTCAGATTTATAATGGTAGTTTTATAGCTTTGGGCCACTAGCCAACAGGAAGGCTTAATAAGGCTCCACAAAGTAGACTAGGTGTACGATACAATCCCTGCAGAGGGAAAGATCTGGTGTTTAAACAATTTCCCTCTAGAATAAGCTTCCTCTTTACCTCCCATCTCTTACATTTTCCAAAAAGAATGATGTCAGTATTGTATTACTCTGGATATGTATTAGAGGATGCTTTAAATTTTGCTGCATGTCAGTGCTTTAGTGCAAGTAGCAAATCGGCCTCCTGTTTATTGTAAAGGCTGCTTTTGCTTTCTCTGCACTGAAATGGTGTAAATCTATTGAGCAGAAGAACACAAAAATCAGTCACTTTCAATAATCAAAATGATATTTAGGCTACTATGTAAAATAGTATAATTTCATTAGAGTGCAGCCTATCTCACCATAGCACATAGGCCAATAGCTAAGTTACCACAGCAGTGAAGGGCTAAAAGCAGACATTTCCTATCTCAGTTCAACCACATTCTCAGCCTCAGCTTCCTAACACATAATGCAGGAATGATATTAATAATCATCACACAGGGATGTCTCAGAGATTGCTAAAACCTCATTATCATTCATGAAAAGGATGACAAATGGACTAGAACATCACATTCTTTTCTGGTAGTAACATCACAAAAGATCCAGTAGAACAGCAGTTTGTTTTCATTTTGTTAATCTATTTTCTAAGTGTTGTCTTTTGCAAATACAATAAAACAAAAGAAATAAAAGAAGGGAAAGGACAATATGAAAAGAAACAGAGCCAGTTTATAATGAAATTAAACAGAATTTAATATCCTGAAATTAACCATATTAATATTAAGCAGTCCTTGCAACTAATCAATATAAAGCAACCTATGTGACCAAATGGAAAGAATTACTAGAGGATACACATTCCAGTGCAGACAGAATAAGGAGATCTACAGACTCTTGAGTGATAAATGGTGAGTGTTTCTTTTTCCAACCTTGAAGTATAACTCTCTCTGGAACTTAAAAGGCTCAGAGAGTCCATTTACACTATTACTCCATTAGACTCCACAACACAGGAATATCATTTTGCAGTGTGTGAACATCTGTGAATATCAAAGATTTTTCTAAAACAAAATTAATACAAACCATAACTTCCAGCCAGAAACCTATCACACAGCATGACCACATCTCACAGCCCAACGCAAAGAGAAATTATAAATATAATATTGACAAGATCTGGCTGAATTAGCCAGTTTCTTCCTTAAAAGGTGTCATGATGTCTATTATGCCTTGAGCACACACTATTCTCTAACCTAAATCATCTTCAATCTTAAATCTAGAGAAATAACACATATAGAGAGGCTAAGGCAGCTTTTCATTAATGATGCTGTATAAGATATTCTAACTGCATGTTGTCATCAACTCCAAACCACTGAACATCATACTGACTACATTCCAAGAAAAATCCACAAACAGTTACTTTAGTTTTTAATTTCTCTAACAGTACAGAAGATGCTGAAGCTGTCAAAGACAACGTTCCATAAACAGACAGCAGAAGATACCATCGTTGTACATAACTGCTGTTTAGTCTTACAGATAGATAATATTTAAGGTGCAGTACTGAAAATGGTGGAAATTCTCTACTGAAACTACTAACCGGAATAGCATATGACTGTCACATTCATTCCACTACTTCCATTGGCACAACTAATAACTAGTGGCAAACACAACGGAAATTAAAATCAAGAACATTGCTAGGCACTTAAAATATTCCCAATTAATGTTTACCTCACTCCAAACTTAGTTACTCTGCAGTTACAATTAATTTGCAGTTACAAGAGACACAGACATCTACAAAATGGCAATTGCTGGAATGAAATCAAATTTCAAGAAGTTAACAAAGTGTAAATTCAAAAGAAGACCAGGAGTGAATCTCAGGAGTCACTCCCATTAAATTCACAATCCCCACCCAGATCCTACCCTCAAATTTAAGCAATTCTCCCTCAGTTTCTTAAACTGACTACACCATTTGAGAATCATTACCATTATCCCTAAATTAAATTTAAAATAAAGTGGTGCACAATTCCACTGGAGAAGTTCAAAATACAGCACGGATGTTTAAAGGATGAAGGAGCATAGGAAGTAGAATATAGGTTCTAAATGAGAAGAAGAATACAAGGTCAAGCTAGAAGGCAAGGAGGAAGAAGCAATGGTAGCTAGTGGCTTCCATGTCAGTAAGGCAAGGAGTACCTTTAAGGAGCTATCCAAAGTGCTGAACCTATGTGAGGAATAAGGTACAGCACCTTGAAACTCTCCTTTAAAGTCTGGACTAAAACCTTCAGCGGACTCAATGCCCCAATGACATAGCCATTGATGATAGGAAGAGAGGAGCAGGTTTGCTGGAGGAGATGAGAGAGGAAGCAAAGATGGAGTAAGGATTAAGCAGCATGCAGGAAACAAGAAACAGGAGTCATGTTTCAAAAGATTCAGTCCTCTTATGATGTGTCCAGTGGCAAGATGACTGCAGCAAAAGCCAAGGTTGACAGGATATAAGGCTGCCCAGTTGGTTTCTTGAGCATCTTGTCAGCCAAAAGGGCAGCTTTTTCATTCTGAAGGAGATAGAGTTCCTTGCTTTCCCACCCAGTCATTACAATGTCATCATGCTGCCTCTTCCACTATCTCCTACTTTTATGTGGCAGCAAACCAGATTTTGGCCAGGGAGAGCCCGGAAAGAGAGAGGTGAAGAAGTAGCAAAGGAAAGGAACTCTTGCCCTTTCACTGCTCTTGGGTTGTCCCTGCACATAACCTAGCACTTACATATAAAAATGCAATCACACAAACAGATTATCATAGGAAGTTCCACACACTAATTATCAGCCCTCTATGCATTACAATACAGAGCAGGGATAGACAAAGATAAATGGAATACATCCATCACACAAACACACACACCTCAGAGATAAGACACACTTTGGCCAGCTAGGGAAAGGCCTCCAGACTAATTTAACCAACTTAATTAAGACCACACACACTTCCATGTGGCTCCCTAGGACATCAGACAGAGATTTCTTCCAGAATTTGAAACAGTTATATACTGACTGAAGGATTCTGAGTGCTGTGGTCCAAAAAAAGTCAACTTTTCAAGTTCTGGTCTCTCACATCAACTTCTATCTCACTCTTCTAAGCCTGGTTATGTCATGGCTTAGATCTGGGAACTCCCATATGGAAACCATGTGCTTTGTCACTGACCTGCAGTTCCTACAGGTGGAATTCCTTCCAGCTAGGGATTATAAATCCTGTCTTGATTTGCCCTTGTATGGTAAATTGGGAAGCTTCAATGATTTTGTGCTTAATACAGTCTGCCCTTGTTAGTGTTTTTGAATGATAGGCCACCAACAGATACCAGATGCTGTAGGCTATATTTCAGAGAAGGAACTGGCAAAACTACCTCTGAGTATTTCTTGCCTAAGAAAACTCTATGGGATTCACGGGGTCAACAGGTGACCTGAAGGCACAAACATACACAATCTGCAGTGAGACAGTGGATTTTGTGGGAAGAGGAGAAAAGTTGCAGCGAAAAGTTGCAATATTTGAAGATGTTAAATTTGCAATATTTGAAGATGCTTATTATTATTACTTTGTTGAATGAAATAGTCAAACTAGTAGCGTTAGATGGTTTATGTCTTCCTAATCAACCAGTCTGTGTTATTATGTGCTCATTCTCACTTTCACTTTCTCTTTGCTCATGCTTAGCTTCACAATGGGAAAAGATACTTACTTTGTACAGAGACAGAAGTTTTATACAAATTATATTTTCAAAAATTGCAAAAATAGTAATGGAAAAAGCAGCTTGGTCTGATACCAGAAAATTTCTTAAGAAAGCTGCCAAACATTTGTAATGAAGTTTCATCATGGCAAGACTTCCAGATTCATGTAAAACCCTAAGAGCAATGTGATTTCTTTTCATATCCCTAATCCCTAACAACTGCATGAGGTTGCAGTTTCACAATGGAGAATTATTCCCTAGGGCATGTATGCAGGATCACAGGATTTTTTTTAAATGTTGGCCCTCAACTGCCAGGTGACCTTACGAATTTCAGTTTATACACAGATTTTTGCTTCACCAAGAACATAGAAATGCTGCACCATTCTTGTCTTCCTTTCCACATCTGGACAATTATCCTGATGTTTACTATTTCATCCTTGACCATCTGCAAACAAGAAATTTTGTCACCACTATTATAACTTTGCATTATATATCTTGAAATCTTAAATTTTGATCCTAATTTTAAAAGATGCTTTCGGTTTGGTTGGTTTGCTACAACGGCACCATGTGACTAAAGCACATCTTTGACTAGATATGATCCACTGCAACCCTCATGCTTTTTCACAGCTTTTGCTACATGTTCTTTCATGGCTCTTCAGTTCCCTGCTACAGTCAAACCCTTTGTTGCTGCTTCAGCTGCTGGGATGCAAGGCCAGTCAGCCCTCCAGATTTGCTAGGGTTAGGGGCACAGGACCCCAGCAAAAGTGGAAAGAAGGGGAAGAGAACCGAGACATGGTGAGGAGAACAGACACCCATGGTTAAAACCAGATCAAAGAAGAGAGAGGGAAAGGGGGTGGGTTCTCTTCCCCTACACTTCCTTTCTCTTACCCATCCCCTTCCTTGGATGGGGGGGCATTAGGATAGGGTTTGTGGTGTTAAGAAACTGGGCTATGAGCCTTCCTTAGCTGGCCAGGCAGCTGCTGGTAAAGGAAGAGGAGAGGCCCAAAGGCAAGTTTTTAAAAGGCTGTGCAGCTTGATCAGTCTCACCAAGAAGGAAGGTTCCCACAGAAAAGGAGTGCTGGCACAGCAGGAAATGGAGAAACTTGAAATAATCAAATCCAGGAAAGTCAAACCCGCAAATGTGGAAGGCCACCTGTAGTCCCAGAAAAGCACTAGCACTTCCTTCTTCATCTTTTTTCAGTGTTTGATGCCATTGTTTCTGCCACAGCAACTAATCATATGAACAATCCCAGCCAAGAAACAATCACTGGTGAACAAGATGAAGTCACAACACCTCATATCCAATTATGTTTGGTTATATACTGCTTACACTGAATGCAAAGTCATTATAGAGTCATTGCTTTCTAAATAGATGCATTCTTTTGAAGGCATTACCAAAGGACACTAAAAGTGAAGGTGTATTCCCACACTGCCAGAAATACTCACAAAAAACTTCATAATTCCTATAGCTTCAGCTAAATGAGAGGCATGTGCCACTACACTGGAATCAGCAAACTTTCTGTGCTAGGCACAGGTCATAAAATTCTGCTTTATTAGTCATTACATTAACTACACACCTATTTTTTGTTACTTAAACTTTCATGGATATTTATATTTAAATATACAAGGGAAGGTTGGAACTGATCAGGTCACAAAAATACATATTATGCAAACAAGCCCTTACGTATGCAACACCACACAGGACTAAAGCTCTGCTGTTACTTTATTACATTATTTTCACACTCACTAATTCATGGAATTGATTTAGCCTTTATCCTGGTAATGAATCATCCATGCAACCTGAATAAAATACATTTCATGGCAATATACCAAAAACAACAGGTGGTCTGTGAAATGTGTATTTTAAGCTGCGTGCTGTTGAACTAAACAATCAGTTGCAATTATTATGGGCCTTTATATGTATAAAAATGAAACTGATTACAATTATTCAAGGTAGATTTAAAAGAAGACTACATCTCAACACATCCATAGAAGGAGTTTTTGTTGCAAGCTTTTGTATTAAGATAAAAATAAAAAGAATACTGCAGGTATGTCTAAATGGCCGGATGAATGCATGCATATAATTTCTCTTTCATTTCTTTGGACAAATGCTTTCCACCACGTGAGACAATTTCTTCAATAAACCACTGCTGTCTCATGGTAGTGATGGAGGAAAAACAGCATCCTATTTACAGACATATTGCTATCAGAAATAGGATTTTCTTAGTTCTGCATTGTCTCCTATCACATCTCTGCAGCTTTGCTCAATTTCACGGTACCCATCATGAATTCAGTTGTGGAAACTACTGAGCTATTCAGCATTTGCCTAATTTTGAAAGCGTGTTATGGTTTGGCACACAGGGATTGGGGGGATGATCCCACTTTTTCAGTGATGAAATACAATAAAGTGCCCAATTTAGAGGCAAGATTTCATCCTTGTGTTCAGATATAAATAAATACATCCAAAAGCCATAAAAGGTATGGGTACTAAGAATGTGAGTTAGAAAGTGCCTAGGTCAAATTTCACCCAGGATATGAATTAAGTAAGCCTCTTTATTTCCTTCATAATGTTATATACAGATACTATGTTTTGATACATTTTGCAAAATTTAAGCCCCTTCAACCTATATACAGGAAGGAAGGAAGGAAGGAAGGAAGGAAGGAAGGAAGGAAGGAAGGAAGGAAGGAAGCCCAACCAGTGTCTTTGTAGAGTTAATAGGTATATAATCAAATCAATTCTGGGCAGTCAGCCACTTAAGCACCAACAATAAGACAAACAAATGTCAACAATAAAGAAAAGTCTTGTAAGTCATAGACAGAACAAAAAGCTGATCAGGTAGAGCTGAGCCTTGCTGTTACCTGATGGCAAGTAGCCAAAATAACAGTGACCATTTGAAATCTTATCTCATCTGACTGATGGCCCATGAAAAGATTAGTAAAAGTCTTAAGTGACTGGATGAGTGATCCATGTGTATATGTGTCTTTAAGTCACCTGTCGAGTTATGGTCACTATGCAAATTTCATAGGGTTTTCTTGGGCAAACAATATTCACAAGTGGTTTTACCAGTTACTTGGCCTTGTACAAAAGACCAGCAAAACTTGCCGATCATTGGTGGATAATAAAAGGCCAGTAAAAGTTATACCTGATAGGTAGAGGTAAATAGATAGAAGGAGCTTTGAGGTAGTATGAAAGGAAGTTCAAAAGAGAGAGAGAGAAGGTAAACAATTTGCAACTGCTTCTACCACTGCATATATGACTGTATGTAACAGCTACCTGCTGTTCTGTTCCTAATGTAAGCACCATATCTGATAATGCTGGGGAAAGGTGTTACATAAATGCCTGTTATATAAAACTATAACAGATACCTCTGATTAGAGAGACAGATGGATGGATGGATGGATGGATGGATGGATGGATGGATGATGGTACCCATGTGTAGAGATGCCTGTGGAAATGTGTGGTTTTCCCTATGGATGACTGTTAGAGATGTATGAAATTTCTCAACATTTACTTACATTATAGTATTGTATAAGATGTTAAATTCCTTACCAGTCTATATAAGATATAAGCCTAGACTCTGAAATGTCAATATATAAGAATGCGTCCAGACCAAGATGTCTATGTTTCTCCCCAAGGAGACTGTGCATATTTGTATGTTACTGATGATGATATTAATAAATAGCTTTAAGCAGTTCAAAATGACATGCTTGTTTTCCCATGTCAAATATTCTTAAATCCCAATGCTTATGGATTACTTAAGAGGAATGTTGATGCTATTCTTTCTGTTAGGACTGTATCATTGTCCACAAATTTGGAAGCCAATGGATTCTAGAGAACTCCAAAAAGAAACAGACTAACTAACAAATGCCAACGAGTCTGCAAATCCCTCATATAAAGAGATGAGACAGAAGAACCACACCTGTTTCAATGGTCCTCTGATGCTATCTTAGATGGTTACCCAGTCACATTTTAGCAAAGTGACAGACACCACTAAATGTAATGTTAGGCTTGTTCTATTGTAAACGAACACAGTGTAAAGCGAGGGGCATCTCAAATTCCCCAGGGGCAGAGAAACCTGAGGGACAATTTCACTATTTTTTTCCAAGAGAAAGAGAAATTCTAATAGTCTCAAAAGGGATAGGGCATCACATCCAGCTACAGTTTCTCTTTCTTTCTTTCTTTCTTTCTTTCTTTCTTTCTTTCTTTCTTTCTTGTCTGCTGCTGCAACTCATAGTCACAAACAGCAGCAGCTGTGTTGCCAACCTATTATTCTGTATGTACCACAATGCCCTGGAGTTAGTGTCATCCCAGGGCAACCACTGCAAAAAGAATGAGAGAGAATATTCAGAGGAAGTTCCACAAAGTGGTCTTCTTCTTTTGGGGGAAAGATGAAGATGAAATGAGGAAGAGAATCATACACGCTGCCTTCAACTCACTGGAGAAAAAGCAGGATATAAATGAATGTGAATGAATGAATGAATGAACGAACGAACAAAGAAATACAAGTACATATGTACATGTATAAGATGCTTTCTGTTATGCAGCACAGAAATGTCTATACTTATCCTGAGGAAATCAGAGCTCAAATAACAGAAAGGTTTAAAACAACAACAGAAATTTAACAAACCCAGATTTCACTGTTGAAAATCTAGCTTCAAAAGAACAAAGCTTCCTATTTAAGTCTGAAGAACTGTAATACACAGTATATGAAATAAGAGATGGAAATATGTCTTTTAACACTATTAATGCATCACTAAGATTTCTTGGTAGGTAAGATTTATAAGTCACAGCCTACAACATTCATATGATTTTATTATCCCTTACTGAATTTAAAGACATCATCTTCAAGATCAAAGACTCCTGCTATCAAGAGGGTATGACCAGAAGGCTGCAGTTTCATAAAGAGAATTTAAGGCAGAAAAAAAAAATGTTAACACCAAGTCCTACACAATTGCCAAATCTTCCAGGCAAGAGTTCATATTAACATAAGGGACAAATTAATCATCAGAACATAACCAATTTTGGCCATTTGATCTATAGCTTGTCTTTAGAATTCCAGGTTGAAATTGTTGCTCTTTCTTGGTGATGAATTGATTGTAGTTTTTCCATTGACACTTGGTAGTAAACTTGCCACAAATTCATCATTCTCACCTTTCACCATAAATTGCAATAATTACATTGAAATAGCACATGAAATTCTTCTCACAGAAAAAGAAAAAAAATAAGGTCGTAGATTTAAAAAAGTGTTATGGCCCCAATATGTTTTAGCAAGAATTCTGCACTTTGATACTTACTACCTGCTTTTGTAAACAGTCTATAAGTAGCACATTGTTTGAGAGAAAAATTATATTCTCTCAAAGAAGACCTTTGACTATATTTGGAATGTATGCACAGCAAAACCATTGGGAGCACTGGAAACATCCAGATGTACATATAAATATAAATGAACATGGTGAGGTGCATGGTCAAAAATACAAACTGAAAAATGTATGGAGTTTCAACCTTTTTTAAAAATTACCACTTTCCATTAATATTCTCAAGTCTTTTGCAACCCACATCTTCTCTGCCTTGCTTTCCCAACCACTTCTCTGGAATCTCTACATTAATGTTCTTCATAAAAATATCATTACAATCTGGTTTTGTAACTTTCACTCCCTCACTTAGGACATAGCAACTCAAAACAACTTGCTATTTTGAAAGCTTTTCTATAATTCTTGCTTCTCAGCACCCAAAGAATTCTGATGAGCAACAAACCTGTTCTTCATTATGTATTTCTTTTTAAGGAACACAACGCCTTTTTGACTGACTCTGGAATGCTCAATTTAATCAAAGTTTAATAATCCTTTGCAACTGCACCACCAATCATAAAGCCTAGCCCATTTTCAGAAACACTCACTCTTTAAAAATCAGGAATAGAAATCACAATTGCACAGCCACAGAAGACAAGGAAAAGATATAATTTAATGCACAGTGGGTCAAATGACATGGAGGACAAAAGTCAAAGTTGGGGGACAAGCTCCATGTCATAAACAGAGAACACTTTAAGAATGGATCATCAGGTGGCATTAAAAATTGGAACCAGAGTGTGGTTAAAATTAGAAGCAGAGCCTAGGAAGGGACTGAAAGCTATAATCTATGGCTGGAATGAACTTTGACCTTAAGAATCTTTAGCTCACATTCTTATTCTCCTTATAGTAGAAAGAAAAGGGGCAAGGACTATTGAAGCTTTTACTTAGATTACTTAGTTTAGAGTCTGAAAAGCAAGGCTACATAAAAAAAATCTCACAAGACTTAAGGAGAGGCTGAATGCTGAGAAATGGAGAACAGACAAGAGTGTCAAATCAAGATGGAGGCTGGCTGACCATCCTAATGTATACCAAAGAACACAGGATGTCATCTTAGCCTGAGTCCAGTCCATTTCCGACTGTCAGTAGCTCTCCAGGGTTTCAACCAGGGATCTATCTTAGCCCTGCTTTCAAATCCCTAGTATTCCCTGATGGTTTCCCTCCAAAGCCTGGTTCTGTTGAGTTTTCAAAATTAGATGAGTTTGGGTAGGTTCAGGATATTGTTGTTGTTGTGTGACTTCAAGTCATTTCTGATTTATAGAGACCCTAAGGTGAACCTATCGTGAGGTTTTCTGGGACTGAAAGTGTGTGATACGTCCAAGGTCACCCAGTGTGTTTCCATGGCAGAGCAGGGAATCAAACCCTGGTCTCCAGAGTCATTGCCCAATGCTCAAACCAGTATACCACACTGGCTTGTTCAGAGTATTACTTAGCTCAGCTTAGTTCAGGATATTACTTAATCTAGAGAAAAAATTAATTTTAAACAAATGTTTACAACAAAGACTAAGGGATAGAGTTCCAAAAAGTAACCTTCTTGGTTGCAGTTCCCAGAATATGCCAGAGCCATAGCCCACCCTGGCTAGGGGATTCTGGAAGTTACAGTCCAGAAAACAGAATTTTCAAGCCCTTCCAAGGGAGGTAAGTAACAGTGGTGTAAGGAGTCAAGGGCTTCCAGCAGCCCAATCAGCACAGCCAATGATGAGAAATTCTGGGAGCTATAGTCTAAAAACACCCACGTGGCCACACAATTCCCATCCTGGTATAGATGAAAAGAGAAAAATGTGGAGCTTTAACAAGACCTGCATACACTCCTAGGGACAAAAGGTATGTGAAAGCTATTCTGCAGAACCAAGTGCTTACAAAGGAATTACCTGCCTGGGGATGGCCTGTAGCTCAATCATAGACCAGGTGCTAGATAGAAAAAACCTGTCTGCAACCTGAGAGAATCAATACAGATCAAGGCTGAGGAACTTGTAGCCTTGGAGCTATGGTTGGGATCCTTACTTCTTTTCAATCAGTTGTTGTGTGTCTTCAAGTCATTTCCTACTTATGGCATCCCTAAGGTGAATCCAAATGGAGTTTTCTGAGATAGAGAGTGTGTGTGATGTGCCCAAGGTCACCCAGTGAGTTTCCATGGCTGAGTGGGGAACTGAGCCCTGGTCTCCACTGTTGTAGTCCAATACTCAGAACAATGCATCACTCTGACCATCTACATCAACACAGATTTCACATCCTCATTGTGGTCATAGTTATTCAGCCAATTTACCATCTGGTGACTACTCTTTTGGTAAAAAACTATCTCTGTATTTAGGCTGGTTCTCAGACAGCAACCACACATTCTTCCACGGGGACAAGATACAAAAAGCCTTAAAGGCTTGATAGAATGAACTAGAGCTTGTGCACCATTGCCATAGTTTTCAAGAAACCAGTATTGCTTCCATGCCATGATGAGATGCCAGAGTAGAATTTTTTCATTTCTACAGCTTTGTATAATTCTGTACTGGTGAGCACAATATACTCACTGGAGGGCACAAATGCCAAATAAACCTAATCTAAAATCAATGTAAACATTAACTAACCATAGAGACAGCTTTCAGCAGATTCTAACACAGATTCAAAATTGTTTCATTTAATACTGCTGTGTTTCAACAGTCTGTGGAACTGTTTTTATCTTATAATATTGTTTTGTTACAGACCATGTCTGAACCTTTTGTTATCCAAATAGTCTCTCCCAGACACTTTCATAAGACACAACATTCAGATTCCTTCTGCTTCTAAGTCATACATTCCCTCACAAGAAAAGTACTAGACATGGGGCCTTTTCCCACTTAACTATTAGTGCTATTATTCTATTTTCAACATCCTGTGGAATCCTAGGGTTTGCAGTTTAGGGAGAGGCATTTAGAATTCTCAGCCAGAGAGCTCTTTGGCCTCTGTAAACTACAAACCCCAGAATTCCACAGGATGTTTAAAGTGGAATAATAGCACTGTTACAGTGTAGTGGAGAATTGCCTTTGGTTTTTAGCATATCTCAGCCCTTTTCTGGGTAGCTCTCAAAATCGCAAGCACTACCTGGTATGAACAAAGCAGAGGATGGTAAATCAGACTAGATTCTATTTGTGTGACTCCTGGATGGAGGCACAACTTTCTCTATAGGTCCCCATAACTCAAAGTGAGAAGATGAGCAGAATGATGCAATCTTTGGTTCAAATCATGGTATAATACTATGAATACTCCACCTCACCCACTCAATTAATATGTGGATCAAGAGAGTTGCTGCTAAAGCCACTACTCTTTGTTCCCACACTTGAGAGATTTAGCTGAAAGACTAGACAAAGCCTTTCTGTGCACAAGCTCTAAGCTTTGGGGTTCTGTTCCAACCATTAGCTGAATGTCCAGGGGTCAGGGCACTACCATACACTCAATCTTACTTCCCCAGCCCACTGTATGAGTTCAATAGATTAATTCGTAGTGAACCATACACAGCAGGGGTGCACAAAATGTTTCGCCCTCAAGACCACAGCTCACATTCACATTGGTGCAAGAGCTTTACATACTTTTTATACATTATCATTTTAACATGATTGTTTTAACTATGTGCAAATTTTATTGTCAATTTCTTTTTAATTCTTTCTGTGAGACACTTTGGGTACCACTCCCTCTTCTCTCATAACAGCTTGCAGGGATGCTGGGTGGACAGGCCCATTGGGATCTAGCCAGTGAAGGAGAGAGGCAGAAGCCAGTCTTTTCCCTTAGTGAATGCTACAGAGACTGCTGTTTTTTTAGTAGAAATGAAGCTACAGTTATTTCAGAATCCAAGCAGCAGCAGCAGCTTAAATCCAATGTAATACTGATGCTGATGGTGATTTTATGATTTTCAGCCTATGCAGCTCACAAAGGTGCCTGAAACTCATCTCTAGACCTCTGAGGTGCATTCTTGCATGCTAGAGGGGACAACAGTGCAGAGCAGGACTGTGCCTCCTTTTACAGTGGATTTTGCCCTTCAACAAGCAGAACGCCAACTCTGGATACAGTCCACTGGTTTTTTTTCCCCCTGCATCCTACCTAATCTGCTGAACTATGTGGTGAAGTGGCTGGAATTGTTTGGCTTCAAGAGCCACACCGGGCATTGTTAAGAGCTGTATGAAGCCATAGATTTTATAACCTCAGTGAATAGGACTTCAGCCTGAATATGGAGAAGAGATTTTTGTCTACTGCCTGTCCATAACTCCATCTATGATGTGTCTTCTGGTGAAAAGTAACTAATATTTCCATGTAACTCACAATTTCTAATGAACATTTATAAGAAACACCACAATTCATTAGAGAACGCAGACAAGATAAGTAAGATGTTCATCATTTAATCTGGTCCTTTCTGAATCCATTTTTAAACTAGTAATAAAGTGAAAGCACATGTCCATGCATCATGCTCAGATGATGACATTTTTGACATTTCCAATTTTTACAATGTCACTAAGATGGAGATGTCTGTGATTTATTAATTTCAGTGGGTCCAATGGCATTCCAATTTTTAACTGGAAAAAATCAGAAGTTTGATTCTAAGTTAATTTGTCTTCATTGTCCATTAACTCCTACTTATGTTCTCAAAATAAATAACTACAAGGTGCTTGGAATTTAGGCAAATGTACTTGGTTTGATGCTTATATCATTATCTGATTTAAAACAGCCATAACAACACTGAAAGAAACATTGTGCCATGTTTGGACAAATTAACTGCATTTCAGGCTGTTGATTATAAGATAATGTTGTCAAAGATAAACCTAACCATTTTTCATCTACTTTACGCAGTCAAAGCAACTAGCAACTGATGGTGTAAACAAGGGAAAATTAACTTCAACAGCATCAGAGAACATGTTTGAAATATTATTATGAAGTTTTACTAGCTACTCGTTACTTTTATATCCTCCCACAATAAGCTCCAGCTGGTATATGTGGCTCTCCTCCTCGCTTCATCTTTCCAGTCACTCCGTGGTGTCGGTCAGGCTGAGAAAAAACACGACTGATTCAAGCTCACTTAGTGGATTTCATGGATCAGTGGAGGCTTGAATCTGGATTCCCCAAGTTTAGCACTCTAACCTGTTTCATCCTCTCTCTCACTGTAGGCTCTCAGGTAGACAATGTCATTAATATATATTAAATTACTTATGTATAAATATGGCAGACACTTTGTAAGTCTTTAGCACATTTGTCAGTCACAGAAGCCTAGGTGATATTTGAATAGTATCATTATAAAATCTACATTAAAACTCAGCTGATATCCAAACCCTTGTTTACAAGGTTAATGTTTCAGGAACAAACCTATGAGGTTAACGTCACATTGATATCAGCTTGAATTCCATATTATAGTGAAGAGATGGGTTTTGGAGTCCTTGTTACCATCATGGCCAAATGTAACAGCTTTACAGAGATAAAGAAAGAGTCCCTTTGTATTAGTGACTTCTTTGATACTTTCAGCCTTAGCTTGGCAGTTAGAAGCTGGAGAAAGAGATGAATGCTAAGAAAAGATTGAGGGTAAACATTTCTCTGTTGCTAGCTTGCTCTTCCTCTGTTGCTAATCTAATCATTTCTATTTGCTAATGCATAGTTATTATTATAATAGCCATGTTAGGATCTGAATGTATATTACACATGGCTATTATAATTATTGATTATTATAATTTAGAGAGCCAGCATGCTTTAGTGGTTTGAGCATTGGACTACTACCCTGGAGGCCAGGGTTTGATTCCCTCCTTGGCCATGGAAACCCACTGGGTGACATTGGGCACCATCACACACTCTGGCCCTTTTCACACGGCATTTGCCATGTGAAAGGGCTCCTGGAGCGTCGCACAACTGCGAACAGCGGTCTACACGACGCACTCGTAATCGTGCAATGCTCCAGGGCCTGGCAGGTGCCGATCGCGTACTATTTCATTTTTGTCTTTGAGCCGAAAATGGTGCACGATCATGCATCACTCCGGGGCTCCGCATGCACTTACCATGCATGCAGAGCTCCAGAGCCACAGCACTTGTGCTTCCAAGAGGAGGGGCTCTCGAACTACCTGCTCGCGAGCAGGCAGCAGCTGCGGAGCTGAAGCAACGGGAATGCGAAAGCCTCTCACAAGAGACTGCTCGCGCAATCCCCACACCCCTGCTCCACAAAAAGGTGAGTTGCAGAAGGGGCCTCTCAGCCACAGAACATGGTAGGTTCACCTTAGAGTTGCCATAAGTTAGAAACAACCTGAAGGCACACAACAACAACTATAACTATCATTAGCTTTCCCTGCCTGCATTGGTTCTTCATATTATTCACAGGCAGAAGAGTTTAAAAGTGTTTTTTTAAAAATAGATAGATGCCGGAGCACTGTCATATATATATTTAAATCCAGCAAACTGTTAGCTCCATCTCTTATCTGCACAAATCCTGCAGACCCCAAATGTGTAAAATATTAAGTGTAAGGCCTACCTTTCACCTGTCCTAATTTGGCAGAGACAGTCCTCAATAATCCCACTTTTTTCAGCTGCTTTTAATATGTCCCAGTTGATCTCTCATCCTTCCACTGTCCCTCTTTGCCCTCAGCTTACTTTAACAGCTACAAAAAAATCTACAGATTCGAAAGTAGTTTGACTTTAATTAACTCAGCAGTGGAGAGAGCAAAGGAGGCAGAATCTTGCTCTTCCCTGCAGATTCAGGGAAAAGGAAACTGCTGCAACCTTTAACAGTTTGCACGTTCTTTCTCACCAATAACTTCTGCCTTCTTGACCACACTCTGATGTTGCTTGGCCACATATGTTCCCATCTTCATCTGTGAAATGTCAGATGGTATGGGAAAGAAGACAGATGATATGGGAAAGCGACACACTTATTTATTACATAATGTTATTATTTTTGGTAGGTTACTGCCAGTTAATTGAGTAGTTTCTCATACAGGGCTACTGAACTGTGAATGAATATAAAGCACAAATTTAAAATAAACCATTTGATAGCATCGTAATTACATGTATTATAAATGGAAATGAACTCACTTTATATACTGAATAAGGTTTTCCTTATAAGAGTAACAATATTGCAGACAGCACCAAATATCAAAAAAAAATATTTAGGAGGAAAAAAGTTCTTTTCAGAATGGATTAAAAGGTTGGTTTCACCACATACTTTTTTGACATTGTTACAGTAGCATTGGCCTGGTTTTGGTAGATACATGTACAACATATGTTGATCTTGCTTCTTTGGAAAATGAGTTAAATAGATAGTATTAATTCCATTGAAGCTTATATTTAGATAAATATAGTTAAGCCTTAAGCACCGGGATGAAAACTAGCACATATGTTTTAGGTGCTGATGCTAAGTGATAGAAATGATTTGGAAAGGCATACAAAAAAGGCAGATAGTCTAGCAAGCTCTCTTTTCTCCTGAATTTTATTTTCCACATTAATACCTTTACAAACACTATATAAATGTGATTCCAGTCAGCAAAGTGACACACGAAACAATTTCATAGTTAACTGACTTGTTAGATGTGGGGATTATACAGATCCCCAGATGTTGCTGGATTGTAATCCCAGCAGCCCAGCGAGCATAGTTAGCTGTGAGGAGTGGCAGTCCAACAACTAGAGGGGTACATGGTTTCCACCTCTGCTCAAATCACAAGCAGGTTTGTTATATTGCCCTGTTGGTGACATTTTGCTTGGATTATGGCCTTGCCATATACTGCCTCTTTAATCCCTGTTGGGCATTCCACTGATAGATACTACTGCTGAAAAGCTGTCTTGCAACAATCTGCTTCTCCTCTTATTATGGAAGCACCAGGAAAATAAACAATCCTGACATGAAGTCAATTGGAAAGACGCTTCTTTTTATTCTTTGCAAAATTTGTGAAGTAGTTGTCAGAGACAGAGAGAATGCACCTTGGATAAAATTCAACAATAAATACGTCTGATATGAATTATTGCAGGGACATTATTAGCAAATGATTTGCATAATATGCAAAATAGGTTGCCCAGTTTTGGAGAACTCCTATCTGGCCATTCTGAACACTGTTTTTTTCATTTTGTAAGTTTGGCCAATAAGGGAAACAGAGTGCTAACTTATAAGTTCAGAATCATTATGATATGGCTTGAGTAATTGCTGATTATTTTTTAAAAAAGCATGCTTGCAGTGAAATTATATGGTTGCTTGTCTGATCTCCCAACCATTGTTGCTACTTTTAGATTGGTTATTATCTGTCTTGGAGACTTATTAAAATACACTTGTTAATAACAGCTATGTCCCTTAAGTCAACAATCCACATAATTTTTATCCAACTTCACTCATTTTTAAAAGGCCAATTGCCTGCCCACTGCTTAATAAAACTGTAGATAAGAATTAAATTGTCCTCTTTTATACAAACCACCATCAAGATTTTATAAGCCCTATAGAGCAGTTTCTCATCACCACAGGATAGAAAAGGCCAAAAGGTACACTTAATGAAGATGAAGAAAAGGCTTACTTACTGCTAGGGGAAATGTTAATCTTATTTATAAAGGAGCTAGGAAAAGGAAAAAGTTATATGGGAAATGTTTACACTATTTTCTTTGTCTGAATTACCATCTTAGGTTTGAATAGGAGATAATCTAGTTCTTCATATAAACATAAGTTAATTAGGTTAATATATACAGTTTCGTCTTTTGAAAAAGCACACCAAACCCATGGGACAAAGCAGCAGGGTCATGCAGAATCCCGCCCACTGCCTTGGCTTTGTTCTTCAGAGAGAACAAACCCAGCAACTTATGCCTAAATGAATGAATGACTTAATTTAATTTCAGAGAAACTATATGCATTAGCACCATAATTGCTCAAGTAATATTAAAAATGTATAAGCCACCTTGTTTAGAAACCTCAATGTATGCTTTGGAATTGCTCCTAATTTTGTGTATCCACCTTCAAGTCACTTGTCAACTTATGGCAACTCCACTTATTTCACAGGGTTCTTCTTAGGCAAGGAATACTCAGAGGCGGTTTTACCAGTTCCTTCCTCTGAAATACAGCCTACAGCACCTGGCATTTGTTAGTGGTCTCCCATCCAAATACTAACCAGAACTGATTCTGTTTAACTTGCAAGATCAGATGGGATCTGGTGCCTTTGGGATTTATAGGGTTGCTCCTTGCTACAGGTTCTCATTTTGTTTGCTTTCTGTACACTCCAGGAATAGTTTAGTTTCTTAATACACAGAACACTATTCTTTAAAACAAGAAACCATTGCACATAATGTGCTATACAGTACAAGAAAACTCAGTGCAGGATCTTTCCAGACAGTGGAAGTGGACAGATTGAAGGATTCCGGTTGGAACCATAGGTACAAGATGTGTGTCACAATGCATATTCATATCCAAACAGTGTTACTTATCATACAGTGTTGTACTTCAGTTCTCATTCCAACATCTAGACTCAGGCCCTTTTCACACGGCATTTGCTCTGCGAAAGGGCCCCTCGAGCATCACGCAAATGTGAGGAGTGGTCCACACAACACACTCACAATGGCACGAAGCTCCAGGGGTTGGCAGGCGCTGACCGCATACTTTTTCATTTTCAGCTGTGAGCTGAAAATGGTGCATGAACGCACATCGCTCCGGGGCCCCGCACACACTTGCCATGGATGTGGAGCTCTGGAGCCACGGCGCTCGCGCTTCCCGTCCCAGCACATCCTGGGAAATTCCCAGGCTGCACTGCAGAAGGAAGAGGCGAGGCTCTCACATGAGCAGGCAGCAGCTGAGGAGCTGAAGGAACCAGGATGCATGAGCCTCTCGCTAGAGGCTGCTCACGCGATCCCCTCACCCCAGCTCCGCAAATAGGTGCGTTGCGGAAAGGGCCTCAGTTACTGAATACAAGTAAACCAAACCACAAATTCATGTTCGGCATGAGATTCTGTGTGTATTTCCCTCTGCAAAAAAAAAAAAAAAATAAGTAAAAAGAGAAAGAGTGTAGACTAGCAGTGCAATTTTTCAGCAGCTGTTGATAAGAAGGTATCCTGGGAAGGACAGATGACATGTTGGACATGCCCCTCCTTTCTCTCTCACTTGTCATGCATTACTGGTTACAAAATGATTTTGTTTCTTACCCCCCCCGCCCAAAAAAAAGGTTTTCTCAAGGCTTCTTGAAGGTTACAATGAAAAGATCCCACTGAACACAGCAGTGTTCACTTTTGAGTCAACATGTGTTGGATCTTGCTAAAGAAGTCTTATGCTTTCTCTCACAGATGCTTGACTTCTAAAGTTATTTTTGTTCAAATTTTCAATATGCTGGAACAGGACAATTGTTCAAGAACATCTTGCATTTGTTTGTTTCTTTCTTTACATAAGAGTGGACAGTGAAACTGATAGATACTTCACTAAATCGAAGGAACCTTCAAATACTGAAAGAAAGGGGCAGGGGCTGGATAGGTAACCAAATCCAGCAGACAGTTTGTGAAACTGAGCAGAAAAGACAAAAAAGCAAGGCAAGATTTTGAAATTAACTAGAAAATCAATAAGGCCACTTTCCAGTGTAGTTATGAAACTGACCTAAAAGAAGTCAGAATAAACACATTAACACAGAAGTAATATTGACAGTCAGGGTTTCAAAGTGCTATTCTAACTGTTTCAAAATTGGATTCTATTATTGTTTTTAGATTGCTTTTGGGGGTTTTAAGGAGTATTTTAACATATTTTAAGAGTGTTTCTATCTTTGTATTGTTTTGATTTTTATTTGTTCATTGCCTCAGGCACCCTTGTGGACTGGGAGGTGATATAGAAGTACGTTAAATAAACAAAGAAAGAAACATATATAAGCATCTTTGAGAGCCAGAGTGGTGTAGTTGTTTGAGCACTGGACTACAACTCTGGAGATGAGGATTCGATTTCCCACTTGGCCATGGAAACACACTGGGTGACCTTGGACACATTATACATTCTCAGGCCATTTCCACACTAGACTGTTATAGTGCTATTATTCCACTTTCAACATCCTATGGAATCCTGGGGTTTGCAATTTAGGGCGTGGCCTCAGGTATTTAGAATTCTCAGTAAACTACAAACCCCAGTACTCCACAGGGTGTTGAAAGTGGAATGATAGCATTAAAACAGAGTAGTGAAGAAAGGCCCATAGACTAAATTACCTAAAAAAAGAGATTTGAGGAATTACAAATATACTTCCACTAATGTAGATGTATTCCTGGATATTACTTCTTTAAAAGAAAATTTGGTAGCAGAGGTGGAAAAAATTTGGAAAGAATAAGGATAGATTCTTGTACCACAAAAAAGAAAGGTAGTTCAACGTATTGTGGAAAATTTTTCATTCAAAACTAACAATTTGCACATATCAAATGAAACTACTAGGTCAGGTAAGCCTGTTTACCCAAATATTTTCAAAAAAGAGTAACATTCTGGCTCTTCTAAAATGAATGCAAGTTTCTTCCAAAATGCATCCAAGGATGACTTTTTGCTTCACCAGCTTCCACTTTTTGTACAGCTTTCATTTTGGTGGACAAATATATAGAACTATTTTTTAAAAAACATGCTGGGAGGACGGTAATCTGCTTTCCTCTTTTCTCTCTTTTCTGTCCAGCAAGGAATTTTGGAGACAACTGCCATTTACCATGCCTATTGTAGGAAGATATGCACAGCTATAATAGTGCTGCAGGAGCCCAGAGAACACAGAGACCACAGAGCAAGAAAAAGAGTAATTAATTATGCGTGGGCTTTTGGCTGGATGTCTCCAAAAGACCAAAAGCCCTGAATTCAAGTTTCACAGCTCTTTTATAGACAAAGTTCACAGCATACACAAAGATCGCAGGCAAAGATCGCAGGCATGTCTCGGTCCGCCCCTCCGGGGTCACAAATACCACATGCTGTTACTAGCTAATTACCCCCGCACTCAGACCCCGGAAAGTGCTTATCTACAATCTGCAATTACCGCAGCCAGTCAATAAACGACACCCTGGCTACGTGATCAATATCCTAGCTACGTGATACATTGGCTTTCGTGACCTTTTTACCCTTCTTAAATCTTTCTCCGTTCCTCTGACCTAAGCCCCCAGCTTCTACTTTATTTCTACTTTATTATTTCTAATTCACACCTATATCAATAGGATCGGCTGAAGTACAACCCTGTTCTTTCCCAGTTCAGCCTCTGTTCATTGCATTGTTTACTTCAGACATACTAGTACAACTCAGCACTAAAATTCTGCATTTCTCCAATTCTCCATCATAATTTTCCTAGTGCTGATGCTGAAAAAAAAATAACTTCCAGGGTGAGGGCGAAGAAGAAGCGGGGGGCTAGAAATGGTGAGGAAAAAAGGGGGGCTAGAAATGGGTAAAAATGCCTTTGTAGAAAAGACTTCCATTGTCAGAGGGTTTGTTAATTGAGGTATGCCTGTAATATGCAGTCGATTAGGCCTGGTTAGAGCAAATTGCCACATCTTTGAGACACCTCAAGGAGAAAAGTATCAATGGATACAGCTTCTGCAGTTATTCTTTTTTTGCAATAAACCACATATCTATCCTTGCATTTGGTTAAATCTCAATTCTGTCAGATTTTTTTCAAAGATGCCTACCAGTAGAGTATCTCTACGAATAATCTGTGTCTGATGCAGCTTTTGCTCTCTCTTTTCTAACTCTCTCCCAAACTTCCGTTTTCACAAATACACAAGATTAAATACGATTAAGCTTATATAGTACTTTACCTTGTTGAACAAGATGTATTTTTTGTGATTTGATTGTATGATGAAAATGTTCACTGCCTGTTCTCAGCAATACGAGAGAAAGACCGAAAGTTTAAGGCCTTTGACCAAAAACAAACCATAAAACAAACAATAAAATAATATGCATCTGCTCCTCATATGGCTAAACCTTCCATTAGTAATTAAAATCCAAAGAATGATGAAACATGTTCCTGGGAGTGAAGGGAAATCATTTTATTGTAGTAGTCTAGTTATAAATTAAAATATTAATTTCATTATTCAAAAGACTATTGAATTGAGCAGATATATGTAACGTCACCTATAATCCACTTCCAAGACAATTTATATTGCCTCTTATTCAGAAAGGAAAATTCACTCACTGGAACTCTGTTCACACAATGATTCCATAACCCTCGGCCCATTATAATAGCCTGACCAAAGAATGACATACTATTTGGGATATAATATACACATTTCATGCCAAAAAGTAATAGCCTCTCACAAAACACTGTTTAAGTCCAGTCACAAAGGTCCAAGAGAATACAATTGCTATACTATAAATATACTTCTGTAAATGGGTTTCAAAGTATAGTTTTTACATCCAACAAACTAGTCACCAATTTCCTATGGCTAAAACATTCTGGCTGAAATTCTGTAGGGGTTGCTGTCATGAATCATTCATCTCTGAAAATTGCTTTATTGTCAATTGCATCTTGAGAAGCCAACAACTAGAAACAGGTGGAATAAATTTTGATCAGTATGTAGACATACCTGCGTTCAAAGATGTTCATTCAACTACAGACTAGCAAATTATAGCTATAGTTCTATGAACAGCTGTTTGGAAGGGGGTTCAAAATAAAAACATGAGGCATACTTTCAAACAATGTATTTAGCTCGTTTGTTTGTTTGTTTGTTTGTTTAATGTATGTATGTGTAATCTTTCAGGTCACCGGTCTACTTACGGCAACCTCATGAATTTCATAGAATTTTCTTTAATGTATATTCTGGTAAAAATTACCTCAATAACCTCTAAAGTGGACAACACTATAAAAACTATATAATTAACACAAAATACTATTAACAGTTTAAATATTTCAACAAATGAAACAAATAATTTATCAGACCCCAAAGCCAATTGCATAAAATGCATGCATCACCATTTAGGGCATGGTTGGAAACCTCTGGCCCTCTAGCTGTTATTGAACTGCAACTCCCATCATCCCTCACTATTAGCTATGCTGACTAGGTCTGATGGGAATTGTGGTTCTACATCTAGAGGGCCACAACTTGACCTCTCCTCCCCAGCCCCTTCTTGACCTGCTGAATTAAGAAGTTCTTGCTAACTTTCTAAAGTTCTTGCTAACACTAAAAATTTGTGGTCTTGCGGGGGAAGTTGTTCCACCACATTTATTTCCATCATTAAAGAAAAGGGCAACTAGACTAATCTTGGATTAAGATGGAACCCAAAGGAAAACCCTTGGGTGATCCTAGACCATACTGGAGAAGTTCATTTGGGAGATGACACTCCCTATGGAAGTGTGAATCAAAGCCATTCAGAATTTTAAATTTACCCTGAGGTTTTAGAGCTAGCTGAACCGCAGATTCTGAACAGTTTTCATCCAGTGTATAATATAGTATAACGATCCATCTTTGCATTTTGATCACAGGCACTACTGCATTTTTTAGTAACAAACTGACATCTAAGAGCACCCCTCTTGACTGTGTCCCATTTCCTAATATGTGTGCAGTCTCAATCACACAGTGAGACCACTAACTTTGGTCTAGACCAGTGGTTCTCAACCTGTGGGTCCCCAGATGTTTGTGGACTTCAGTTCCCAGAAGCCCCAGCCACTATGGTCAATGCTCAGGGCTTCTGGGAGCTGAAGTCCACAAACATCTGGGGACCCACAGGTTGAGAACCACTGGTCTAGACAATCTGAAAAACTGTATCTCTCTACATCAGTCCACCTGACATTTGTGATCCTCAGGAGAGTTTTCTCTCAGTTCCACCACCATCACCACAGGGATGTAACACTTCACTGATTTTGTTCCTGAAGGAAGCAATGTAATTTTAGCAATTTACATTCCACTTCAAACACTGCTGCTTTCAATGCCTATTCACAGTTTAGGGTTTTGAATAATTGCACATTCCTTACTCTACAGAAAAAAGCATTCTGCAGAAATATTCTCTGTGCATAAAACGCTGTTTTCTACATAGAAAATGCTGTTTTCTGTGCAAAAAAAAGTGTGTATTTTGGCAGAATAAGTCTAAAACTGCAGATTCTCATCAATCTAACATTCTCCCTAGCAGTATTTCCTAATACTTGAAAAATCAATTTTTTCAACCACTTTTCAAATATCTTCAAATACTCTTTCCCATCCTTCATCACAAGCACAATTGGTTACAACACATGGGAGGGGATTTCAGTGGCTGGAGTTCCCACGGTGTTAACTCTCTCTCATGAGAAGCCAGACTTTTGCAGATAGGCAAAGATCTTTTCATTCCATTAATCTTACTATCAACTGGTTGCTGCAAAAGAATTTTTTAATGGGGAGAGAGCTTTCCCCTCATCTGTATTGGTTTCAACAATTTTTAATTCAGTGCTGCTTTGCTTATTCAACCGTTTTCTACTACTATGTTTGCTTTTAGCTGCATTCTCTTTAAAACCACGTTGTAAACTGCCTTGAGTCCTACACTTGGAGAAAGGAGGGTAATCAATAAATTTCAAGTGAAGCTTTCTACCATCAACCAAATCTCCATACATAACATGTCTTTATTCAAAATACATAACATGAGAACCATCCTCTAGGAACAGCTGCCACTGAAACCAATTACCAACCATAAGTAGAAGATTCGTGCTGACTTATAGCAAAGATGACCTCATCCTGTATCCTGCTTCCATACTGAAGGCCAGGAGCAGGACATGAGGGCCTCCCTGCTGTTGGTATGCAATAGTATAGCTTCTTTTATCCTCAGGGTAGCAAGCAGCCATAATGGCTAGCATCATTTTCCATGAATTTATGTAGTCTCCTTTACGTAGTCCCCTATAATGAGCTCCAACAACTGAGATTACCAGCATATTGAATATATTTTCTTGGAAACCAGGGATGGCCCTAACACTAAACAACATTCTCAGGCAACAGACAACAGGTGTTGAGGAGCAGCAGTGAAAGTCTAGAAGACACAGTTGTGTTCCACACAGTCTACTATGTACCCCTTAAGCTAGTTTGCTCCCCTCATATGCAGCAGAGTACCCTGTTCCCTAACCAACGCAGAAGGAAGATTCAATACTTAAGTCTCTTTGGCTTCCATTTCTGGAATTCGGGAGTAGGGAGCATTCTATCTTTTGTGTTTGACAGCAAAATTCCTTTGGATGGCCCTGCCAAAATTTCACCATAAAAGGCATCTTCCTGAGTGCTCCTTCAATTGTGCTATATTTCCATGGTTAAGGGAATTTATAAATTAGTGCTTGCTGCTATTTCACTTACCCTCAGTTGTTACTTTCAAGATGTGATACTACTAGGAATTTGTCTATATACACACCATACCATACACAGTCCAAATATGGATACATGCCCAACAAACAGACCTATTAAAAGCAGCCATCTCTTTGGAAACCACTGCTGCATCAAAATTATGAATACAAACCTAAGCTATGTCTTGAATTACTATGTGAGTGTAATATACAATTATGAAGGGAGGAGCTGGGCAAGCTTGGCTGGTGCCAGCCAACCACAGCTTAGGGAATGTTGTAAAGTGTGGCCTAATGAGAAAAAGAATACAAAACTGAAGTTTGTCTCTGACAAAAGGCAGATAGGGATAAGACTGCAGGAAGAGAGAGTAAAGCTGTACTAGAGATAGAGCAGTCAGCTAGAAGGGAAGAATCCAGCAGAGTTTGGGGATAATGTATGATCTAACTGTGTATTAATAAACTTCTACTTGTTTATTCTGTTCTACAACTGTGTGGCTGTTTCAATTAAGTTTTACTACGAGTCTGGTTACGCAGTGAACCCACAGAACAACACATCCACTGGTCCATATAGGGATCACCTTGAGGCCCAAATAATCCAATCCAGGAAAAGATCTTGAGGGCAAAAGGGGTAAAGTGACTGACAGGAGCCCAAGGAGCAGAACAGCAGGGCCAGCTTGGAGAGGGTTCCGTGACAACAATGCATACTAAAACGGATACATGGTTAAGCATTCTCTCTGTAAGAACATTTTAGGGTTAAGGATTCTCCTCACACTTTTCCTTGCTATTCCTGTCATGTACCAGGAATAGGAAGAATAATCATTATTCTCTATCAGCAAATGTCATCACAAAACATAATCTAAAAATAGTCCATTTTGTCTCACATTTTGATTTGTTAGACATCTCTAACCTTTCAGCACAAAGAGATACAAAAGTTGAATGTAAATTATTCACTCATCAACATTTGTTCATGGGAACTATCACCCATTCTCAGACAAGCATACATTCATAACTTCTCAGTCAATATAATATTACATACATAGCTGTTTGTAAAATATTAAGATGACTAGTGGGAGATGGGAAGGTCATGTAAACCTGACCTATAAAACTTCAATTTACTTACAGCAAAAATGTTGGCGGACATCAGCAATAAATAAGACGTGAGCAAGACAACAGTTATTCCATAAAGGAAACTTTTGAAAGAGAATTGCTTTCAGATTAATCAGAACCTCAACATAGATGCCTGGGAAAACAAATGAAAGGTTTTTAAAATGGTAAATTAGACAGTAAAGGAAGCCTGATTTAATATAACATCATGCGTGCTCTAAGTGTATGGAAGGTTCAGTAATATGACACTGCAGAAAGATAGCAATGAATTCCCATCATAGATGTTCAAGAAACATTTTGCAGATCATTTTCAATGCAATCCTATCTCTGGATTATGCCTACCAGGGAAGGGCAGATTTGATCCTGCTGGACACACTCTTGCACTGGTCAACATCACCAGCTCAAGAGAACAAATGAGGCAGAAAAATACCTATAACAGTAGAGGAAGGAAGGCTAGAAGTGTATGCTTACAGAGGTTTGGTATACCAGTCAGCAGGGCCAGTGGAATTGCCCTCCCACACCCTCACCATAAAGGGAGGATAAAACTGACAAATTTTGCTATCAGTCACAATTTACTACTAGGAATATATGTAAATCTAGGCAAAGTAAATAGCATGAGGCTACATCGGTCTTTTAATTAGATCTAGCAAACTGAAGAGCACACAAATCAAACTTTGATGATGGGAAACTAGGAGAACGGACTCTTTTGTTAAGAGAGTAGGACAAACAGGCAAACACCATTTATCATTTCTTGGAAATACCACCATTAAGATTTGAGAAATCAACCAGGAATCTACTCCTGCACCTGGGGCTATAACAACAATATTATCTCATATAGGCACCAAAACAGGAGCCCTCACTAGAACATACTCCATCACTTTACTCCTGAAAAGATAATGAATGTAGAAAACCATATTGCCCTTTTCATTAACATATATGAGCAAAACCGGGTACAGTTTAAACTTGCACATCCTGCTCTCATTCTATTTTTTCCGAGAGGAAACCCAAATAAGCATAAGGTTTCTCACACCTTTCTGTCAAGACCCATTTCTTGTGCAATTTCTTCACTGTTAAGTAACAAAATTACTGTCAATGCCTAAGAATCTTTTCATCCATTTATTTTGTCCTCTAGCTGGCATACTTGCTTTGAATGAAAGAATAAATACCTAACTACTATTCGTTTTAATTTTTCCACATCAGTAATATAACCACCGAAACCCAGCCATAAAAAACTGCTAATTTATACTAACCTGAGTGTCCCCTACTCCAAGTAGCAATTACTAACATAGTGAAGATTTTAAAAGCCATTGATCAAAAAGGCCAGAGCAAAGAAACAGATAATAACTGGTGATGAAGAATGATCACCACAAATTCAACAGGCTTCACTATTCACCTTCATGAAGCTGAACTTCCCAAGTGGCATTCTGAATTTATTCTGAAATTATTTCCACACCACAGATGACATTTAGAAATATTCCATTAACTATATATATTACCAGTTGTTATAAACTGTAATTCTTCATAGATGACAATACAGATTTGACAGATATATATATAGAATCCTTCCTTTTCTGACATTATCTCTTAAGTCAGCCCATAACTCAGGACCCAAGTTATATAAAACGCATATAATCAGGTGGATGCAACCTGGAGTGACCAAATATTTCAGGTTAACTCTCACACTCCTTGACCACTAGATTTTGGCCCCATGGAAGTTATAGTGCAAAACTACTGCAGTGCACCAAATTGCCTGTCCTGAAATCATATAAGATCTACAACAGAAAACACTCTCTGGGTACCCTGAGATCATGTACGGTCTTCATCAGAGATCATTTTCAGGGCAGTCTCTACTGTCTCATATACAGTGGGAGTAGGGGAATGTCAGATAAACCGCCTTCTTGATAACATATTCCTTGTAGCAATGTTGGCCATGCAGGAAAGTACAACAAAATACAAAATACACAAAAGAGCAACACCTTTATTGGCAAACCAAAACACAGAAAATACATCATACAAGCTTTCAAGCTTTACTGGCTTCTTCATCAGGCAAGAATGTTAAAAATCATGCAGGAGAAGTGATGATGTTAGAGCCACAGGCCTACATTTTGTCTCAGTTGTTATTTCTGTTGCCAGTTAATATGACCTAGAGGGAAATCAATGCAGGTAGAGGCCATTCCTCTTCTTGGTTATATGGGGACCAGGGAGAAAGGACTATAAAAGAGGGATAATAACTCCCTTAGCAACACAAATGTAACTTCCCTTGAGATCTAGCCTGTCCCTGTCCTGTGTGAAGTTAACTGTCCCTTTCTTAGGCAAAGAACACTGAATTTCACAAGAAAAGCTCGTACTGTTACATCTGGAAAAATTTTTAGCTGCTGTATAAGTAAAATTTGCAGTTGTAGTTCAAATGAAAGAGTTTTACCTTTGTTGAAGGTAAAAACCTCAAAGAAATAAGTCCCCACTCCATTGCTCCCTCTTGATGAAGCTTCCCCTGTTGCAGCAAAATTTGGTACCATTAAATCCATTCTGATAAGCCAATAAAGTTATCGCTCTCTGCAGATTTTGAATTTTGTTGTATTTTGTCTTCTTGATAGAGTGCTTGGACTCTCTCTGGTTTTGCTGTCATTTGACAATCCAGTGCCAATGCTCACCCCAGTACCCATCTATCATTTTAATGCTGGGAAAGATCTTTATTCTTACCAGACCTTTTAAATGTAACCTGTTCTATCCCCACAGCTTTCTTTATATTTTGGGTTTTTAATGGTCTGTACAATACTTTGATTATCTGCAATCCACCACTGGATTTTTTTTAAAAACGGATGGGGTAAAATTTGTTTTCCTTCTTGTTAACAACTGTCATGTCAATTTCATCTATTGGTGACCCTATGGATGAAAGACTTCCAAGTCACCTTATCCTCAACCACTCTGCTCAGTTCTTGCAGATTCAGGGGTGTGTCTTCCTTGGGTCTATCCATCTGTAATGTGATCTTCTTTTCCTGCTGCCTTCTACCTCACCAAGCACCATTGTCTTCTCTGGTGAGTCATGCCTTCTCATGATATGGCCAAAGTACAACAACCTCAGTTTAGTCATCTTGACTTCTAAGGAGAGTTCAGCCTTGAATTGTTCTAGGACCCATTTATTGGTCTTTTTAGCAGTTCATCCATAGAACCCTTCTCTAGCACATTTCAAAGGAATTGATTTTCTTCCTATCAGCCTTCTTCACTGTCCAATTTTCCCAACCATACATAGAAATTGGAGATAGGATTGCACGGACAATCCTAACTTTAGGATTCAATGATGTATCTTTACACTTCAGGATCTTGTCTAGTTTCTTCAAAGCTTCCTTTACAAGCCCTAGACCATTTCTGCACTAGGCTGTTACAGTGCTATTATTCCACTTTCAACATCCTATGGAATCCTGGGGTTTGAGGTCCCTCCCTAAACTGCAAACCCCAAGATTCCATAGGATGTTGAAATTGGAATAGTAGCACTATAACAGACTAGTGTGGGAATGGCCCTAGTTTTCTTCTGATTTCTTGACTGTAGTCTCCATTCTGATTAATGACTGAGCCAAGATATGGAAAATCTTGAACTATTTCAATACCTTTGTTGGTTCCCATAATAAAAGAAAATTGAATAAAACCAAGTGGTGATTCTATTTTATTTCCACCATGTATCATAGTGCAGCATTAAATCAATACAGTGTAGTAATATTATATATGAATTTTCTTAGCAATATAAAATAGTGAACAGGTTCAACTGAAAAATGCAATATATTTAAGGACTACAATCCACTTGAGTGCAAAGTACTTATTATTTTTCATGTCACTGAAGTTAATTTGTTCCTGTATACTCTCTATGTTTACATGATACGCACATAATTAAACTTCCTTGTTAAAAGAAACTAATTTATTCTGAGTATTATGCATTAGCACAATTGAAACAATTAATGATAGCTCTGCAAAATACAAACAATAGGGATGCAGAATGATCAGTTCTTACCTTTGCCTCTGATTGCATTTTAAATACAGCATTATTTTTTATTCCCAGGTACATACAGACGGTATTAAAGTTATTTTCATGAAATAAATATGACAGCTTTAACCGCAGCATAAAGAAGAAACAGAACAGAACAAACAAATGTTCCACTGATGTTGCTCTCCAAACTGTACATTCCTATCAAGTACCAGCCATACAAACCACATATGGTTAGGATGTAAGCAGCAGAGCCATTGTATCTTCTGTATGATTTCAAGTGGCAAGGGGGAAAAAATCTCTCCATTCACTGTGAAAGCTTCTCCTTCTCAAGCCCCTTCCCACAGAATGCCATAAGTATCCTGACAGACACTGAACTGGTGTCTTGTGTGTAAAACAGTATTCTTCTCAAGGCACTCTCTCTACTCAAAGAAATTTCACAAGGTTTAAACAGCGGTGACCAATCATGGCCTAACAAAAAGGTTAGTGTGTCTGGTCACAATGCAAGCGAGGGATGTGAGTAACGGCCTTTGTAGTGTCCGACATGGAACACAGTGTAAGGAACACTGAAAGCAGTCAGAGGGGGCATGCTTAAGCACCCAAAAGAAAGAAAGAAAATTATTTAAGAGGTGGGGGAATGGCAATCTGGCTTCAGTTGGACACAAATGCTCTTTAATGCCAATGTGAATTTTCCCAAACAGCTTCAACAATCATGGGCACACTACTCTCTATCCAAGAGCCATTAACGGCACTTGATTAGGCTAAACAGAATGACCAAACCACTTCAGTTGCAAGAACTATTTAGTGGCAAGCAGCATACAACACTGTGTCTGCCTTGTACAGACAGAGTTATCTGAGAGATATGGGCAATTTGCATACCAGAGGTATTTGTGTTACATGAATCCATTGGGCAGAAGAAATTTAGAATAAGCTCCCTCTTACCAATGTAGACTGAAGACATGGTGGGGGAGGGGGTGAAAAGGAAGGCTTTCCTTAATACTTCTAGATAGCTTACCTTTGCGTCCAGAATTAAAATCATCACCACTGCACTAACTCTAAGCAAAGATGCACCATAAAATTTACACTGATTTCAAAATAAACAGAGAAGAAAGAAAGGAACTTACGATCATTACAATTCAGCAACAGCAAAGTGGAAAGCTAAAGGGAGTTAAGCTAACTGCTTTGCCAACTTTTTTAGACATGGAGAAATCCCACTGAAACCCTATGGCCAAAATCCTACTATTAGTCCCAACTGGAATACAGCCAATGAATCAGTGAGATGTACCTCCAGGTTGACTCACCCTTCAACAGTTGATTCACTCCGTCCACTCCAGCTAGGTATAACCAATAGGATTCCAGCCTATGTATGCCTGCTCAAAAGGCAGTCCCGCAGAATAGTGAGGCCAACTTTCAGAGGCCCATTCACATCACACAATCATAGTACTATATATAGTACTATATAATATAACTGCCGTGGCAGCATCCCACGGAATCCTAGGATAGGCAGTATAGCACTGGCTCACCAAATTGGAAACCCCAGAATTCCACAAGAGGGAACCATGGCAGTTAAAATAAGACAACAGTACTTCAATTGTGCAGTATGAATGGGTAAATAAGTATAAGACCATACCTTTAGTCGTACTATTTATAATCTCCGTTAGTGTATGTAGTGCTTTACAGATGTTCACACACATAAAAAAGAGACACAGGTCCTGCCTCTGCAGCAGTTATAACCCAAAACCAAAAATGGTGAGGAGAAAAAGAAGAGGAAACACAGACAAAAGTGGCAAGGGATTAATGCAAACAAGCACAATCCGACATTAAATTTGGTACAATTGGACATAAGGATTATACTTCCCCATTCTAACAATATTGATTCAAGAGTTGATTATTTTCAGGACTTGTAAGTAACCACAGAAAGAAATCGTTTATACTTATTTCTTCTCCTTATTGGGTAACAAGGTAGAGTTACATCACATTAACTTTGTAACTTAACAAGGAATATCTTTATTCCTTTTACAGTGTACTCATAACTTTTTATTTATTTATCTTGTTATTGCATGTCTTCAAGTATTTTCTGACTTATTGAGACCCTAAGATGAGCCTTCATGGGGCTTTCTTAACAAGATTTGTTCAGAGGGAGTTTGTCTTTGCCCTCCTCTGAGGCTGAGAGAACATGACTTACCCAGAGTGTGGCCCTTTCCACAATGCACCTTTTTGCGGAGCTCGGGTGCGGGGATTGTGCGAGCAGCCTCTTGTGAGAGCCTCTCACGTCCCCAGCCCTTTCCTCATGAAAGGGCGCCTGGAGCATCGCACGATTGTGAGGAGCGATCTGCATGATGCACTCACAATTGCACGACGCTCCAGGGTACAGCAGGTGCTGCTTGAGCACTTTTTCATTTTTGGCTTTCAGCCGAAAATGGTGCGCGATCACACATTGCTCCAGGGCCCCACATGCACTTGCTGTGCATGCAGACCCTCTGGAGCTGTGGCGGTTGTGCTTCCTGGGCCAGCGCAGCCTGGGAAACTCCCAAGCTGCGCTGCAGAAGAAAGAGGTGGTGCTCCCGCGCTACCTGCTCGGGAACAGACAGCTCGCATGGAGCCAAAGCAGCAGGGACATGAGATCCTCTCACTGGAGGCTGCTCGTGTGATCCCTGCACTCCAGTGCCAAAAAAAGGTAAATTGCTTCAGCTCCGCAGATTTCCCAGATTTGGATTGACTGCCTAGGTAAATATGCTTAGCACACACTCTCCAACTGTCCTGAATTGGCAGGAACACTCCCAATTAATTCTCTGCCAACCCACTTATAGAGGTGCTTTCAAAATGTCCTGGTTTCTCTCTCTTCCTCCCACTTTCCCCTTAGTCCTCAGCTTACCTCCATTTTTGCAAACATAGCCCATTTCCATCCTACACTGTTATAATGCTATTATTCCACTTTTAACATCTTGTGAAATTCTGGGCTTTGTAGTTTCCTGAGGCCAAAGAGCTCCGTGGGTGATAATTCTAAATGCCCCTCCCTAAAGTGCAAACCCCAGGATTCCATAGGAAGTTGAAAATGGAATAATAGCATTATAACAGTGTAGTGTGGAAATGGCCTTAATTCAAAGTGCAGAAGCACTCTGCACACACTTAACTCCATGGGGGAGAGAGGAGAGGATGGGGTCTTGTCCTTCTCAGCAGGCTCAGGCAAAAGTAAACTGCTCCAGCTTCTCCCTCATTTTCTCCCTCACTAACTTCTACCATCTTGACCACATTTTGGTGTTGATTGGTTTCTCATGCCCTGGTTTTCACCTATGAAATGTTGGAGAACATGCTGACATAGAAGCTTTAAACCACAACCAATTTTTCCTGTGTTATGTCAACAATTAAACCCGGGTGGTCTTTAGTATTCTTTAGTGCTCTGAACCCTTTATTCCACTTGCAAATTATATAACTAGTCATGAAAACTGAGCACCCTTTAATAGCCACAAATGATTGAACCATGGTATCAAACCCAGACCTTAGTCCTTCAAATATTAATTCAGGAAAGATAGGAGGACAGCCTTTGGGTTCACTGAATACTGTACAGTGACCTTTAAAAGACAATATAATTGAAGTGGTAAGCAAGACAGTATTCCCTTCAAAACAGAGATTGAGTTGAATAGAATGGACATATGAAGGCAGTATAAAATTCACTTGGGAAGGGAAAGGATCAAAAGTGATAAAAAATACAGACAGACATGATGAACGTGCTGTCATATGGCTCTGAACTTTGGATCCAATCCCTTCCACTCCAGGGAATTCAATTATCACTCACAGCCTAAACTAATTAATGCATTTCTAGATAGGATTTTTCCCCATGTCTGGATTTTTATAAACTACAAATAAAAAAAAAGAATGCAAGACATCTTGAAAACATAAGTTATTTCCCTCTTTGCATATGTATGCTACGTCATACAGTTTTGGGAAAGGAGAAGAAAAAAGGGCTCCAACCTTTGTAAAAGAAAACAAAGAAGGCATGGCAAACGAGTTATGAAGGTGTGGCGGCAGCAGATTAAATAAAACAAGAACACCTAGAACGTGCTAATAACAGTGATCCACAAATGACAAAGAATCTCCTACCACACATCAGTTCAAACATCCCATCAGTCAACAGTTCATACAGCAGTGAACCACTGGTTCAGATGTTACAGATACAAGCAAAGACTGAAGCAGTAATGCTAGAAATCAAAAGAGTGTGGAGATGTCCATACTGGTCTGGCTTTCTAAGATTACTCATTCACTTTGCAGTTCTGAGGACTTCCACTGCAGAATGTTCATGTCAATAAATAATCAAGAAGCAAAAGATCTAGATATCTGGAAATAAACCTTGGCCTTGCTGAGTGGAGCTGATGAAAACCAATGCAACAAATATGAGGATAATTTGCTAATATGTTAGGAGAACATATGCTGCCATAATATATTACCTGCTTTTCATCTGCCCCAACTGATGCTCTGTTATTTCACAATGTGTCTTACAGACAGAATCCCATCACTATAACTTTAGAGAGAAGGCAGACATAATATCTATATCTGTATCTATATTTTTAATAAATTCAAAGCTTGCATCAGACTTCAGATAATTGGTTAACTTTCTCCAGCCAGGCCAAGAGGGTTTGATGGAAACAGCAAGGGACTGAGTAGATGGGGAACAGGAAAACTCATAACAGATGGCTTACCTGTATTGTTCTGGTAGTTCAGTGACAAGTTCAGGACAATTTTCTTATGTTACAGTTGGCCTTCCAGATTCACTAGAGCTGGGGGCACAGGATTCCCACAAAAGTGGAAAAAATCCAAATATCAAAATGTTGCAAAGGGAGAAGGGGACCAAGGCATGATGAGAAGAACAGGCACCCATGGTTCAAATCAGGTCAAGGAAAGGAGAGGGAAAGGGGGAGAGTCAGCATGATGGCCCACTACTTCCTCTCTCTTGCCCATCTCCTTCCTTGGGTATGTGGGGGGCATCAGGAGAGAGTCTGTGGTGCTAGGAAATCAGGCAGTGATCTGTCCTTAGCTGGCCAGGCAGCAGCTTGAGGAGGAGAACCAAAGAGAGGTTTTTAAAGGGCTTCATGGTCTGACTGGAACCACCAAGAGCAAAGATTCCCCTGGAAAAGAACTGTTTGAGGTAGTGGGGCAGGAAGTGGAGAAACTCACAAATAATCAAATCCATCAAAATGAAACCCACAAATGTGGAGAGCTGACTTACATATTATATATAATATATTTGTATGTGTATACACACATATGTACATATTCCTTATTTCAAACTGTATAGCAAAACAGATTAGTAACAGATTGTTTTCAGATTAGTACCAAATTCTATGTTTTTTAAAAGCACACATGTACTGTTTTGCAGGCCTCATTAAAGTTTCTGCCCTTTAAGAAATTCAGCAAGTTAATCAAAAGAAATAATCAAAGGAAAGAAAGAGACAAGCATACTGCTTTAAAATAATATCCCTGCAGCAGCATTGATTGGATTGGGTGTTTGTTAAGGAAATGATAAAAAAGCTCAAGAAGCTTTAAAAAGAAACGGCAATTATTTTATTCCTTCAAACACTCTGGCCCTAGATAATTTTTGCACCTGAAGTGAAACATTAAAAAAAATGAAACCAACACAGTCATCCTTCAACTGGAGTTCACTTTTTGAGTTGGATAACTGAAGCTAATGGTGTCCCATCCCATCAAGTTTGCCACCTGATACAAGCTGCTTCATGACAAAGTTTTGGTCTTGATCCCTTTGCTGAAGAAAGGAATTTTTTAAAAGTTACAGTTAGATCCTCTTCCATTTATTGATAATTTAATCTCTCCAAGCTCTAGGTAAAGAATCTGGACCCAGTAAAAAATACCAGATCCATATCATCCATATCACGAAGACAGAGCCTATTCACATGCACTTAGGTACATGTAAGGCTTTATGCACAAAGCCAAGTGAGCACACTGAACTCAAGATGAAGCCAAGGCGTGATTCATCCCACTGCACCATGTATCCATGCTGTCTACACATATCTGAACAAGGCCTCAGCCTTCACTCCAAGGCCATTTCCGCACTTCACTTTCAACATCCTATGGAATCCTGGGGTTTGCAGCTTAGAGAGGGGCTTCAAGGCCCAAACTGCAAACAGCAGGATACCATAGGATGCTGAAAGTGGAATAATAGCACTATAACAGTCTCATGCAGAAATGGCCCAAGTGTGCACAGAGTTGTAGCAATTATTACAACTGAACAATCAACTCCTTCTTAATTACTAAGGGCCAAAACCTGCTTTATATGCAAACATATAAAATTACATTAGTTACTTTTCTTAGAAGCCACTTCTTCCATTAAGTTTATTCTATGAAATGCCCTTTACATTATAGCCATAGATGACTAGCACAATACTATTTGAAGTTTGCATATAGTCCATTGTGCTGCTTGAAATTATTGTTTTCTTTAATGAGAACACACAAGAAGTATGTAAAACCCAATGAAGTGATCATCCATTCATACCTGGTGGTACTGGGGAAAACTACCCAACACAAAATATGAACATCTGCACATTTGTAAGTATGGTCAAAGGCCCTTTCTACACGTGGAGGGAGAAACAGGTTAAAACGTGCAGAAACAGAGCTTACCAGAAGCCGGGTAAGTCCGTCGCCACAAGGAGCAGCGCGAGTTCGCTGCTCCACACTCCTGAGGTGTCCAGCGGCATCCAAAATGGAGGCTTACAGCTGGTGGAGGCTCTCCACCAACCGGAGAAGCTCGCCAGCCGGAAGCCCGCCCCTGGCAGATCTGCAGGCACGCACTTGCGCACGCCTGCAAATCTACACCGGGGCACTGTGACGGGGTGGAATGGGGCTGCACACTAGTGTTTTATAAAAACCACTTGAAAAGTGGTTTTTAAAAAACACATGGCGCCACCACTTCCGGTCGCTTCAGGGTGGTTTGAGGTGTAGAACCTCAAAATTATAAACGCCCCGGTGCACTCCACAGTGTAGATGACCTCCGTTAGAGGTCGCTCTACACCGTTTTAATTACCTCGTGTGGAAAGGGCCAAAGCTTCCTAGCTACCTGAATATTGCTTCTCCACTGATATGCTAATTAATTCAAGTAGTATGGCTCTGATGGCAATCAGAAAATTAGAGGTGTCATTACTGCTTCTTTCATTTTTTATCTCACATTTCTTCCAAGGAGGTTGGCATACAATGTACTTCATAGTATACATAAACTGTATGAGGTAGATTAAGTTGAGAGACTGTGACTGCTCTAAATATGCTCAGTGAGCTCGATCATGCTTAGTTGGAGACTTAAAGCCAAACAGTGACAAAATCAGGACAAGTTTTGGGGTCAGACATCCAGTGTCACTCTAAACTGAATAAGAGGTCATGCACACAGCAAGACAGGCTTACCACATTTTGACATAAGGAAAAAGGACCTTCCAATAAGACCAAAGGATTGAAACTAAAATTAATTAAGGGTACCAATGAAGGCAAAACCACAAGGCTACACCAGCCATTGTGCCATAAGTATATAGTGTACTAGAAAGTATCTTCCAATATATTAGAAAGACGTAGGGGCAAAATTTAAGAAATATATGATGTGAAGAATATACACATACTCAAAGAACTGAAAATAACCACTGAATCACATTTCAGAAGCATCTTTCTAAATATGTGAAAGTGTAAGATGGGGGGAAGGAGTTTGAAGATGCAGCTGAAATTTGCATACTCAAAGAACTGAAAATAACCACTGAATCACATTTCAGAAGCATCTTTCTAAATATGTGAAAGTGCAAGATGGGGAGAAGAAGTTTGAAGATGCCGCTGAAATTTGATGTAAGGAAAACTCTTCAAACAAATCTCAAAAAACAAGGGCAGACAAGCAGCAGAACAAGCACATAAACACAGATCTGAATTCTATTTTTATGCATATGTAACTGGAAGAAAAATAGCGTTCACAGTTCTTCAGACCTTTCTTGAAATCTTAAGTTAAATTCCTTTCAAAATCTCTCTACCAAAACAGAGAAAATGCCAAAGATACCAAACACACATTTTTCAAGAACTAAGCTAAAGCTAAATTAGATACAATTCCATACTGATGAGAATCACCCCAAAGTTATAACTGGAACCTATAGCTTTCAGCCAGATCATCTTTACATTCTTTTCAACATTGCTTTTCTCTCATGGAGAGCAGAATTTAAAGGTTTTACCCTTCCCAATAAAACCCCTTTATTTCTATGCTGGAGGAAGGAATGAGTAGTCTTAAACAGATTAAAAAGAAGTCTGTATAATATTGCACATCAATAAACATCTTGTTTTGGAAGCGAAACAGCACTAATAAGGAAACCTCATAACAATAAAGGGAAGTTTGATGACTTAACAACTACAAACTGAAAAATAACTTTTAAACTGTTTTGTCAGTAAAAAAGATAAACATCTAATTTCTTTTGCAGAACTATGCTCTTTCCTTCCAGGTCCTGAACAGGCTCTGTAAACACTCTGGCTTTGGTCATAGTAAAGTAGCAATACCCTGCTGCTATCAATTTCTGTACTTTAATCCCTGAAATTGATTTGTTTTCTCTTGTATAAGTCTCCTTAGTTGTACTGCCTCAGGAAACAATCTTTATGGAACACTGAAAATTAGAAATGTGTTGCTATAGTATTCCATTGTCAACATCACATCCTTGTGTATATTCCAATTAAACACAGCACCTTAAACCAGCCCCTAATCTCTTAACAAAATCGAAGTCATATTTGCAGTACTTAAGAAACAATGCCTAGAAGGAAATCAAAGAGCTGAATTTGTTCACTTTCTCCACTATTCTCTTCCTTCTCCACTATTCTTTTATATTCAAGCAGCCTTCTTATCCACACTGGCTTGGAAATCATGTTACTGTAATGAAGTTACAAACAAAATTCATTCACAGGTCTTATTCACAATCATTTGTCTCTTCCTTACTCAGAAAATGTGATTTTTCTCCATGGCATGCTTCCAATTATGTCACTGTGCTGGTCCAAGGCCTGCAGCAGTTGCCCATTTTCAGAGTTAGTAAAAGAGTGGTACCCAAGATGTAGTTTTTATTTCACAATCATGCAAAGAAGTTGCGCAAGAGGTTGTGTAATCAGCTGCACAACTGTCTTGAACAAAGCTATAGTCTATGAACTAACAGAGATTTTAATTCAATTGGTTAAATGGATTTAAGTCCATTTACTGGCCTTAAAAGAACCAGCGCAGTGTACAGTTTGAGCGTGGGGACTATGACCGTGGACAGCAGGGTTCGATTCCCCACTCACACACGGAAACCCACTGGGTTTCTTGGGCACATCACACATTCTCAACCCCAGAAAACCCCAGGATCTGGATCACCATAAGTCAGAAATGACTTAAAGGCACACAACAATAAGAGCAACTGTCCTTACAAAACACCTCTAAAGTCATAAAGTCATCAAAGTCTACAACTGCTTTCAGAACCTGCTTCTCATTATATCATTGAACACAACCTCTCATCCTCCAATTTCACCTTTAGTTACCCCACATTTTGCTCAGTATCACAATCGTGACTGTATACTTTTGCTGTGTATTTATGGCCCTTTCCACACAGGATAATTAAAACGGGGCAGCGCGACCTCTAACAGAGGTCTTCCACGCCGTGGAGTGCGCTGGGTCATTTATAATTTTGACATTCCACACCTCAAACCGCTCAGAAGCGACCGGAAGTGGTGGTGCCGCGTGTTTTTTAAAAACCTGGGAAAATGTGGGGTTTTTTCCCCGAGGTGCGCTATCGCGTACGTGTTCATTTGTGTAGAAGCGCAGATACGTGCTGATTCACTCATGAAATCAACGGAGGACGGGCTGTGGGCGTGGACAGCCTCAGCGGTTGGTCCCGCCCCACAAAGAACAGGACGGCGCCATTTTTTAATCCTCGGAAAGCAGTTAAGAGCTACAGCAGGAAAAAAGAAAAAAGATTGCAGGTACGTAGTTTGGATTAAAATGCATATGTTTTTATCTTTATCAGTATAAAATAAGTTTTGCATGTGCGCATGGAGCTGTTGGCAGTTCTGGAGGCTGGGGATATGCAGTTGGGGGGCTTATATTTCAGGGGGGACTGTTGAATGCTTTGTCCTTCCTCATATCAGAACAAAAGACTGCCTGGTCTCTCCCCTGATCTGATAGCACGCCCGTATCCCCCTTAATTATTTTTAAAATAGCCTCCATGTGTTGGCTGGCATGCTGTATGGGACCTACAATATTTTCCCTTCCCTTTTTACTAATCAGTTTTTCATTTTTATTACAGTTTTATTTGGGGGGGGTTCAAAGTTTATTTTATTTTATTTTATTTATTTATTTATTTATTTATTTATTAATTAATTAATTAATTAATTAATTATATTTGTAGGGTGCCTTTCTCCTGGAATTGGAACCCAAGGTCTGGAGAGCCACTCAGTGTCCGCCTCTGCTGCTTATATACCTCAGACGAAATAGATTTCAACTTGTTTTGAAACCAGAAATTTTCAAAACAGGGAAGAGCTCAAGAACCTAAATGCCAATAAGAAAAGATTTTTAAGAAACTTATTTTGAAATCAGAGAGCGTTTATTGGGGGAGGGATCCCAAGCTGAAATGCCTCCCCCCATAAAAAAAATAAGCTAGAAATGGGGAAAATAGACCCCTGCAGTTTTCTTTGGACTGCAGCTCCCATCATCCCACATAGGAGTTGCTGGGAATTGTAGTCCCGAGACTGACAGGCTCACCCCCTCATCTGACTTCAGACGGCACCTTAGGAGTCAGGGAGGGGGGATTCATATCCTTTCCAACACCTCAATTTTGTCGGATGAAAATCCCCAGGATTCCTCTGCCAGCCGTGGATATTGGGCATTGCTCTACAGCCCCATCTGGAGGGCCACACGCATCCCCACCCTTGTGGTGTCCGTGGGAATCATGCGACTGTTGGGATGTGGCTGGACTCCAACTCACAGCATCCCTTACGACTGGCCAGCTGGTTGGGGACGCTGGGAGTTGCAGTAAAGCCCCAATCTGGAGGGCTGCAGGTACCCCTGCCCTTGCAGCTTTCCCCCTTCTCACTTCCCCGGGCTTCTCTCGCTGGGCTCTGCAGCTGTGGCCGCCTCCACCACCCCCAGGCATTCCCTATTGGCCGCGCCGCATCAGGCATTCCATTGGTTGCCGCGCCGCTCCGTCTTCGGAAGACCCGGGAGACGTCATCGCCCTCTTCCCAAAGCATGCCAGGAAGTGTAGTTCTGGGCAGGGCAGGCTTTGACAGCACCACGGAGGCATCCAGAGGAGCAGGGGAAGGATGCGTGCCCCTCTGCAGGTGCGAGTGCCCCTCTGGTGAACTGGAGCTCCCAGCAGCCCCAAACCAACTGTATAGGCCATGGAGAAGAATGCTGGGAGCTGCAGTCCAGCGTCTGGAGAGAGTGGCATGTGGTCACCCCTGGACCGAATCCCAGAGGAGAGGGAGGGTGGGTGGGAGTAACAGCCTCTGTTGCAAGTGACCCAACTGCTTCCCTCCCCAGCTAAAATTAAGGCGTACGTCTCCGTCCGAAAATTGATTAATGGCAAGGTGTGCCAACATGCCTTCCTCTGAGGCTGAGAGAATGTGACTTGACCACGGACACCCAGTTGGTTTCCACGGCTGAGTGGGAATCTGAACTCTGGTCTTCTGTAATCCAGCACTCAAACCCCTGTATTCACGGTATCTTTCGGAGCAATGGGACCCTGGCAACGCTGGTCATCCCCTCTTCTTCCATTGCAAAGCCAGCAGAAAACAGCAGAAAGAATGGGCAGGAAAAAACTCTCAAGCTAAAAATAACTCAAGGCTAAAAGGAGGGGGGCAGAGGGAGGGAGGCGTCATGGGAGGACCTAGGTGGCTGTGCATAGGTGCACACGTGAGCACGTACATAATGACGCATGGAGCCAATTTTTTTTAAAAAAAAAAGCCAATCACAGCCAAAGGGGGAGAGGTAAGGAGACTAACGGGAGTGGCCATGAGAAAATCATATGGATCTATTAACACGCGCTAGACCAGTTCACGCTAGAGCCGTATGGAACTTCATAAATTAAAGTCCGCGTTAGCACAGATACAGAAAAAAACAGCCGGTAGCGTCACAGAGCGATTTCCTCGCCTCGTGTGGAAAGGGCCTATGTTCCTTGTTCTTCCTTCAAAGTCTTTCTTCAAAATCTTGCTTTGCGTGCACTGCTTATACCCTTATATTTCAGTCTCAGTTTGGAAATATACAATTGTATTTTCTTACATCTACAATTTGTCATTCCTGTTTCTTTATTTTCTTTGTCCATTGTTTCTCTTAATTTATTTGTGATTGTATACTTTTTGGATCCCATCAGTATTTTCTCACAAAATCTATAAACTATCATATGAATATCAAGAACTTTTGTGCCAATTTAAAGAATGATAAATTTATTATAACAAAAGTTTTCATAGACGCAGTCAACTTCATCAAGTGCATTAATATTATCTGTAACAAATATATATACACAGAGTGTTCAGGTGTAAATACTATATTGATATGTTTACTGATCAAAATATTGATATACATGCCATATTATGGGATCTCAAGGAGGCACACAATAAAGTTAATTTCACGCATTTAAAGCAATTTAAAGCAGTAAAACAATAATCTACACTAACAGGATATTAAACAATTTGACAAGTTAAAATATATCAGTCTACAGCCAGGTGTAAACACACACACACCCCCCACTGGGGATAATATTTCTTATGGAGTGGATGACAATCCACAAAACTTATGCATTATTCCTTAAAGTGCTCCACAACTTGATTCATTTTGCTATAAGAGGTTAAAACCACCATCTCCCTAAAAAATATACATGGATATATTCGGTTTATGATAAACAGTATTAAAAAAAAAATTCATGCCGCAAACAACTAATTAATCTGTATAGTATCTTCATAACACAATTTTATTTTCAACTAAACATAAACTATGAACACAAAGCATGCCAGACAAACATTTCAGTTTTCCCTTTCCTATAGCATTTACTTGACTTTACACATTTTCATATATCACACAGTGAAGCAGACTTGGGAGTCTTACCATGGCAAATTGCACAGTAAGCATGGGAACACTTCAATTGGAAAACGATGGGAATCTTGGAGAAGCAGCACAAAATAGAGGCAGATGGTAAAAGAAAGAGGCAATTCAGAATGATGACAGCGCCTACAGACCGGAAATTATTCCAAGCTACAGGTATTTATTTTTTTAAAGTCTGGAAATAGCATACATGGTTTTTAAAAATGTTGGTGTTGTTTAGCTAGTTTGGAATAAAGGAAGGAAAATTATCTGAGCATCAACATGTTATAGAAATTGGTGTGCTATTTTTCACTCCAAAAAGAATGTTTTTTAAAGTTACAGAAACAGTAAATGATTGTATGAAATTTCATCTACCAAGTTATACAAAAGCTGTTTGCAGAATGGTTCAGTTAAATAATCACATACTGAGTTTCAGTATCTACTGCAAACTGACTCATCCCATATTGGGAATTCCACATTTCTTAACCTTCCTATCAAATTACCAGTAACCTTCTCTGATTTTTTTTTTATTACAGAGATTAGGGAATGGTGTATTCAATGTTTTGTTCATATGCTGCTGCATGAGCTTTTTGTACAATTGTTTCCACTAAAATAAATATACATCCTGTCATCACTAAGTTCAACACATTCAAAACAGGTCTAAAGATACCAGTTAGTACCATGTCATCTCAACAAATAAGAGAGAGTGGGTTCCAGGACCCTCAATTCTACAGAATAACTTATTGCCATTGTTAATTAAAGATGAGGAGGGGGTTCAAAAATATTCTTATCTTCTCATGGATGTCCTCTGACTTCCTTAAACTGAACTTCTCTGTGACTAAGGCTGCAATTCTAAGCATACTTGTTTCTAAATAAATATTCTTAAAGTTGTGCTGTTCAGTTGCAATGCTGCTGTTACCTATCAGAGAGTGAGCACTTTGATTTCAATAAGGATTACTTCTGAGTATGTGGATATGATTTCATTATCTCTTTTTCTTTTTCTTTCAACTTTTTTTTTTTGGTAACTTATTTCTTTAAATGTCATAACGGCAATCTTTCTCCTGGTTTTCATACCAGGATCTTAGAAGATTGGTTTTTTTTCCACTTTCTCCATCATTTCAGATTCTTCCAAAATGGTATCACTCATTATCAAATTGTGAACATTCTTAATATTGATAAGTCTTTGAACCCTATATTGATTTGCCTTCCAAAATCTTCATAGTTAAGAGCAGCCTTAAGTCCTATTTTTTTTCAAAGGCAATGCCTTTACTACCTTCCATCTGCCATGTCTGCAGCGCAATCATATGCTATGTTTACCCACACCAAAGTGCTGCTGTGTTCAACAGAGCTTATTCTGAACTAATAGGTCACAGAACTGCAGACCCAAAACTGTAACTTTTTGCAGCCTTGAATGAAATTGTTGCATGAATCCACATGGATTCACGTGGATTCATGGATTAGTACAAGGTCTGTTATCCTAGCTGGAATGAATTTCCAGGTCTACTGCAAGGGAAAAATCCAGCACAGTTTGCCACTACATAACTAGTTGTGCAAGACACAGCAAAACAACTAAGTGACACAACTGTACTAATAGAATTTTTTACTCAGCTAGAATCACATTGGTTCTAATTATACCAACTAGAACAAACATTTGTGAGAAAAGTCTTAAGGCAAAACAAAATCAAATCCTAATAAAAAATAAAAAATAAGCTTATGTTTAGGTGACATCTCTTTTCCTGTAGTTTGAAGCCATTGCTCCATGTCCTAGCTTCTGGAGCAGCAGAAAACAAGCTTGCCCCATCTTCAACATGACATCCCTTCAAATATTTAAACATGGCTATCATGTCTCCTCTTAACCTTCTTTTTGTAAGGCTAAACCTACCTAGCTCCCTAAGCCTCTCCTCCTAGAGCATGGTTTCCAGACCTTTCACCATTTCGGTCACTCTCCTCTGGACACATTCCAGCTTGTCACAATATCCTTCTTGAACTGTGGTGCCCAGAACTGGACATAGTATTCCACGTGAGCACAACAAAGTGGTATTATTACTTCCCTTGATCTCAACACTATACCTCTGTTGATGCAGCCCAGAATCACATTGGCGTTTTTAGTTGCTGCATCACACTGTTGACTCACATTCAGCTTGTGGTACACTAAGACTCTTAGATCCCTTTCACGCATACTGTTTTCAAGCCAGGTATCATTTATCCTATATCTGTGCATTTCATTCTTTCTTCCTAAGTGTAGTACCCTACATTTTTCCCTGCTAGAATTAATTTTGTTAGTTTTGGCCCAGTTCTCTAATCTGTCAAGGTCATTTTGAATTCTGATCCTTTCCTCTGGGGTATTAGCTATCCCTCCTAATTTGGTGTCACACTACATTGTACAGGGTACCAGAAGAAAAGAATGTCTGTCATCACTATTTATATACTGTGTACTGGTAATCATATGGGTATTTGTTAGTAAACCCTGTTATTTTGAATGGTGCATACTACAAGATATGTTTGAACAGGATTGTAGCCTCAGATATATTTTCAACCAAGTTTCTTTCAGTAAGTGGTTGTGGACTCAGGCAAGAGGAAACTGACTATTAAACAGTCTCTTCATTGTATGTTATTAGACAAAGGGAAGCAGTTAATGAATAAAATGTGCATCATTTGTAGAAACCAGGATTTAGCAGAAATATTCAGTGTTCAGGAAGGAGGATTATAACTGGAAATTGTGTTTGCAACAGACATGAAAAAAATTAAAGATCTTTTGACTGATGTGAGTCCTATTCCTATCAACATGTAGGTCAGGGAAGGTTGTGAATTTGTATTCTTTCAGTATCTAAGTTTTTAAAATACAGCCCTCCCCCCCCCAAAAAAAAGACTCAAGGCTGCTCTTAACTATGAAGATTTTTGGAAGGCAAATCATTTTAGGGTTCAAACATTTGTGGGTTTGACCTTCACTAATATGATTAATCGCAAGGTGCACATGTGCTTCCTCCCCCACCCCCATTATCCTCCTGCCATTCTCTTGTGTTTTGCCAAGAGCAGAGAAGGAAGGCAGGCACCCGGAAAAAGGCAAGAAAATGGAGCGGGGAGGCACACATGTGCTTTCCTTCTCCCCTCTGGAGCTCCCCGTCCCATTCTCTTGGTTCTGGCCCCCTTACCGAGGACTCATGGTGAGGCAGAAAGAAAGATAATGCAGGGGAAGACCCACAAGCCTTCCTCCCCTCCTCTAGAGCTCCTCCTCCCAGTCCCTTGCCCAGTGGCAGAGCTTGGAATGTGTGAACGGCGGGTGGGAGGGGGAGTGGTTATGGCACGAGGGGCGGGGCCACTGCGCACAGGGGCATGGCTGCAGTGTGTGGGGGTGTGGCCAGGGGACACAGGGGCATGGCTACGGGCCAGGACACCCCCAAAAACTTTGCCACCCAGGGTGAATCGCCCCTCCGTGACTGCCCTTGCCTCTGGCCCCGGCACTGAGAACTGATGTTTAGGCAATAGGCAAGGGAATGGTGGGGGGAAGGCTCACACAAGCCTTCTTTCTCCCCTCCAGAGCTTCCCCTTCCTTGCCTCTGGCCCCAGAACGCAAAAGGCAAGGGATTGGGAGAGAGGAGCCCTGGAAGACAATGGAAGGGGGATCAAGGGTGGGGGAGTTATTCATGTTTTTCCCACTGTACCAGAATCTCAGCAATTGGTACTTCTTTACAGAATCTATCTTGGAGGGGAAAACCTACTACAAAATCCTTTCTGATTAGCCTAGATTTATCCTAAACCCATAATGTAACTTCAAAGTACAGTCAAAGGGAACTTAAATAAAATGGTTACTTTGAACAGATGCCATACAGGTATTAAGATACAGGATAACACAAGAGTTCCCACAGATCTGATTTTATTTAATGGAACATTTTTCTGACTAGTAGAATATTGGTTGCACTTAGAAAAACTGAATGAGACAGACTCACAAAAAATGCTAGCTTTGCTCACAAGCAATGAATGAGCAGATTCTAAGTGTGAACAGCAACAGTAACAACCACCACTAAACCTGTCACTTCATCACCATATCCAGAGGTTTTGCATTTCTACTGCTATCCAAATATACAGCTTGCTCATCCACAAGTATAAATGTTCCAGACACTTCACTCCATGAAGCAGACTTAAGTCTACAAAAGCTTATGCTACCAACTTCTTTTTCTCAATTAGTCTCAACGGTGCTAAAAGAATGCTTTCCATCAAGTCTGTATATTGTCACATCTGTGACAAAGGCCCTTTCCGCACCTTACCTTTTTTCAGCACTGGGATGTGGGGATCGCACAAGCAGCCTCCAGCGAGAGGCTCTTGTGTCCCCGCTGCTTTAGCTCCACACAAGCTGCCTGCTCTCAAGCAACCAGCACAAGAGCCCGGCCTCTTCCTTCCGCAGCGCAGCCTGGGAATTTCCCAAGTTGCACTGGGGCAGGAAGCGCAACCGCCAGAGCTCTGGAGGCTCTGCACATATGGCAAGTGCAGTGCCCTGGAACAAAGCGCGATCGTGCACCATTTTTGGCTGAAAGCCAAAAATGAAAAAGTGCGCGAGCTGCACCTGCCCTACCCTGGAGCGTTGCGCGATTGTGAGTGCATCGTGCAGATCGCTCTTCACAACTGCGCAATGCTCCAGGCACCCTTTTGCATGGCAAATGCCATGCGAAAGGGCGAAGAAAGCTATGCTTTTACATAAGCATGAGTATGGATGGTGCTGGACACACACTTGAAACACAGTAATCTAACTGGTACCCTGATTGAACAGTTGCCCTATTTTTGATACACAGCTAACACGGGTCTCAACAGCAATCACTTAGTAATTTTAATTATTAATTTCCCTTTCTCCAAGTAGCATTTAGTCTCATTCCAACATTATAAAATAAATTAGATAGAAAATCATCCAACAAGCTTCAGTGGCCAGCCAAGATTAGAACTTTTGTTTTATTACCGACTATGACACATAAGCCATTTATTTTACCCCTCTGAAGGCTCCCCGACCTAGCACATTTGTACTGTCTGCAATGTCAGAGTTAAATCCCTGCAAAGCATTCATGGTTTCTGACATGGTAGTGAAAGCAGCTGGTACTATCCCTCATAAGCATTTGTTTGCTGGTGCAACAGGTAATACAATTAGACCATTAGCAACTGTACAGAAATCTGACTCCTATGCAAGCACAGCATAAGTGAAATACTATTACTGACTACTTTGCATGATGGAAAGTGGCAAACAGCCATCAGAATGGCCAATGGCTGTCCAGGACTCTCTTCAGTGTGTCTCCTGCACCTTCCCTGAAGATAATGGGACATTATTTGCAGTGCTTTTACTCAAATGTTTCTTAAATTTTCATTCTGTCAACATAAAAAGGAGGAAGGGGGAGAAAAGAAAAAGAAGTGTGGCAGTATCTTCAAGAATAACTGGTTTTTATTTTAACATCAGCATTCATGGATATAAACCCACTTCTCTGGATGCAGTACCAGATGATATTAAGGCCTCAGGCATAAAGCATATTTATATTTATATTTATATTTATATTTATATGGAAGTAGGATAGAATGTAATAGGATCCCAAACAATGCAAATCATGACCCTTGCCCTAAATTTTCAAAGAGCTGCATAAGGTGATAACAGGTCTTTCAGAAGCTCTCTTTGAGAAGATTTCTTTTGTTATATGTGCAGTAGCAAGGACTCATATATTAATAAATGTATAGGTGTCACGTCTGGAAACTGTTATTTTTGAAAAGGACACTTGATCACTTCAAATTTAGTCTGAGACAGGATGTTTAACGATTGCGTGTTCTGAAAAACAGTGCTCATGCATATTTTAGCAAGCATATACACTATTAGCCTGTTTTCTGAACAATTGCTGATCAAAAGATTACTTCTCATCCCATGACAATTTCTAAGTCCCCCTCGTAAAATAACATTAACATTCTACTCATCTTAATAACTTAAACTCAAAAAATTTCAGTTCCTAACACATGCCACTCCTCAACATGCACTTCTGTCCATCATTTGGGGATATATTTTTCACTGCCTAGAAATCTAGCAGATCACAATACTAAAATAATAACAAAACCCCTAAACAAGCAAGGGATGCTCGGGTAATAGCTGGTATAATGTGGAGCTCTAGTGGTAGCAGAGAAGAAGAGCAAGATATAGAAAAAAATGTAATTCTAGACAGAAGCTGTATCTGGGCTTCAAAACAGACCAGAAATCAGTGTTAAGCAAATATAATCAATAATATACATTTGTTTAAGTAATAAATGCTAAGATCTAAACCCAATGCAGAGTTAGGCATTTTCAGGTCCATAGATTCCAACAGATTTAATTCTGCCTAACTGTATGTATTCAAGCCTAACGGACTGTACTGTGGTTGAAATACTTACTCTTCAACCTCATAGAAAAAAATCAACATGGGAGATTGCATCATTTATAAAAGAAAATGATTGAGCCAGGCATGACAAAATGTTTATGTATGCCAGCTGATGGCCATCGTTAACATAAGTATCCATTCAGGATATACAGAATGCCTCTTTGGATATAAATGTTGCTCTGAACAATCAACTCTGCTTTTCTTTAAAAAAAAATATTGCACAAGTTACACAAAACTCTTCTTTAGTCCAAAACAAATGCTTTGTGACATTACTCACCTGCCATAAAATATTTCTTTTGGATAAAAATGAGCTATGTGTAACTTGAATATTTATGCTTCCAGGATTTGGAAAAGCAGTTGGCCCAATAAACAGGATAATCTCACTTGCTTTGTCTTTTTTTGTCTGTAGGACCAACATGATTATCTCAGTGCAGCTTACTTCCAGAGAAATGTCAGCACCATTGAGCATGCTAGTAAGGAGCTCAAATATTGGCACTAATCATTGCAGTAAAGGCCAATTCAGACACTGCATGTTCAGTGTAACCCAAGATACCTGTAGTGCACATCTAAGATGCAAAGTGTGACTCTAACAAAAATATGACTGTATATACGCATAGCATACAGCTAACACGGCACAGAGGTTTGAATGTTGGATTATAACTCTGGAGACCAGGGTTTGAATCCCCTCTTGGCCAAGGAAACTCACTGGGTGACCTTAGCGAGTCACACTCTCTCCACTTCAGAGAAAGGCAAACCCTCCCTCAAACAAATCTTGCCAGGAAAACCTCATCACAGGTTCGCCTTAGGTCCTCTATAAGTCAGAAACAATGTGAAGGCACACAATAGCAAAAACAATAGAAGTATACATGGTGAGGAATCACAATTGGTTGCAGATTTCTATCAGCACCACACCCTGGGCAAAACTTGCTACCAGGTGATGTCTGAAATAACAGAAATTTCAAAGGTTCTATCGTCCTATAGAGGCCCCTGCATTATGAGTCCTATATGAAATGGTCATGACGCAACTGCTGAGGACTAGGGCCATATTCCACGACATGGTATCAGACTCACTGCCTGTTCCTACCACCACACATCCTTATATTAGTGTTTTGCAGTGAGTAAGCCTATCACAAATAGCTTCTCGTGGATAGCTGTTTCCATTACAGAGGACCACATGGAAAGCATACCCCCGAGCAAAGTCAAAAATATGTGCCTACTCCTCAGAAATTGCATGAGCAAAGATCTTAAGGTTTGGGGGTTCCAACAGCTGAGAAAGCTTGTTCCCAATAAGTACCTGATAAACCTGTCAGCTATCAGAATTCTAGAAGATCAAAGACCTTACTCATAGCTATCGCATACTCTGTGTTGTTCTTTAACTTAATATGGGACACCCCATATGCAAGTACCTTCAACTTATTCTGCATGATACACTACATGTAGTTTCAAGTAACCTGGGAGAAAACAAACACTGCAGAAAACTAAGCAAAAAAACTTCAGCACTCAAATCCTCCACAAAAAAATATGCAGCAAGGAAATCATAAACTGTTACAAATTACTGACCCTGTTTTCAGAGACTCTAACAATTAAAAGGTCGCTTCCGAAGAATTTCCAGTGAAGTTAATGCATTTCAGTACTGATTTCATAATCTGAATAATGACATACAACATGAGACATGCAGACACTTGGTAAAATATCCCTGCATAATGATGAAGGAAACAGTAACCCAAACGTTTATGTATTCTTTAACACAAAATGAAACCAAGCACTAAAATTAGTTTTGCATCTGTTTTTAACTGTCTGATGTATTTAACATATTGGTCTTTTCAGAACAGCCAGGGAACAGGAGAGAACAGCCACAGATGCACACCTAATAGTTCTGTTGCTTTTTAAGTGTGAACAATTCTGAAATACTTGTATGTTGTGTGTGCGTGTTCACCTAATACTTTAAAAACATTACTTAAATATAAATTGCATGTATATATACTAGCAGAATAGCAGTCCAAGGATATGCGTACTTACCTGAAGATATCCCACTGAATTTACTTTTATGAACATTTATTATCACTTCATAACTTGTATCAAATATGTCTTTCAATAATTTGATTAAAAACCATTGAGTTCAATGGGACTGAATCCCAAATAACTACATATGTGAAATCTGCTCACACTGCAATCCTATACATTTCTACTCAGGAAAAAAAACTCATTAAATTAAAAAGATACTTACTCCCAGGTAAATAGATACAGGATTACAATATTGGACTGCATCCCAAAAATGGAGTTATTGGGGGGGGGAATCTCACTGGGATTTAATTTTCAGCTTGCATGCTTAAAATCATGCAACAAAGACTCAAACAACTTTGGGCCAGGACATTATATGATTTCAATACTCTCAAGCCTCCTTTGACACAATCAGTTTTCCTAAATGAACCATGATGTGAATATCATGCTCAAAAAAGCCAATGTCCTTCATGGTAAGCTTAGGGTTGCCATTATATATTAACAGTGCAGGTGAAAGTCCCACTGAGTTCAAGGAGACCTATTTCCACATAAGTGGATATATGACTGCAACCTATGTGACACTTCCTACTGTCAATCCCAACCTTCAGAAGACAGAGGCAAACTTTTAACAGTTTACTTTGAAAACCTTCTTCAGCATCACAGGTAATGAATGGCTATAAGGAACGGTTTCCCAACTGTTCCCATTTACCTGGTGGGCAGTTGCATTCTGGAGCAGCTTCTCTTGCTATTCTGATTTTTGCCATATGCTCATAGGACTTCTGTAAGGAAGAGAGAAGATAACTGAAAGTACAGTAAATGTCTGCAGCAAAAATTGAGAAGGAGAGCTGGTGTTAAAAGCATTTTGTGTTCGTAATCATGATTTACTGCTATTTCATAACCCACTAAACTAGCAATAGCTTCTGCACTTGGATTTCAGTCAACTCACACCATTCATTCACACTGACAACTAATGGTTTCAGTCATCTCTCAAAGACATACAGATAGATGCACACACACACATAAAAATGAGAGCTTTCTTTTGTACTATGATTACACTGATGTGCAAGCATAATGCACTGTTCTACATCTTCCATGTGAACACTATCACCCACCCACCCCTTTCTGAGAGCATTTGAGAAGCACAAAATAAATGCTGCAAACTTGATTTGGGAACACTATCACCCACCCACCCTTTCTGAGAGCATTTGAGAAGCACAAAATAAATGCTGCAAACATGATTTGGGGTGAATATCCGTAAATTAGAGATGAGAGAGCAATGAATGTTTTATATATGAAGGTCAAATGCTAGCACATTATAGGAGTAACTGCTGCCAATAGAATTCTAGCGGCTGCTTGCCAAACCGTCTCTGGGGACTGGTCCTGGCAGCCCACTGAAACTTGGATCCACACTTTACTGCCACATGTCTGCAAGGGTTTCTTGTTGAGCCTGGAACATTTTTTTAATCTTCCCAAAGATCTCAGTAAAGCATTTGAGAGTCACAACATTAACCATGAAGTATTTTTTCTCAAAAGAAAAATAATGTTCTCCTAGGATTCAGTGGGAACCACATCACTTTGAAATGTACACAAAGCTCCCTGATAATGTTGCATGTGTCTGTTTTTACAAGGCTTTGGTTTTATAAGGCTCCCACTTTATTCTGTGTCCATGGACTACAACAGATACCTGCTTTTAGTTCACAGCACTTCATAAAGCATCACAGCAAGCCTTATTTTTATGAATTTCTTCAAGGAAGTGCCAACCAGAGCCTCATTTCTATGAGGAAAGGAACCAGTCCTCAAGCCTACCCAGACATTGTTTAGGTACACCATCATCCTTTCTAATCAAATGTGTATAAAGTGGCTGATAATGGGAAAACATGCTCACATGCTCAGAGGCACTCAGTTATCATTGCCATCCTGTGAAGTAACATTGAGAACCCGTGTGGTGTAGTGGTTTGGGTGCAGAACTAGAACTCTGGGAGACTAGGGTTCAGATCTCTTCTCAGCCATGGAAACCCTCCGAGTTACCTTGGGTAACTCACACTCTCTCAGCCTCAGAGGAAGGCAAGGGCAAGTCCCCTCTGAGCAAATCCTGCCAAGAAACCTCTACGATAGTTGGAGTCAACTTGAAGGCACATAACAACCACAGAGTAATATTAGCCATGAAGAGATGGACTCTCTGGCACTCAAGACTGATTGGCCATGAAGAGCCCTGGCCCCAGATTAATTGTGTCCCCATCAAATCAGCTAGAATTAATTCTGCAAGGGTTGGGGTAAATCCAACAGTAGTCCTGCCTAGAGCAGACCTTTGAGACTTGAAGAAGTTGGGACTTAAATCCCATTCATCTCTGTGCATCTACCTTAACTAGGACAAACACTATCCCTTGGTTCCTTTAATTCTTCATTCAGGCGCATCCCAACACAAACATTCACCTATTCCACATCTGCCCGCTCCCTCCCTTCAGTATTTACCCAATTTGTCTCTCTCTTTCTGCCACACACACAACCCCTACTTTTTATTTGTTGCCTTTGGCGAAGAGTTCGGGGGATAAATATGCAACTGCTCAGTAAGCTACCCGTAAACACACATTCCTGAGCCGCCCCGCCGGCGAATGGGATGTCCCTGCCCCACCTTTTTCCCGGGATGCCCTCGCCTCAACCTCCGCTTTCCAAAAGCCACACATACCTGAGCCAGAAGTCGCTCCACTTTCTCCTGTATCAGTGAATCCAGCTGATCCAAAGAAGAGCCGGGCAGGGTCTGGTAGGAAGCAGCAACTGCGATGCCCCCGTGGGCAGCCTCGATGGCCGAGACCCTGGCCTGAAGGGCGCTGGTCCTCATCCCCAGATACACCCAGGAGGCGAGGGAGCCCGCCGAGAGGAGGAAGGCGGCCAGCAGCCAGCCGGAGGGCGCAGTCCGGCTGGACCGGCAGCGCTCTCCTCCCGAGCAGCTGGCCTCCCCTGTGGCATCCCGACCCTCGGCGTCGGGGGTTTTTTCCACCATGCTGGGGGGGGAGGCAGGAGTGGCTCTCCCTTTCCTCCTCCTCTTCTTCTTTAGAGGCGGACTGCTGGCCAAGGGAACCCCCGTCACCGAGAGAACAGGAAGAGTAGCAGAAATCGCAAGAAAAAGGAAAGAGAAATCCAAGCCAGGCGCGCGCAGACACACACACAGCCCAAGGCGCGCAACTTTCAATGCAGAAACGTGGCGCGCGCCACAGGCTTCATGGCAAGGGTGCTCCGTGCAGCCCCCCAAACGCCACCCTCCCCAGACCACGGACGGACCAGGAAAGAAAAGGGGGAAGGGGGGCGGGTTTCAGCCCCTCAGGTAGCCTTTGTGGAAAAGCCCCTCCAAAAGTCCGGTGAGGGCTCCGGCGGCGGCGGCGGCGGCGGCGGCTGGCTGGCTGGCCGGCCACCGCCTTCCCAGGTGCTCCGTCTGGCTTCTTCTCCCTCGACGGCGCGCAGAGACGGACTTGTTGCTGCTCCTTTCGCGCGCGCGCGCTCTTTCTTTTTTTTTCCCTCTTCGCGCGCCTGTCCGCAGCCTTCGAAAAAGCAGCCCCAAAGGGTCACGCTTCAAGCCTCTGGGGAAGGATGAGGAACCCAAGAGGCAGCGACGGCTCTCCCGCTTCCCTGCGGTGGGTTTCCAGCCCCCTGTAGGCGCCCTCGGTAGCGGCTGTCAGGAACGGTAGCCGCCGCCTCCCGGCTCCTGCGCCTCCCGCTCCCTCCTCTGGACTGAACACCGCGCACGCCGCCGTCCAGCGCTTGCCAGAACCTCGGGAGGCTTATTAGCATAATTTATTCACCTAGACCGAGAGGCGGGCGCCCCGCGCGCCCTGACCGGGAAGGCTGGGGATTCGGCTCTTTTGCATAATCTATGCAAGAGCCGCGGCCCGCTCTTTTCGCCCTCGCAGCCGGTGCTGCGTAATGGGTTCTGTGTTGGACTGGACGGGATCGGAACGCTCACTGCTACTACTACTCCTACTCCTACTCCGGGGGGGGTGGAAGGAGGAGGGGCTAGCTCCAAGTTTTGCGGTGCAATAGGAAAGGAGAGAGTTTCTGGTGTTTTAAGGCAGGAGACAGGATGGAGGAAAAGGGAGCCAGGGGACTGTGAACACAGTGTGGTTTCAATCATCCGGAGTTAACTGTACTCAGAAATACGTTCTCCGCTCAGGCTGTTTCCGCGCTAGACTATTATAGTGCTATTATACCACTTTCAACACCCTACGGAATCCTAGGGTTGCAGTTTAGAGAGGGGCCTTGATGCAAACCCCAGGATTCCGTAGGATGTTGAAAGTGGAATAACAGCACTATAACAGTCTAGCGCCGAAATGGCCTCGCTTGCTTCCAAGTTACTAAAGGCAACAGTACACCCTTATAGCGCTATTATTCCACTTTCAACATCCTATGGAATCCTGGGGTTTGCAGTTTAGGGAGGGGCCCCTCAGCCCTTCCCTAAACTGCAAACCCCAGGATTCCATAGAATGTTGAAAGTGGAATAATAGCGCTATAAGGGTGTAGTGTGGAAATGGCCGTACTAACCTAGGAGTAAAACTCGTGGAGTTCAAAGGGGTTTATATTTGAGGAGCTATGCATAAGCCTGCACTGCTAATTTCAAATGGGTTCTGGGATGGCTGCCTAAAACTTATGCTGGGCTGAGTGTTGGGGTCAGCCTGGAGACCTGGCCTCCCGGGGGGTGGGGGGGGGGGGGGGACAGAGTCATTCATCTCAGCAGGCTATGCTGGCCCAGTCTGCCTGCACATCGATGCTTAGTGAGTGGATAGGCTTGCCAGAGTGAAAGCTGGAGTGTTTTGTGTACAAGAGGCAATTTTTGAAGATGTTGTTTGTTAACTGGTTGTCAGGCTCCTGTTGAATTTCCCTCTTCTACGCATACGTGGGCCAGGGGTCCTCTCCAGTTCTTCAATCTGGCAACCTTAGATGTGGAGCCGATTTAATGGAGCCTTACTTCTCTCCTTCTTTTCAGTTATTTGTACATGGCTTAGTCTTTCACCTGCCACAGGACAGTTGGAGGTAATTTTGTAAGATTGGTAAAAACAAATGAACTGGCCATTGCTCGAGATAACAATCTTGTGATTCTACAAAAAAAAAAAAAGTGCAAACTGTGGTAGTTAAAGCCTGGTGCTATGAAATCACAGAGTTAAGCAAAACAAACAATCAAACTGTTAAGGCATACAATAAGTGATGAAGACCTCCAGCACTGTGTTGATTTCATAGAATCACTATGATAGTCCCAGGGCATCAACATCTCTGGAGTTTACAGCATCAGTGCAGTGATAACATCCAGAAATACACAGAACTGGACAATGGCAACATATGGTGTCAGATGTGTTGGTAAACATTTGCATTTAATTTGGGGTGAAATCTTTTAACACCATTGTAGTAACTCATGCCTATAGCATCTGGTAAATCAGCTACCAGATTTACTGTGTCAAGGCTATAATGAGAAACAAAATGTAACATGTTAATGTCATTTTAACAGGAAACAGGAGGAATTCACACAGAAATAGAGCTTTCTAGCAGACTGACTTATTTATAGTATGCTTAGTGTTTCTTCTCTACATCTATAACAAAAATAAGAACTGGTATGCCAGAACAGTTTTGTAGACAAGCAAACGGCAGCTCTCCTAAACTGTATGGGTATACCTCAGTTAACATAAATGTGCTCCTGGGCATTACTTCTTTAACAGAGAATTTGATACAAGTGATAAAAAAAAAAAAATTGAAAAAAGAGAGAGCAGTTCAGCATGTTTCAACAAATTGTTTATCTAAAACTAACAAAATGTATATGAAAAATGAAACATTCAGGTCAGGTAAGTCTCACATAAGAGAACGAAAACATTTTGAACTTTCTAGAGACAACTTGAGATCTTCATCCAAAATGCACTCAGGAATGACTTTTCCTTCATCAGTTTCCACTCTTCTCATGATTTCCATTTTAGTGGACAAACTTATAGAACTATGTTTCCTTAACATGCTAGAGCCAGCAGGTCAGGGAAGGTTATCTGCTTTCCCATTTCTCTCCATTTTGTTGTTCATGCACACTCAGTAAGGAATTCTGGAGGCAGGTCCTTTTTGTAGTTAGGCACTCCACTATGGTAGGATCAGCTAGAGTAGAATCCCATTCTTAGCTCAAGCCTTATCACAGTCTTTTCTACAGATACATTGCTGCAATGCAACACCAAAACTCTGTCTTTTTCCATGCCTCTTCACCATCCTACTAATGCTGATGGTGCTAAAAAAAAACCCAAACATTCCTGTTAGACAGAGGGCTACTAGGAAAAGTGGGTATGAAAAGAAATTTCTTTGTCAAAGGCTTTTTAACAGAGGAATGCCTGCATAGTTTTATGGGTATTCTGATTCGCTATGGAAAAGGAAACCATTAATGCATGTCTCCTCTGAGTAAAGTTGAACAGAAGAGCTGGCCTTAGGACAGAAGATTAGCTGTTGGATGACATAGGTGGGCAGACTTTAGGTTTACAGAATCACCTTTGTTTTCTACTGGAGCCACTAGTTGTAGCCAGGTGCAAAGATGTACACCTAGAATTAAAAAATCTTGAATTTAGGAATTTATCCTAAGTAAATGAGATGAAGGCACACAACAACAAACCAGAAATGATTGGAACTTATAGTGCTTTTACACATATACGCCCTACATTCCAGGTTACCCCTGTTTCAGAATTTTAATTTAGGGCTGGAGAAAATTATGTTGTTCTTGCTATCTTTTTAAAGACTGGGAATCAGAAAGCCTTACCAATCTAAAGCAGAATCCAACAATGGGCTTCCACTAATAGAATAGTGGGATGCAGGGGGACCAAAAGGAGGCTTCTCTTCCTGTCTGTCTGTCTGTCTCTCTTTCTCTCTCTCTCTCTCTCTCTCTCTACACACACACACACACACACACACACAGAGTAGCCTCTTATGCACCCTAAAAATGGCTTGGTGGGATCTAGGACATCCTGGAGCTCACTTTTGAGTAATACAGGGGGCTGGAGTGTGGCTGAGGGGAGGGGAAGAAAGTTCTGCCTGCAGAACTTTGAACTCAAATAACAGAGATCTAACAGTAGATCCAATTCTACACTCTGTAAAGTTGCCAGAATGAAAATTACAGAAGGCTTGTATACCTTTAACGGTTGTGTAGAAAACAGAATTTCAGCAGGTTTTGCTTGTTATCTGGTGGTGGTACAAGCAAAACCTTATGAAATTCTCTCAATTAAAAATATACCAGTCCTCTCCAGCTTTTCAGTCTGGCAACCTTAATACTCTGTCCACTGTGCGTATATGATGCATAGCTTGCTCCCTAGCAGTCTTACAAGTCTATGAATCAGACTTTGATAGAGATAATAGGATAGTCTTCTCCATTATATCTGAGATCGCAGGCTAGGCAAACTATTTGTGAGTATTCCTTGCCTAAGAAAACCCTATGAAATGCATGGGGTCTCCATAAGTCAACAGGCTGCTTGAAGGCACGTGCACATACATTCCTACCTTTGTCTTCCTGAAAAGTCATAAGGAACAGCTAGGAGGTTCCACCACAGGCATTCCATATCTGCTGCCTGAGGTGATCTCCTCACCCTGCCTAATGGTATGGCTCGCCCTGAGTGGTAAATAACTTCCAGCCACAAAGAGAGTTCTGTGTCCAAGCTGTGCATCGATCACGGTTGAACAGGAAACACATACAAAGTCTAGTCTCTCTTATCTGAGTCATTTTAAACTGAAGTCTTCTGTATGTCTGCTGTTTCCCAAAACTACTTTGACAATAAGAATACCGCACAGCAGCTTTCTCCTTTATTGAGACACCTCTCTAATCTTGACATAAAGCATGCCTCTTACACAGATACACCCAGGCAACAGGGATGGAGAGTTTTAATAGAAATAGTGTAAATCTCAGAGCAATCACATAATTGATAAAAGATACCTCTGTGTCGTGTCGTGTCATGTCATGTCATGTACCTCAGTGGGTTATATTTCATAATTAATTTGCTTTATTTGTTCACATAGTAAGCATTTCTTTGCCTTGACTCTTCTGAATACTAATGCACAAAAGAAATGGTTTATAGCTGATGGTTTCAAGGTAGATTTCTAGTATTCACTTAACTACATTTGGACTGAACTCAACAATAAAGCAGCAATTTAAAACGCAGATGCATGTCCATCCGTGTGAAAGATGGCCCTAGCAACCAGCTTACAGTGACACCAAGTAACTGTTTTGAAAAGAAGTCAAGTATGCCAAGTGTACACTAAAAACAGAGAGAGAAATCAACCCACGTTACTACGTCAGGTGAGAGCCCCAGAAGTCAACAACTTCTGCTGTTATCTATGAAACAATTTAAAGAAGTATTTTTAATGTCAGTAAATTTTAATGACAAATGAGTCCTTAGAGTATATCAGCTAGTAATGGGTGATCTTGATCCCCTTTTAGAATTAAGCTCAGCACATGTCATCATCATTGTTATATCAGAAAACTGCTTGAAGGAGCCCTGGTGGAGCAGTGGTTAAATGCCAGTACTGCAGCCACAAGGTTGTGAGTTCGATCCTGCCAGGCTCCAAGGTTGACTCAGCCTTCCATCCTTTCGCAGGTCGGTAAAATGAGTACCCAGCTTGTTGGGGGCAATTAGCTAAAAATACTTTGTAAACTGCTTAGATAACACTCAGTTGATAAGCGGTATAGAAATAAATGCTATTGCTATTGCTATTGATTCCTTCCAAGTCCAATTCAGAGCCTGTCATATTTGCACTTAGTGGCTTAGAACAGAGGCTTATCTAATCTCGATTTCTGTTCTTGCTGCCAATAGCCCATCTGCAGAGGAGTATCTAGGATGGGGCAAGTAGGGCACATGCCCTGTGGCCAATGCCAGTGGGGTACAAAAAAGCCATGCCAGAAGATTTAGCAGAGGAGGAGAAGAAGGAGGAAGAGGAGGCGGTGACCCCGGAGGTAGGAGTGCAACTTCCATGTTTGCACTAGGTGCTGTTTACCCTAGATACACCTTCGCCTATATACCCACCTTTATATTCCCCAACAGCTTGTATTCAGAGTTCTCATCCTCTACCCACATAGTGTCTCAGAGGCCTCTCTCTCTCTCATCTCACCTCACCTCATGGCTTGATATTGGTAGTAGTGGTAGGAAGGAGGTCTCACTGTAAGCCAGAGGAGTTAAAGCTCCAAACCCTAATGCAATTCACAGACATTTGCCATCTGTCTTGCAGAATCTGCTCCACCCCTCCATGAGACCCTCCTCTAAAACCCTCCTCCTTCCCTGGGCACAAGACTGGATTAAGGTTGTTCAATCCCGAAGAAGGAGGATACCAGGGATTGCAGTTACCATAGGACCATTGCATTAATTTCCCATGCAAGCAAAGTCATGCTCAAAATTCTACAACAAAGACTTTTATGGAGCAAGAAGCACCAGATGTCCAAGCTGGGTTCAGGAAAGGAAGAAGCACTAGGGATGGTACTATAAACATGTGTTGGATAATGGAATTATCAAAAGAAAATTAGCCTGTAGATTATAGCAAGGCTTTTGGTTCTGTAGATCATGAGAAAATGGATTGTCCAGATGTGTAACCTGTACTCAGGACAAGAGGATACTACTAAGACAGAATACGGAGAAACAGAATAGTTTCCAATTGGCAAAGGGAGTCAGGCAAGACAGCATTTTATCAACTTGTCTGTTTAACTTGTATGCTGAACATATCATAGATTAAGCGGAATTAGACTTGAAAGAAGGCGGCATGAAAATTGGAGGAAGGAACATCAACAATTTAAAATATGCAGATGACACCATATTACTACCAGAAAACAGCAAAGACCAAAGACTTGGAATGATTACTGAAGAAAGTTAAGGCAGAAAGTGCAAAGGCAGATTTACAGCTGAACATTAAGAAAACAAAAATAATAACCACAGATGTAGACAAGTAGACAATGAAGACATTGAATAGTTCAACATTTTCCATGGGAAAATTTTTGGCTCACTTATGAATCAGAATGCAGACTGCAGTCAAGAAATCAGAAGACTAGGATTTGGAAGAGCAGCTATGAAGTAAGTAAACGAGATCCTCAAGTATAAGGATATATCATTGAATACTAAAGTTAGGATTGTCTGTGCCATCTTATTTCCAATTTCTATGTATGGTTGGAAAAGCTGGAGAATGAAAAATATTCATAGGAAGAAAATCAGATCCTTTGTGGTGCTGGAGAAGCATTCTACAGATAATCCAGACTGCTAAAAAGATAAATGAATGGGTCCTAGAACAAATCAAGCCTGAACTGTCCCTAGAAGTCAAGATGACTAAACTAAGGCTGTCATACTTTTGCCATTTGATGAGAAGACATGCTTCTCTCAAAAAGACAATAATGTTTGACAATTAGATAGAGGACAATAAGAAAAGAGGAAGCCCCATTGCAGATGGATAGATTCAATCAAGGAAGGCACATCCCTGAATCTGTAGGACCTAAGCTGGGCTGTTGATGATAAAGTGACGTATAAGTCTCTCATTTATTGGGTCACCATAGGTCAAAGTCAGCTTGACAGCAGTTAAGAACAACAGGTTGCAGTCCTGAATGCGATAGTGCACACAGCAGTCTAGGAGCAAACATGCATTGAAATTTCAAGCAGCTACCTAATAGGCCCACAGATTTTCATCTGAGAAAACAGAAGGTATCGCTGTTGCAGAGGCTCATGGAATGTAACAAATGCTAGAAAAGTAATATAGAAGAAGGTACAGCACTAGCATCAATCATCAGTAGAGTGAATTTGCCTATATGGTTAGGAACTCCTTTCTGGCACCACTTCAGATGTTTTGCTTCCATGTCTTCACTGTCTGTGCAACATGATTTTGTTGAATGATTGTCTCTTCTGGAAATAATTTTTAGGAAGTATACTTCCTGGAATAGCCAGCCATATGCTTAGAATGAAAGTAGGCTATTTCCTTAGTAAATTTTCTTTTGCTAAAAAAAATTGGTGTACATTTGTGGCTTTCATGTAGAAAAAGTAAATCAGATAAGAATTCTTGCTTATTTGTTAGCTTGCTCTCTTTGCAGATAGATTTTGTAGAAGTTCTTGCAGAGTTTCATTTAAAGCGTCCTGTGCTTTTATGCAGTACCATGAAGTGACCTGAGGTAAACAAGCCTTATACTTTCCTCTAGGTATGTAATTCTTCTCTTATGTTTCTCCTCAAAGGCAGCAATGAATAATCTCAGCAATTTTTTTCTCCCACTACAAGAAAGTCTTTGAAAACCACAAAATTTGTAAAGGATATTCACAATTTGGGATCTAGTCTGTGCAAAATTAACATGTGGTTGTTTTGCATAGAAAACAACATATGCTGCACAGGAACCAGCTTTTGCTGTTTGAGAAAATATATCAAAACAGAAATAATAATTCCTGCACAGAAAGTGCTGTTTTATGTTCAGAAAATGCTGTTTTCTATGCAAATTAGCCATATACAAACTTTACATAGAACACCCCCCCAAAAAAATAAAGCCATTGTTCTGCATAGAAAACATTTTTTCTGCACAAGAATCAATACTTCTGCATTGAAATATTATTTTCTGTGCAGAAAATGCTATTTGCTGCACAAAACATATGAGAATTTTGCACAGAATAATAACCTTATCACATTGCAATGTTATAGAGCTATTATTCCATGTTAACTGCCATGGCAACATCCTGTGGGATTCTGGAGTTTGTAATTTAGCGAGGCCCAAGAGCTCTGTGGCTGAGAATTCTAAATGCGCCTCCCTCAACTGCAAATCCCAAAATTCCGTAGGAAGTTGCTATGGCACTTAAAGTAGAATAACGCTCTAACAGTGTACTGTGATAATGCCCTTAGTCCCAAACCGTGAAGACTCTTGTCAGCCCAGGATTCTTCTTATCAGAGTTCTCAACACTCAAAAAAACTGGTTTTGAAACCATTTTTCAAATATTTTCAAATATTCTCCCCATCCCTACTTTCCTTCATAATCATACCTCATTGCCACTAAACTTTTAACTCAATTTAAATAACGTGTAATTGAAATAAATACATTCTTCCCTGGGTTTTCCCTGGCAAATTTGAGATGAAAGGCTCATTGGAAAAAATCTATTTTCTTGTACTCCACAAAGCTTCTTGAAATCAGATAGTCCAATTTAAATATACTGACAAAATAGTAGTAGTAGTAATAACAACAACAACAACAACAATGATAATGAAACTTCTTGGAACGTCCAACATTATCCAATGGTACCTCACTGATTCCTAGATTCTTATATAGAATCTAAATCACTGATGATCAAAAAATATTCTAGTCAGTAATATGTGTAGATTGTGAAATTGATAACAACATGGTTAACTATTTATTATCATTACTGCTTGTACTACTACTACCTGGCAAATGTATTCAGCTTTACCTGGATCAAATTCTGACATTCATTCCAGTGCTCTCTCTTTTCTCCCCTCATTCCAAGCAGGGTGGAGAGAAAGACATTCAGACTGTATCAGCTTTATTCAGGTTACAGCCTCTATTGCCCTCTCCCAGTGCTGTTTCCTCATATTATCCTCATCCAGTACTATTTGTTATAGCTGATGAGCTACGAAAGACAAGAACAATTTCTGTACAGTTGAGCTTACTATTGAAACAATGGAAAAGTAAAAACCAAAAAAAATCAGATAACTCACATAGGAGAAACATTTCAAGATGCTATAAAGTGATATTTAATTGTTAAAAATCCCAATGTGTTTTGGCTATAAGAGGAACTCTAAAATACAAAGAACAACTCATAAATACATGTATGTTAGCATCATAAAGTAGGTAATCTTTTGCATAATTGTACAGTGCAAATGTAGCCTGTACTTACTTCCTCTAAACAATCTGCAGAAATTTCTGATAATTTAATCTGCAATATCACTTACTATAACGTAGAAGCATGTAACACACTTCTTGTTATTCTTTTGTGCTCCCAAGCTGATTACATTCTGTCCCAGTAATTCTTCCTTATTCTCAAAGATCAGAACTCCAGAAGTCACAGGGCTATTTTTTGACCCATGGGAGTGATTTTTGGGTTACTAGAGGCAGTGACAGAGACTCGAGTCAATTGACTCAGACTCAGGTTGGACTTAAGTCGCTTCAGTGACTTGACTTGGGCTTGACTCGGCCATAAAAGATGCACTGACTCGACTCGAGACTTATATACTTTTGATGACTGACTTGATGCCCTTGGTTCAGTTAACATAACACATTCATCCAGAAACCTTAGAACTTTGAGCAATGCCTCCATCTCTTTCTCTCTCAAGCCCAAAGTGTGGGCACATTTCTCAGAGGGGACCAGCAAACAGGTTAGGCATTGGGCTTGAGGCAGGCTTGAAGTCTGCTCAGCAGCTTGTCCCCACTGCGTATCGGAGGAGCCTTCTAAAATGTTTCCTAACAGCAGAAGGCAAGACTCATGCCTGCAGTGCAGGGTGCATTTCTCAGAGGGCAACAGCAAATGTGTTAGGCAATGGGCCTGAAGAAGAAGGATCCTTCCTTTTAAAGCTTTTGAATTTTCAGTAATGGGGAGTAAGATAGGACCCTATTCCCCACTTCTGAAGCTGCAGGCAGCAAAATTGCAAATGTGGACAGCCAACTCTGCTTAAATTGTTAAAACTGAATTTATTTCACTCTATCCATTAATTCTGAAATTTTGGTTGGAGTATAAAGTTGGCTTCCAGACTTGAGACTTGACTTGAAAGTATCTTCAATAACTTGAGACTTGCCTTGAGACTTGAAGGTAGAGACTTGAGACTTGACTCAATACTTGGAGTAAGACTTAAATACATCACTAACTAGAGGTCACTTCCGGTACTGAAACAGGACATTTTTGTTGCTTCGTCCTGTTTCAGAATGGCCTCTGAAACATTATTTAAGTGGCGATTTTGGGTTCAAAAGTTTTTTTGTGGGTTTTTTTTGTTTTGCTTTGTTTTTTTGTTAATTTGGAGAGTTTGGAAGGCTGGGGAAACTTCTCAAAGGACTAAATGCAGGTAACACAGTTCCCAGCCCTGTCAAAGATGAAAGTCTGTTAACAGTCATTTTCCCAACATCTCAAAATATTTGTGTATTTTATGCCAAGCTATCACACCCAACAAAGTAACACACACACACACAAACTACAGAGCATTTTATAGAGCCCATGAACGAAGTGTGTAAAAGATGGCAAGATATTTAACAGAGTGTGTATTATTATTGCAATCTTAGCTAATGAACACCTCAGTGGAAAGTGATAAAGGGGAAAACTGCTGAAATAATATTGTGTGTTAAACTGCAGCTTCAAGTAGAAACCATGTGATTCAATATCTGACTCTCAGATCGAAGTTGGAAGTAGGAGGAAAATAGATTTGAATTAACAAGAATTTAGAGTTTATGTAAGTTTTAAATTATGTAAGTCTAATGAAACTGCCATGTAAATTTGTTGGTGAGTCATGTAATTTGTATTGTTATGTAATTTGTATTGTCGTGTTAATGTATATGTATTAAAAGAATAAAAAAAAAAGAAACCATGTGATTCATTGGCATCAACCATCATTTCCATCCAGTTCCAGGGGATAAATACGTTTGAAATGCACCCATCTTATTTGTCAGATTGTCACAGGTGCCAGATTTTAAGGTAGCTGAATAAACTAGCCTCCAAATGCAAGGGATAAATGTCTTCTCTGCATTTCCTGCTAGAAACCTGGATTTATTTATTCATTTTCTTCTTTTTTTTTAACGTAACATCTTATTCACACTTGTGGATTGCTTCTGGGTGGGTACTTCACTGACATGCAAATCCAACTGTCAGAGTTAATTGTATTTTAATCCATAGGACTCTACATCATCTATGAATTAACAACCCACCACATAGACTCTCTCTGTAGACCTGGTCCCCTTATGTTTCCTTTGTAATTATTTGGAACCGCAGAAGCAAGGGAAGAGGGGTGGAAGGACTGTTTCAACTGACTGTTTGCTGTACACACTCTGTTTTTTATTAAGAAGCCCTTTGCTCATTGTTAAAATCCTGGCCAAAACCTGAGAAATTCTTTTTACCTCACACAGTCATTCTGAAAACCTCTCTCTTTGGACGAAGGCTCACCATTTCTGCAAAGCAAAACAAAAAACAAAAAAACAAAACGGAAGAATCCTTTCTGTTCCTATTCCCTAGGCCTCTTTCCAGACTCAGCCAGCCAGATGTGTGCAGTAGAATGTGCGAATGGATCCCGATATATGTTAACTGGATTCTGTCAGATGGAGCAAAAGAGTCATAGTAGTTCAGGAGTAAAAACGCATCCTTTACAGGCAGAAAGTACTAGGCTCCATCCCTAACACTTCTAGGTAGGGTTTAAAAACTACTCTGCTAGTCAGTGTTAAAATCTCTAGTCTAGATGGACCAATGGTCAGTCTCAATATAAGCCAGCTTTGCATGTTACCAGGTAACAGGAGAGATTTTAAAAATTTGTATCCTCCATCTCCACCACAAAAAAAGAAACTTAAACATGACTTGCATATAGCAAGGACAAAATTGGGTTAGAGTTAATTATTAAGTAAACATAAATAACAACCACAGATGATTTACATAACAGAAGCATAACAGAAGCAGATAAGGAAGATATCAAAATAGTTACAGATTTTCTGTACCTTCTATACCTAAAAAGTAGAGAGCATAGTTGAGAAACCAAAAGATTGGAGCTTGGAAGGGCAGCTGTGAAGGAGCAAGATGAGATCCTCAAATGTAAAAGTATATAATTAAACACCAAAGTCAGATTAGCTATGCTATAATATTCTTGTGTTCTATGTATGGTTGCAAAAGCTGGGCAATCAAGAATGCTGACACAAAGAAAATCAACTCATTTGAAATGTGGTACTGAAGGTTTATTACAATATGATGGAAGGGATCAAAGCTCTCTTTTGGATTAATATTTTAGTCTTTAGTTTTTTTAGACCAGTTAGTGTTTGGGGGATTTTTTTTAGTTTATTATTTAGTATTTTACTTTATTTAGTGTGTTAACATTAATTGATGTCTGTGGCCATTCCACACTATACTGTTACAGTGCTACTGTTCCACTTTCAACATCTTATAGAATCCTGGGGTTTGCAGTTTAGGGAGTGGCCTTTAGAATTCTTAGCCAGAGAGCTCTTTGGTTTCAGTAAACTACAAACCCCGGAATCCCACAGGAAGTTGATAGTGAGATAATAGCACTATAATAGCGTAGGGCAGAAATGGCCAGTGTTACAAATGTTTGTTGGAGATTATGTAATTTTGTGTAAAAACTGATAAATACACCCACACCCACGAAAAGAAATGTGATACTGAAGGAGAGTTCTGCAGATTCCATAGAATTCTAAAAAGGCAAATTAATAGGCTAAAGAACAAATCAAGTCTGAACTCTCCCCAGAAGCCAAAATAACTAAACTGAGGCTAATGTATTTGGGACACATTGTAAGATGATATGACTCAGTGAAAAGGACAATAATGCTTGGTAATGCAGAAAGCAGTAGAAAAAGAGGAAGACCACACTACTGTTGAATAGATTCAATCAAGGAAACTATGGACCCGAGTTTCCAAGATCTTAGCAGAGCTGCTGATGAGGGGGATCTTAAAGGACTCTCTTTCATAGGGTCACCATAAGCGGAGGCTAACTTGATAGTAAATAACAACAAAATTAGCCATAGAATCTGATTATTCTAAGCATTGACTTATTGTCTCTTGCTTTTTACTCCCCTTTGTAGGCCCAAATACTGCAGCAGGGCACTGTGACTTCACATTCTAAAAAGTGCCATGCATCTGTTTGTGCATGATTTGGATATGTGTTGACAAGAACACATGGTAACAAACTAATAGGATTTCTTTAAAAAAAAACTTGAGAACTCTGGCAACTAATGCACAATAGAAAAGACTGTCCTTGTGTGAGTGAAGCATAATACCTATTCCATTGGGTCTTCTATCTCATTTGTAGGTTCGCCTTCAGCTGAAGATGACTTGACAGCAAATAACAATAAAAGGCAAAAGTAAAAAGAAAAAAAATGCATTACTCAAACATAGAAAGAAATTGGAAATCAATACCAATAAAAATAACAATTCATAAGGCCTAAAAAACTGAAGTGAAGATGAGAAGCAAACCAAAATAACTTTAGCTTATTTGTAACAAAGAAAGAAAGGTTCTTCAGCTGAAGGCTATAATAAACAATCAGCTTTAGGCCAAACATCTAAAATTTTTAATGTATTGGATCCTGGTGAATCTCAACCTGGATGGCCCTACATAGCAAGGATGACATAAAAGACTTCATTCTTTTTCATGTCTGTGACACTGTAGGTTTATTTCCAGTCTCTTAGTGGACTTCCACCTTTGCAAAACTGGAAATTTCCTCCCAGTGTTTTACTAGGGTTCTTGCCAGCCTTCCAAAGCTGACTTCCACGCATGGAACGACTGGCAATCTCCCCAGCTCTCTCAAGTATGCTGCCACCACCCCCCTGAATTAAGAATTACTTAGACAGAACAGGAGGGACTCTGCCTAATCTCTAAGCATAAGGAACTTCCACCTCCCCCTTCCCCTGAGTGAGAGGTCCTATGTAGCGTGTGCCAACCCTGGCGTGGAAATGGAGAGAAATGGAGGTTTATAAAAGTGTTTTAATCAAGGCATGCAAATAAACAATATCACACTTGGGAGACCCCCTCTCCCAGGTACACTTAGTTACAAGAATTTACAAAACAGATATAACAGCACAGATACATTCTTAAGATCAGCCAATTCCCAAAATAACAACATTAGCCCTAACGCGACTAACTACTTATTTCTAGTTACTCACAATTAGGTTATAGGCGTAGATGGTCTAAAGGAGGAGAGGAGGGGGGGTCCAGGAGACAGGGCATGCTGCCAGCTCCACTGGCCCCGCTCTCCTCTCTCTCTGTGTCTCTCTGTGTCTCTCTGGCCACATGGCCTCTCAGAAGTTTTATTTTCCTCCTTGGAAGGATCTGGAAGCATCTCCAAGATGCCCACCTCTTTTCCTTTTGGTTGGTCAATTCTCACCTTGTTACCTGTGATGCTGACCCTTTCCTTTTGATTGGTCAGCTCTCACCCTGTGACCCTTGATGTAATCCTAACATCTCATTAACCCTTGGTTTACCTGAAGAGGAAAGTATCTCCCTTTGATAAGCCTAGATAATGGGAAGCCCCATTATCACAATGTCTCAGAAGGCTGAAGAATCTGGAGAAGTAATATAGTTATTTCTATACAATGCATCAGAATATGGAAATAGCTGGTTATAACAAAAGTTACTTGTAATTAATTCCTTTTTTCCAGTATCTAGTGTATAGCTAAATTATATCACAATTGTAACTTTATAAGGGATATCTTCTGGGGTTCTTTAAGTGTAATTCTTGTAATCACTGCATAGCTATATGGTTCAAGAGCTGGTGTGTGCCATGCCCTGTGCTGTAGCTTTGTGCTTTGTGCTGAAGGAACAAAAAGTGGACAGTAGGGATTGTTTTATAACACAGGCCAGTGTCTCATAATATTCAAATCTTTAAAGCAACCAAAAGAGTTGCACTGCAAAAGCAGTGACGTTATCCCTCATCAGCTAAAACCTCATTTTAGGTTACTTCTGAGAAACAGGAAATTGAACAGTTTTCTTTCTTAAAAATCACTATAACTGACTTATGGGGTTTGGATATAACAACTGCAAATAATTCGAAGTTTAAAAAAACATTTGTCCAAGCTCTGTGGTGTACATGTTACTTCTGAAAGAGCCATTCATAACGGGAGAAAGTAACATGTAAATAAGCCCTCTGTTAACACTAATTATGAATGAGTAGTCCACCTTCTATTTTGAAAAGTGATAATGTATGTTATCAAGATGGCTTGCTTGGCTCTGAATTCATGCCCCTTCTGAGCTCTGCTCAGTTACGCCAGGAATGGGAATGGTGTGACTCTCCAGCTGTTGCTGGACTGCAGCTCCCATCAGCCCAAGCCCACACAGCCAATAGTCATAGAATCATAGAGTTGGAAGAGACCACAAGGGCCATGGAGTCCAACCCCTTGCCATGCAGGAATATGCTATCAAAACATTCCCAAGAGATGGCCATCCAGCCTCTGTTTAAAAACCTCCAAAGAAGGAGACTCCACCATACTCAGAGGTAGTGTATTCCACTGTTAAACTTCTCTCACCATCAGGAAGCTCTTTCTATGCTCAGATAGAATCTCTTTTCCTGAAGTTGGAAGCCATTGCTTCGTGTCCTAGTTTCTGGAGCACCATAGACTAGACAAGAATGCTGGGAACTGCAATTCAACAACATCTGGAAAGTCACACAGTTCCCATCCCTGAATTATGCCTTCAAGGATTTAAATAACTAAAATTCTATGAGATCTATCATTTTTGTGTCACATTACTAAAACACTCTGAGAATAATCCTAAAGGGAATGACTATTCCCAGTCTTTCATATGACCAGTGACAATGTCTCAAGTCTTAACTGTCCTCAGTAGAAACCTGCGAAATTGGATCTCTACCAAAAAAAAAGGCTTTCTCCCACTCTGTTTCCAGATCTTCTCGCACACTCTGAAGTGACAGACTGAAAATAGGCCAGTTTCTGCTGAGAGGATATCATAAACCCCTCATGTCATAAACCAGCCCAATTCATTTCACCCCACGACATGTTTTTCAGGCAATATAGCTCTATTATTTGATTCTGAATCTAACAATGCATTTTAAATGGGGAAGTAAATGACTATGGCCTGCTTGTAAAAAATGTGTACAACTTTCTTTCGTCAGATGATTTATGGCATGCTATGACACAGAAACACTTTTGGCAGTGCACGACTATTCTCTGGCATCTCCACAGATAGCTATGGTAGCTGACCTTGCTGTTGCTGCCCCAGCATAATTCTTTCCTTAACACAAAAGAGTCGGGAAGGGAGGGAGAGAGGGAGGGGAATGTACAGCTGATGTCAATTACAGGAGATCAGCTGAAGACTCTGCCTTGTTTTGGTTTTTGTTTTTAAATCAACAATTATCCACACTAAAAGAAGGCATTTATATGTAGCCCCAGACAATTGCTAGGGAGGAGACAATTATGAGCCAGCTGGGAGTGAAGGTCAAGACCCAGAGATCAAGGGCAGTATGGATTTCCAGCTCTAAGAGTCTAGCATTTCCATCCGTCTAGATGCACCCAGCCTGCTTTAAGTAGAGAATGGCTTCAGTATACTGGGAAACGGAAAGGAAAATGGGGTAGCAAGGAAGTGGTTACTCATGATATGGCCTCAAAAAGCAGAGTTTGGAAAGCTCTCTTTTAAAAAAGCAATTCATTTTCATTATGTGTTATAGCCACATCCACAAAAACAGCCCCAAAATGGAGACAACAGTGTTGATCCTTTGCCTGTATGTGTCTTGTATATATGTTTCTATGTGTGTACACAAACTGCACATTGAACTCATAACAATGTAACAGTGGCTGTTGGTGACTTCGATATTAGTGTGTATGTGTGTGTGAATCTAGACTGGTTTTTAGCATGAGCTAGGCACTGGGTGCTGAAACTATTTGGGGAATAGGGTTCCACGCCATGGATAGTTCCATTAAAGTTCAGACTAAAACCCAGGATGGAGTTACCAAACCACTGGCATAGGAACCACTAGCCATCATTGAGTGCTTCCACAGAAAATCTACCCACCTTCCCACCCTCCTATATCGGGAGGATTGCAGATAATCTTGGAGGGAGCAAGGAAGCCTGCTGAGGGTGGTAGATGACAAATTCATCCATGTGCACCCCTTAAGCAATAGTAGTAACCTGATACCTACAATACATATAGGGCTTTACTTATCCTGCTAGCTCATATATCTCAGTCATGATCAGTCCAGACAACACAACTCCCAAAATATATAACAAGTAGCCATATATTTTTTGCTTGCTTGCTTACATAAAAACATGTATATACCATCCTCTTAGATTGCAAGTTAGTATGCAATGTGACAGTAATACAATGCAGCACAAAAGAAAGAAAAATCCACTAGAAAAAAAATATGGAAAGTAGTCAAGATTTGTTCCAAAGAAATCAGATGAAATCAGTTGAGGTGCTTAGACACATGAAAATGTTTTTTGCCTGACACTTAAAGAATAGCAATGTGGTTGCCAAGGAAATCTTTTGGCAGAGGCATTTGATAAATCAGAAAACTGCTACTGAGAAAGCTCTTTCACTGATAGATGATGAGAGCTACATGGAGAAAGGACACAGCAGATTATCTTACACCATAAGCTGGTTGATACAGAAGTAGCTGCTATTTCAGCTATTTAGGTCTCAAGCCCAAATTTAACCAAGTAAATACCAGCAGCTGGGTAAGTACCAGTGGCCAGTTCTTTTAGAACTGGTCAGTTATGGGTGAATTGGACCCCACCAATAAATATTATATATAGCACCTACCATGTGCAATAACTGAGTGATGACCAAATGTCCCATTTATTTCTATTTATTTTATTTGTATCTCACCTTTCTCCCAGTATGGGATTCATTCTGAACTCACAAAGCAAGTTCAAGAGGATAACAAGATCAACAGCAGCAAAAGATGCTGAGAGGTCAAGGAGAAATAAAAGGGTTGCACTCCACCAGCCTCAACAGAACTCACATATCAAATCAAATTTGAAGCTAGAGTCAGATAATTTAGATAATCTGTTCCAAGTGAACCCAGCAATCATTCATACAAAAGCCTTACCAACAGATAACAGGGGGTTTAACTGCAGCTAGCAAAAGTTATAACAGTTTTACAGCTCCAGAGGCTATTTTCGTAAGGAGTAGTTGCAACTCTTTCAAGGTAGGTGGAGTCCATTCTCTCTCTGGAGATGGCATTAGTAACTTCTTGGATCCATTCAGTCTTCTGCAGCAATGATGACCATTAAGCAGCCCTGCAGATGTTGATAAACTACAACTCCCAGGTACCCTAACTAACCCAGCCAAGCAGAGGAATGCTGAAGTCCAGTTACTAAAGGATGATTCCCAACCCTGCCATATAGCTAGATGCAATTAACCAAGATGATCAAGGGCCAAGTAGAATTTGGCCCAACTGAGGGAGAGCATTATTCCCTCTGCATTCTTTTTGTATTTTTGTTTCTTGTGTTGGTGAGATCTGAGGGACTTTCCAAGAATCCAAAAGTCACATGATTTGGGTTACAATTACAATTTGATAAGGTTTGGTTTTCATCTTCTTAAAGATTTTAAGTCACTGTGAATGCCTTTGAACACAATTATCTATGGAAAGGTAGTAGACTAAATGACAATTACACAATAACTCTTTTCCTCAAAATGTTTCCTAAACATTATGTAGCAGACACTTGAAGGTTCTGAGATACCACCTGCTAAGACTAATTGGAACAAGCTGTTAATCACTCAGAAAATTTCTGCTGGATAACTTTCCAAGGATGCAACAGTGACAGAGAATAACATTGCTTCTTTATTGTCATCAAAACCTTAAAATAGGCTTGGTGATGTACACTGTTACTTGTTTTTGATTGGATTCACTTAAGACTTGTGTGATTTGCATTCTAACTGTTTTCATTCTGTTTCATCATCCCTAACTCCATTTGGTTCTCTAGAGTTCCAGAAATAAGTGCTTCCTGCCCATTTCCAGGAAATGCCAGGGCCTGAACTTGCTTTGTTATTCAGCTGTGGTTACTGAATGCTTTTGGTGAGTTTTCAGAGGACATGGATGGTACTTCTCCGAAAGCTCTTATCTTACTGCAAACTGCTATGATGTAATTGACGTTCACAGTGACTTCCAGGTACTCTTTCCCACAATGTAGAATCCAGTTGTGTGCCACACAGTGTGGCCTGTGCCCTATCACCCCCAATTTGTCTGATGCTTTGTATACAGGATTCTGTCTTAAAACACTGTTGAAGAAAGATTTTTGAACTCTAGTTTATCTTTTTACATGGCAGCAGTGTGAACTGTGTGGCCATCCAAATGTGGTTGGACTGTACCTCCCAGCAGTGCTTACCAGCATAACCAATGGCAGGGAATATCCAGAACTGCAATTCAACAAAATCTGGATGATCACACAGTTCCCATCCCTAGTATATAGAATGGTACAGAGTCCACCTTCATTTTTGCTTAGTCCTGATACAATCCAGTGGCAGCATGAGTTCCTGAGCTTCCCCAGTAAGGTTTTCTATTGTTCTTGTTGTTATGTGCTTTTAAGCAAATCCAACTTATGGTGGCCCTATAATAGAGATTTCTTGACAAGGTTTATTCTGAATAGGCTTGCTTTGTAGGCTGAGAGAAGGTAACTTTCCCATTATCTCCCAGTGGGTTTCCATGGCTGAGCAGGATATGGTAACAGAGCATGATTGCATCTATATCAAGACTTGTATGGCGATGCGAACAGGAGTTTTCCATCAGGACTGTAGTGTGGCTAAAATGTGAACACTCTCTTTTTGTCTCTCTGTCTCTCTCTCTCTCTCTCTCTCCACACACACACACATACATAGAGAGAGAGAGAGAGAGAGTGTACCATGTTCTGAATCTCGTTCATATACACAGTATGTCAGCTATTTGTTGAACAAAAATTAGCTATCCAATGCTAAACTACAAGATAAATGTCATGTCTCATTTAGACCTCTTACTTTATCAGTGGAGAAGCCATCCTGTGCTTTCAGTCTGTACACTAAAGAATACTAAATTTCCTCCCATTTGTGAAGCACAATACTTTTGCAGCCTGAAGTGTAAAATATCTGCCAAGTAGGAATCAATTGCCGAATTTTTTTTAATGACCCCCTCATGAAAAGTACAGTCAGACACCTGAACATAATGAGACCTTTAAAACACTTAGTGGCTTTTCATCTACTTGTGACAGAATTCTCATAAAAATATATGGGTGGCTGTGCTCTTCCAAAAAGTCATACATTTCAAGACCATTAACAAGAGCAATTTTTTTCACACAAGTATTCAGACAGGAGAAGGGAAAGCATTTTAAACACCACGCATTACTATACCTTCCCCCCTCCGGCTTTCTTCATTGGCTGCTTTATATGTCGCTCATTAATTTATTTACAGTATGCCATCAGTTATGCTTTTCAGAATGGCATAAGAAAAAGGAAAACAATCAGGCCTCTGTTTCCAGAGAGCTTGCAGTCTAAAATCAACAACAATGATTCAGGCAGTAGAGATACTAGGTACTGAAAATGTACTGAAAAACAAATGTGACAAATGAGTCAACCCACTCTTAAACTTTGTTAGGGCTAAGGATTATGGTTGCAGTTATATATATAGTTTTATACAGTCTGTAAATCCTATTGAATTTAGCATGTTAAATTTCAAGGAGATAAGCCTTGCTGAGAGCAGGTCTTAATGTTAGATAGTGAGATAACTGCCTCAGGCAGCAGAGCTAGGAATGTAACATGGCTTTCTACTCCTGTTATTGTTTGCCTTCAAGTTGCTTCCAACCTATGGTGACCCTAGGACAAACCTATCACAGGGTTTTCTGGGGCTGAGAGTGTGTGATGTGGCCATGATCACCCAGTGGGTTTCCATGGCTGAACGGGGAACTGAACCCTGGTCTCTGGGGTTGGAGTCCAAGACTCAGATCAGCACACCATGCTGGCTCTCTCTTTTTCTCTAAATTAGCTGGCTATCTAGAAGTACAGTGATGGTTACTGTTCTCCCCCTACCCATTGCTGGAGTATTATTCAACTGTATTCTATTCAGATTGTGAACAATGAATGGAAGGATAGGACAGACACCACCTTATCCCCTCAGAGAAGAAAAAATATGGGGCCACTGTGCCTGAAAATGTGGTTTCTAACGAGTGGAATCATGTTTCCACCTACCACTCTTGTTTCCTCACAACCACCATACCAAGTACTAACTTGCTCTCCAATTACATTCAAAGGCATGATGACGTATAATGAATGCATATAGCGAGGAGAGGACAGGTGGAAGGTTATTCATTGCTGTATGCCATGTCAAACAATTGATCTTGAAGCACTTCAAATTTATTTTGGGAAGCCTTCTGAAACTTAATGCGCTGCATACTTGGAGATTTTATACACAGAGAGAGTAATATCCCTGTTTTCTCTTCATGATTGCTGCAAGATATACTCATAGTTCCTTATATGGCATGTTAAGTTGACTCTGCATTTTTCACACAGTATGCTTTTAATTCCTGGATTTTTTTTTCCAGGATTTCTTCCAGCAATTGTTATTCATGATTATTTTTCTTGTGGATAAAAAAAAAAGTACAGTTTATTGGACCCAGAACTTTGAAAAGTTATTGTTCAGGATACAACTCCCAGGATTCTGGGAGCTGTAGTATCCAAAAAGTTAACTCTGGTTTCTGTTTAGTATTTATTGTAGACAAAAAGATAATGGGTGAGGAGACAGTGGCCTACAACTCCCAGCAATAGTATAATGGAATAATAGAGATTGCTAGTTATATTTATTGTTGTGTACTTAAAAAGTGATTCCCAATAGTGGAATTGTGAAGAATATGAAGATAAAATTCTGTTGTAGACTGTAATCAATTAAAAGTAAATTTGCAATCTAAGAAGCAAAGAGAGAGCACAGTATCAGTGCCTATGGATGATCCCCATATAAAAATGCACCTTCAACTTCACTGTGTAATAAAGGCAGCAGAGCTGTATCACAAAGCCCAGGTTTTCAGTTTGCCTTTTATTGTTAGGGTAAGGGGAAAGATAGGACAAAGTTGTAAATGATAGCCATTTGCAAAGATATAAGGGCAATAAGATCTTTGGAACGGTACACTGTTAATAAAATATGCCTCATCTGAAGTACCATACAGTAACATTAAGAAAACGAGACAAATTGGAACAGGTTGAGAGTGGGCTAAAAGAAGTGTGATGGAAAACAAGTCCTATTAGAAAAATTTGAAGATAGTGAAGTACTTCTAGATAAGAATTTGATTTTGAGATCACACTGCCTATTCATGCAATTCAGGGAAAGGGAGGAAGAGGAGGAGGTTCCTGTTATTGTCATCTTGCATTTGTAGTCCTATTTTATTTCTCTCTGCCACCATCACATAAAAACTGAGTGGGAGCATATGATTCTATAACACTGACTCCACTGTGAAAATTGTTATGACATTACGTTCGCAAAGTTTGCACAACTGCTGATGTGATATTAAGGGCACTGCATTCTAAACAGAGGTAAGGAGATTTCACATACATATATATGGATGTATAACTGAGAGTGGACTCTCAATTTGAGAAAGATCTCTGGGGCTATATTCCAGCACTGGATGGGCATGGGCCAAGCAAAATCAAAGCAGGACATGAGATGGGGCCAAATTGAGTTCATTTCACAGGTGAAAACCAAGATGCAACTTGGCAGCAATTTGTTTTTGCCTGAGCAAACTGGGAAGGGCAAGACTCCACCCACTCTCACCTTCTGAATTGACCACAAACTTCTTTTGCACTTTGAATTCAGTTTTCAGTGGCTGAAATAAACCAAGATGAAAAGGAAAAATGAGAGGAGAGAGAAACCACAACATTTTAAAAACAGAAGAGAAAGTGGGATGGCAGAGGATTAACTCGGACACTGCCAAACTAGGGCAGTTTGTTATTCCTACTAATTTGACCTTTTCTCACCAAGTATTGGGTGGGGGGAGCTGAGTTTAATACAACAGTTTTCTAGGTTACACACTGGAGCCTAATCCTATGCAATTGCTTCTTTGGCTGCAAGGTACAACTTTATTCATTTCACAGTTTCACAGACCGCAAAGTAGAGTTCAGTCCCGTACAACATCTTCCTGATCTTTAAATATCCTTTTATATCTTACTTCCTGTCACTGACTGAAAATAACAGCAGAAGAAGCTTGTGATCCAGATGAGCAAAGCCTCATCAAGCCACAGCTGGCAAAATTAAAGTCCCCCAATTCCTGACACAGAACAGGAAAACAGCACAGGAAAAACTCTACCCTCCTTCTCAGGTAATTTGTCATTCTATACCACTAATGAGAGATGTAGATGATAACATATAAGCATTATAATGGTTATTTAAATACTTGAGGAACAAACCATTTCAAACACAGAGATGAACACTTCAGCATAGTAAAGTGGTCATATATCTGTCCCACACAGGCTATTATTCTATGAACCTTTTGCCAGGTAACTCAGCGAAACATATAGATCTGATTCCAGATTTGCTTCCAAGTTGGGAGCTATCATAAGGTCACAAGCTGAAATCTTGTGAGGAAAATCCTGAAGTACGTAGGAAATTTTACCTTTTCAGACTGAGATTTCCAGAATCTCCTAGACAACAGTGGTCACTGCTGGCTGGAGGATACTGGGAGTTTTATTACCTAAATGTAACTTGCCATCTCCTTCAAGGTGGCTGACATTTGTGACTGAACATCTGAGTAAGCCACTTGTAGAATCTTAGCTCTGCACCATTTAAATATAGTCCTGCATGCTGATTTGTTTTCATTCTCAGCGCAAACTGTAACTAACCTAATCTGGATTCTGATCCAAATCCAAATCCTGAAGAGTTGACCTCTATCAAAGAATGCAACATTTTCTATTTAAAATGTAAATAAGATTAACTATTTTAACCGTATTTAATTTAATAGTGCATGGTTAAATAATGTGCTGTTTTTCATTCTGTCATCTGTTTTCCAGTTCTCTTTTGTTTTTCTCTGCTCGTATATGGTGAAGTTGTCCACAGCCATTGACAGAAAGTGGATCTCTTTTTTATTTCACCAGGATGCTGGTGGTGTTTGGCAAAATGAGCAGCTGTGAAAACTCATTTTGCCCCATTTGCCCAAAACTGAGCATACGAAGCTGCCTAACATCAAGTTAGACTATGGTTCTATCCAAGAACATTACAAGAGTCCAGCAAGATTTATCCTGAAGATCCATCTAATCCAGCATAGAGACAGGAAAATTAATGGAAAAGTGCTCATAAGGTACATTTACACTAAAAAGCTAAAAATAACCCCTTATTTATGTTTAAATTGAAAAGGTGATGTTTTATTTTATTATACTAAAAAAGAACCCTTATGTTACAGGCCCTTATTTCTCATGAGATTGGTTTTGCAGTTCCAATCCAATAAAGTGCCCTGACATTATCACTTAGCCCTTAGTCTACCTTTTAACCACCACCTTTTTGTCAAAGGGCTAGAGTGTTAAGGGTTCCCTCAGAACCAAGTTGTTTATTTATGGTAGCGTGTTCTTCTTTATTACCAGTGACTTTAGGCAACTAAGGCTCACTCAGTAGTTATAAAACAAATGGTATCCTTTATTGTAGTAACATTAGAAATGAAGTATCTTGTTAAGGTTCATATAAAGTACAGTGTTGTTATATAAACCAGTTTAAAACTTTTGACAATCTATACCAATAACTCCCAGCCTTATAGTTCTCTGTGTCTTTTGCTCAGCTGCTTAAATACAACCCAGCCACCCTCTCTGGCCAAGATCTCACTGAAAGCTCTCTTTCAAACAGAATCTCTGGCCCTTTCCTCACGGGCATATTGCCCACGCTAGGGCGACCTCTCCAGGAAGTCTTCTTCACTGCGGGGTGTACTAGAGCAGTTTGAAAAAGTGAGGCTCTACACCTCAAACTGCTCTAGCACAGCCGCGGGGGTGGCGCTGCGAGTTTTTTAAAAACCATCTTCGCAAGTGGTTTTTACAAAACTCGCCCGCGCTGCTCCGTGGCAGCCCCTGGTGAAGAACTGCAGAGACGCGGTAGCGCGTCCCTGCAGATCTGCCCGGGGGCAGGCTTCTGGCTGGCGCACTGCCCTGATTGGCGGAGCGCCGCTGGAAGCTGCCGGCCGCCATTTTGGGCACCGTTGAGCGCCGCCGAAATTCGGCGGTGTTTAGAACGGCGAATCCGCGCTCCCCGCAGGGACGGGGCAACCCGCTATGAGGTAAGCTCCGCCCCTGCGTGCACCGCCCCATTTCGGTCCCCCCTGTAAGGAAAGGGCCTCTGTCTTATATTTAATTCCTCTTATCCATAAGCCCCTCCTATGCAAACCAGTGTGTTGAGTTTCATTTTTAAGGTACTACTCCTGTTGCCTAGCAATCCACCATCAAGTCGCACTTGCATTGCAAATAGTTGACCCCCCTCCTCGAAAACAACTTTGTCACATCTTACCTGACAAACGTGAAAAATCTCATTCATAATTTTGTTCCCCTCATCTCTGATCCAGTCTTGAGCTCTGGAAAGAAGAAAACAGCTTTTGAAAACCTACTTTTCCCTGTATCAATGCAGTGATCCACTGAAAGGAAATTAATGTGGTTAAAAATAAGCATACAAAAAGGATGCAGGAAACAAAAGCTTATTTAAAATATACTATTAGGCAGGTGCACATGCTGCCTTTCTTAGATATAAGATATTTTTAAGTGAGTACCAGAAACTCTCCCAACTACTCTTCTTGAGCCCCATCATGAATAACAAGGAAGAACAATTGTCCTGTCCTGAGAAGCATTTAGAAGGAACAGACATTTCAACAATTACGTCTCATCATCAGAACCATAACTGTACTGCTGTTGAGGTCTTTGCAGTTTTTCCCTTCTTCCTCAAATGACTCTGGTCATTTCTGCACCACACTGTTATAGTGCTATAATTCCACTTTCAACATAACCTATGGAATCCTGAGGTTTCCAGTTTAGGGAGGGGCCTTTAGAATTCTCAGCCAGAGATCTCTTTGGCCTCAGTAAACTAGAAAACTCAGAATTCCACAGGATGTTGAAAATGGAAATTGCCTGAATTGTGACCATGGTGTGGGGAAGAATTCAGTCCTAGAATCTTTCTCTGAGGATGAGATTTCTGACTCTTGTTCAGGCATGACAGAGCATCCAAACATATACCTCCAGAAAGGCCATTACCACAGTAGGAAGGCAATAGCCCTTCTATGTTGCCATCCCCAAAAATGAGTAACCATTGGTAGACTGCTCCTGTATATCTAGATTGTATTCAGCCACAATATTCATTTTATCCTTGTTTCATTGGCTCCTTAATTTTTTTCCCCTTGTACCTGTGATTTATTGTGATTTTTAAAAAAACAACTTAGCCCTTTGTATATCACCCAGAGAACTCCTTTTAGATGTGGAATAAATTGAATGAATGAATGAATGGTTTAGAAGAATAATTCTTGGGGTGTGTGCATGGTGTGAGTGAAGGGCTGCTGTGTTCAGCATATATGCTGCTGTGAGGTTGCCTTGTAGAAGATCTCTGTGCTTGACACTCTTGATCCTCAGGCCAACTGCAAGGCACCCATTTGTCTATGAGATGTGATGCCCCTCAGCCTCCGGGGCACTGTACATGTTCCACTTCTGCGCTTCCTAGCAGGTGGTTACCAAGCAACGATGTGGCTTCAGAGTTTCATTGTCCTTTCATCCTCTGAGTGACTGTATCAGCCACAGCTGCTGCTCTTAGGAAGGAGGGAAGGGGGGATTTGGGGGAGGGCAGTTCTATACATTTGAACAGACCCATAAGAACCAGAATATTTTCCTCTCATACAGCAGTGATATACGATTAGTGTTTGGAAGTGGGGAGAAAAAGAATTATTAAGAAGAATTCTGCCAGCACTACTAAGACAAGAAGCAAAGGCCAAAGAAGGTCTTTGCCCCTCTCTTTGCAATCAACGCTCATAGTTGCAAATTATAAAAGAATAGTTTAAAGAGGTTTATATTATAGCACTTACTTTCCACTAATAGAACACAGCCTATTATCTAGTCTTCATCAGAGACAGACAGGGAAGATGAAGACTCAACTGCTTTTTAATATGCAAAACAAAATGCATGCATCAAATGAACAGTCTGTCCCCAATTTTGTATTATTATGTTATTGTAGCCATTGAGTTTGCATCAGCTGACAAAGAAATTATGCACTCTTCTGGTTTAGATTTCAAGAGTCTCCTTCAGACTCCTTGTTTGTCTTGCAGAGGAGCACAGTAACATAACTAAAATGTATTAATTCAATGCAGGAATTTTTCCTCTTGGACCTTGTAATTCCTCTTGGGTTTTTAACCAAAATCTTATTCTCTTTCCTCTCAGCAGCCTCATTTCATTGTTTAGAAAGGGTATGATCCTGTGCATAGAGCAGCTCATTTTCCAGAATTCCCTTAAATATATCAAGTTTGATGAAGCAGATCACCACCAAAGCATGCTGCCATGTCCATTCTGTTCAACAGAATCATTGGTCAGGATTATTCCCGAAATGAGATACTTTTTCTAAGAAGAAAATATGAGAACAGTTAATTCATGCATTTTGCTACAAATTCATGGGGGGGGGGTGAACAATGCCATACATACTTTATACAGGGTTATTTCCATATATGTCCATAATTTTACGCCACACAGGATGATTTCCATATATGAGAAACATAATCTACAACAATGGTAGAAGGAAGAGTGAGAAGTCCACCTCGAACAATGGATTGTTAGACAAATTCCCCATTGGGTGCCCAGTGCTGAAATACCTGATAATGGACAGTCCTCAAATGCTTGTCTCCAGCATTTGGAGCCTGGCCAGCATTATGGAAGGAGACAGGTGATGCTATGTCCTACTTGGAGAAGAGAAAGAGGTGAGTTGCAGTCACAGTCACAGGTAGTGGAGATAATAGGCTGCAGTCACAGACAGTAGAGGCTAGAAGACCTGCCCTGGAAACAGAACTTGGACCATCACATGCTAATCTTAGAGAGAAGCAGTTGGATGTAAGCTACAGTGGGCTCTCCTCTTTTGTGACCTTCACATCCAAGAATGCAAAGTCACATGAAGCATCACATCCCATTATAGTCAATGGATGTGGTGGGCATCCACACATTGTGTCCCTTGACTATAATGGGATGAGATGCTTCACTCTTTTTGTTTTACAAGTGGGTTCCTGGAGCAGAGCTCCTGCACATACAGCAGGTGCACTGTACATCATCCTTTGGAACATTACAGGCTAAAACAATATCAAAGCACAGGCAAAGCCATGGCCTGCCTTAAAAGGAAAATGCTGGGATAATAAAATCAGCTGTGGTGAATTACAGTTGGTTACACAGCCAAGGCAGTGTCTGTGCTGCAGAACAACAGCTCCACTATCTTTGGCATCATGGTGGTTCTTGCTTTCATATTTCCTAACCCTTAGTATGTGTTTTGGACTCTTCTCTTTGATTGCTCCCTGACTGCCCTTTGACTCTGCTTAGACTGCTATTTGTGCTTGGGCACCAGACTGCTTTGAGTATTCATTTACTTTTTGGGGTCATCTGTATATGACCCTGGACAAGCTTGGTCCCTATTTTTTGTTTCTCAAGCTCAGAGTGTACACTCTAGAGTACTTACTAGGAAAACATAAGGGCATATCAGACTGATTTAAAAGACCAGAAAGTCCCAGATTTTGTTCCCATTTCTATTTTTGTTGATTTTGGAAATCCAGACATATTTTATTTATCCCAGAATATTGCCTGTGAGCCTCTGGTATGATATTTAATACCAGCTTCCTGGTCAATTTTATTATAGGCCAGTATAAAATCAGAAAGAACAGGGACAAAATTTGGGACTTTTCAATAGTCTGGATGCACCCTAGGATAGGATTACCATAAGTCAAAGTCAGCCTGAAGACACGCAGCAACAACAACAACATTTGCTGCCTTTAGCCTGATCATGTGAACAAACTAATGTAAGTGCAGAAATTAAAGGAAGAGGATTTCATGAGGTCTGGAACGGTATGTTTAAACATAATGTTTATGATTACAGAGTATCAGGAACAGTTATATTTATTTACTCATCATGATTTAAAATGTTGCCATTTTTTGTGTATAAATTTGCTGAATTGTAGCATACTTTTTTTTTCAAATTTACCTACAGAAACATTTTCAAACCGATTTTTTTACCTTATGATCACATAAAATCTCCAGATAGTTAGACATGGAGTCTTCTCCCTTGCTTTCCAAAATATTTTGGATTCATTATTTAAGATTCCCTTCAAAAGGTTTGTAGCTGATACATTTACACAAGAATGCAACATCTGAATGTCTGGCAAAAACCAAATAAAAGAGAGGAACATGGTAAAATAATCTGGTAGTGATCACACAGCCCTTTGGATATAACTTGTTTGCGTTCATCTGTTTTGCTTTTGTGGTACTTGTTTACTCATCCAAATAGTTATAAATACTTGATTACACTGTATTCTCAAAGCATGACATTAGAGTTCAATAAACATGCCAAATGGGGGAAAGTTATAGTTTCTGGTGATTGGGCATTCAGTCACAACACAATTATTTACCACTTCTATGACCAAAAATAATAGATTTTCAGGGAAAATATCTCTAGTGGAATAATGTGAGTTGCAGCTTATTACAGGAGGTTGTTGTTTTTTGCATCCCTGGTCATTTGCAGTCATTGCATGATATATATGGTTTTGTGTGTCATTTATTTCCCCAGTGCCCTGCAAGCATTGCCAATTTGTGGATTTCCAAAGCTCAGTCTTATAATGTGTTTTGGGAAGTGTGAAACAAATACTTTTGTAGAGAAACATAGGCCCAATGAAATTTTTTTCCATGCCTAATCAAGAGGATCCACCAGGGCAATACAGCTTAAAAATCCAATGAATTCCTCAGACTCAGCAAATTGTCCTTGGGAGGAGAGAGAAGGGCCAACCACATCGGTTAATGCAGCTACTTCCTCTACGGTTGTAATTCATGAGTTATAGTATAGCTCCTTAAAGCCTCCTCCAGTCATTCCCTACACTTTCCCTCTTCCTTGTAGAAATGGTTACCTAAGGGCAGCAATGGATTCTTCTGAGCATTCGATTCCCTAACCTTGTCAGATTCCCTAACCGCTCCACTCCAACAGTGTCTAAAAAGATTTGAACCCACTCCATCTCTCTTGTCTGCCCCAGAAACGGACAACAGCCGAGGCTGGATTACCAATGGTGCACTTGGAGCAAATGCCCAGAACTCTTAATTGGTAAGGTCTCTACGCTGCTGCCACCACACAAACTAATTGCTCTGTGATGCTGTCAAAAGAGAAATGCTCCTGGAAGGAGAAGGCTCACTACATCCTTATCAAGGGATGGTAGTGCTTCCTGCCCACTCTGACTCCATTTTTCAGCTGAGGAGCCAGTGAAGATGCAGCCAGTCTAGGCAGATATCCAGAGCCATCTTTTCCTTTGGGCCCTGGAAGGGAATTTTGCACATGTGGAGCAGGGGTTGTCTGATCTTGTGACTGTTGCAAGATCTCAACCACCATAATCTGCCCTTGCCACCAACTCTGTTGTCTCTGATCTGCCTTAGATCAGCTCAGTTGTCCCTAGCCTTTTAGATCCCTGTTCCTTGTTCTGAAACCTAACTGCCAACCTGTCTATAGCCACTCCATTTGGTTCTTTGTGTCTTGTCAGATGTCTTTGTCCTGTGTCCTGGAACCAAATCCACCCATATCCTACCTCTGAGTTTTTGCTGACAGTATTAATCCTAGCAGAAGGTGCAGTGGTGCTAAAATGACTGTCAGAAATGATTTCACATACATGGAATAGCATCCGTGTGATCTGCTGTTCTATCATATCACATTTTCCTAGATTACTAATGGGGTCTGTGTATTTTTCAACATGCTCAGCACTTTCAAAGCCTTTTGATTTTAATAGAAGTTGAGAAGATTCAGCCACCATCCCCAGTGCAAGACTGCATTTTGAGACAACCAGATAAGTGCCAGACCACTAGGTTTATGAAGCGTCCACCTGACAAGATCAAACGCCAGTCTGCTTCCACAGAAATATGTCTGGTGTTGTTCATAGGCAGTACAAAATGTCTCCTTTCTGCCACAAAAATTCCAGTAGAATCAGAGAGGGTCTCTAGCCACCAGCTGCTCCTTTACTTTGTGTCTCAAAGAATGTGGCTGATTTTGAAAATTTGTCACCGAGCTGAATCAGCAACACACCTGTCCCTCTTGTCAGCCTCATTTAGAAAAGCCATACAGAGACTTAAAAAAAAACTAAGGTCATAAAACTGAGATTTAACAAGACATTGCTGAATGCTAAATGTAACATACATGCTCCATATGTTCCACAGTCAGAATGTCTTCCTGTATTAGAATTTGTAAACAGGACAACAGCTGTGGAATGCCATTGGTGATGCCGTTTCCATTAATTCTGAATAGACTTTCAGACAAAACATTAGATGCCTTTTTTTTCTTTTCTCTCTTAATGAAGTGGGGATTAACCAGCCACTTGTGTTATCTAGAATCAAAGAGAAAGTGTCAGTGACTGTGATCTTCACAGATCATCAAACAGAAACAAGAAATATTAGCAAGCACAAGTGTATTTCTTGGATGACACCTCATTCAGAAATTCTGATGCTTCTTACTTTGCACAAAACAACATCAACACTTGCTAATCTAAGTGGAGAGAAAAAGGTAGTATTTTATGTCACAATCCCTTTAGGACTTTTTTCCTCTACATTACATAGCATGCAAACACATTGGTGATATGGCATCTGTTGTGATGTACTCTGGATTATTTTGCACATAGCACAAAAGAGTCTTGCCCCAAGGAATGGTATACATATTTTTCCTCAATTATTAATTGATGCAGTAGTTGTTGTTTTTATACGCCAAGTGTGCTGGCTAGCTTCAAGTGGCAGAAGAGCCAAACAAGAAGCAGAATGAAGAACAGAGTAATGTTATATCCATACTTCCTCAAGCCCAGGGCCACAGTGTTGGCACAAAGTTACATCAGGACAGGAATGGTCCTAAGCAACTTCCAACAGCCCTAGGCTGAAAGGGGGTTGGCTTCTGAATATCTTCAATTGGTCATCTTTATCAGTGTTGATTCAGCAAATCCTTGGTCATCTTGGCCAGTTAGGGCTCTAAGAGGTGGCAACTAAGAACTAAGGGGTGGTAACAGCTTTATTGACTTAGAACTCAGAGGTGGTAACAAAGTCGACAGAAAGGGGTGGGGGACAAGTTGAGGAGGGATTGAAGGAAGAAGGACAAGAAGTTTAATATCAGTGTTTTTGCAGGACCTTCCAAGGATAAGAAGCAGTAAGGAAGAAAGTACAAAATTGTTTGAGGGAACAGGTATCTGTTCCAATCTGTTGGAACAACAACCATGAGTAGTGCTGAGATTTAAGAACAGACAGGGAAGGAGAGGAAAAACCACACAGTGGTTTGAAGATAAAGAAAGTGACCTTATACTGCAGTCATGAGTAGAGAGAAGGATGCTATGGTTTGAGGAAGGTCCTAGAGCAAATGAAGCCTGAACTCTCCCTAGAAACCAGGATGACTAAATTAAGATTCTTGCACTTTGGACATATAGAAAACATGACTTATTAGAAAAGACAAAAATGTTTGATAAGATAGAAGGCAGTAGAAAAAGAGAGAGACCACATTATAAATGGATAGACTCAATCAAGGTAGCCACAACCTTGAGATCTAAGCAGAGTTCTTTGGAAGTCTCTCATTCATGGAATCATAATAAGCCAAACTCAGCTAGATAGCAGTTCACAACAATAATCACAAATGTGACAAGACTGATTGAATGATTTCAATATGCAACTTCTAAGCAGATGTGAGCAAGCCAGTGTACAATAACAAAAGGTGACAGAGGGGAAGAAACTGACAGCTTCTCATTTAACCATGCAGTTTATTTTGTAGATCATGTAAATCAAGATAACTAACATATTTTGGGGAACGCCGTAAATGACATATAGGGAAGAGCCTTCCATCAGACAGAGTAGTTTAAAACATTTAGTTTAAAATCAACAGTTGATTTTGTTAGAGTTATCAACTTTGTGTGCCTATACTGAGTGCTAGTTTGCACATTTGCTGATTTCCTGTTCATTTGTTTTACCATGCTGTGATAATGGGCTATTCTCATTATCCAGGCAGCATAGCTGAAGGGGGATAGTTCTCTCTCCAGATAAACAAGGAGTTAATAAGGTGTCGGGTTTAAGTTACATTTATTGGGGAGGTCAGCATCACAGAAGGATATCAGAGATCAGAGAGACAATTGCCCACTCAGCAAGACCAAATGAGGGAACAAGATGAGAAGCTTCCAGAGGCTTCGGTCAAGAAGTTTTAAAAAGGCCTCAAGAGACCATGAGACAAAATAGACAAAGGAACATCAATGAGAGAGAAAGGCTGGTAGGAGGCTGGGCAAAGCTGGTCCAGTCTCCTGGCTTCCTTCTCCTACATCATCCCAGTACCCAGATAACAGTGATATATTTAAGTGTTTTACTCCAAGTCTCCAGTCAAGTCTCAAGTCCTTGAAGATACTTTCAAGTCAAGTCTCAAGTCAAGTCTCAAGTCTGGAAGCCAACTTTATACCTCAACCAAAATTCTAGAATTATTGGATAGGGTGAAATAAATTCAGTTTTAATGATTTAAGCAGAGTTGGCTCTCCACATTTGCAGTTTTACCATCGGCAGCTTTGGAAGTGGGGAATAGGATCCTATCTTATTCCCCATTATTGAAGATTCAAAAGCTTTAGGATCCTCCCTCCTCAAGCCCATTGCCTACCACATTTGCTGTTCCCCTCTGAGAAATGCATCTGGACTCTGGGATTGAGTCTTGTCTTCAGCTCTCAGGAAAAGTTTTAGAAGGTTCCTCTGATATGCAGCAGAGACAGGCTGCTGAGCCTTGCTGCTCAAGCCCACCTCAAGCCCATTGCCTAACCCGTTTGCTGTTCCCCTTTGAAAAATGTGCCCACACTTTGGGCTTGAGAGAGATTGTCATGTGACTAGTAGGCAAAAAGAGATGAAGGCGTTCAAAGTCATAAGGTTTCTGGATGAATGTGTTATGTTACCGAACCAAGCACATCAAGTTAGTCATCAAAAATATACAAGTCTCGAGTTGAGTCAGTGCATAATTTATGGCTGATTCGAGTCTGAGTCGAGTCACTGAAGCAACTTAATTCCGACTTGAGTCCAAGTCTATCAACTTGATTCTACCAGTGAAGAGATTTTCAAAATATTAACCCAGCATATGCAATTTCTAGATATTTGAAATGAAATCTGAGCAGCATGACTCTATGCACATGTGTGCATGCTGTTTTGTCTTTTTTCCTCTTAAAATAAAAATCTGCCAAGAAAAGGGATCAGCAGTCACTTAGATTGTTGAACAATAAGAGATGTGTTGAGAAAAGTTAATCTTTTCCCCTTGTTTATTCCAAAACAAACTTTAGTGTTCTTTTTAAAGTGCTAACAGCATTGGTGTGTAAGGAATATCGCTGAAACTGCCTATGATGTCATTTGCAAAATCCAAACAAGGAAATAAATCTTCCACTCCTCACAGAGGAATGACTTGTGGATTTACACAAGATCCATTAAGATCCCATGGCCATTACGATACCAAGATGACAAAGGTCAAGGAGCAGAAACAAGCATCTAGTTCTTAAAGTCAGTTACCACGAATCTCTCCCATCACTTTTCTCGTGTGACCAGATTCATAGTATTTCTGTTAACTTAACTCATTCTAGTTCCACAGTCAGTAGCAGAGGAAAAAATATGCTTTTTATTAGATGAATACTATCTAAGGCTCCAGGTAAAAAGCCAAAATATGCATTTGCAAAGCTTTTCAACAATGAAATAAATACAATGTGTCTGTCCTATAAAGCTTTTTTATGATACAGCAAGTCTGTCTTGCTCAGGATTTCAGTTCCAGTAAAATCCATTATTTATTACAGACTTGCTATAACAAGTTAGTACTCAGTTTAAATTACAGAAAAGAGTGCAGTGCTGAAACCCTATGCCTACTAAGGTTTTCAAGAAAGGATATTAAAAAGGATTTCACACTTACATTAATCACTCTGCACACTCTAAAGATGTAAGTATGGGATATAAAATGAGTGACGGGTTGGAAGCGGTCTTCATTACTCTATTGGCCAAGTATATTTTTGGAGGGGGAGAAAGAAGACTATGAGTCTCATGTTTGCTACAGCTTTGCTGTAGACGGTCAGCAAGATAGAGATGGATTCTGGGTATACTGGCAGGCAAATGTGTATAGCCAATATACTTATTAATAGAAACACACAACAAAGAATTCTCAAAGGGACTGAAGAGATCCTATAGGTCAGTTGTGGGGCCAGGGAGAGGAATTCTCGGGGCTCAAGCTGAAGCATCAACAATCCTTTACACAATAAGTCATTGTTCATGCTTCCCAGTGATGGCCTATATTAATAAATGATGGTGTGTCTGCTTGGGGCAGACTGGCCTCAACATGACGTGGAGTTCAGTGTCAGGCCCTTCACGCAGAGAGAAGCAAAAGACACAATGAAATGGGAAAACAGTACCTATGCTTGCTACTTGTCATCATCATAGAAGCAGGCATGGAATAAAAAAGAAAGCCAATAATGTGTATGCTTCACCTACTCTTAAAGAAAAGAGAGAAAGAAGAGGAGATGATAACTATAATCACATGTTGGTTCCATTCCCAGTTTTCCCACAATCTCAGCTGTGGCTTGTAACTATTCCTCCATCTTAGCTAGAAGGGCAGGGATTCGGAATCACTCAGAGATGCCAGTGGCAGGGGAAGATTACTTCCTGTACAACCTTGAAAAGCAGATATGTGGAATAGACTAACACAGAGGCAGTTTTTGTGTCATGTGTATTTCAAAAGGAAAATAATCAAAGTGGAGGTGTTTTTTATTGGCTGTCCATTTCCTCTGTTGTTTTATATGTGCTGCAAAATTACTGGAAGTACATGACACAAAATTAGCCCTCCAGTGAATAATATCAGAGAAGATCTCAAATTATCTGTCATCTATCTCTACACTAGTACTGGGACAGATGGATCGATGGTGGAGTGTGGAGATCCTAACTGAAAAGCAACTATTAAATAATTAAAGTTATAGATAATAATTGGAGATGTGAATACCTATGAGACCTTTAGCAAGAGCTGGGGGATTTCTGCTGAAGTAAAAACTATGTTCTAAAATGCCATTCATATAATCCAACATCCGTTAGAAAGCAAAGTGGTAACTGTAATTAGTCGTAGAATATTGAATTGTGTGTTTGTGTGTTAGAAATGGATGAATCTGTTTCCTTTGCTGTACCATTTTATTTTTCCCCCAAGCAGAAGTACGTCACATCATGTCTATGCAGCACATTGCAATTTTTGGAAAGTTTTTCAAAATGAGGTATCTTTCAGAGACAATAGCATAAATCCAGTTACTATTCCCAAGTGTAAGATACCTAATGAATAAGTTGGGCTGACGTACGTCTTGATATATCATTCAGCAACTGATTCAGTGGAACTTTTCTAGCTGGGACTAGTAATGGGATTTACACCAGTATACTGTACAAATGGTCTGGATTTGCATTGCAGTAATGTAACAAATGAGGCAACTGTGAACCTAGGGTTAGAATTCTATGGATTACCCACATTCCTTCCTGCATGTTTCTTGTGAATTTAAAGTATCTTGTGCATTATGCTACCCATCTTCCAGTTGTTTAGGGAGAACTTGTATAATTACTCTTGAAACTGGCATATGTGAAGCATGCTTCTGCCACAGGTTTCCATTCCCTTCACACATGTTTCCTGCTCTTCCTTATAATTTTCTTTAGATTGGATTTCGATCCTACCCTTCCCATTTAAAGTAGGACTCAAAACGCCCTGGAATAATACTGAATAAAAACTACAATTAGAACACTAAGGTCCGTGTTACACTACATTGGTACAGCACTATTATTCCACTGGCTGCACCCTGTGGAATTCTGGGGTTTGTAGTTTGGTGAGGCAATAGAGTACTCTGACTGAGAATTAAAAATGCCTCTCTCTAAACCGCAGATCCCATGATTCCATGCAATATTGCCATGGCAGTTAAAGTGGAATAATAGCACTATAACAGTGTAGTGTGATAAGGGCCTTAGTAACATTAAAACTTAGGGCCTTTCTGCACTACACTGTTACAGTGTTATTATTCCACTTTCAACATCCTATGGAATCCTGAAGTTTGCAGTTTAGGGAGGGGCATTTAGAATTCTCACCCGGAGAGCTCTTTGGCCTAAAGAAACTACAAACCCCAGAATTCCACAGAATGTTGAAAGTGGAATAATAGCACTATAACAGTGTAGTGTGGAAAGGCCCTGAGTTAAATTGAAAGCACAATTTAAAATTATTAAGACAGAGGACGAACAATAGGTTAGGAGAGGCTGAGCAATTTGCTTTTACCTGAGCTGACTGTGAAGGGCAGGATTCTGCCTTCGCCTTTCCTCTTCTGCCGAGTTGAGCGAGTGGAAATTATTGATGCACTTTGAACCTAGTTTGCAGCAACGGTTGTTGAGGACAAGGGGAGAAACTGGGAGGAGGATGGAAAAACTGGGACATTTTAAAAGCAGCTGAAAAAGTGGGCCAACAAAGAACTAATCCTTGCCAGATTGAGACAGTTGGAACATATGGTATACAACACTTTTCCTAAGCTTGTAGCAGGTATGCCTTTTTAACCCTTCAAAGAGGCACAAACATTTATTGCTGGAACAAGGGCATGCATAACATCCCCTTTAAACAAACATCTGATTAAGTTGAAATGGATTATGAAGCCTTGAAAATGACCGGGGCTGCAAGACACAGTCCATTTCTGCACTAGACTGTTATAGTGCTATTGTTCCACTTTCAATATCCTTTGTGGGCACTCCCTAAACTGCAAATCCCAGGATTCCATAGAATGTTGAAAGTGGAATAATAGCACTATAGACTGGCCATTTCCGCACTTGAGCGTAGGACTGTACAACTGTGCTTTGGATAGTTGTGCTTTCTGGCTTTCCAGTTCTGAAATGAATCAAGGATGATGCAGAATTAGTTTAAAATGAAGCCCCAAACTTAAGCAATTGGAAAACCAACCTTTGCTGCTGAATGAAATATCCTGTCTGTTTGAGATTTACAAATAAATAAGTAAAAATAAAGCAGACTTTGCTTACTTTGTAATGATTTCTGACAACCCTGGAGTTTTTTCTTCATGAAGGAGAAACAAGCGGGGGGGGGGATCAGGGAGGGTAACTAAGAGCAATCTAGTGCTGTAACTGACAAGTCTCTATGTCAATAGAACAATGCCTGAGGTGCCTAGCACAAAACCCTCTGGACCTATTTGTCTAGAAGATTGCAGTCATCTTGCCCTCCTATGATGAGAGGACTCTAAAGATTTAATCCAGCTATGTCCAAAGAAACAAACAAACCTGAACATAATTCATCCTTTGAAAGGAAGAAACAAAAGAAATACATGCTCATGAAACAAAAAGAAAACAGAAGAGAAGAGAAGAGAAGAGAAGAGAATAACTTCTCAGAGAAGATAATAAAAATGAATGTAAAATGTTTATTATAATAATGCTGTATTCATCATCATTATTATCTTTTATTTTCTTCTGCACAAACTCCAGGCAACTTTGTATCACTATTTGGGAGTTATTTTCTTGACATTGCAGATGGTGTGCAACTAACTAGCTTGAAATTGACTAAGTTAATTCCTGTCTTTTCAGGGACTGGGAAGAAGACTTCAGTATACTAATCTGTGTGGTCAGTATCATGAGAGCACTGGTCAGTTTCAGGCATGTTTTTGTGCAAAAGGGCATGCATGTGCATCGGCACTGGTAGGGAGGGCAATAAAAAAGATAATGACACAAGTGAAGTTGACAAGGCACTCGCTCAGTTGTCAAGTTCACCAGAGAGGCAGCAATCATTTGAAGCGGGTCAGCAACCCAGGGCTTCTGTTTTCCCCAGACAGCCAAGGCAAAAGAGTTTTAAAAACACACCAGAGCCTGAAAAAAGTTAATTTTTGGACAACAACTTCCAGTGTTCACTCAGCAAGCCTGGTGGCCCCAGTCCTGCCAAGCAAGAGCACGAATGTGCATTAGTTATAGTGTGAAGAAGATGTTAGATGTGGGAGGAAATGTATAACTGAAAAATAAAACAATCATTAATAATTGTTAGCTGAAAAGAAAACACTGGCATTGTGAAACTAAGCAGAGTTCACACACAGAGACAGACATTTCTACCTGTGTGCATTATGAGTTATTTGCATAATTTAAACACCAACTTTAAACAATGTAAACAAACCCCTTCCCACATATAGGCCTATGGAATTTTCACATGATATTTCAAAATGTGGTGAGTGGTTAGACATCTGGATTACAATATGGGAGATCAAGGCCATTTCTGCATTAGACTGTTATATGCCCTTTCTGCAACTCACCTTTTTGCGGAGCTGGGGTACGGGCATTGTGCGAACAGCCTCTACCGAGAAGCTCTCGCATCCCAGTTCCTTCAGCTCCACAGCTGCTGCCTGCTCACGTGAGAGCACTTCCTCTTCCTTCCACAGTGCAGCCTGGGATTTTCCCAGGCTGCACTGGGCAGAAAACGTGTGCACCGTGGCCCTGGAGTTCCACATGCACGGCAAGTGCGCGGGAGGCCCTGGAGCGATGCGCAATCATGCACCATTTTTGGCTCCCAGCCGAAAATGAAATAGTGCGTGATCGGCGCCTGCCAGGCCCTGGAGCGTCACGCAATTGTGAGTGCGTCATGTGCATCGCTGTTCACAGTTGCGTGATGCTCCAGGGGCCCTTTCGCATGGCAAATGCCACGCGAAAAGGGCCATAGTGAAGACCCCTCCCTAAACTGCAAACCCCAGGACTCCATAGGATGTTGAAACTGGAATAATAGCACTATAACAGTCTAGTGCAGAAATGGCCCAAGTATCCAGGAAGCAAAAATAAAATAAAATATATTGAGCAACATTGAACCAGTCATTCTCTCAGTCTGACCCACATCACATGATTGTTGTGAGGACAAAATAAGAAAGAGGAAAGTCATATATGCCACCTTAAGATTGTTAGAGGAGAGTTGGAATATAAGTGTAACTAAAATATAAATTAAAGTTGAAATAATAGTAAAGTCATACATGTGTTACAAAGTCTCAAGATGGAAGCTATTTGTTGATTTAATTAATTTTTAGGCAGCTACTGGAAATAAGCCAATGTGCCAATGTATGACTAAGGGCAAAGTAATCTGGAATTGCTAAATTCAGGAAGAAATGGGGAATAAAGATGGGAACTATGGAAGCTTCCTATCTTGGAGCTATGGGGAGGGGTGTGGAAAATTTCTAATATTCCCAGAATCCCCCTATTTCATGAACTACAATTTTCAGAATCTCCCCACCCTCAGCCAGAATCTCCCCAAGAGTGTTCATGCTGGTTGGTGCATTCTGGGAATTATAGTCCAAAAAGTAAGTTATTTAAGTTCTAGAGAGAAACAACACTTGGACTTAATATATTAGACTTAATTTGGGCAAATGTGTGCAGTTCGCTGTGTGGCTGACAGCTTTCCTCCTAGACACCTCTTCTGAATGAAAACATCTGTCCATTTTTATGAATACAGTAAGAGCAATTAAGCAGCCAGAGATCTGCATCATTCCCTTTCCTCAATAGAGACTTAACTCTGCCATTTGCCAGCTACTTGGAAATGTGTGCTAAATGTTCTTCCATAATTCCAAGTCACAAAAGAATCATAGTGTGCTGACAATTCTTATCCTTTTCATCCAGCCAGTCTGTTGATTTCTTTTCAGTTCTGGCACAAAAAACTACAAAACAACTGATTCCTTCAACATGACTTCATTCAGGTGGTTACACATACTTTATCAAAATACGGCTTTTTCAATGCTAAATATACATAGTTATGTTGCAGTTTCTATTAAAAGCTATATTTTTCACACCATCCACAATGTACCATTAACATCTCCAGCCAGGAAACAAGATTTATTGATCAGATTTTAGCATAGATTGGTTTTTAGAGAGCCAACATATGAATGTAGATATTAAGACCATCAATGTATTCAATTGTTTTTCTTTTTCTTTTCTTTTCTTTTTTTTTAAATCATTTTATTCAAGTTCACATATAAAACAAACAATTATAACTGTAAGTTTACATGAATTGTTTTTGATCTTCCACACTGATCTAGATTTCATTTTCAATATCTCTTAACATGTTTATATTATTGTATCACATTTTACTGTTAATATTACATGTTGGTTCTTGCATTTCCATCTCCACATTCCAGCTCCATGATATATATCCAGTAGCCCCCTCATTAATTATCTTAATCATGAATTACTCATTTCCATCTGACAGTACCCAGCAATTACCCATTACAATTTGCCATTCTTTTTGAATCTCATCATCTGATTTCCCTTTTAATCTCTGAGAGACCATATCAGCATTTCTATTCTCAATAAATGTTCCCCACCATTGCTCTATTGTGGGTATTTGCTGAGTTTTCCACAACTTTGCATATTCAATACGAGCTGTTGTTATCATGTACAGTATTATTCTCCAATACTTCTTTATACCAGTACCTTCTAGTACCTCTGTCATATTTAATAGTTTTACTTTTTCTAAGGCTGAAACCCTATACTTACATACCTGGAAATAAGTCCAATTGAACTCAATAGAACTTACTTTTGAGTAGATGTACATAGGATTGTGTTGTAAGAAGTTTTTGAAATGGCTTCATTTTGAAAAGCATAAACTTTCATGATTAAAAACAATGTGCTTTAAATAATCATAAATTTTCACCTACACATATAGCACATTCTAAGTATTCAAATGCTTCCATTACATCATTTTAATAATCCTTACAAAAGCCTTGTAGGGAAGGCCCAGAATGACTACCCTCATTTTAGAGATGTGGAGTTAATGCTGAGAGATTAGCTTCTTCAAGACTACACAGAGACCTGATAGGCAAAGTGAGATATGACCTGGCCAATGTGTTTTACCAGTTCAATCATGAATGGCAATTTATTCTTACATAATTACAAAATTTTAAAGGAATGTCGAGTTATTTATTGTTATAGGATCTATATAGGCATTGCATCATGGTGTAAAATATTACTAAAAAGTCTAAAACCCACAAAACACGCTTTCTGGCTAGCTCACTGCAATGTTCTTTTAGTGCATAATAGGAGCTATTTGTTGTTGTGTGCCTTCAAGTCATTTCTGCCTTGTGGCAAAACTATATCAGCATTCATTTTAGGTAATGAATTCATTGCAGTTGATAACACATTGGTTTGCAATATGAAATGTGGCAACTGTTAAGCCTCACCTTCAATACTAAGTGAACACAATGGGTCCCCTAACTCGTTTTGTGATTCAGAAGATAACCGGGGCCCAGAGAAGAATTGTTTTCATCCATCCCATATGTTACTCATCCAGTTACCTGATTCTCCAACTGTCATCCACACCTTCTCTTCTGCCTTATCCTTTAAGAAGGTCTCCATTAGAAGTGTGAATCCAATTTACATAATGTAATATAGCTCTGAAACAGATCATTGATTTATTTCAGGAAAGAGATGAACAAAGAGAGGCAAAACATTTCATTCTGTTCCAGAACTAGGTGTAGTTTGAGGCCTCCTCAATACTTCATTTGATGCTGAACACTGTTATGTGTTCTTGCTATAACATAAGCTTAATTGGAAGCAAATAATGCAGCAGATGGACACATCAGAGGAGAATTCTAGTATCCTCTCACAGCCAAAGGTATCTGGGCCCACAAACAACTAATTCTACCAGAATATCCCTGGCCAGCAATCCAATTATGGGATCTCTGGGATGGTGTGCAGTCATCAGGGGAGGGCCGTGGAAGATGGGATCCCAAAGGTTATATAGCACAGAAGCAAGCAAAGAAAATCAAAGTGAACAAGCAGGACAAACCTCCTCCTGATAGCTGTGAGAACTGTACCAGCAACTTAGTAACAGAAGAAAAATTACTTCCCTGGCTCATTTGCAGAGTTCATATTTTTCTCAGCCACAAACTGCCAAGGTAATCCAAAAAAGTATCAGAAAAAGTCATTAATTACATTTGGCCATGATGCTAATAAGGACTCCAAAACCCATCTGGTTGGTGGTAGACACCCAACTCACTGTTACAGCAAAAGAGGCATACATTATTCTCTCATATTACCAATTCTGGCAAGGGCAGCAGCAGGCCAGGCTCGGGTTGAGTAGCTGCCTCCGCTTACTGAACTCTTGCTGAGGGCCTTTTCCGCACCACATTGTTATAGTGCTATTATTCTACTTTCAACATCCTATGGAATCCTGGGGTTTGCAGGTTGGGGGGGCATTTAGAATTCTCAGCCAGAGAGCTCTTTGGCCTCAGTAAACTACAAACCCCAAAATTCCACAGGATGTTGAAAGTGGAATAATAACACAGAACAGTATAAAGTGGAAAGGCCTTGAATTACTGTGTCGCAAAATCATGTCTAAAAAGTGTGTCACCAACATGAAAAGTTTGGAAATCTCTGATGTAAACAATGGCACACGGAAATCACAGTTTTCTCATCACCGTGGGATATATTTGAGCCATGTTGTCTTTAGTTCTTATTTGCTAAGGGCGAGATACCAGAAATTACCACTGCACAAAGAAATATGTCCTGCCCAAAGGAAATCTGTACAATTATTTATTCTCCAGATAAGCTGGCTTCAACAGAACATAAGATAAACTTAAGACAAAACAAACCACTTCAATAGTTACTGCTTGGACTGCTTGGGGTAATGCCATACCACAACAAAGCTTACTAGATCTAGTACAGGGATCTACTGTTGGACTGTATCCAACTGGAGGCTTTCCAGGCTTTTGCAGTTTTTTCCCTAAGAATCAACCAACATGATGTACTTTCAGTCTTTAACATGTAATATCATAGAAACCATGTGGCAGAGACCATCAACCAGCTTGGGCTCAACATAGAACAATATATCTGTAAACCTAACTGCAAAGACACACATAGTGTTGCATGAATCAAAGCACATGAGAAAAAAGTGTATGATATGCATAATATGAAAACTCTCCTTCATCTTTGTCTCTTGCATTTACTTGTGAAAATCTTGGACTAAGACAGTTGGTTTTGGTGCCGCTGAACTCTGTAGGATTTTTCAAGAGCTTGGAAAGAGCCTCAGCAGTAACAACAACAACAACATTTATTGTCATCATTATTTTAGCCACAACTCTTAAAATCCTCCAGCCAGAATTTCTCAGCCATACTCATGCTAATTGAAGGATCCTGGGTCCAGGAAAGTAACTTTTCTAAGCTGTAGTATGACTTGGAATAAATGTACTTAAATTAAGGTTCTCATCCTGTGTTCAATTTATATCTGATTGATGGGTTTAGAACTACTAGTTGCCCTGCACTGTTGGATTTGTGCTAGTGGAGCACTGCCATCACACTCTTGGTACACAAACCTATCATGTGCATGTAGGACATTGCTGACACAAGGGCCGAAAGGACAGAGTGCAAGGAACAATGGGTAATATCAGCTTTAGTCTGAATCCCATGATCACAGCTCTTTTCCACTCTTACAAAGCCATCACATTGCTCCACAAAATAGATCATGTTAGTAAAATACTCCCAATTGGATGAAGAGCTTCAAATGGTTGCCCTTATCCCCACCTCATTCACTGTCAGGGCCAGCCCTACCATTAGTCAGAGGTAATCATTTCAGATACTGGGGACAGTGATTGTGGTGGACCAGCTAGAATTCTCCAGCTATTTGTCTCTGGCAATGTGTGCTGCATGACCTATCCGTGGTCTCCCAAACCTAGCTTGTTAATTTAGGAGAAGTAGAGGAGGATGCTAGAGAGCCAACCTGGTGTAGTGGATTGATCACTAGACTCTCATCCTGGAGACTAGGGTTCAGTTCTCTTCTTGGCCATGGAAACCCACTGGGGGACCTTGGGTGCATCTCACACTTGTTACCCTGTTTTCTGGGGGTCCCAGGAGGGACACCTAAATGTGCTCTCAGTTATACAAGTTGGGGGAAATTAGTCAAGAGCACAAGCTACCAATGCGAGAGGCAGGGCAACAGAGCGAGATCTTTTACCCAGCGTCTACGGGGTCAGGCCAAGTCAAGGAGCACACAGAATTGAAATAATAATTGTGGTTTATATTAAAATACAATCAAACAGTGTATGCAACACACTCACACAGAGACCTAAAGAAATAAAAGTTGGACTGGGATAGAGGGATTTTTAGAGGAGGTGTTGGTTTGCGTAATACTACACCTGTCCTGAAGCCTGGGTATTATAGTACGCAGCAGAAGTTCGGAGATATGGAGTCTCAGTATGTGGGACTGAGGGGAAGGCTCGCCAAGCAATGCGGCAGCAAGGCTGGATGGAAGTCGGGAGCGATCCAAGGAAGCTCACAAAGTCAGGGGTTTTTAAAGGGGAAAATGTAGCCACAGGCTAGTCCGTACTGGGGAAAACAATGAGTTTTGGGCTGGAGACAAAGCCTCCGAAAGGTCAGATTGAGTTAGGTCCGGATTGACAATAGAGTAGACAGTATGCAAACGCGGAGTGCTTGACAGATGAGGATTCTTCTAATCAAGCTGCCTGCTCGGAGCAGGGAGTTCTTTGTAAATAGCGTGCATACCTGATGAGGGTACTTGCCGTGAAGTCTCCTGAAGCAGCAGTTTGGCTATTTCTGGCCAGCCTGTATTTGTTTTGGATATTCCAGCAATTAGCGACTGAGCCTGTTTGCGTGCTTGTCCGGAGGCCTTGCAAGCACGTGGGAAGGAATGAGTGGGGAAGGCCGAATTATTGATATCAAAGTGATATCTAATGTCACCCCAAGTGCGGCTTAGGAATTGCAGTAACACACTCTCAGCCTCAGAAAAACCCATGATAGGTTCACCTTGGGGTCACCATAAGTCAAAAATTATGTGAAGGCACACAACAACAACAACAACAAGTAGAGGATGCTATACCATTACCAGTGTTGAAGTGAGATTCACCTATTAGTCTCATTACATGAACCCAAGGAGGGAGTGTTGTCTTGTCTTCTGTCTCAAGCAGCAATATGTCAGCTCTGCTGATTGAGATACATGAATCTGGTTAATGCAGGGCTCCTCCAGATGAGCCATAGTCTTGGTAAATGTTAAGCACTTCTTTTTCTCGATTGCACACCTCAAAGCAGTTGCTCTCACCCTCAGATCCAGTCATGCCATACCACTTCTTACCAGAGGATTTGTCCTCTTCTGTGTACTGCTTGAGGTGGGGATGGGAGATTCTTTCCCTTCCCATCCTCCCCTATAAAACATCATCAGTTGGAATTGTCAGACTACTCAGAGGTACAGAAAGTACCAAAACAATGGAAATGGACGTGGGAATGTAACCCCAGCCTGTCTCATTAACTCCTGGGACAGGGAGAAAATAGTCACCCCCTTGCCCTGGATTTGAAAAGCTGCAACTGGTGCTGGAAAATTGTGAGGAATACATTGGGATAGGAGTCACGTTACACACACACACACACACACACACCTGATCAAAATAGGTACAATATCTGCCAAATCTCTAGGTTTTTTTGCTGGTCTGCATGAGCCCTCAGTAGCCAATAACATGGCATGCCATCAGAGTAACTAGATAGCATATGAAAACACATTTCATATATGAACATAGAAATCTAGCTATTTGCCCTCATTTCTAAAAAAGTGTGGGTACATGAATGGGAATTCTGGCCATGACTATGCTATTGTAGCCTGTTCAGACGGACTGGTTACTGATTCTGGCAGAGGAGTTCTCAAGGAAACAGAAGTTTCTACAACACCTGTCCTGCAGGAGTGCCAAGGCAGCCAGGAAGCTAAAGCTAGAGCAATGACCTAGGCAGCACAGATGCTGTATTAGCATATTTTTCATATATCACAATTATAGTGTATATTAACACATGGGCTGTTTGAAGAGTATAAGAGACCCAGTTGTATAAAGGACAGAGTGTTGCTTTGAGACAAGTCCCCACTGAGCCGTGAAACATACTAGTGACCTTGTGCCACTGCTAGTCTTTCTTTCTGGGACTGGTGTACAGCATTGCATTCCCCCTCCCTGATAACAAATCAAAAGTGCTTCTTTTAAAAGCGTTTGTCTGTTGTACAATCCACACTTTAAGATCATCATTATTATCCAGTTAGTGTGTGTGTAAGAACTTTCTAGTCCAAAAGTATTTGAAATCTATGTTGGATTTTTGAGATTTACCTATTAAAATAGATACAATTCAAGCTTCCTTTTCAGATCTTTCTTATTCCTCTCTACTTTTTGTGGAGTAGTCTGCTCTACTAAATAATTGTGCTGAAATAATTCAGATTATCTTTTTTGTAAGAAATAAACCACAAACATGCCTCTGACAAGGTGCACATAGTATATGCAGGCAAGCAAGAGTGCAATCCACAGATCATTTATGCTGAAGTACTCCTGAAGATGCCATTTAGACTACTTTTGAGTAAGTAGCTTCTGGAAAGTACTGCTGGCTTTTGAAATCCTATATCCTGCTTTCTCATTCATGTAAAGATTCTTGACAAAGAACCTATCAAGACATCACCATTTTGTTTATGGTGTTTCAGTCCCTATGGTGGAATACAGCATTCTTTAAAAATACTAAATTATAAGGCATAGGCTGTAAAACTGACACTCCCTCCATGGTATCTGAAAATGAAATCACCAGACCAGAAGCTACTGCCAATATCCTCACTCCTTAAATGTTTTCATGCTAAGATAAGAGGACCTGTTTTTAACTGTTTAAAGTCCCGTGGCTCAGCTTTGTGCTATCATGTTGTTAGGAGGCCTTGCCAGGAAGCAAGTGCATGGAATTGGATAGCCAAAGAGAGACCTAAGGATCTGAAACACAAGTGGCTTGTGCACAGTGGGGTAGCCTTAAAGACGCTGGCAAAAGACCAGAGAGCTGTTTGTGGTAATCGAGGAGAAACTCCTTACAAAGCCTCATCCTCATTCCAACAAAGCAGTTGGTAGCTGTTAAGTATATACAGAATGTAAAAGGAGAACGAAAAGTGGTTACACTGAGCCTTGGGAAGAAATGAATAAAACAATTTAGATCTCTCTGACAAAAGAATTAGAAACTTGTATAAATAAAATAGAGGGAGGGCTCAAAAGGGGACCAGGATTGCCTTCTTTGCGACACCACCCATAGAAATTAAATTGGTCCTGTCAGCAGACTTGAGAAAATCCACTCACCGTGTTTACCATGGAGAGTGCAGCAGCAAGCGCTGGCATGCATGACAAGTAGCCAGTTTATCTCCCAACTCTGAAGCTAGACAAGTGAGCAGGGAATGGAGATCATCCAGGCTGTGACCCACTGATTCCCACCCTTCCCTATCTTCAAACCTAGGGGGAACTCTGGAGATTGTTTGCTACCTTCTTGGCCAACACAAAGAGCTTGGGCCACATGAGACCAAACTGGCATTTTCTGTGCTGGAGCAAGAAAGGTAGTTAGGAAAAGTTCCTCCTCCTCTTTTCTAGTCACTGATGGGTTTTCATAACTGGAGGGGCTTTGGAAACAACAAATATTGGCTTGGACGAGAGAGTCAGTCAAAAACTGTTGATGGTTAACTGAGGATTCTCCAGAGAATAGCTTCATGTACAATATACAGTGACGCATAAAATTGAAATTTTCTCTTCCAGACCATTGTTGGGTTTTCATTTCCTTCCTCTTGTAGGGATGGAGGGGACTTTTTTCAATTCGTGAATAAATAAAACTATGCGTAATGGTTTCAACCATACTTTTGTGGACTCCTGTAAGTTGCTACTAGAGAATTGATGTAGAAGTCTTATTAGAAAGGAGACATAATAGACATCAAAGAACTGCTACCTGTGCTCATTTCTGCTTCTGTCACCTGGACTGGGTCCTGTTCCATATTCAAAGGGGCCAATTAAACTAACTGCCCTCTGTGGAAAAGCAGCAAGACCATCTGCTCTGAGGAGAAGGATTACTTGGGCCTTATCTGCAAAGTTGGGTGTGACAAGAATGGACAGATAGACATCTTTTTTTAACCATGTGCAGCCTATTTCCAATCACACTTGGCTATTCTGAGAACCATCTAATATTTAGAGTTGGTGACCAAATGTTTTATTTTTCCTTCTTCCTCCTCATGCCTTTTTCCTTCAGTACCCTCTCAGAACGGTAGCAACCATCTTGTTTTTATTAATTTATAAGGCACTTTAGGTACCTCCTTGGCTGAAGGGCAGATTATAAATCAGGGGTGGGCAAATTTGGTGGGTCTCAGACCAAATTTAATCCCTCCCCCTGGGGCCATGGCCTCTGACACACTACCAAAAGTATGTGGTACAGTGATGATTGGAGTGGGGAAAAACTCACTTTCAGCTACTGGAAATTATCTTTCAGCCTTAAAACAAGACTTGTGGTGAATTTAGATCTTGGTTCAGAGGAGAATCATGCCTCCAGAGGTTTCTAGGACTGCAATTCATCTCTAAAACAAGAAACATGTCCACAGTATGCTTTATTTTAGTGAGGAAATATACATTGCACTTATAAAAGCTCATATTTGGGGCCCTTTCCGCACCTTACCTTTTTTCGGCGCTAGGGTGTAGGGATCGCACGAGCAGCCTCCAGCGAGAGGCTCTTGCATCCCCGCTGCTTCACCTCTGCACAAACTGCCTGGTCCTGAGCAGGCAGTGCGAGAGTCCCGCCTCTTCCTTCCGCAGTGCAGCCTGGGACTTTCCCAGGCTGCGCTGGGGCAGAAAGCGTGACCACAGTGGCTCCAGAGGCTCCACACACACGGCAAGTGTGCACTGGGCCCTGGAGCAATGCACCATCATGCACTATTTTCGGCTGAAAGCCGAAAATGAAAAAGTGCGCGAGCGGCACCTGCCCTACCCTGGAGTGTCACGTGATTGTGAGTGCATTGTGCAGATTGCTCCTCACAATCGCGCAATGCTCCAGGTGCCCCTTCGCATGGAAAACTGTTTGGCTGGCTAGATCAGAATTATCCCAAGCCCTTGAATTTCTCCACCCAAACCTAAAACCTAGGGATGACCCCTTGTGATGCTGCAGGGGCTGGGCCCTGATGATGTTACAAGGAACAGCCAATGGTGATGTCATTAGTCATGATACATTAGCCATGAACCACAGCTACATAGAGTATGCCATTCAAACAAAAACAAATATGTCTAAATAATGAGACAAATTACCCTATACACACACACACACACCCATACCCACATACTTTTTACGGAAATCTTCTCAGTAGAAGATTTGTTCCCCCTCGTCCTGGAGAATAGAGAAGAGTCCACACCCTGAGACTCAGGGAAAGGCCCTGAGATCTGGGAACCCTAACCACTTGTACTGCCAAAATTTTCCTAGCTCTGTCTGGAAACTGATTTTAGTCAGAGGCCCTCTGGGGTACAGACCTATCTTTTAATGTTTCCTGATTACCTGGAACTTTGGCCATTTCCGCACTAGATTGTTGTAGTGCTATGAGGCCTCTCCCTAAACTGCAAACCCCAGGATTCCATAGGATGCTGAAAATGGAATAATAGCACTATAACTGTCTAGTGCGGAAATGGCCTTTGTCACCTTCTCCCCCATACCAACTTTGAATGATTTGGGGAAAAGAGACAGATCCTGATTATTTCACAGGATTTCATCTTCCACAGAATAGCCATTTTGTGTCTTTAAAGTATGTTAAGAACCATAGAGGGTGCCACTAACCTTCTGGAAGTAATGCTGGTTGTCTGCAAGGGATATAGCTTCCAGTGGTTGTGTAATTATTATGAGAAACAAGGAAGAACATCTCCATATTGAAGACATTCTTGCCAGAGACCCCATTTAATGTATCTGTCATTTTCTGAGCACAGGAAAAGTTCATCATGTGTTGCCATTGCAAGAGAATGCTACTGCTAGGAATGCTATCCTAAGTTTCTCACCTCAGGCCTTCTTCCAGGTACTCAGACTGACATGATTGGCTTCAAGCATCATGAATAGCCTTTTCAGTGGTGATGTCCTGTCTGCAGAATGCCCTCCTCTCAAAATGTTTGCCTACATTATGAGATTTTTGGCACTAGATTTTTATTTTCCTATCCATTTAAAAATTGTTACTGCTTTAGATCTTTGCACTCTTATTGCTTGCTCCTAGTTTTAATTTGGTCTTGTATCTTTATTAGTGATTTTATCTTTTCTTCGCCTTTGTTTTGTTACATTGCGAAGATTTACATTTTAACCACCTTTGCACTGCCCTTCAAGTGCTGGCTAGTGGGGTGGTTTAAAAGAGCAATAAATGTGATAAATAAATACAACAAACAAATACTGCCTCCGTCTTTGCACTCTCAGAAGAAGTAAGGATCCACCCATGTCTCTCTTTCCAGCTTTGCTGACCTGGATTATTAACCTTGTGAATCCACATGTTAGTGGCAACACAATCAGCAAAGGGACTTTCCAAGTCTGACACTTGCGGATCAAGTGTCCCGTAGCTCCTTTGATGAAGCTGTTCTGAATGCTCTCCAGTCATTTATGGATCTAGCTGAAATGTTTCATCAGAGCTCCTCACATGCCAAGCTTTCTTCATTTCCTCCTTCTAATCCCTCCTTAAATATATTTCCTTTCAAAGCCTTCCAGTCTCTGTCTCCTAGTAAATAGCATCTGTGCTGGCTTCATGATGGACTAACCGTCAGTGATAGCTTGTTTAGGTCTAAAGGAAACAAGCAAAACATCTATAACCACTGGAAGTACTAATGCAAAACATGTACAGCTCCTTATTGAGGAGGAGGGAGGAACCACGCAGCCTGCAGACATTGTTGGATTGCATTTCTCAGCATTGCCTATACTGGTTAGGGTTAATGGTAGTTGCAGTCCAACAACATCTACAGACCAACCAGCTATCCCACACAATTCCCACCCATGGCATACAGACCCAGACCCCTTAACTCACACTACCCCACCCTGTTCATGTCAATGGAATAAGTATTTCTGCATGCCTCCTCATACATATGGGCAAAGTAACAGGTGAATAGTTCCCATCAGCCACTTTTTAAAAACGTGACCAGCCTCTCTGACATCATTTACTACAAAGAACATGATGCAGATAATTCATTACAAAGAAACACAGGACTCTTTCACATTGTACAGTTATAGTACCAAGATTCCACTTTAATTGCCTTCACTGCATCTATGGAACCCCAGGGTTTGTAGTTTGGTGAGGTATCTGAGCTGTCAGTCTGAGATCTGTTAAATTCCCTTCCCTAAACTGAAAATCCCAGGAGTCCACAGCATTCACGCAGGGCAGCTAAAGTGGAATCACAGTGCTATAATTGTGTAGTGTGAAAGGTTACCCACTACAAAAAGTTCGTAAGGTTGCTTTCTTGGACTGCACTCCCACAGACCCTTGCAACTTAGCCATGTTGGCTGTGGCTTTTGCAAGCTGAAAGCTGTTGGCTGTGGAGGTCAAAAGCTGGGAATTCTGTTCCTTCTGATCCATCTACTTGAGATGTTTACAATTCTTCAAGGAAGACTCATTGGGCCATCAGTACCATAGAGCGGATTAGTGGCGGCCTAGTGTTCACCTGCAACAGTGTTTGTATTCTGTACTATTGATGCATAATGGGAATGTGCTTGTATTTGATGCTTCCAGTCTTCATAGCCTTTACTTTTGAGGCCAAGAAGGCATGCAGTTCTGTCCTGCGACCATATGTGGAAAACAATTGAGAGCTCCTCAGTGAAAGTTATTCCATTACTTACTTTACTGCTCTTAGTTACTACTCAATACTTTCTTATTATTAAAGTTTTCAGGAGAAAAGGTAAAATACTTTGTGGCCAGGGTACTCTGTGCTGTTTACACACTTAGATCCTCCAATAATTTATTCTATTTAAATGTGGGGGTGGATTCCTTTTATACTAACACTTTTCTTTCAAAAATAAACATAACATACAGTACTTTCAACAAAAACTGGTAAAATGTCTGGTTTTTCAATTATTCCTACTATGCATTTTTAACTCCTGCTTCTTCTCCTATTATCACTAACAGCCTATCCCGGTTCTATGTGACTTCTAAGTATTGCTAAGCTCCTTTGATGTGCGGCAGCATCCCCTAGTGGACATACTGATGCTCTGTTGTAGATAACAGAATAGGAGTCTAATCTCTCATTTATTTTCAGCACCTCTGTCTAAACTTGCCATTTCAACCACTGTATTTCTCTTGGCATAAAACATATTCCTTACAAAGGAAGATGAGCGTTGTTTCATAGGAAGTCACCTTCTGTCAAGTCTCCTAGATTTCAGTTAGGATATTTCTCAGTCCCACTAGAATATGCCAGGGATTGAATCTGGGACCTTTTGCATACAAAATATGCCAGAGCTTGGAAAGTTACTTGTTTGGACTATCACTCCCAGAATTCCAAACCAGATGGAGAGGTAACTTTGTAGAGCTCTGTGGGGCCCTTACCAAGAATTTTGTACCTCAAAAAGCAGCAGTTCATGAGAACAACAACCATAAACTATAAAGCAAGGGTATGAGCCTGTGTCCTTCCTGTTGTTGTTGAACTCCAGTTTCAAAGAGCGCTAACCAGCCTGACGAATGATGGAGAGTGACGGGAGCTGAAGTACAACAACCTCTGAAGGGATACAGGTTCTCCCACACTGCCATAAAGTAAGCCAAGGCTTCCACACCACTTACAGGTAGAAAATACAGAGGAGCATAAGACACAAGACAAGCGTTTACATTAAGACTGCTTCAAAATACTTCATGCAGTGGTTAATTTGTACAAAGACTTAGCTCCAGAACAATGTTTTCCTTCATATATTTTAAAAGTTGCAATGACAAAAACAAAACAAAAACAAAAGCATCTGAGGATATACAGAATGACGTTATTTCCATGCTTCCCAGAAAAAGAAAAAAAACTCTCTCTGAAATTTGGTATGTGTAGGAAAGGTTGTAAATCAGACGGCATCAGTTCCAGGCATGTTAGAATTTCTTTTACTTTAGAAGTTAAGGACTTATGTAGCTATGCAGCTGCACAGATTTAATAAGACAAGCCAGTACTATCAACATCCAAGATGTAAGCAAGACATGCTCCAAAATCTAACTATTTAAAAGTAAAGGGACAGGAGGAACAGTTTCACAATCCACTTTCTTTTCACAGGAAAAAGTCTTGGATGTAAATAAATAAATAAATAGCACATACACATATACATACTTTTTTGAACTACTGTTCACAGAATTCCTTGCTACCATGGCTCTGTTGGCCAAGCTGGCTGGAGAACTCTAGTAATTCTAGTTCCCAAAAGTAACCCAGAAAGAATCTCAATAAGGCAGGAAATTTTATTTGATCACATTAAATCACTAGTCTCAACCAACTGAGTAGTATTGTCTCCACTGAGTGGCTTGAAATAAATAGAGCGGCAGGCCAATCAGTTTATTAATTAAAGCTGGCAGTCTTCTGATACTTGGAAGAGTATCTGTGATCAGTGATTAGATGTCTTCCTGGCAGTGACTGAAACCTCTACCACCAGTAGTCACCAGCTTGTGGTTTTCTGACACTGGTAGGAAAGCAAAGAATGTTGTATTCTGTGGACATGTCAGGGGCTGTTTACAGTTTGTCCAGGAAAGCCCCTGTCCTTCCCTGGACAAACTCACAGAATGAAGGAATGGCCCTCCTGAAGCTGATGTACTTACTTACTTTCACATTGGAAAGAAATGGGAGGAAAATGTTTTAAAAGAAAAGCATGACACAGCCTTCTTCTTACCTTCAACATTATCTCAACAAACTGGACAGGACTTTGGATTTGGAAATTTGGATTTGGACCACAGATTCTTTCTCCTGCCCTATTAGGATTGATCTACCTCATACCCTCCAGCATTTCATAGATAAAAACTGGATCCCATGTCACTAGTCAACATCAGAGTGTGGTCAAGATGGCAAAGGTTATTAATGAGGAATAACACAAAACTGCCCTTTCTGCACCTTACCTTCTTCCGGCACTGGAGTACGGGGATCGCGTGAGCAGCCTCTGGAGAGAGGTTCTCGCATCCAGGGTCCTTCAGCTCTGCACGAGTTGCCTGCTCACGCGAGAGCCCCACCTCTTCCTTCTGCAGTGCAGCCTGGGACCTTCCCAGGCTGTGCTGGGGCAGGAAGTGCAATCAGCGCGGCTCCAGAGGCTCCACACACCAGCTAAGTGCACGTAGTGCCCGGGAGCAATACGTGATCACACATCATTTTTGGCTTCTAGCCGAAAATGAAAACGTGCACGATCGACGCCTGCTGGCCCCTGAAGCATTGCGTGCTTGTGAGCGCGTCGTGCAGATCGCTCCTCACAATCGCGTGACACTCCAGGTGCCCTTTCGCATGGAAAATGCCCTGCGGAAAGAGCCTAAGACATTTTGCAACAGTTAGCATTTGTCTGAGCCTACAGGAAGGGAAAGATTCTGTCTTCTCTTCTCCTCTTCCTCTGCTGAATTAATTTAGCAAATACTACTTTTGCACTTTGAACTCAGTATGCAGCAACTGAAGTAAGCCTACAACAAAGAGGGAAAGTGGGAAGAGGCAAGGGAAACTGGGACATTTTAAAAACTGTTGAAAAAGTAGAATGACAGAAGATTAATCAGGACTGTCTCTGCCAAACTGAGATGGTGGAAACTATGCATCTTCAAATTTTCAACCAATTTTAAAAGTCCTCTCATTAATCTGGTAGAAGTTTAAACGCTATCCTTTACCCCGGCTTATAAAATCTGTAGGCACTTTACAAGGAAGCATTCTCTCATCTTTCTCATTCAAGAGGGATTGCTTCTTTCAATAATGTGTCTGCGCATCTTCTCAAAACAGCACATGCTTTTCTCTTCAAAATTCTTGCTTTCCTTCCCATGCACATTCATACAAATGTAACTAGTTGACTGAAAGATATATAATTACACAATTAATATTGCAATCCTATACACATCTACCCAAAAGTCCCATTGTTTTCAGCTGAGCCTACTTACAAGTAAATGTGTAAAGGATTACAAACTTGTTAGACTCAGATGGTAGTCACAGAAATCAAGTATATATAATGGCTGGCATTCTGTTAGGTATTTACATCATTGTAAACTGACTTATGCAGGTGGATTGTGACATTGTGCAATGATCATATTCTCAGGAGAGGAGCAGTAACGTACCTACATCTCCGCAAAAGTTGTGCAAATGGAGTCAACAGCATGCCCATTGTGCCATGGGTCCCAATGCACAGTGGGCACCTAAGTGTAATGGGCACCCAAAGACAAAGGGTCTTGTTGCATAATGAGACCTTCATTGTACAACAGGATACTGCATAGACACCCCAACAGGCATCATCACAATTCACTATAAGCATTGTACGTCCTCTCAGGGCCGTAGCTACAGCATCATACTGTTTGGAATTTTCAGAAAAATGTACTTCTGATATCACTGAGCTCCGACAGCATGACCATGCATCTAAGCCAGTGGTGGGCAAAGGCCAACCTGTGGGCCACAAGTGGCCCTTGCAAACTAAGTGCAGCCCCTGAAGCCCCCCCAAGCCCCCAGAGTATTATTTAAAAAATCAGACTGATTGGGGAGAAAAAATGTGCCCAAACCACAGGAGTTTGTTTTCCTCAACTCTCCAAAGCCACCCCAAACCTCCCCAAAACACCAAATAAAGTGGAAAAAAATCAGTTGAAAATCAGCCAAAATGGTGGCCAGAAGTGGTCATGATACTTTGGGGGCAACAAATGTGTCAGCGTGGTCCATCGAGCAAGCACAGGAGGAAAAAACGGCCCCGTTACCTGCACAGATGTCCACCTCTGATCTAAGGTGTTTTTTTTTTTGCATCTGATCAAGTGGCTATGTCCCCTCTTAAACTGAAGTTTAATGGCTGTGAAATTAAAATCATTAATATCTGCAAGATTTGGAAAGAAATACATGATGAAATTCAAAGAATGTATGGTTTAAACTTTGAAACGAAGCCAGAACTTTATTTGTTGAATATGTTGGGGCAACAAAGAGAAATAAGATCTCATCAAAAGACATTGTTATATATAATAACTGCAGCAAGATTGACTTATGCTCAACATTGGAAAGAGGGAAAATGTATTGATATAAAAGAATGGAAATTCAAAGTCCTGGATATGGTAGTGACAGAAAAGTTAACTTTTTCACTTGAAAATAAGCCAGTCCAGGGCTTTGAAAGAGAATGGCGAGAGGTATTGAATTGAATAAAAGAACTGGGGGAAAGAAAGAAAGGTTGTGAGAAAGGAGGAAGACAAAATGTAAATAGTTACATATAAGCTAAAAGTAATAGTATACAATTGTTATAAAGTAGAGATAATGTATGGAACAGAATGTTTGTATGGAATGGAATGTTAAACTCAGATTCAACTGGGAAAATTGATGTCTGGAAGTGGGGAGGGTTTTTTTTTATTGTTTTTTCATTAAAAATTTTAATAAAAATTAATTTAAAAAAAACAGTATATATCTGCATTGCCCCACAGGATCAGGCTAAAATTACCCTAGGCCAATGGTTTTCAGCTTTTTACCAGATATTTTGGATTTCAGCTCTTAGAATCCCTGACTGTTGGTCACGCTGGCTGAGCCTTCTGGAAGTTGACTTTTAAAACAGTTGGCAGACCAAAAGTGGAGAAGCACAGTCCTAGGCCCAGACAGTTGTCACTGGCCTCATCTGTTGCTATGCACCATTTGTGACTTTTCACTCATGTGTTTGAGTCAGCAAATGTGACAGTGAGAGCCTTCACAAACTGGCCTAAACTTTGTTTACAACAGCCTCATCAAGTTTATGGGAAAAACAATACTTGGACCTGGACATTTTTAAGAACTCCAAGGTAGGATAGATTATACAATCTTATTAGAGTTTTCTTCCTCACGGTCCAAGACTCATATGGCAAAATGGACAATAACACACATGTAATACAACTCAATTATTTATTTTTGCTTTGAATTACTCTTTCCTGTAAAAGAAAAATGCAGAAAGGAAATGGAATTTCTGTGTAGCAGGGAATAAGACTACTGGTATTGATTAGAAATATTTTAGTCAATAATTTATCAGTCACCAGACAGTCCTTATGCAAAAGTGTCACACATTTAGCACTGCTGAAACCAGGATACACAGCATAGACTAAGAGTTCACCTTGATATGCTTTTTCAGTGTGGTTATAAACTGAACAGTGCCTTTAACTGTATATAGACTGAATAGCCAATCCCACATTATTTGGCCACACTCATTATCAATGGAAG